>OX326947.1:4802500-6002500 GCA_946800315.1 Misopates orontium
GGCTTCAGTTTTTAGTTAAAGTTGAACTGGCATACAATTGCTTGAACTGCAGTATATTGCCTGTTTTGGATTATTCTGAATATTGTATAGCTAGGTGTCATTCGGCTGTAGCTTTTGGAAATTGGAACATTAGTTGTCTGTTTTGAATTATTCTCAATGTTGTATAGCTTTTCAGTGTCATTTAGCTCTAGCTTTTGGGATTTGAAACATCGGTTGGTGCGAATGTCGTGTTCCGATGACCGAGTACAGCATGTAATACATGGATAATGATATTTATTTGGTGTGTAAATGTCGTTGTAGAGCCAATTCACTTTAAAAAAATGCTGGTTGGACCTGTGCTAGCAATTGAAACTTCTTATCTTTCACGGGTATTCATCTGAATGATTTTATTTCTAATTAACTGTTTTAGCATGATGCTACATTTTGTTGTATGTTTACCTTGTTAATTTATTGAAGTGCATATCTGATGGCATCCATATTGATTGCATTTTGTTGATTTATTTTGCATTGTGAAAATGGCACATTTTTACATCTCCTGTTAGTACCTCTGCCTAATGTATATTCTTGTATAATATTTTGTTTTCACTTCTATATCTCTCAATCATTCCTTTCTGTTTTTTCTTTTTTATTTTTTAATTTTTTTTGAAGAAATTGATGCCATATACGCTGCTTAAGATGGCAAATTACTGCTGGTGTTATTTAAATGATGAATCCTGCTCAAGGTTTTATTTTCTCTTTTGCAGTTTGGACTTTCTTAATCAGCGTCAGCGATCCCAAGTGCCTACTCCGAGAATGATAGATTTAGCAAAACGTTTAGAAGGCGGTTTGTATAGGAGTTCCGCAACAAAGGTCTGTTATATATTTTTTTCGTTTCTTCATGCAATTGTTTTCCTGACATTGTTGCTTTTTCCGTGTACTGTATGCATATAAATGGTTCAGGTGGGATTTTTAAACCTCAATATGAGTTCCAAGCTTTATAAATGTTGGAGTTGAATGCATGTGCGGCATCGAAGTGCTTATTGGAACTATCTGTATTTCTCGAACAATTTTCTAAGCCTCTTCAAATTTACTCTTGCTGGATCATTTTGTTTTCTCAGGAGGAATATATGAACTTGGCGACATTGGAGAATCGGTTGCTGAGGCTGATAAAAAATCCTTCAAGTAATAACAATCAGCAGTTTCAACATGCCAATTCTTCCCCTTCTGTTGGCACGATGATTCCAACCCCTGGAATGCAACAACCTGGGGGTTCAAGTCTTACTGGGATTTCGTCTCTGGATAATTCGATTGCCACTAACACCTCCAATACAATTTCCTCCTCTACTCTCAATTCCGGAAGTTTCATGCCCTCTAGAAACGGGTTTTCTGGGAGCGTACATGGTGGTTCTTTTAGTTCATCTGATGGTACATTTAGCCTCGATCATTGGAATACTACCTACTTTTCTTTTACACGAGTCTCACAGTACCTTTTGTTTCAGGAGCTTTGGCTAGTGAATATCAAAACTCTTCTGCTTTAGCAGTCAATCCTGGGGCAAATAACATGGCATCCGTGGGTGCTCATAGAATGACAAGTCAAATGATCCCCACTCCTGGACTCAATAATTCTAATAGTAATGACACATATAATAACTCTAATAGTCAGTCATTCTTGAATATTGAATCATCCAGTGATCTTGGAGCCTTTCCAGCCGTTGAGTCTACTATATTAACACAACGTATGCGGCAAAAACAACTTGGTGGTGGTCAAAATAGTCCTATTTTACATAATAGTGGTGGCTCTACTGGTGGTGGCATCAGATCTTCAATACAGCAGAAGTCTTACGGATTACCAAATGCGCCCTCAAATGGAGGCTTGGTGATGATGGGAAACAGCATATCTCTGATGAATGGTCCCGGAACTACTGAGGGCTATCTAAATGGGACATTATATGATAACTCCTCCAAACCCATGAATCAGCAATTTGACCAACATCAAAGACCTGTAGTGCAAAGTAAGATTACTCTCCCTCCCTCCCTCCCGTCTCTCTCTCTCTCTCTCTCTCTCTCTCTCTCTCTTGTAACCAGGCTGATGCACAATAAGATGCAATAATGAAATGAATGGAGTTTTTTCTAATATTTTCTACTTGACAGGTAATATATATGGGATTGCTGCTGCTGATGCTTTAGGGTCTGGAAACTTATGTGCTTCTGTTACCTCTGGGGGCTCAATGATGAACAGTCAGAGCTTGAATGATCTATCCATACACTCCATGCAAGAAACAAACTCTTCTTTGATGACTAACCAGTCGAAGGTATACAGTACCCAACAGGTCATAGCAAATAAGTTTCAATCATTTGACCAATTGAATAAAATGAATTTTCATTTGCAGTTCTCTGTGAGAGATAATCTTGTACAACCTCAACAATTTCAACATCCATCTCATCAGTTCCAGCGCCTGCAACAGCTTGTTCAGCATCTACCCCAACAAAAGCAGCTAGCTCATAATCAACGTTTGCTGAAGAATGATATTTTCAGTCAGTCTCATCTGTCATCTGGTATAGTTTCCAGCACAAAGTGCGGGCCTGAAATAGATCACCATGCTGAAGGTTTGCAGTCGCAAGCCTCCAATCCCTTCCAATTTCCTGACGCCCAGGGTCAGTCTCAACCGAATTCTATGGAAAATCATTCTAGAACTCAAGAGTTACGCTCTCATCCGTCTGGTCCACAGGATGTCCATTCATCATTAAATCATACTTCAGATCAGAGTCAACAATCATTGCGTTCGCAATGTTATGGTGCAAACATTCAAAATGATTTTAGTGGTCTTTCTGGTCCCACCCAAACAGGTTCTGCATTGCGTGGCCAATCATGTTCCGAGTCTCAGGAAGTTTCACATGTATCAGAGAGACTCTCACATGATCAAAATGTGCAAGATGAATTTCATCGCATGTTAACTGGGAAAGATGTTGCCCAATTAAATAATTTTTCTCCAAAAGAATCAATAATTGGCCAATCTGCTGCTTCTAGATCGGCAGGACCTCCAAATATGAGCAACTCTGTATGTCGAGCTAACAACCTTAATCGTGAACAACAGTTCAAGAACCAACAAAGATGGCTTTTGTTTCTGTGGCATGCTCGTGGATGTCCTTATCCAAAAGGGAAATGCCTAGAATCTAACTGCTTAACGGTTCAGCAATTATTGAAACATATGAATAGCTGCAACCTTTTGCAGTGTATGTATCCGCGGTGTGCTTGTACCAAGAACCTAATCGATCATAATAGGTGTTGTAAGGATGCAAGCTGCCCTGTTTGTATTCCTGTCAAGAAAACTCTCCAGTCACACCGAAAGAAGTTTGTTCGATCTGACTCCAATTCGGGGTTTCTGAGTTCAAATAATGGACCTTGTAAAACGTATGATACCGATGAAGTGGCTGCTAGATCAACGGCTAAGACGAGCCCTGGGATAGCTACAATTCCAGAAGATCTTCAACCTCCCATGAAACGCATAAAAACTGAACATTTCTCTCAGACTCTTGCCTGTGAAAGTGAAAGTTCTGCTGCACCGGTTTCTGTTGTGAATGAACCTCCCCTCCAGGATATACAGAAGGTCGAAGAGCAACAAGTATCTCATATTCCAACTGAGTGTGAGATTACTGATGTGAAGATGGAGGTTCCTGGAAGTGTTGATCGCTTAAGCCCTATGATTGTCGAAATGACAAAGAATAACATGGGTCATTCCTACCCCCAAAAGGCTGAAGGCGATTCTGCTATATCAAGTAATGCTTCTGGATTTGGTGAACAGGAGGTCATTAAGGTTGAGAAAGAGATGGGGCAGGCCAAACCAGAAAATATGTCAGTACTTTCTGAAAATGGATCCAAGTCCAGGAAACCAGAAATAAAGGGAGTATCAATGACAGAATTGTTCACCCCTGAACAAGTCAGGGAACACATTAGAGGTCTTAGGCAGTGGATTGGCCAGGTCAGTTGTTTACTCACATAGGTTGACTATTTTACCTGGTCATCAGTTATATTCTACTTGATAAATTTGGCGCTACTTGCTTTGTACACACATATAGTAAACGCACGCATACACCGTACAAACACATACACACACACACGTGTGTGTGTGTATATTTATATGCACCTGGTATGTTCATGACAAATTCACCTGGATGTTACTGTTCAAATATAAATGCAGCCAGTTCATGAATTTCGTCATAGTCACTAGATTCACCATGTTAAGCAAGGGGCTTTAGACTCGTAGATTTTTACCCTTGAAAACAACTACTTTTCGAGTACTTACGAAGAAATTAATAATTTTTACGGTGTGGTTGTTAGTTTCTGAGAAAAATGAAGTTGAAGATAGCGAATGCACATTTTTGATTTCCAAATGTATGAATAGCATTATCATTTACTCATTACCTATTTGAAATCTCTCCTTACTTAGGTCAATGTGATTATTATGATCTTCCTTTTCATAAAAAGGGAGGTCAGAGGTCGGCAAGAAGTGTGAGGATTGTTGATTTGAGATCAGAAAATTTCATCTAATTCTGTTATCTGCTTCTTTATCTAATAATCTAGGTGTGGTTTTCTTTACCTTCTGACATTTAGTTCCTCTGTGCTCTTGATATGTTAGTAGTATTAGTGCTATTAAGGCTCTAGTTTGATCGTGACTTGAGATAGAGAGCTCTTTGTTTTCTGTATCCCATCAGCGTAGTTGAGAAGAACATCTTCTTTCTACTTTAGTCCGTCTCTTGCTTTATATATATATATATATATATATATATATATATATATATATATATGTATGTCTTTTCTCACTGTAATTTTTTGTGGTGTGTGTGTGTGTGTGCGAGAGGGGGGGGGGGGGGGGGGGGGTAGTTGTGATTTTCAGCAGTAAAGGGACAACGAGGTTGCCACACTGCCTCAAGCTAACCTTTCCTCTATCCTAGGCTTAGGATCTATTAGAAAAGCAAGCGTGAAATAAGGCTCGGATGAAATGCATTATAATTGTTTAATATTTTGATACCTTTTATCTCATTGGTATTGCTAATCGACCAGTTCTCTGATTTGCTGTGTACTTCTTTTCTGTTTGATTTTTTTTTAGCTTTTTTGTTAGTGGAAAGGGATAATATTAGATCAGTAGCCTTTAATGGACTTGATGTCACTCATTTATGCTTCTACCTTGTTCTCAAGAACATGATCCATCACATACGCTCTTCAAAATTGTAATTTGTGCTTCGTTTCACAGAGTAAAGCAAAAGCTGAGAAAAATCAAGCAATGGAGCATTCCATGAGTGAGAATTGTTGCCAGTTGTGTGCAGTTGAGAAGCTTACATTTGAACCACCCCCTATCTATTGTACACCATGTGGTGCTCGCATCAAAAGAAACGCAACATATTATACCATTGGAACTGTTGAAACTCGTCATTTCTTCTGCAGTCTGTGCTACCACGACGCTCGTGGAGACACGATGGTAGTTGATGGAACTGCTCTTCCGAAGGCTAGGATGGAGAAAAAGAAAAACGATGACGAAACTGAAGAATGGGTATGCCATATCTACTCAGAATGTTGTTCTGAATATGGGAAATATTTTCTTGAGATAATCAATGTTACTTTTGTGCAGTGGGTTGGATGTGACAAATGTCAAGCTTGGCAACATCAAATATGTGCATTATTTAATGGTAAAAGAAATGATGGTGAAGCGGAGTACACCTGTCCAAATTGTTATATAGGAGAAGTTGAAAGAGGAGAACGCTTGCCATTACCACAGAGTGCTGTTCTTGGTGCGAAAGATTTGCCTAGAACGATTTTAAGCGATCACTTGGAGCAGCGATTATTTGCAAAACTGAAGCAAGAAAGGCAGGACAGAGCAAGATTTCAAGGCAAAAATTTTGATGAGGTGGTTCAACTTAACTTATCGGTAGCATGAGATGCATGTTTGTTTCAATATTCTGGAGTTTTAGCTGGCATGAGATATTTGCTTTAGGACACATCTGTTTCTGTTGCTGTGACTATTGTCCTACATATAACTACTGTTGAAAAAGTATTAAAGAACATTAATAGATTTGGAATTATCCTCCTCTATTTAACACTAAAAAGAATCATTACAATTGATATTGTCTAGTCCCCATTTTCTAAGCACGGCGAAATCTAGTTCTGATTGATTTTGTAAAATTTTGCAGGTAATCGACAGTTCATTTTGTATCTGCAATGATATCTTAAATTTTGACTTCAGTGTTGAAATCTATGCTAAATTAGTAGTCAAGGACATATATAGATTTGCATTCAGAATTCCTAGGACTGTGGTTATTGTTTAGTTCTGTATTTTTGTCAAATTTAATCAATTCATTCCAAAAATGGATCACTGATGATATTATACCATTATGTGGAAAATTTTATTGGCTTCAGTATTTGTATTAGAGTTGAACATTTGTCATTTATCGAGGACGTCCTTCAGAACTTATAGCCTGTGATGAGAATCTCTTTAGGTCCTCTGTCTTCCTGGAGGCTATAAAGCACATGTTATCTCCATCCTGTGTTTGGCGTATGCATTCTGTTTTCTCATTAAGTTTGTTTGTGTACTGAAATTTGGCAGATAATTGTTTATCTTTTTAGTCTGTAACACCATGTCTATATGGTAAATTATTTATGTCTTTTTCCAGGTTCCAGGAGCAGAATCACTTGTTGTGAGAGTAGTTTCATCAGTGGACAAAAAGTTGGAAGTTAAGCCACGATTTCATGAAATTTTTCAAGAGGAAAATTATCCGATGGAGTTTCCATATAAATCTAAGGTATTTGCTAACATGATTTACTTGGCAAACTATCTTCTATGGGCGGAGTTTTTCTCAAAATTTGTGTATCCTGTTGGTTTTTCCGAAAAAGTTAAAGATTTATATCCTGAATCCGGCATACTTTTATTGCTCTCCGAAGATATATCTAATAGAAAAAGTGTGAATTATAATTTTTTGAACCAATATCTAAACTAAGTTTGGTAGCTAATCCTAGTGATTCCTCCTCTTTTGTTATCTATCTTAGTGAAGGTAGCTAGTTTGTGGAATACTGAGATGTCTGAACTTTTAAATCAGATACCTAGAAGTTTTCTTGAAATGCTACTTTACATACGTCTGAGACGCTTTATAATTAACAAAGGTTGAAAAATCTTATAGAGTTCTTACTTTTTGATGCGCAGTGGTGAGACATCAATGAATTATTTACAAGTATGAATTTTTCTTTCAGGTTGTACTTCTATTTCAAAAAATTGAAGGTGTTGAAGTATGTCTATTCGGCATGTATGTTCAAGAATTTGGATCTGAATGTCAGCAGCCGAACCATCGCAGAGTCTACCTCTCTTACCTGGACTCTGTTAAGTATTTTAGGCCCGAGGTCAGAACAGTGACAGGAGAAGCTCTTCGGACATTTGTATACCATGAGATTTTGGCAAGTTTCAGATCCCATTACTTTTTTGCATATATTGTTTATAGCTAATAATTTTATTGAGGCAAGGAATCTTTATTGCCATTCGTGACACAAGTACCCCTGAATTTCTTTATTTCAGATTGGGTACTTAGAATACTGCAAAAAGCGTGGTTTCACAAGCTGCTATATATGGGCCTGCCCTCCGTTGAAGGGTGAAGACTACATTATGTATTGTCACCCTGAAATTCAGAAGACTCCAAAATCTGATAAACTGCGGGAGTGGTGAGCTTGGTGGCTGTCTAATTATTACCCTGTTGTTTAATGCATGTCATTGTTTCACTTGAATATATCTTCCGTTTTAGGTATTTGTCCATGTTACGGAAAGCCACAAAGGAAAACATTGTAGTTGGTCTTACTAATCTGTACGACCACTTCTTTGTTTCTACTGGTGAATGCAAAGCAAAGGTAACTGCATCCCGATTACCATACTTTGATGGAGATTATTGGCCCGGGGCTGCCGAGGATATGATCTTTCAACTGCAACAAGAAGAAGATGGGAGGAAACAGCATAAGAAGGGAACTATGAGGAAGACCATTACAAAAAGAGCTTTAAAGGCATCAGGCCAAACTGATCTTACTGGGAATGCAGCAAAGGATCTGATGTTGATGCATAAAGTAAATATTTGCCAAACTTTTTACTTTACATTTATATTTGTTCCTTTCCACTGCTATAATTGCTTCTTAGTCTTGAGTATCTTGTTATTATGGTTCTCTTTTTCGTTATTTACTATACATTAGTTTTCAATGTATAGTTATGACCGTCCCATTCTCAGTAATATTTTTTGTTGTGTAAAGTGAATCCTTGTTACTTCTTCCATTTGTTGATCATCTTCTGCTTTTGTGGTTAAGTTTTCTTGAGCTATCCATTTATTGGTAATTGTTTCTTACTGCCCATAGCTTGGTGAAACAATTTCGCCGATGAAGGAAGACTTTATCATGGTTCACTTACAGCACGCATGTACACACTGCTGCATTCTGATGGTGTCTGGAAATCGTTGGGTTTGCAAACAGTGTAAGAACTTTCAGCTTTGTGACAAGTAAGGACCTCCCCAGCTTTTGTCTCATAATAGCAAAGTTTATTATATTCATAATAGTAAAGTTTATTATATTCTTCCAAAGAAGGGGTATTGGTCTTGTATGTTTCTGAGATGGACATTATGGTTAACTAAGGAGAGGAAAGAAAAGAAGAGACTTAAGGTTTCTAGCCTCACCTCCTGCTCTGATTCTCATATGATAAAAATGATTGTGAATTTGTTGATATACATAGAGAAGGAAAGTACTCAGATTACTCTTCATTTTAGGTGCATTTTCTCCTTGAAACCCTTCATTTCCCCACTACATAATGTTTTTTCTGTTTATATAGTTACATTTTGGTCCAAAACACCACAGAATCTCTTGGTAATTCTGAGATAGAAGTGCTAAATCATGTTTAATAACTAGTGTCTTTAGTGCATAACATACTGCAAATAAGTATCCCTGAGTAATTTCTGCAGCCTCTATTTTTTTTTATTTTTTTTTTCCCGTTTGCTCTGTCGTGCTATATTGTGATTTATACTATTATGCTTGCATTATTGCATTCAGATATCTATTTAATGTTTGAAGTTAGAACATCCATGATTTGATATACTGAGCTCTGATTGCTGGATCAAGTGGATCTATCTGGGCTTCTTCTAGACTCTAAAGAAATACCATATAGTAAAATGCTGCAAATAAATAGTTGGCCCCATATTGTTCCTTCAGGTGTTATGATGCTGAGCGAAAACGAGAGGATAGAGAAAGACATCCTATCAACCAAAAGGACAAGCATGCACTTCATGTCGTAAGTCCATTGGATAACAATTTTTGCTGCATGTGTTTCTAAGTGCATGCATCTCATGTCGGGTAATTATTTGCGCTAACAATCTCATTAACATGCAGGTGGAAATCAATAGTCTCCCTGATACCAGAGACAAGGATGAAATTCTAGAGAGTGAATTTTTTGATACTAGACAGGCATTTCTTAGTCTTTGTCAAGGAAACCACTATCAGTATGATACTCTTCGCAGAGCCAAGCATTCCTCAATGATGGTGCTCTATCATCTTCACAATCCTACAGCCCCAGCTTTTGTGACAACATGCAATATATGCAACCAAGATATAGAAACTGGGCAAGGTTGGCGCTGCGAAACATGCCCCGAGTATGATCTTTGCAATGGTTGTTATGAAAAGGATGGAGGAGTTAACCATCCACATAAATTGACTAATAACCCGTCTAATGATCGTGATGCGCAGAGTAAAGAAGCTAGGGAAATAAGATTCTCACAGGTACGTGGTGTTTCTCTCGTTCCGCATTGTTCCAAATGTTTAGAGCTTTTATTTTGTAATTTATAAGCACCCAAAAAGCAATGTGTAATGTCGTTCCTTACATGTTGCATTTTCTTTTGTCAACCGAAATGAGCTCGTGGAATGATTGGTTGATTTTCACTATGCCACAATAAATTCACTATTGCCATAACTGGGGGACATCTTGTACCTAATGTTGATTCATCCATATTATAGATATAGGCTGTGCACAAGTGCTTGAACATTTTCTAATTTATATGCACCCAAAAGGCAATGTGTAATGTCGTTCCTTACATGCTGCATGTTCTTTTTTAACCCAAGTGAGCAGCCTCATGGAATGATTCGGTTTATTCTCACTGTGTCACGATAACTTCAATATTGCCACAACTGGGGGACATCTTTGTACTTAATGATGATTCATCCATATTATAGATAAAGGCTGTGCACAAGTGCTTGAACAATTGTGCATCCAAATGTGATATGTTTCTTTGTCTTGTGGCATGATTGCTGAATTGATAAACCAACGTTGTATGAACGAACCAGTGTTGCTATAGAGAGCATCGACTTCTTGGCTCAGATTTGTTAAGCAACATTTGTTTATTTGGTCTTGCAGCTAAGGAAAATGCTTGATCTCCTGGTGCATGCTTCCGAGTGCCGCTCTGCAAACTGCCAGTATCCAAATTGCCGCAAGGTGAAGGGACTTTTCCGCCATGGTATGATATGCAAAACACGCGCTGCTGGAGGTTGTGTTCTATGCAAGAAAATGTGGTATCTCCTTCAGCTACATGCCCGGGCATGCAAAGAATCTAAGTGCAATGTCCCTCGGTGCAGGTTTGTCAACAAATAATGATTTTTGGCATTGACAAGCGCCTACATTTTCCACCACACTCTTGCCTTTATGTGTCATGATATACCAATGTAACTACAAAAAAACCAACCCTACAAAGCCAATTAAGTTATACGTCATATGAACCAATATGAGAATTATGATGAGTTGAACAAATACAATCTCCTCCTATCATATGCACAAGGCGGCACATCTTCATGCGATGACCTTATCCTTCTATACCACTGCTGTTCGAAGTTTTTTTGTTGGTTGTTTTTGTCTTATTCCCTTGTTAGGTTCAAATCGTCATATGGTTGTATGAGTAGTTCTAGGTTTTAGATTGACTAAGCCATCTTAAGCAAATTCCCATCATATTCTTTTGCCACCTTGGTTAGACCTTCAATTTCTCATCTCATCTCTTCTAGTTTTATTATATATTTGGGGACTGAAGCCCATTTCTTTGATACCCATCCTAAGTGCATAAATGTTGTTTAAGAGTCCAATATGTAGAAAGAAACATATAGCAATAAGAGTCAAATTGTGGATTTTACCTTTATACGTGCGCTTGTATTTCATGCAGAGACTTGAGGGAGCATACTAGACGGTCTGTACAGCAGTCTGAGTCACGACGAAGGGCTGCTGTCAATGAAATGATGAGGCAGCGTGCAGCAGAGGTTGGCAGCAGTTCCTGATGACCCCCATTGTAAATATATTTGATAGAACTCTTTGGGAACACATTGTTTATAACTTCATTGTTTGAGACCCGGAGATTAAGAAAAGAAGTCGGTTCGTTGCTGTGATGAGCGTCGGCACACAGTTTTCCTTTTCTAGTTCATACTTCTCTGGGAAGTGTTTACTAACCAAGTTTATAGGGCAGAAGAGACGGCTTTTGCTACTTTCTTTTACAGCTAACTGCTGTGGTTAAGAGGGAATGGTTCAGAAGTCTGTTGATTATCGTTAGGTAATTCATTCTTTCATTTTATTTCTCTGGCTGCCATCATTTAATGGCAAGTGTACCATTATTGTCTTCATTTCTCAAGATTTACTTGGAATGAATTTCTTTTAAGGTAATGTCTGTCTTGTTAGCTAGATTAACATCCTTGGAATCATCCGTTCTGCTATTTATTTTCTTTTTCTTTCTCAGTGCACGTTTTTGATGTGCAAGTCCAAATCGACATATGGTCAAATGAAGAAGATTGACCAATAAATTCTGTGTATAATGTTTAAATTTTATGATCAAAGTTATTTCGAGCATTTATTTTTATAATTTGTTCAAATGCCGTGACAGAATAGCAGGTATTGCGATGGTGGAGTTTTTTGTATCCCTATTCTGGTGTAGTTCTTGGATAAGACATAAGACTGAAACTTTGTATTCGAGGTCACCCAGGGGTGTTATGGAAAATACTTAGGTATATCATGTCTAAGCAGATCTTATTGTCAAAATGTATTAAAATTTATTGCCCCGGTCATTTTATGTTTGAAAGAGAGTTTCTCGGTCAAGATCAAAAAGCATATTTACAAAGTATTGATGCTTACTAAAGAAAATACTGCAGTATGTATAAACACATAAAGGAAACACATAAGGTGCTAATTATCTTGATAATAATCAATTCACTTTTTCAGTAAAGTTCTTAAAGAACTGACACAAGATTATCGATAAAATTGCAACATCATACCGTGCGTTGAGAAGGGTGTATAAATTCTATGATATGTTTATATGTTATTTATATTATTATAACTTTGATTTCAATTTTATAAAATTCTATTATTTAAACAAAACTGACATGATACTACGGATCTGCGTTTCACAAGAATTTACAGAGGAATTTGACTTTGCCTTCCAGTCAAGATTCCATCACATTTTTAATTTTTTCGCTTCTTCAACTTATGAAAGAGAAAAGTTCTTTTTTGCGACTTTACCAATTGAGATAAAGAAGCGGATACACCAAGTTAAACAACTAGAACAATTGTGTTATTTAACTGTACCAACTTCCGGCACCTCTTTTCTGCTGTTGGTAGAAATAAATAAAAGACCTGTGAATATAAATCTCTGTTAACGATTTCAACTTTCTTACTTTATTAAAACAAGATATCCTATATTAAAACAAACTACCCATCGGTATCCTATATTAAAACAAAATACCTCATCTATGTCCTATGATCATTGCAAAAAAAAAAAAAGGAGAATTTGAGTTTAATAACCTTATGTATTTTAGAAATAAAAGAACACTTG
Source organism: Misopates orontium (assembly GCA_946800315.1). Classification (NCBI taxonomy): domain Eukaryota; kingdom Viridiplantae; phylum Streptophyta; class Magnoliopsida; order Lamiales; family Plantaginaceae; genus Misopates; species Misopates orontium. The sequence continues at coordinate 4,815,341 of OX326947.1, forward strand.
AAAAAAGTCAGGAAAACGATATAATAATGTTAGCCGTATTTCAACCGAAAAAAGAAAAAAGAACAAAATAATCAAATAAAGAACTCGATGGGTCTTATTCTTGAAGAATGATTAATTTACAAATAATCTCTTCTTACCCTCAGAGTTACACTTTTTTTTTTCGCATCACAATTAACACATTAAAAGTTAACCCATTTGCGCAGAGGACCAACACGTGATATAATCCGAATTATCAACAAATAATCTATTAAACTAAACTAAAGAGTAAAGTGAATCAAAAATAATAAGAAAAAGACCAAGTAAATTGGTGCATAAACCCCCAGATTAATAAGATCAAGTGGTTTAATGAGAAAGTTCTTATTTATGAAGCAAAGTGAAAAAAGAATTTTGGGGTTGGGGTGTCTCCAATACATATGCTGTACAACTACACTTATACAGAAAGTAGCAGTCACCATTGCAACACAGAGAAGAAGTACATGTAACAACCAGATTCACTAAGCAAAAACACAAATTTTTTGCTTCTTTTATTTTCCGGCGCTCTAATGCACCACCATTTCAATCTAAAAACATGAAGTGTGATAAGTCCCAACTGCCCCCCCCCCCCCCCAACCAAACTCCCATCGCAACCCAAATCTGAGCATTTCGCCGTGCCTTAGTTGAGTCTCCTAATATTATGCATCACAAAATAATGAAAATGCATCATTTCATTGAAGCGATTTTCATCAGCTCAAGTTTTTTGCTCTCGATTTTAGCAAGTTTTCTTCAGGTGATTCACTTCAAACTGTATTATACTTGAGTATGGAAAGTAAAGAGTCCTGGCACGTTTCAGTCGTTAATGAGCTGACCTTGAAACGAGACACAATGCATGAGAAGCACCAAGAGCTATGCAGAGTACTGTGTGATTCCCCAGTCCATCATCCTCGGAAAGAAACTTAACTTCAACGGGAGAAGATTGTATCTCAGGAAGTCCAGGAACGCCTAGTTGACAATCTGCTGCATTGCCCCACATGTACAACTTCCCCTTATCTGTCCATTGAAGCACCTTTGCTCAATTAATTTTACATATTTGCATAGTCATGTGAAAGTAGTTGAAGCTAAAATGAAATCGCAATTTACATATAACGTATCATCTCCTAGCAAACACTGAAGCACCTAGAGTTAAAGGTGGCGAATGGATATAAAACAAGGGTAGTGGGTCAAACTTCTTATTCCTAAAGCACATTGTGGTCTTCATCAATAATTAATTCAAGCATATCAATGTGGAATAAGAAATCATCTCGAAGATAAACACTGAAGCACCTAGAGTTAAAGGTGGCAAATGGATATAAAACAAGGGTAGTGGGTCAAACTTCTTATTCCTAAAGCACATTGTGGTCTTCACTCTTCATCAATAATTAATTCAAGCATATCAATGTGGAATAAGAAATCATGAAGATAAAATGAGAGAACACGTTGAAACACAAATTAAAAAGACGTTTATTTGGATAGCAGAAAAAATATCAAAATCTTACCAGTTATAGCTGCTGATGATGAACCTCCGCAGGCAATATAAGTGACTCTCTCATTAGCTAATGCCTCGACGGGTTGGGGAACTTTTCGACTATGAAGGGAGGAGTTACCCAATTGACCATGTCCTCCATGACCCCAAGAAAGAACTTCTCCTTTCTCTGATATATTAACAAGTACAGAAAAATTAGATACATTAAGCTTTCTACAACATCCAAACATGCACACTTAAAAGAATTATATGATATTTCCCCTCATAGCACCTGTCAAAGCGAGAGAATGATATCCGCCACTAGCTATCTGAGTTAAACGAACATCTTTGAGATCTGGGACAGGTTGTGGTTTCCAGCCACCAATTTTATCACCTCTACCAAGCTCATAGTTGGAGTTTGCTGTGGGAAAAACATCAGATGGTCAAAATAAATAAACTGAAAACAAACAAAGTACATTAGAATATATCTCTCGAAGTTTTTTTTTCATGATATCATGTCTTATAATGATCGATGCATTTGAATTTCTACAATAACTCTAGCAACCATTTTCTGTGTATCATGGTTCAACCCATATCTTTATCTCGCTGTAAAAAGAATGGTCTAGCCCCTGTGCAAGCGAAGCTCTTACTTTCAACTTTCTCATTGATCTTTTTTGTTTTTAAATTAATAGGTAAAATTCAGACTACTGTGTCAAAACAATCACAAAACAACAAATTGCATGGCAACCTTACCACCCCAGTTCCAAAGCTGCCCGTCCTTGGTCAATGCCATTGTGAAGAAGCCACCACATGAAACAGCAGCCACTGGAACAGACAATGCTTTAACTTCAGTAGGTGTGCTGAGACCACCTGCGTGGTCTGGGCCACGTCCTGGACCAAGGCCCAACCTACCATCTCCTTCATCCCGTCCCCAAATGTAAAGTTTGCCTTCATTACAGTATTAATAAAGAAGCTAGTTAGAAAACAATTGAAGTTGTAGGAAGTAGGAAGGGGGCATGATAAATATGGATTACCAAAAAGAATGATATAAATACAAATGGTGTATGCAATTAACACCCAAATTAATAAAATTACACCTAGCACAACAATATAACATCAATGCTAACAGTAGTGAAGTAGAAGTTTCCTTATCTAGCTGAATAGTAGGCAGTAACAGAATGCACTTGCCCAAGTCCTACGGAAGCAATTATTATCTCCCTGAAATAAATTAATACATAACACAGCTCGTATTGTATGTTGACAACACTACCACTTCAAATCACCTATGAAACCATCTCCAACAAAAGTAATGTCTGCACTTAATAGTCTTCTAATTATCATCAGATCATCCACACTTTAATTCTTAACAGCAGTGTCAACTCTTAATAAAAAATAGAACACTAAATGCCAAGATTCAGAAAGGGGAAAAAAGAGCAAATGTACGGGGATAGTTATTACTAGTAATATAATTGAAAACCCACACCTCAAAGAAATAAAGTACCCATCTCCAGAAAAACAACCATTTTTTCCTTCTGAAGCATCTGACCATGAATCATCAAGTCATCACAGTTAAGTTCTTTCAACTGCTGACCTTCATACTCAAAGAAAATTCTTTAAAATACCAAGATTTAAGAAACTAAGATTAGAAAGGAGGATATTTACCGTGAGTAGCATAATTGAAAAAGTTCCACTTTTAAGCAAATAAATTGGTACTGTGTATGACTTGGGAACTGTCCAATTAGTAAGTCCAAGTGTCATTAAATTGTAAATGGAGGATTGAACCTACCATTTTCCAGTTTGGAACAGTTCTATTAAGTATTTTCGAAAGATAGTTTCTGCTATACTTGTTGTTCCTAATACAAGTTTTCAATAAGAAACTAATTACTTCTAAAAAATATTACAACGTAAAAAGCAATTTACCAAATCAGATCCTGACAAAAGTTTGGCATACAAATTTTTCGTTCTACAAGGAACTAAGTCCAAGTAAGCAAGAAACATATTGAACTGCTCAAAGGATGCTTGCTGTTTAAAGGAGATATGTCGAAATTAAATATCAAACCAGATTCGGTAACAGCAGCTGTATGTGTTCCACTGGTTGCAATATGATGAATTTCTCCATCCCACGATCCTTCAACCAATTTAGGCAAAAGCTCCCTATGATACACAGAATGCCCAAGAGCACCAAATCCACCATAACCCCTGAAAACTTCATTTCATAAAACGTATCAAGATTTGAAAGCATCAAATGATTCATATCCCACATTATGGCTTGAAATGCAAGGAAAGTATAGTGGGCTGAGCACAAATATCAAGTAATTCTCTGCTGGCAATGGGAAAAATGGTAAGTAGCTATGTCAAGGTCCAGAAAAGCATAAGATTATGGAGTTCTGATTCACTGATAATTGTTGGCATGTGTTTTCTCCAAAGGATGCAAAGGTAATTGACAAGAATAGAGTCATCACGATATTACATTTGGATGCGCTGTTCTTTTTTTATTTCTTTTACCAAGAAAAAATACCGAACCTAGATCATACTCTACAAACAAAGAATAAATTACCATACGTAAATATCCAGTTCTATTGCTAATACGTAAAAGATAACTCATAAACCCTGAAGTTCCAAAACCCTAATGGAATGGTGTTGTGAATCAACTTTTGGCTAGAGACTTTCAACGATTCTACAGTGTCCATGCAATAGGAGGTAAAAGAGTACATTAAGTTGCCGCTGGTGTACACAAACATGAATGATATATGCAAAAGAAACAGAGTGGTAGTGTTATATCCACTCATAATTCAGAGGAAAAACGCCAAGAGAGGTACTGACCAAGTAAAGACTCGGCCTCGCGAATCGAGCGCGACAGAATGGAGCCCTCCAAGAGCAATGGTCTTGACACAATCAACCCCCAAATTCGTATTCCTTGTCGGAACAAAAACCGAGTTCTCGTGGCCAAACCCAAGACGACCACCATCACCTTTGCCCCATATCCAAAGCTCCCCATCAACCACCAAACCCGAGTGGAACAGCCCACACGAGATCCCCACTTCTAATTGGCATTTCGTCGAACAGTTGGAGAGTCGACCCGGAATCGAGCGGGAGAGCGAATAGTTGGGCGGTAATGAGAGAGTGGCGATTGGAGATGGGTATATGCGGATCTCCTCTATGCCGCCGCCGAGTTGGCCGGAGGCGCCGCGACCCCAGGAGAATAGCTGGAGAGTTGTCGCTTCTTTGTTTTGCTCCGGTGAGTAGTCTAGTACAAGAGGTGATTTATTGGCGGCGGCGGAGGAGGAGAAGTGGCGGCGAAGAGAGAAGGTTGAAGAAGCGATGCGACTGAGAGTACGGTGGCGAAGAGCCATTTGAGGTTTTAGAAATTGAGTTCGAGGTTTTTGCTTTCTTGTCAAGAGTGTACTTATTATTATTTTTTATGCTTTTTAATACTAACAAATATATCGAAAAAATATTTAATTGTTTTACTAGAATATAGTTTCTCCAAATTCAAAATTATACTAAAATATGTCAAATATATCACCATTCTTGTAAGAGTTTCGTTAGTTGTTTATATCATATTTTAGCTTTAATTTTTATAACCAAGTAATTTTGTAATACATTAAAATATTAAATATCTGAGGGTGTAGAGTGATACCTTTATGCGAGTTATCTATTGTAAAACCTTTTGCTTTCGTAACATTTCCTTAATTCTTAAATCTTATTTTTTGTTACTCCCAAATAAATACATATTTATCATGATTCTTGAATCTTGACCTTCTAAACATCAAAAAGTTTAAAATACAATCTCAAATCAAATGTCATATATGGGACAAATAAAAGTGGTTTTGACAAATACTCCTACTTAAATTAAAAAATTCAGAAAACAAATTGTTATTTACCCCCAATTTCAACCTTTTTACCACCACAAATTATATTTATAAATTCCACTTAGATCCACAATCGGCCTCTTTTGTCCGATCCGAATAAACCGAATCCAACACACAGTTATCTCTTTACTCCCAACGGCTACTTTTTATGTCCTCACTCCTTCCCAAAGTCTTCTTACATCATCAACTCAATCAAACTATAAAATCTCTGTCCCTCTACACACAAACCCCTCCACAAGAAAACACACACACACACACACACACAAAAACATGGCTCTCAATTCCAACAATGGCGGTGGACTATTTCCCTATGTAATGGTGGTAGAGTACTTGGAATCATCCATGTCTAAAGACCTTCTCGGCAAATTCCCAGACAACTCCGCCTTCGATTTCGACTATACGCAGAGTTCCCTCTGGTCGCCTTTGGTGCCTCGACCGGTGTCGTCTCTCTCCGAAAATGGCGGTGGCCTTGAGATTTCGAGGAAACTGTCGTATGATGAAAGTGGCCATGTGGGGTTGCTTGAGAATACCAAGAAAATTGCTGCGAGCATCAAGAGGAAATTTGCGGATGTCGTGTACGATAATATGCCTAAGTATCATAAGATGAAGAAGAATAAGAGAAGGAAGTCTTTCGGTTCTTCGCATCGGCTCAGTTCCTCGTCCCCTACTCCCAAGAAGGTACCTTTTGTTTTTTCTTGATTGATAGAACAGAGATTTGTTGGGTACTAATAGTTTAAGGTATGTGGATTTGATCTGTTTGGACTAATGCTACACTTTGGATCCTCTGTTGTTCTTTCATGTGCATGATTTAGTACAATTGTTGGTTTGATTTGTGTAGTAATTTGGACCTTTTTATTTACAAATACAAATCAATTGGTTTTATTAGCAATCAGGCCAATTATTTGGTTAAGTTACAATCATACAAGTAATTGCTTGATGTAAATTAAACTTGACGGGAAAACCATGAAAATAAACTTGACGGGAAAACCATGAAAACGTAAAAGATAATCGAAAATCGTATGATGGGATCACACCAATAATTTAGGTTGAGTCCCATAAAAAGGAGTTGATGATGGATGCTTGATGAACGTTATACAGCTTGTTTTCTGATAAACATGTGATGATGGCTGCGAACGATTTCTTGAACTGATAATTCATTCTTCCGGGTGACAGGCCTGGGGTAAAGTGATGAAAGCTGCTTCAAAGCATTTCAAGAAGCAGAGCAAGAAGAAAGATATCGCCAACGTTCATTTAGATCTCTTCTCTAACTACTATAATAGATAGATGGGAATCTGTGAACTGTAACATGATTCTCATTTGCAGAATCAGTAGTTGGTAAATTTTTCAATATTTCCTGTATTTCATTTGTAGATGTAAATTAGATTATGGTTCTTTCACCATATTCCAGTAAGCATTTGGATTCTTTGGTTCTTCCTACTCTGGGTTGTATTCTACACTTCTTCATGTAGTTATATTCATTTAGTTGTCTACTAAATCCATTGAATTTTACTAACTTCTTCTTTACATGCTTTCCTAAATTTTATTTCAAGATAATGTTTCAAGAACACCTGCAACTTGAAGTCTTTCATTGTAGGATCTAACTCTCAGATTTTCCTTATGTTTTGCTCCAAAGTAAGTTATTAGTTCTCCCCTTTTTTTGGCATGGTAATAAGAAATGATTTAGTAGATTGTTTTGATACTTCCAGATTTCTTGACTTAATTGATTAGATACAAAACAATCCATAGAACTACTGAAAGTTAGGACATTATTTGAATCAGATCACACATGGGCCCTTCATACCATGACACAACAAACACATGGGACTCTGCTAAAACTAATCTTATGATTTGGAGGAATTCTGCAGAATATCACGGATAAAACATCCCATATACTTGTATGATGAGCCACCCTCCACCAAAGCCCTTCGGCTCTTTTCTTTCATATCCATCACCTTCTCTCTGATTCCATCCACATCTTTCTCCTCCATAAGCTGTTTTATCCCACTCTCTATCTCCTCTGAGGTCACAACAAACTCATCACTCATCTCTTCTCTATAATCCATCATAATTTCAGTTGCAATTCCCAATTCCACCACCATTTCAAAGGCATTTACTTGTTGCTCCGCATAAATAGGCCAAGCTGCAATAGGCACCCCTAACCACAGACTCTCCAATATAGAGTTCCAGCCGCAGTGAGAAACAAATCCGCCTACCGCAGGGTGCGAAAGCACGGCCACTTGCGGCGCCCATCCTGTAACTTTCCCGACTCCTGATGTCCTCTCCGAGAAACCCGATGGCAAAATTTCATCTGGGGTCTCGTTATTTACCGCTCTCAATGACCACAAAAACCTCTGGCCACTGCGTTCAAGTGCCACAGCTATGTGTTTGATCTGTGCCTCACTGAACTTACCCTGGCTGCCAAAGCACAAGAAAACCACAGAACAAGAAGGTTGACTGTCTAACCACTTGAAGATATCATCATCATCATCTTTGCCGGTGAGATCTAGTATAGGCCCAACAGGATAAACAGGTGGAATTGAACTCCCACTACGTGACAGGGATTCAACTGCAGACAGCTCTAGCTCTTCAAAAGTGTTGATCAAAATCCCTTTCGCTTCTCGAATCCTTCTAGCAGTGGACAAGAATGCAGCAAAGCCTCCATCCTTGTCCAACATAACACTAGGCAAGACCTTCTTCGGAACACGATTCAAGAAACCTGGAACGTCACTATCTTTAAGCTCGGTGATATCCAGATTACGTTCATCGTAAAGGGCCTGAGCATGCAGCTTCAGAGAAAGAAAAGCTGCGCTCGACGTGAAGAACATGTAACTAGGAATCTCAAACTCTTTAGCCACATCAATCATACTCATACAAAACATGTCAACGATGAAGGCGTCGACATGGGATTTCGATGCAAGTATGTCGAGAACTGCGTTCTTCACCTCTGGTTTATGGTTCTCTATGTACTCAACCGCGACAATTGGCGCAAGTTTGGAGCTTGTAGATTTGTTCTGTTTTGTTTGAGCTACGGGGAGATCGATGAACTGTAGACGAGGATCGGAGTGAGAACGGATAGATTGTATGTATTTGTGGACTTGAGGGTCGTTGATGAGAAGGAAAGTAAACGAAAGGGTGGCGTCACGGTGGAGGATTAGCTTTGCCAACTCCACGGCAGCGACTATGTGTCCCATTCCAGGCCCTGGAATGAAGATAAGCTGAGGACGTTGTTTGGTCTCCATTGCTCACTTTTCACTGGTTTGTGGTTGGGAAAAGTATAACAAGCTATGTCACTTTATATAGTGACATAAAGAGCAAATCATTGTCTATAGGATCATAAAAAACAAATCTTCAGTCAAATTACGTTGTTGGCACTTGGCATATGGCATTTAGAACTTTTGCACTTTTCTCTAATTTTATCTAGAGTAAGTTGAGAATTACAAACAAATCGTCAATCAAGAGTTTCATAAATTTGTTGCATTACTCATTCGAGATTCGGAGACGAAGAATTTAATCTGGGTAATTCTATTTAATTTGATATCTAGTAATTAGTCTAGAATTGAAGTTCATTTGCAGCTATAAATTTGTACGACTTCTTCTTCCTAGAATATGAAATAATCAAATAATGCCATGACTATAAATTCTACTAAATATTTTAGGTGATTATTATCAAAAAAGAAAACCCTAATTATATATTGAATTTAGGGGAGTGGCTCAATCGCTCAAGAGTTGCCGAGTTCAATGCAATGACTATAAAGTTGTGTTGACTACTTCTTTCTATAATATGAATTAATATGCAATCAAAATTTCCGTTTATATTTTATCATAGTGCACGCTAGTGGAATTTCGTGAGTTAAAGACTAGAAAGGATCAAATAGAGTTCTTGCTTATTCGAAAAAAATAAAATCTAATTAATATACTTAATAAATGCGTAAAATGCATCAAACCTCCTGAACTACGGAATGTTTTGCAAAGTGCCCCAAACCTATATAAAAAAAGGGATAATTACAGCTACACCCCCTGAGATTTGGTGTAATTACACAGACCTCCCCTGTGGTTTGAGAAATTACACATACCTCCCCTGAGGTTTGAAACCTTACACATACCTCCCCTCTTCAATTTAAGGGTTGTTTGGGTGTAAGTTATGATAAAATTATGCTTATTATACTTACACCCCTAAAGTTTGGTATATTTATAAAAGTAATCCTTGATGTTAGAAAAATTAAAATTAAATACTCCAAAAGGTTTTATAAACTATTATACTATTACCTACAAATATAAAAAGTATTGAAATTTAAATTTAAAAATAATTTAATCTAATCCAAAATATATTTTTGAATCAAAACACGTAACTTTTAGTTTTTTTCTTTAAAACAATTCCCGTAAATCTCAGTCAAAACTTAACTAACTACTCATCTTTGTGCCTTTGTTCTCGTTACAATTTGAACTAACAATTATTTTAGTAATAGAAGAAGATAAAACACCGAAAATTGGTTTCACTAAATATAGTGCACTTAGGTTGTTTATTTTGTCAAAAAGTTCAACAAAACTTGCTACCTAAAACCAGTGACCATGTCTGATCCAAGGATGATAATTATATTGTCACTGTTGCCGGTAATTTCGTCATCATTCTTCATTTTTTTAAAATGAGTTATGAAAATCTATTATTTCTGTTATATTTGTTAATTTTCATTGAAAATGAGAGTTTTTACAATTGAATTTTCTATTTCTTGTCCTTTTTTTTTTCTGAGATTGCATAGATATTTTTTATTTTACCAAATGCTTCTTTTTTGTTGTGATAAACTGAAATTTCCGTGGGCATGCGTAATAGTATTTAATATGGAACTATAATGAAATTTATGAGATTATTTAAAGTAAAACAAAAATGAAGAAATAAAAAACAAACAAAAACAAGAAATTAAATATTTTTACAAAATAATAAAAATATTAAGATTAGATTAAATTTTAAAAATAATTTAAATACTTTTTATATTTTTGGTTAGTCATATAGTAGTTTCTAAAATTATTTGGAGTATTTAATTTTAATTTTTCTAACATCAAGGATTACTTTTACAAATATACCAAACTTTAGGGGTGTAAGCATAATAAGCATAACTTTATCATAACTTACACCCAAACAACCCTTAAGTTGTAGAGGGGAGGTATGTGTAAGGTTTCAAACCTCAGGGGAGGTATGTGTAATTTCCCAAACCACAGGGGAGGTATGTGTAATTACACCAAACCTCAGGGGGTGTAGCTGTAATTATCCCTATAAAAAATGCCATTTAAGTATTTAACCTATTTAAACCATTATTATTAAAGGATGCGACACCATCATAATCACAAATTTATAACATGGTCTAGATATATAGTTAAGTATTTTACATGAGTACCTGCTCTTGTACTTTTCCTTTTGTCAAATATATACATTACCCCACATGTTCCATTCGGCCGGCCAAAAACCATGGATTTGCCAATACTCTAAGCCAGCACTGACATATAGAAATGCAAGAACTTGAGATCTGATTCCGCGGATTGGCATTAATAATACAAAACGTCTAATATTGTTAAAGGGAATTAATAATAAAATAGAACTGTAGATCTCAAGAATTGAGTAGTAGTACACAATTTGAAATGTTTGACAAAATGACTGGTGCCTTTGAGCTTTTAACATGTATAATGGCCATAGTACAAATAAAGCATCTTCTTCATAGAAAATAAAATATGGAGAGAGATATGAAGAAGGAACTGATTTTCATCCCATGGCCAGTAATGGGCCACGTCCAAATTGTGGAGTTTGCTAAGCTCATCGTCCAGCGTCAAACTAGCCTCTCTTCAGGTATTCTGATGAAGAACTAGATAAGTTGAGCTTTATAATAGTTAAGTAGTGAGTATCATTTGGAGAAAAATAAATTAATTCATTATTAATAAAAGTTTAGATTTATAGTATGTTCAATTAACATTTTTCTTAATGCTAACACAGAGCATCATTGATAACTAAAGGTGGAACTCTACTAATTTAGAATTAGATTTATTTTTAACCTGAAATAGAATAAGTTCATCAGTAGGATTGTTGTGTCAAATAAGGTAAAGGAACTTTTTCATAGTTTAGTTGGGAGTTAGCCTACTGTTTTTCTATATTAATTATATCTTTTATTTACCTTAAATTCCAAGATCTATTTGGTTATACTTCTGCTTTCAGTTTTCTTGTCTTAAAATGCTTTTACCTGTTTATCTAAGATATGCTATAAAAAGCATTACCATGATACCATCTACATACTTTTTAATGGTTTCTATAATTGATAGGTGCAACAATTTCCATCACGGTTCTGGTTATGAAACTGCCTGATTATATCGACACCGTGAGCAGCTCTTATGCAGATTTACTCTGCGCTTCCTCCACGGATAACGACACCCCACCTGTCAACTTCGTCCAGCTCCCCCCTACAGATCCTACCCCCGAATGGAGCTCCAAAACCCGTGGATATTTCATCCACAACCTCGTGAAAAGCCACGAACCTAACGTTGCAGATTATATCCGATCCCACAAGCCGAATGTGATTGGTTTAGTAGCCGACATGTTGTGCACCTCCATGATCGGCATAGCACGGGAGTTTAGACTCCCAAGCTACGTGTTTTTCGCATCTCCAGCAAGTTTCCTTGGAGCCATGCTTCATTGTCAGACTCTACATGATGAGAAAAATCAGGATGTACCCAAGTTGAGGAACTCGGAATCAGACTTATTGATCCCCAGTTTCTCAAATCCAGTTCCCCCAGATGTCCTGTCTCTAGTTTTAGTCGACGAGCAAATGTGGCTCGAGAGGTTCCTACACTATGCTCGTGACTACAGGAGAGCAAATGGCATAATCGTCAACACATTCTTCGAGCTTGAATCTTATGCACTCAACTCATCTTTAGAAAACTCATCAGCCTATGGTGCTAAAAGGGTACCTCCGGTTTATCCCGTGGGCCCCATTTTAAACAGGGGACCTAATCTCCATTCCCACACCGACCCCTCGGAAGTACTCAAGTGGCTAGAGGAGCAGCCAGAAAGCTCGGTGGTGTTCGTATGTCTCGGAAGTCAGGGAAGTTTGTGCGAGGATCAGGTGCGAGAGCTGGCTCGTGGACTAGAGCGTAGTGGATTTCGTTTCTTGTGGTCGCTTCGCCGGCAATCACCAAAGGACAAAAGCGCAAGCTTCCCCAGTGAATACACCAGCTACAGAGAAGTATTACCCCAAGGTTTCCTTGATCGAACGGCTGAAATCGGAAAGGTTGTGGGTTGGGTCCCGCAGCTCGACGTGCTTCATCACACGGCGGTGGGCGGGTTTGTGTCGCATTGTGGATGGAATTCGGTGTTGGAGAGCCTTTGGTGCGGCATTCCAATTGCCACATGGCCATTGCACGCAGAGCAGCAGATGAACGCATTTCAGTTGGTGAGGGAGTTGGGATTGGCAGTGGAGATTACGTTAAGTTATCATGAGAGGGGTGAGGATGGGGCCATGTTGACGGCTGGTGAAATAGAGAGGGGGATTAGGGAAGTGATGGATAGTGGGAGTGAAGTGAGGAGGAAAGTGAAAGAAATGAGGGAATTGAGTAGGATGACCGTGATGGAAGGCGGATCTTCGTACAATTATCTTGAGAGATTCATCGAACGTTTGATAAATGATGTGTCGAGCGAATAATGTAGCCGAGAACCACATTGGGTCGAGTACATGATACGTACACTAAACTGTTACGTATTACTACTTGTCTGATTACAAGAGTGTTGATTCATATGAATATGATCTATGTTCCATGAACTGTGAAATTCTGGGAATTTGTACTGAAGATGTTTGTTAGATATTTGAGAATGAGAACTAAAGCAAGTTTGGTTATCAACTATTCCACAATTCAAATGCATATGATGTATTTTTGTAATATAGAAAACTTTCGAAAATGGGGTTTTATTTGACCAAACATTCTGAGCCAAAAAAGTAACTAAAATTTCAAGCCCACTTGGCCAACAAAGACATACATCCAGCTCCTAATAAAAGGGAAGCATTAGCACCCAACTGAAGTTTTCCATTGCTTTGCATTTTAGGACTCATAAAATCAGCAGAAAGAAGATCCACAAGCGCCATATAGATCAATATTCCCGCTGATGCTGAATTGAAAACACCTTCTACTATAAGAGCAGTTGGACTTGTCTCACTGTAGATATTGCTAATTCCAATACCGACAACTATGCCTAGAGGAGTTGTTAGAGAGAAGAAAACGGCCATTATTGCTACTGCCCGCCAATTGAACTTTGCCTTCAAGAAAAAATAGAACAAATTTATTATCATATTTTAGATTATAATTTAAAGGGATTAATTGGAATTAAATGAAAATAAAGTAATAAAGTGTGCAAAGTTTACATACTTGTGATATGCATCCTCCGAGACCAATTCCTTCGAATAACTGATGAAAACTTAATGCAGCAATTAGAGGTTTTATTGTTTTTGGACTTTGCGAAGCACCCAAAGCGATCCCAATAATCACAGAGTGGACTATGATTCCCAACTCCAATACCTTCAAAAAAATAACAAACAAATATAATTAGTCACAATTGTCAAAAAAAGAAAGGAGGCACCGTAAAAAATAAATAGGTAAATTAGTCGTGTGTTATTCGAAATAATTGGTACCTGGGCAATTACACGGTGACGAAGAAGTTCAGATTCACTAGAACCATCTTCCAACGACAATGATCCGTGTGCATGGCCATGCGTCGCATGAGTATGCAAAGGAACCACACTTTGATCACCTCCTTTGCCATCATCTGTTAAGGCTTTCCCCTTCGATTTTTGTCTATAGTAAGACGTTGCATAGGTATCAACCATGAGAGTACCTATTGCGGATAGCATTGCGATGAACCCCGTGAACGGGAAATCCCCCCACGGGCTCGCATTAATACATGGTGAAGTCAAATTCTCGAAAGCATCGGGCAACACGTGGATGAACCCCGTGGCCAAGATCACTCCGGCCGCAAACGCCTTTATGACGAAGAAAATATTCTTCTCAGGGCTCAATGCCGGAACCACCTTCCCCACCACAGGAAGACACACCCCGATCGCACTAGAGGCCAAAATCGAGGCAATCGCGACAAATTTGTATTTTAGCGCGAGGGACTTGTCGCGATCTTCTTCTTCGGATTCACACGTGCAGTCCCCTAGTACTAATGTCGGAAATACTAATAGTAGTATCAAGAAGAGATATTTTAGTTGAACCTTAGAGGATTTGAAGAGAAGATTGTACATGATTGCAGCTTCTTGTAAGTGATGATTGAAGATCAAACAAAAATAAAATAAAACAAAACAAAGCAAAAAGAATTTCGATCATGAAGTTTGTTATATAATTGGCAGTAGTATCTTAGTGTAACAAGAATTACAAAGAGTGAAAACATAATGTCCTCATTGTGAATTGGAGATCGTCTATCAAATACTAAAACAAGATTACGTGATAAAACCTGTTTCAATAAAATGTCGACATATTCGAGATTTTTAAGGAAACAAAATTTCAGGAGATCATCGAGATATGGGTTGGTTCAAATCCGCAGACTAATTAGTTACGCACACGGTTAGCCTTCTATTAAAACTCTTGAAAACCTAATTTAGTATTTAGTGCTTCTTATTTTTTGTATAATTTTGATGTGACTGTGTTAACTTATTTTGTTGGAATAGCAAAATTACGCTACGTTACTCAACTACTCACTCTACATTTATTTTCTATATCTTTCTTATAATTTTTTATTTCTCAATGCAAGTATTTTGTGGATGAAGAAAAACATACTCACACGCACTTTTGGTGAAAAGTGAAAACACGTACATTTTAATTAAAATTTTGATTAAAAACAACAATTTTTAAAATACAGTAATTCTGAAACATAAAAAGACCAATGTACACGTAAAATTTTTACCAGAATATTTTCTTTTAAGTTAAGGATAATAAATTTTGTCTTATGTTAATTACGTGATTCTTTTACATGAAATTAGCAGTATAATATAAAAACCCATCTAGATTTATTAAATTAATAATTTAAAATGTAGAAAGGAAATAAAATTGCATATTACTTTCTTTTTTTTGAAGAGATAAAATTGCATATTACTTGATTGTGCCAAAAATCGATTTGTAATTAGAGGGAAGGAAAATTATTAATTTTATATATTCTTTTACATCGAGTGGGTAATTTTACTTTTAACTATATATTCAGTTTAAAATACAAAATAAAAAACTTGGGTTGGATAATAATAAGTTATATGCCTATAAATGTATGATCATATATAAATTTATAAAGTCGCTGATGAGAAAAAACAATCCCAATATTAAAACAAAATGAGTACACAGACAAATAACGAAGATACAACAAATCTTCTACCACAAACCAAGTACATGGTAAAATCGAAATTTTAATACATGTGAACGAACTAGATATCCTTCAGAATCCTCAAAAGCAAGCATCCAGTACGCAGCAGCAACATATTGCAGCACAACTGTAACAAACATATTTGAAAATTACATTAGTCACCACACTTTTATTCGTCAACGTTATTGAGCTTAAAATATGTCAAACAAAAAAAAAAGTGAATACTACTAGATTTGGTGAACTACTACAACCAAAAAGTTAACACGAGAATCCAAACAGTTGAAAGAAATAAGGTGATCATCCCTATCGTTTGGGGTGTTTTGCAAAGTGCTCCAACACGTTTCAAAAAGAGCACTTTGCCCCCTAATATTTGTAATTTGTCCCCTGAGTCCTTGATCTACTGTTCATTTTTACCATGTGGCTATCTTTTTTTATCCAATAGATTTGGCATTAGGGGTTAAATCGCACATTTTTACAAACATTAGGGGGTAAAGTGCTCTTTTTGTAACATTAGATGGCACTTTGTAAAACACCACAAACATTAAGGGGCAAAACGCAATTGACCCTATAAATAATGATTTCTTTTTTATCTGTGAAAAATCCAATTTAAAAATTAGGGATAATTACATGTATACCCCTAAGGTTTGGTCTAATTGCATAAATTCCCCCTGCCATTCGAGTAATTATTTGAACAACCCCCGAATCGGTCTCAGAATACATCACAAATAGACCTCTTTGGAGTATGAATTATTACAAATACCGATCGAAGTTTAAGAAATACTATAGATAATTCCTTCATTATTAGTACATGGTTTTGTTTTTCCATTGGTCGAGAAAAGGAAGTTGAAGGCACTTAATTACTCCCCAAGCGAGAAAATTACGCATATAGTGGGGACAAAAAAGGAAAAGCTATAACATAAAAAAGTTCTGAAAATTAATTATAGAGGACTAACCATCCTTTCCAAAAACCATCGCCCTTGGACTGAGTTTTCACCGGTAGAATCTCACCCTGAAACTGTTGTCCTTCTCTCATCGGATAGCCAGCCGGTGGCGGTGGAGCCATGTAACCACCCTGTGGCTCCGCCGGGTACGCGGTGGCCGAAGGTGGATACGTTGCTATTGGAAAAATATAAGAATACACCAATCCATCAGTATATATTGATAACCATTAATTTTTGGAAAATATATAAGAAATAATAATAAATACTCATAAAAATCAATTATATATTGATTTGAACATAGTAAAACTGAATAGATCTGTCTCATGTTCGAACTTCACTCTCACATAGTTATCAAAAAATATCATATGTCCAAGTATACCAAATAAATGTTATAATCCGCATGTCGAAAACATGTTGAAAACTACACATAAAAATTACAAAAATTTAAGTTTCACTTGAGATTTTAGATGAGACGACGATTTAATATTGACAATCAAACACATGCACTTCTATTTATTTAGATACATACCTTGGTTTTGGTTGTAGTTACTCATGTTGATGTATAACGAAGTAGTTAGTATTGACGAGAGATATTATAAATAATGTAAGAGGAAATGAAGTGAAGATATAGATGATTAGATATTTGTGTGTGTACGAATATTTATAGGGGGTTTGGGTGAAGGTGGAGTAGTTAGAAGGATTAGGTAATAATATTATTGTGTGGGAAGGAATCTATTAGGGGGGCGGCGACACCGCGTGAGGAGGAGAAATCCACGAAGCTGACGGCCTTTTGAAGGAACAATATTTAAGGACGGTCCCACCATTATTATTGCATACCTTTGTTGTCCCAAAACACAATTATCTAATTTATGATCAATTTATCATATCAATATCCTAGAAATATGTACAGAGATACGCTCTTTAATTAGTAGATTGTTATTTCGTATGTTTATTTGAATATGCATCATATACGAATATTATTTGAGATAAGTAATTACTTGGTTTTGTTTATTATTTTGATGTTCTTCCAAATACAACATATGCCTCTATTGATGCTTTAATTACTATATTATTTTGATGTGTACTAAAGTTGATCGGTTACGGAGATATTTATTTATAGACTAATCTCGGTATCAGATTCGTGGCGCCTTGTGCAGGACCAATCTTTATCCATTTCACACAATTTCTTCCTCACATTGAATTGTTTATTTGACTTTTCCGTTATATGATGTGTACTTTGAAGTTTGAAGAATATTTTTTTTTCTTGTTTTTGTTCAAAGCTTTTTGATTGTTTATTACCGCAATCACGTTCAATTCCATATCTCCTTTTCTCTTTCTCCTCGATAATCTCTAAATTAAGTTATATTTCTTAATATGCGGATGCTTATTCTGTTTGACAATTGATTATGTGGATTAACTTTTTATTTGCATTACAAGTAACTCATTCTCTGTGACTTTAACTGAGTTAAAAATTTAAGAATTCTTTTTCTTCTGAAAAATAAACTTAAAATCACTTTCTCAAACATTTCGCTGTTTGCCCCATGTTAGACCTTTCTGAAATTCTAAAATCTTTTTACAGATAAATCCATATAAAATTGATGTTTTATCTTCGGGCGGAAAGCAACTAGAATATGTACACGTGACGAGTAAAGCAATAAAAAGAAAAGGCACATTTTTAGCTGTATACTTCAATTTCTTCAATACTTTTGCACATAAACAACTAATTCTAAATAGAAAATTAATTAAGACAGATAATATTTTATAGCTCTGGGTTGTAATTAATGAAGCATATATTGCAAATTTTCCAGCTTAATGTTAGTGCTACAAAATAACTTCCTCTAAAGACTATTTTAAATAAGCTGGGTACAATTGATTCGACTTATATTCTTAATTCAAAGAGCACTTCCTTTGGGTAACAAATTAGGGAGAAAGCTTAATGATATACAATATATAAATTATTAAATTTACCCTACAGTAGCCAGTAATTCTTAAAAGTTGTAATCTTTCAAAGTACTATTTTTTATTGCTTCATTTTTTAAAGTTGTTTAATTTTAGAAACTTACGTGCTCTCTCTATATATATATTAATGCTCATTATCCCTATGGTGACTAATGATAGTAACTTTTGTGTTTTGGATATAATACTTGTTACAAGTTTATGCATGTTAAACATAATTTATGTGGTTTATAATACTCTAGATATTAGGAGTTGGGACTATTAGTCTTTTAAACTTCCGATATATAAACAATTTATGCACATAATAATTCTACTTCAATCCTCTCGCATAGATATACTCTCAACATTTTTATCTATATAAGGCTCCTCAGCGTAACTTAGACACTCTCTATGGTTTTCTTTGTAGAAATCAAATGAATTTAATGACATTTAATTTAATCTATAGCGTGTTTGTACATTTCCTCTTCTCATTGAAGTTTAAAACATTAGTTATACACTTGAGCATAGTACCTCAACAACGTAATATCATCTTAATTATATAAGAGACTGTAAAACCATGGTTAGGGTACATGAAGAAAAAAATCACAAAATAAAAATAATACAATGGTATTTAAATATAGTGTATCTTGCATGCACATTGTATATGATTTTTCGAAAACAATGTATTAGAATTAGCTAGAACGGCCTTTTAAACTTAGTGGCTTTTCGTCTAATTATATTTTGTGCTTAATTTATTGTACTTCATTATAGTGTAAATACTAATCGAATCACATATTTTATTTAAATTACTAAGATGCCTAATATTTTCCATCTTTCCCACCATGCAGTTTCATTTTTCCAAATTCTACAATGCATTAATCATAGTTTGTAAATGAAAGCTGATATATTGGTTTTGTAATAGTCTATCTCAATGCTCTATAAAACAAAGGCTTCACACACACACACACAAACACACATATATATATTGGATTTAGACTTAAGCCCAAAGGCCGTGGGTGTAAGCCCAATAAGTTTATGTTACGTTCGATCTACCTTTTAATTTTATGTTATAAAATAATACTATTTTGCATATCGAAAATGTTATTTCAAGTTTCATTTAAACGTCTTGAGAATTGAGAATGTCTGAGTATTAATTGAAAATTTTACGTTACATATATAAAGTTAGGATTATATTTATTTACGTTACATGTGCAACTCAAGGTTTTATCAGATATATTCCCCTTGATTGCATTTTGCTCCATATTTTTCTTAAAAATGAAAAATAAGATATTTTAGCTACAAAGTTCGCTTCCAAACCGGTTAAAACACGTATCACAATAAGATAACTACCACAAAAGAGTCGAATTGCATTCTTTAAAATGCACAATTCGCCAAATAAGAAAAAAAAATACACAAATCTAATCAAATAAAACTGTAAATATAATACCCGAATGTGACAGTATATCAACCGTAAAGCGTGTGTTTGATTCGGACAAGTGAAGAAGCTTCTGTTAAGACACGCTTTAAGGCGAGGCGTTGTTTGTTTACCGACACGCACGCGCGAGACGGATTCTTGTCTTTGTCGTAGACGAGTGAAATATCTAAAAGCTGACGTACTATCCCAAATCCCAATCCATTCCAACACAAGAAAATAAAATAAAAATTATCTTAACTTTCCTTTTAGTACTTCTCCTTCACTCAACACGCTATTGGGTATGTATCAAGTAACCTTTTTTGCAAATAAATATGCTAATTTTTGTCTTATTTCATTTTCTTGAACCAAAGTTTGTATCTTTGTTGCTTTTTGATTAGTGGGTCATCAAGATTTTTTGTGGGATTTGAACCGTTTACTGTTTTAAGTTAGTCAAAACCAGGGGTTCTTGTTTTTGGGTATTTTTTAGTTAAATTGCTTGATCAAGAAATATAATTTGTGGGTTGTGATCAATTAGGGGAGTAGAGGGTGCTCAATTTGATAAGATTTGAAGTGCAAAAAGCATGAGTGAGTTCCATGGGAATGCGAGTTCGAGTTCGAGTTGGAATAGTAGTACACATGATACAGAGGATGATCATACAATTGCTGCTATATTAGCAGAGGATGAGAAGTTGACGCGTGATGGCAGGCTTGGCAAGAGGCTCTCTCATTTGGACTCGATCCCGGTACTTATAATCGTCGTTGTGGCTAGTTCTTTTTGATTTTATGGAATGATGATTGTTGGTTTTACTATTATTTGTTGTGAAGAGGAGAATATAATATTGAATTGATTATTGTTTTATGATAATAACTGATGATAAGTACCTTTTTGATTGGTGGGGGCTTTTCAAATTGAGTTATTCTTGGGGGCAGGAGTCTACAGTCTACTAAAGTAGGAAAAGAAGTATATTTTTTTTCTTTGTATGTGACCAATTGTTTCTTTGTGATGATATTCTTTTGCAAAAGTAGATTTTGTTGTGAAACGATTCTGTGTTGGGAAACGATTCTGGTTGATAGGATTAAAACCGACTATGCTCAGATACGTGTGACATTTCACTGTATAATGTTTAACTTATTCTTGAAATTGGGAGGAACTTTTTTGTGAAACGATTCTGTGTTGTCTGATTCCAGCAATATGTGACTTACAAATTCATGGTATTGGCAGCACACACCTCGGGTCATTGGGAGTATACCGGATCCAAATGATGCGACCTTAGACCATGAGAGGCTAGCTGAAAGGTTATAATTTTATCTCCATGCTTTTGTGTGCATTCTACTGCATTCTGTAGTTCATTGTCCTGAATATTTTAGTTGCCAGAAAATTTCGAAGAATACTAATACGATGCTGTGTTTTATATATTACTAGTTAGCAATGATATCTGCTCAAAACCCATTTCAGGATATTTTTTTTTCATGCCTTGAGTGGATTTCTCAGTTCTTGGCCAGCTTCCTTAGCATGATTCAAGTAGAATGGTTCAACAAAATACTTTCTGTAGGAATGTCAAAATATATATGATACCTTACTTTAAACCGAAGCTCACATGTTTCTGAATGGAGATAGAGAAAAAGATCATGCCTTGTAAGTTGGAATCCAGAGGTTACTAAAGTTCACTGATATTTAACAAAGGAAAAAGATGTCAAACGGGGGTTTGTGACTCTTCCTAATATAGTTGCCCCTTTTAAGGATTTCCTTCCAATCTTAGTATCCTAAGTGTTTGTATGAAAAGATAGAGGCGATACTAAAGCAATGAACTTGGGAACAGAATGACCTGGAAAATGATGAAAAACTGAAAGAGATTTGTTTGTTGACGTGAGCTGCACCATAATTAGTATGACTTGTTAATGAGAAACTCAAGAATAGCTTCTTCTGTTTTAACATTTTTAAATTAGCATTAGCCTTTTTTCGTGTACACTCCTGTATTTTGGAATATGAGTCATATAGTATAAAGGAATCTAGATGGAACCAGATACGTAAAGTTCACCAAATTAATCTAAGTTATGCCCCAATTGTAAGAGTGAATCGAACTTCATTATGGTCCGTGAAAAATATGTATAAATGAAGAAGGATAAATACTTATGCCTGTCCATAAGGTTTGATTTGGTCTTCTCTTGATGACCCATCGGAAAATTGCAAGTTTCTGAGAGTATTGGGGGTATGATCTTCTAAATTTCTTTTGAAGAACTGTCTTTGTTCTCCTATTGGTACAATTCACTACTTGATTGAAGTTATTTTAAACATAAGGTTGTTAAGCAAAAACTTGAATCATGTCCACTCATGATGACAAATTGACAATTTGACTTATTTATCTTCCTTGCTCAGTTCCATTCTTTAGTTTTTGATTCTTCCTTCTCTAGTACTATGATCCCTAATGCCGTGCCTTTTGTAAATATAACTGTCACCAGGTTGGGGACATATGGCTTAGCCGAACTGCAGATTGAAGGAGATGGAAATTGCCAGGTTGGTCTTTTAAGTCAATTGTCAATCATTCTCGATTTTAATATTTGATGGGGCTCTCCTCATCTTTTTCCTCGTCAAAAAATTTTGGTTGACTAAGTGAGCTCTATGTCTGCAAGGAGAAATAAAAAGCATTGTTCTATTTTTTCTGATAAATGTCATAACGCTGACATTCATTTCCAGTTCATCTTGTTCGTTATTATATCAATTATTCATTATGTAACATTTTACTGGGTAAACTTGTAATTAGTTGCACGACTTACTTCTACAGTTTCGAGCCCTTGCAGATCAGTTGCTTCGTAATCCAGATTACCACAAATACATAAGAAAGGGAGTTATCAAACAGGTAAATTTCAGATATCTTTAACCTGCATTTTCTTCCAACTTAAAAGTCTTGAATTTTGCATAAAAAGTAACCGATCTAACATGAGTTCAGATAACAACCTGATGGTACTATTGAACCATGCAATAATGGGGGCTCATTTATTTCTTAAACTGAATTGTGTTATGCATTAAGATATCTGTCACAAGACATTGGTTGAGCTGATTTCACCTGAGTTGTGGTCGTAACTTGAAAGAAAAAGTGCACCATATATGTATTTATCCACACCATGACTGAACCGTTACATGCAATTTCCTGATACATTGTTTAGTTCTTTCACTTTGATCTTCAGCTCAATATAAATAAATTATGTCGCATGCCCTTACTAGTGCGCAAAAGTACCCCAAGAGTTTTCAGGTTAAAATCAACTTTTACACAGTTACATTCATAAGTATAACATTTATAACAGTGCACAGCTCTTTGATATTACTTTTCCTTGTTGATATCCTATTTCTTTATTATCTGCAGCTTAAACGCCACAGAAATCTGTATGAGAGTTATGTCCCAATGAAGTACAAAAGCTATGTGAAGAAGATGAAAAGGTCTGATCCGCAGATTCTGTTTCTCCCATTTTCTCATGGTTTGTAATGCAAACCATCTTTTTTACGTCCTTTTGGTGAAACTATAGGTTGGCAGAATGGGGAGATCATGTTACTCTACAAGCAGCTGCAGACCGAGTAAGTTTGATATGGACTGTTATTACTATAATACAGTAGTATCACTCTCCCCTGTTTTATCCCATCTGTAAGTATACTTCACCATGCATGTTATATACATGGGACAAAGAACTAGCATATAAGCTTTCTTCATTTCTTATCAACCACAAAATGATATTTTGGCTCGATCTATTGATGCCCAGACTGCAATTAAGTCTAGCTTAATCATTTCACATTCGAATATTCAACCAAACTTGTTGGAATTTTTTGCAGTTTGAGGCAAAGATCTGTTTGGTCACATCTTTCCGAGACACTGGCTACATCGAGATTCTCCCAAAGGACGGAAATCCCACCAGAGGTATACAATTATACATTTTAGTCTTGCTCCACCTGTACATTTTTTTTTTCTTTAGGTTTTGTTTTGTTTTAAGTTTAAAATAAAAATTTTATCAATTTAAAAATTATAAGAGTGTATTTGTCCTTTTGCATATAAAATTTAGCATCAGTCCTCACAGAATCAAACATGATGTCATTTGCTTAAGAAAAAGAGTTTGGCTGCATACAACTAGTTTCTCTAAGTTTTCTAGGAGGTATTGTGATCATCTAAGACAAAATTACCGAACATGAAATTAAACTGGAACCAAGAGCTATGATTATCATCGTAAACTTAAAGTTACGAGTGATTTCAACATTTGTCATTTGGATTTACAGCACAATAGCATAACTGATTCGTAGTTTCGCTTACCATTTTCCTTTGTTTCATTTCATTTTCAGAGTTGTGGCTGAGCTTTTGGAGTGAAATTCACTACAATTCACTTTACCAAGTCGGAGGTGAAATTTCGTCTTTACTATAACCATTTCTTTATTTATATTGAGGGTGGCAAAATTTCATGGTGGATTAACTTCCAACTGATGGCTAATTTAATTTTTTCAAATATTTGGCAGAGGTTCCTACAAGAACACAAAGGAAGAAGCATTGGCTTTTTTAGAGTACATTGCAGCATCAAGACACATAATTTATAAAATTTTCAGATACTATGTAACTAGATGTCACACAGATGTAATGAGGTGTGACTCGCACCTCATTACATCTTTTTTCTTTCCCTCCTTTTGAAACATGAACATGCATGTATTTATCATTTGATTGCCTTTCTGTAATTTGAGCATTGTACTTACCAGAGATGGCTCATATGTATATTTAGTTATGCAGTTATAGTTAAGATTTATAGCAAGTTAATTAGAATTTGTCATCAGTACGATCCATCGGTGATTTAGAAAGTGCCAAGTGTTGAGCGTAAACTGATGTGTTTTACGTACTTAAAAGCGAGGCGTACGCTCCACAAATTTTAAAATCGCAAATTGAAGCCAAAAACTCATTGACTGACAAATCACAATAGATGAGATAGGTTTTCTAATGGTGGAAATGTTTCATTCCGTTAAATATGGTGGAAGCTATTAGAGAATGCACAAGAATAGTCATAAAATTGTCTTTTTCAGTACGTTTGGGTAACCTTTCAAATCAACACGTTATTATTTCTTCAATTATCTCTGTCTTGTTACGATTATGAACTGTCAAGACTCAAAACTTAAGCAAACAATTTTTAGATCTGATAATTAGTACAACTGTACAGTAAAAGGAACCAATATATCTGATAAACTCCTTTGCTATAGTTTGGTGATTGTATATAGCCAGTTGTAAATATAAAATTAAGGTTAACGATATTGTCAAAGCAATAAATGTTGCTTCCAGAGCAATAAACTTATTCTTCCTAATTTGTCCTTGTCAATCAATCACTAGACATTTATAAATTTCTAAATACCATGTTTTATTTAGTAACCATCCTCATATAATGGAAAGTTAGTATTCTCTAAAAGTTTTACTCAATCTAATCATTTTCTCACTCCATCTTTTATTCTTCAAATCTAATCAAAGCTTCAAGAATATAATATAAAGTTAGTATTCTGTTGAGAAATATACTAACTTTTTACGAATTATTCTGTATTTCCTTCTCAATAAATATATGTCTTACTTTGAAACAAGTATCGTCAGAAAGAAAAATAAAATAAGAATAATTGACCATAGGACTGAAATTAAAATTTCATTGATAAATATTACATAAGATCCATATTTGTAATCATAATTTTTATTTGAATACTTAAAAAGGTAATGATTTTTGTGAAAGCTTCTTTAATTTTTTCAAAGAATGTATATAGTAAGTATTTTTGAATTCGATAACTCTCTAATAATTAAAAAAAAAAAGAGCATCAGATCTTTTTTATAGAGAAATTTAATAAAGTAACTAAAAAAATATTTCTTTACGTGCTAAGCTTAATATTTCGTTAACCTGAATATACTTAAAGTAAATTTAAGCAAACAAATATGATGAATCTCTAAAAAGAAGCATTTAGCAACTTATTTATAAAAAAAAACATAAAAAATAATTATAATTAATAATTATTTGATATTATTACTCTTTAGAAATGCATATCAATATTTTGTTTGCCCTTCGATTGATAGTTATGTATTTTCTTTTCATTGTAAGTTACAGTTTAATGTATTGTACACAATTTTAGTTTGGACGTGGTTTCTAGTTAAATATTTAAAGTCCTATTCATTTAACTAGTGAAAATTTCAAAATGTCAACATGTTTATTAAAATTAATGTTTTGAAGAATGTTTAAAGTAGTCTTCATTTAACTAGTGGAAAAGATGTAGAATTGTAAATAGTGTAGTTATAACTTATGATATCATTGATTGATTTTCCATTATGTAAGAGCAACTAATGAAGAAAATAATGGTATGAAGGAAATTTAGAAACTTAACTTTTATATTATTTGATTGACAAGGGCAAATTAGAGAATTAAAGATTATTGCTCTGGTAGCAACATTTTGTGCTTTGGCAATATCGCCACCCTAAAATTAACCACCCTAATATTACTATGCAGTACACACCATATACGAAATACAAACTACATCAACAACTATGCGTGTAAATCGATTTAGTTGAGTAAGCTATACGAACAAAACGAGACTCACGATGAGCCAAACGAATGAATCTTCATCTTCCAATTGTTCCATTTGAGTATAACTTCTTCATAAATTAAACACATAAAATCTTCATCTTCAATCGTTTCAGTTAAGCAGAACTTCTTCATCAGGCTTTTAATTTTCATGTCGTTTTACATAACTTTTATCTATAGTTTCTTCGGTGTGTCCTCGTGCTCCATTCGCGTTTTCATGACATTGTTTTTAAAGTCCACAATAGAAACCCAATAAGTATGATGGTTTGGTATTAAATCTAAAGCTAGCAATAGCATTCCATATTTATGGTTGCTTAAAATATTTACACAAAGAACTCATAAATTTAATAAATTATATTTCAGATCTTGGAAGAGATTAAAGATAACTGGTAAAAAAAAATATATATTATATATATATACACATATATATTATGTAATTATTCAATCATCTTGAGGGTCTATCTGCAACATCATTTTTAACTCTGAGAGTATTTGTATAGTAGTTATTCAAAGTCTAGAAAGAATCCAATTCTATTATTTCATCAACGAGGACAATTATATAAAATTTCAAACACTATTATATATTCCAAATTAGAGATAACCACTGCCTTTTTTTAAATAATAGCTGAGATAATCACTGATTGTTCAAATTAGTAATTTTATCAATCATGTGAATTAATAGGAATTGCCGTGTTGATATTATATTATACTATATCATACCAAATCTCAGTTATAGTATCCCTAATATTTATTTAAAATGGTGAAGTGTTACTATCTCCAATATTATTGTAAATATTTATTCCCCCTTTCTCTCCTCTCTCTCTCTCTCTCTCTCTCTAGAGACACTGCGCACAAGTTTCCTCTCTCAATCTCCCGCAGAGAAATTGCCAATTCTCACCCCTAATTTTCTCTCATGATACAAAACCCTAATTTGCGCGTGTTTATTCTCTGAATCGAGTGTTTTTCTCTTCGAAGGTTATAAACCCTAATTTATTGAAACAAAAGAGCGGTTCAATCAACCATTTCTGTGTGATTAACTTCGTTTCTTTTCAATTTTTTCTGTTCGATTGATTTGATTATATCATGCAAAGATCCAGTGGAAGCGATTTCAATGATTTCACCGACCCTTCGAGTAGTTCAATTTCTGCTGGTTCGCGAATCTACTTTATAGTTTATTGATTCTTTAATACGTGTATCTGATTTTTGTGGCTATGTGTTGTTTGTTCTGTGTTAGGTTTTGATTGATTGATTGATTGAGTTATTTTTGGAATATTGCAGATAGCGGTGCGCGGTTTGATGCGTCACAATATGCGTTTTTTGGTAAAGATATAGCCGATGAGGGGGAAATTGGGGGTTTAGAGGAGGGGGAAATGTTCGGGAGCAGATTCGGCGGGGATGACGAGTTGAATGAGTATCATTTGTTTGACAAAGAAGAGGTGGCTAATTTTTTTTTTTTTTTTTTTTCAAGAAATGGATTCTGTTTGTGAAATTGTTAATATTATTATTTACTTGATTATGTGTTTTTGCATCTTGTTGGTTGTATGCTATAGGGTGTGGATTTTGTCAAAATTAAGAGTTGCATGGGTATAACTTTTCCTGTGAAGACTGGGTCAAATATTGAGATATTGTCTTCATTGCATTGATTCTTGTTTTTTTATTTTATTTTATTTTTATTGCATTGATTCTTGTTAATTATAACTGAGTTCAAAATCATGTTGTCCTTTGTTTCTTGAAGTAATTACATTGATTTCCGTTTTAGGAAAAAGAAGTTGCTGTAACAGGTAGTTAATTCACGTGCTGAAGTTGCATTTTCCAACCCTTGAAGATGCCAAGCATAAACGTCTATACATCTTTATTTTCATGATATACTAAGTTTGACATTGACCTTTTTTTTTTTTTCTTATGAAACTTAATAAATGATAGAGAAAAAAGTAGGAATTCGGTTTGAGCTTTCCCAGTTTGACGATGCACCATTTACTTTCTTGTTATCATTCTCAAGTGAGTTTAACGATCTTTCAAGTATAAGTATGGCCTTGCTAACTGAAAATCTTATTTTCAGAATCTTGGTTTCTTTGGATTCAAATGTGGTTATTGTACCTTATGGAATGTTCTCTGTGGATTTTTAAAGATTTTAATATGGTTATAGTCGTTTGTTATGGATTTTCTTTTATACAGCTGTGAGCATAAAGTGCTTACCTTGTGCTTGGAATTTTCTTGTTCTTTCTTCTAGGGATCAGGATTGGGCTCGTTATCTGAGATAGATGATTTGGCTACGACATTTGCAAAGGTGAGTGAGATGGAACTGTAAATTGCCTTGTTTTCTCTGTGATATACATTTGTTCCTAACTGAAAATTGGGCTTCGAAGGCGTGTGATTCATCAAAGTAGCACTCAATAAATGAAAATGAAAATAAAATTTCTGCATATCTGACAAGTTTGCAATATACGATAACTAGATTTCAGTGAAGAATAAAAAAGAGAGAATGAGGGGATGCATGTTTAGCTGCATAGTCAAAATTAAGAAACAAAAGAAGTAGAAGTAAATTGACAAAGGAAATCCTAAAAAGTCATTATGTTAATAAAGTACGCTTTAGTGCTCCGTTTGGCTAGTAAAAAGTACATGAAGTGTGTAACAAAAAGCACTTTGCTTTATTCAACCTATAGGGTAAGTTGATAGACCTGCACTTAGCGATATTAATGCTATGGTATGCTTGCTTGTCTGTCTCATGATTAATGGCTTCTTATATTTGTGGCAACTTAGCTTACCTCACTGTTAATGTCGGTTTCCGTTCATGATTTTTTTCTTGAAGCTACTGGACAATTTAAAATAACCTTTTGTTTCTTTATAATCTTTTGAATAAGAAATACCGTCTTTTTCCTGCGCGAATACCCCTGAGGTTTCCCAGCAACAGCCTTTCGAGAAATCTGAATGGTATCTAACGCGAAGTAATTCAGGAAGATAGTGTGTGCCTCTATCTTCTAATGATGCAATCCCAACCTGGCGTGGTGGTCTAGGAAATAGAATAGAGATACAATGGAAATGTGTAAATTGGCAAATGATGACTTGAGTGTTTGATGAACAAATTGATACATGAATACAAGTGTGTGTGTGAGTAGACAAGTAATGCAATTCGTAGAGCAGAGAATGTGGATGTTTAAGTATTAAACTTTTTTTGTCAAATGATGTCTTGCAATTTTATAATCATGAAATTTTTCTTGCTGCATCATTTTGTTTTGTGCAGTTGAACAGAGTTGTGACTGGACCAAGGCATCCTGGGGTTATTGGTGATCGAGGAGGATCTGGATCTTTCTCAAGGGAAAGTGAGTTTGTTATGCTTTTGATAATTGCACAGTGATATCATGTCATGTCATTTGTCTACTGACACGAGTATTGAAATGTTAAGAAATCATTTAAAATTAAAAAATCAACACAAGCTCAACAGGTCATTCTTGTGTGTCTAAATTCAGACCCTGTGGTGCTTCTCTGCAGTATCAAAATAACAACTAGAAAGTTAAAAATTGAAGAGTTGATGATCTATTGTACTTCTTTGTTCTTTAATATTGTACTTCTTTGTTCTTTAATAAATATCCATATATATATATATATTTTTTTAATTTATAGATTGGCTCTCAGATTAATGAGGTTATTTCAGGTTCATCAACTACCGACTGGGCACGAGACGCAGATGTCCCTGATTGGCTTGAGCGTCATGTGTCCGACACTGAATTTTACGAGGCAAGTAAGAGATGGTCATCGCAACCTCATCTCTCTTCAATGTATCTGCCAGAATCGAATTCATTATACAGAACATCCTCATATCCTCAGCAACAGCAGCAGCTACAACACTGTTCTAGTGAGCCTATTTTAGTCCCGAAGTCATCATTCACTTCCTTCCCTCCACCAGGATCTCAACAAGCTTCACTGAACAATTCTCGTCATCTTAATTTGTCTTATCTCTCTGGTGGACCTCAGTCCCCCTTCCCTGCATCAAACAACTCCCCCTTATCTAGTTCTACTTCTGATTTGTCTGGTCTGTCTCGAGGATTCCTTCCCAATTCAGGCATGTCATACTTATCCTCTCCTAACATCTCTCTTAACAATAGACTGCAAAACCATTGGAGTAGCCATGCTGGTCTTCTTCATGGGGATCATTCTGTCCTCTTAAATAATATTCTGCAGCATCAGTATCAAAGTGGGATATTACCATCACAGATGATATCCCCGCAACATCAGAGACATCTTTCATTCCAACCATCATTACCACATGCGTCAGCATTGCAATCTCAAATATTTAATTCGTTTCCTTCACCATCACATCTGGGTAAGTATGGATCAACTGATAGGAGAAAATCAAAATCGAAATCAGGACAAAAAGATCGCTCCGTTCGATTCTCTCATCAAAGTTCTGATGCTAGCAGCCACAGGAGTGACTGTAATGTTCCACAGTTCAGATCAAAGCACATGACAGCTGAAGAAATAGAGAGCATTCTTAAGATGCAGCATGCTGCTACACATGGTAATGATCCATATATAGATGATTATTACCATCAAGCTCGCCTTGCGAAGAAATCTGTTGAAACAAGGTCAAGATTTCGTTTTTGCCCATCCCACCCAAGGGAACAGTCCTCCAGATCTCGTAATAGTACTGAGACACAGCCACATCTCCGTGTGGATGCTCTGGGTAGGGTTTGTTTTTCTTCAATTCGTAGGCCTCTCCCCCTTCTTCATGTAGATCCTCCCCCATCTGCTTGTGGAGATGATGGTTGTGCTGAGCAGAAGTTATTTGAAAGGCCTTTGGAACAGGAACCGATGCTTGCAGCTCGGGTTACAGTTGAGGATGGGCTATGTCTTCTTCTCAATGTAGATGACATCGACCGGACCTTACAGTTTACTCAACCCCAAGATGGCGGGAGTCAGCTTAGACGGAAGCGCCATGTTCTGTTAGAAGGGCTAGCTGCCTCTCTTCAGTTAGTTGACCCACTTGGGAAAATGGGCAACTCCGTTGGGTTGTCTTCCAAAGATGATATTGTATTTCTGCGGATAGTTTCTCTTTCCAAAGGTCGTAAGCTCATCTCAAAGTTTCTTCAGCTTCTTTTACCTGGTAGTGAGCTTGCACGAATAGTTTGTATGGCCATCTTCCGCCATTTAAGATTCTTATTTGGGGGCCTCCCCTCTGATCTGGAATCTGCTGCTACCATAAATGATCTTGCCAAAACAGTCACTCTATGTATTGGTGGTATGGATCTTAATTCACTTAGTGCTTGTCTGGCTGCTGTAGTTTGTTCCTCCGAGCAACCACCGCTCCGTTCGTTAGGGAGCACTGCAGGAGATGGTGCCTCGGTCATCTTGAAGTCTGTTCTAGAAAGAGCAACAATCCTATTAAGAGATCCTCAGTTTCCCAGCAACTTCAGCGTACCCAACCCTGCTCTTTGGCAGGCTTCATTTGATGCCTTCTTTGGCCTCTTGACAAAGTACTGTGCGAGTAAATACGATACCATGTTGCAATCATTAATTACTCAGAACCCACAAAACACAGGTTCAGAGGCAGCGAGAGCTGTGAGCAGGGAGATGCCTGTGGAACTTCTTCGTGCTAGTCTCCCTCACACCGATGAGAATCAAAAGAAATTGTTGATTAACTTTGCTCAGCGATCTGTGACTGTTGCTGGATTTGATGCTCATGAGGGAAAGAATGAACAAATAAGCCTTGAATGGGTGAGAGGCTAAATGCGATTGAAATTTTAGCTATGACCTGTAATTGCTGTGGTCCTGAGGTCATCCCTTGTCTCTTTTAGATATGTTTGCTGCAGCAGAAAGATGGAATCAGTACTATGTGTACTTTAGGCAAAGTTTTAGTTCCTAAAGTCTACTTTCAATCTTACTCGTTGTCTGAGTAGAAAATTTCCTCCTTAGTCACTTTCTCTGGTCCCTCCCCTCTTTGGCGTTTCAGAAAGGCTATATTTTCTTTTTATTTTCATCAGTATACTATCTTACATCACTTTGTATTATGTCAAGGCTCAAGAGCTCTGAATGCTTTTTTTAAATTGGAGAGCTTTAAGTCTCTTGTAAACTCTATATTGGTGTAATGTATAGGTTATCTATGTTGGTAATGTATGTACAGGTTAATGACCATTGTGGTTTCTCAAAGTCTTAGGGGGCCATGGAGAATATAAACTCATTCTCAGATAGAATCTTGAAAGGGGGACTACTTTGATAGATCAGGTTGTGGTTTGCAATTAGTATTACGCTTTATTTTCAAATCTTTTGATGATGTGACACAATTATAATGACATTGTTTAGATACTTGGTGTATGTAAGTAATTGAGGGGGTAGGCTTCAGTTGTGCAGTGTAGGCTTTTTTTTTTTTTTTTTTTTTTTTTT
Source organism: Misopates orontium (assembly GCA_946800315.1). Lineage (NCBI taxonomy): Eukaryota > Viridiplantae > Streptophyta > Magnoliopsida > Lamiales > Plantaginaceae > Misopates > Misopates orontium. The sequence continues at coordinate 4,848,306 of OX326947.1, forward strand.
TGAACAAGTGCAGTGTAGGCTTGAAACAAGGTTTTGAAGAGTGAAATTGTAATCACTGCAACGAGCCTTGTTTGTTGTAGATTCTGGTTCCTTGCCGCCTTATGTGTCATGTTTTAGTTTATTCAGCGAAAATAGGCTACAAGGGTCTTGTAAGAGGACGAGTGATGTACTTGCTTGAATGGCACATATAGAGAAAGATTATGATTTTTCACATTGTTTTTGGTGATTTATTAATTTCACCAGAATGAATTAAATGTATCATGTATATGTCTTTTTCTCTCAAATTGCTGTTTAGTTTCTTGATTTTTCCCCACACTATTTTATTTATGGAGTTTATGAAAACTATTTTGTGTCTTTCTCCATTCTTTTGACATTTTGGCTATTATTGTGTTTAGTAGTCACTAATCCGAATCCGAACTAGCGATCCTAGACATGTCTTCGCATGAAAAATGATAAATTATATAAAGGAATACTTGAATTGCAACACATTATTCGTCTAGACATCTTATGTTATTATAAAAGAAATATCAACCTTAATCATTTTGTGCACTCTTGTTAAATCAGAATTTTGCACCATCAAATTACAATTCGCTTAGCCACTGTGCCATCAATAATAAATAATAATCATAAAATAAAACAAAGTGTGACCTTTTAATAATCTAAACTGCCACGGCTAGGAAAAAATTGTAGTGAGCATAAAAGAGCATCTCAATAAATTGAGATTCTAGAAAAGTAATGAAGTTATAATCTTACAGTAAATGTTATTTAACATTTAACAATATATATATCAAATATACAGGGTATTGCAACTATATAAATTCTAAATAAGTAAAAAAACTTTAAAAAATTCCTTTTATAAGTCATTCACTCTTACAAAAACAATTACTTTACCGGTTTACCCACCTCGTCCTACTTGTATATGATATAATGCAGTCACAGAGTTAATTCTTTTGCAAAACATGATTAGATGAAATTTATTAGAGCATAAAATAACTCAACGACATAATTTTTAAGATTATTATTTTAATAAGCTGATACACGAAAATATCTTCGACCGTTGACGGTCATAACTCACGTGATTTCAGCGTCACTCTCACGCACTCATGCTTATAAATAAATACCCCAAAAATATCCCAAATCTGATCAAAAATTGAAGAATATTCGCAAAACTCAATCGGCCAATCGTCTCAATTTAGGAATATCCGCTACTCTTCTCTCTCTGCAGATCGGCAGATTTTTTTTTGATATTTTTGGAAAATCAATTCCAATTTTTGATTTTGATGATTCAGTAAATTGAGATCATATACGTTAGGGTTTGATTTAATTTAGGGATTGATTTGTTAGGGTTTGATAGACACGCATGAAGGGTTCGGTAAAACTGGATATCTTTCCAAATCTCATCAATAAAACCAGCACATTCTTGTTGTTCGTGTTGTTGTTGAGATTATTGAAGCTGTTGTTCAGATTAAGATTAATTGATTATTCAATTAATTTTAATTCTGATAATTCTTTCGATTTTTTAATTGATCGCCGTTGAATTATGGAGTCAGGGGACAGAAAGAGTAACTCTCAAGTGCAAAGAGGTGTGTTTTTATAATTTTTTCGATTTTTTATTTTTTAGTTGAGTGAGTTTTGTAAATAATTTGGGGAAAAAAGATGTTCTTATATTTAGAGAATTAGATTGCTTTGTTGTTTATTTAGTGAATGGCATTGTATGAAAGTACCAATCAAGAACTGATGATGTGGATCTTATATTTTACAAAATTTCATATACTTATAATGTTATACGGACTTGTATATTGGCAACATAAGAGTGCCAGAGTCAATATGATCAAACAAAGTTGTTGCTTCTGCAAAACACTTGTTACTATTTACGGGTAACTGTATGCGATCGCGTGGAGGGTCGTTATGATTTTGAAACCCTAGCAGTGGGACACTGACTTTGTTAAGTCTGGTAGGATAGTTTTTTGTTTGTTGGTGCAACTTCAAAGTGTTTACATGCTGTCTTGTCAAACTTTTCTTTTTTTTTGTAGTATGAATGGGCAAGCATGTCTTCTTATCTTACTGTAAATTGCATTCTCTAACTTTGTCCGATGGAATATGAAAAAATGTGTAAGTAGTGAAATATAAGTCTGATTTTTTCTTTTGTTTATTTTAGCCCCTTGCTTTTCAACATGTGAGAGACCTGTGGCTACACCATCGGTTATCGTCATTGGTGCTGGTTTTGCTGGTATTGCAGCTGCACGAGCCCTTCGTGATGCCTCATTTCAGGTATATGCTTGATTTGAGCTTACTATGATGTGGATGTCTAAGAATACTGATTTTGATGGGATCTTATATCAGGTTATCGTTTTAGAATCACGGGATAGAATAGGGGGTCGAGTTCACACCGATTATTCATTTGGTTTCCCTGTTGACTTGGGTGCATCATGGTAACTGAATTTTGTTCTCAAAGTGCTTATGTTTGTTTTTTTTTCCCCTCCTGTTAACGTCAGTTGTTACTGTGTCCGCATATTCATGTTTCAGGTTACATGGTGTTTGCAAGGAAAATCCACTGGCTTCTCTAATAGGAAGGCTGGGGCTACCCCTTTACCGTACCAGTGGGGACAACTCGGTTTTATATGACCATGATTTAGAAAGGTACCCCTTTACTGTACCAGTGGGGACAACTCGGTTTTATATGACCATGATTTAGAAAGGTTTTTGTGACCTTCTTTCGCTTGACTTTGTCATTTTCAAGAGGATATATTTGTCTTTATACTTGCCTCATTATTTTGTTGAGGTCCCAAAGTGCCTAGCGCTATGAGTTTCTAAACTTTTGAAGTAGACTAGACAATTACTCACGTACTGTCATACAAGCTACAACATTGCTTATTGTATTTGATGAATAAAGGAGTGTTCAGATTATGTGGGGTTTTTTACATTTCATTGATTTGAGAAATTTTGTCTTGCACCATCTGTATTTGAAATCTTATTTATATTTCAGTTATGCCCTTTTTGATGTGGATGGGACTCAAGTTTCTCCAGAATTAGTCTCGAAGGTTGGCGAGACATTCGAGATTATTTTGAAAGAGGTATTTTGCTTTCCTTTCCACTCACTCTTCACTCCTGCATTGAATTATATTTTAGAAATATTAACTTTTGTGTTTGTGCTGGCAAGTGGCCTTTCTTCCTTCCTTCATCAGAAAGTGTATCTTGTAGGCAATTATGTGCTTTGAAATTATGAGTTCCCTTTTAATTATCTGCAGACAAATCTAGTAAGAGAAGAATTTAGTGAAGACATGTCTATACAACGTGCCATATCAATTGTTTTCGAGCGAAGACCAGATTTAAGGTTTTATGGTTGTAAAATTGTAACACTCCATCTTGATTTATCTCTCTAAGCATAAATCTTGATAAGTTGGTCTGTGTTACAGCTTGGAGGGGCTCGGTCATAAGGTGCTGCAGTGGTACCTATGTAGAATGGAAGGCTGGTTTGCTGCAGATGCTGATACCATATCTCTTAAGTATTGGGACCAGGTTACTCCCTCGTGATCTCTTTGTCATCCTTGTAATGGTTTAGTCATTATCGTTATTGTTTCAAATTGCATAAGTCTAAGTTTTAATTCTCTAGAAAGTTTTTATTCTGGATAAGGAACTCGCTTGTGTTAGTGCTACTGTCCGAAATATAACCCCAGATTTTAAGAAATTTTGCTTGAAAGTTGGTCCGAGTTCTTGTAGGAAGAGCACCTTTGAACATTCCCAGACTTATAGGTCGGTCCTAGTTCTCATTATTCTTTTATCACAGGAAGTGTTGCTTCCTGGTGGACATGGGCTAATGGTGCGGGGATATCTTCCAGTTATTAATACGCTTGCCAAAGGTCTTGACATCCGCTTGGGCCATAGGTAAGAGATAATTACTTAATTGTGTAGGTTGCTCCTCATTAAGAACATATAACTTCTAACCGTGTTTTTACCTTCATTTTCAAAAATGTTGTTTATTCCCTTTCAGAGTGACCAAAGTTGTTAGACACTATAATGGAGTGAAAGTAACTGTAGAAGACGGGAATACATTTACGGCTGATGCTGTTGTTGTTGCTATTCCTCTGGGTGTTTTAAAGTCGAATTGCATAAGTTTTGAGCCGAGATTACCCAAGTGGAAAGAAGAAGCCATCACTGACCTTGGAGTCGGGATAGAGAACAAAATTATTTTGCACTTTGAAAAGGTCTTTTGGCCAAATGTGGAATTCTTGGGAGTTGTTGCAGAGACTTCTTATGGCTGCAGCTATTTTCTGAATCTACACAAGGCCACTGGTCATCCTGTCCTTGTTTACATGCCTGCTGGGCAACTGGCCCGTGACATTCAAAAGTTGTCCGATGAGGCCGCTGCTAATTTTGCCTATATACAACTTGAAAAAACACTTCCCAATGCTTCTCCACCGGTATTGTTTTATTCTTCATTCTTTTATCTTAATACAGTTATTCTTGTGTTTTGAATAATCAAGATTTACGATGCATGTTGGAGCTTTTACTTAGTACAATCCTGGGATACTACTCCTTACAAAGGCCCTCCCTTTCTTTTGGAAAACTGTCTACCTGAGTGCACCAATGTTATGGTCAATATTAGTTGTCTAGTGTCCACTTATGTAAACTGCCCCTCTTCTTTGCAGTCTTTGGATTTTGTATAATCACATTTGTCAAAAACAGGACTTTTCCATGTTTAGCTTTAATATGTTAGGATTATGATGTACCGTCAACCCATTGCTGTTGCCTTAATTAGTAGCATTAGGACGAAACTTATTTTGTTTAAAAGTTCATTCATCACCAGAGTGAAACAAATTGTACCCGAGTGCAACGGAGAGTGATAGAGGTTGACTATAGATGCTATGAGTTACCCATGTAACTGCTTTTCATCAATCATGCAGATTCAATACCTTGTTTCTCACTGGGGCGAGGACCAAAATTCGCTGGGTTCTTACAGCTACGACAAAGTTGGGAAATCCCACGATCTTTTCGAGAGGCTACGGATCCCAGTTGACAACTTATTTTTTGCCGGGGAAGCTACAAGTAGGGAGTACCCAGGTTCTGTTCACGGTGCGTATTCAACTGGGTTACTGGCTGCTGAGGATTGCAGAATGCGTGTTCTGGAACGGTATGGGGAGTTGGGCGTGCAGCCAGTCTTGGGTGACGAACTTTCCATCCCATTGCTGATTTCTCGATTTTAACTTGTGGGATCCAAATAAGAGTGCTAGCATTGGAGTTGGATTTGTTCTTGTGAATGATGGCAAATAGTCCAATCATTCTATTTGTTCTGTTATTAGATACCATTGAACATATTGCTCCACGCTTTCGGACTACTTCTGTCGTAAATTAATACTTTGGTAGCATTTGTTGAAGCTACAAATGTAGACTGGTGGGGGCACATGGAAGACATTCCTCATTGCAAATGCATGCATGTTTACGCAAGAATAAGATCTGGTGACACTTCATGAGCTTGTTTCAGTATAAAGTTTAAATTACTTCAGCAAGCTAATTTGACGAGGTTAAAAAATGAATCTCTCAACCTAGAAGAAAGTAGTAAATATCTCATAGTGTAACCATCTCATTAATTTTTCATTATTTGCAATTCACGTTATTTGTTCTTATTTTAATTTAATAATTGATTTTAGTTTTTCTCTTAACGAGTGGATTTCTATATCTATCATCCTATAAATAAAAGAATAATTCACTACTTGGAAATATATATGGAGAAAAATGTGACGAATTGCTTATTACATGTCTAAAAAAAACTCACATAAATATATTAAGAACTAAATCTAAAGAGAAAAAATGGTATAAATTGCTAGCAATTATAGATAATAGACAACATTTACAAATTATAAGATGTATAAACTATTTTTGCAACTATGATGGGAGTAGTTTTGCATTTTGCCCAACACAGTAATGTGAATAATTGGCATGAATTAAGATGAATTCACTTTCATACAGTGAGCACACATGAAAGTATAAGTTTCATCATTACATGCAATGGAGAGAAACTTTTTATAATATTTTCAAATATCTTGAAAAAGTTGAAGAAAATCGTATAAACAATTGCGATAGATATGGAAATTACTTTTTGTTTATTTCTACATTAAAGAAAAAACATTTTGGGGCTTTTCTTAATGAACGTATTATTTTTCTTATGCAACGAGCAATGATAAATTAATAACGACGTCGAACATAAACATGGAGAGAGAGAGAGTACAATCATCACTTATCAGTTATCAGGGTCTAATGAGTAATAACTGAAACTATAAGGACTAGAACAATTTTATTATAAAAATAAAACAGGACAATTACGAACTAAAATTATCCACAGAAAATATCCTAAAAGAGCAAACTTTGCTCCGAGCACTCTCACTCCCGCCCCCGAAGCAGCCTAGCCTAGTGCTGCTGTGTTTGTATCCGTTGAGAAGCCAATTGAGCTGTGAAGCCAAGTTGGTCTTTATTGTGAAAGACGACTGACGATATGCCTCAGCCTTCAACAATGTTTCTAAAACCCTTCATTTCAGCTCCTTCCACTTCGCTTTTAAGGTCTCTTCTCTCATTTCTTCTTCTGGGTTTTTCATTTAACCACTCTATATGACCATGGTTTTGCCCAAACAAACCAAAAAATATTGAATGCCACTTAATTATGTTCTTTTATAACTTGCTATACATGAAAAAAAATGATAAAGGTAGCATCTTTTTTCAATTTTCAGACATAGATGTGAATTTTAATCTGTTTATTAGTGCTAAAAGTGGATATGTGTGATGTGCAATTTTGTATTAGTTTATTTTGTTTATGTGTGTGTGTGTGAAGATGTTTTTTCTGATTATGTGGCGTTGGTTTGCAGTAAATCATATAGTTGTGAGTATCCATTGGATGCCAATGTTAGGATGTGTAGAAGGGCGGAGGTAGTATGTATGGGAATGTTGACGCCTAGGAAGTTTATGCAGAGGAGGAAGAAAGAGGAGGTTTTTAAGGATGGTGCGGATGAAGCGGAGCAGAGGAACTGGAGGAGAATGATGACTGAAATTGAGGAAGCAAATTCAGCTGTCGAGATCCTCAAGAGTCGGAGAGCAAAGAACGAGCCTCTGCCGAAAGGCCTGGTTGTTGGGACACTGGTTAGATTTAAGCAGCTCAAGAAATGGAACCTTGTTGGTGAGGTAGTGCGAAGCTTCTAATTGTTTCTCTTTGTTTTCTTAACTTTACCTTGTTCGATGAATGTTATCTCTTTTAATGTCGTGTTTGCCTCTCAAAATATAATGGGTCAATCTATGGTAGTGGTGCAAACGAGTTACTTCATTGCCTTGATTCTTTATTGATAATAGTCATTTTTACCAATTGTTGATGGTGACAACATAGTAGGAGGCTACTGTAAGATGTTTCAGTGGAGAGCTAAAATACGTTGCTCGAAAGTGAGGTGTTTCTAACTCAAATGCTTGTTGCTCTTGTGGATGTCCAGTCATGGACAGTTAGTTGGAACTTACTTATCAATCTCAGTAGCATAAATTTGTTCTGTAGGAAGTGCTTGTGTAATTTGTCTTTCTTGCATCCGTGAGTTGTTAATACTACTCATGTAAAATTGCCTTAAGCTTGGTAATTTTCTGCTTCTAAGGTGAGTAGCTGTTCCTTAAACTTGTTTGTTTATCTCTAGGTTCTTGAATGGCTTCGGACTCAACATTGGTGGGATTTCAAGGAGATGGATTTCCTGATGCTTATCACAGCCTATGGAAAACAAGGAGACTTCATTAAAGCTGAGAGGATATTAGGCTACATGAACAAAAAAGGGTATCCACCCAATGTCATATCCTATACCGCTCTTATGGAATCATATGGAAAAGGACGCCAGTACAGTAAAGCAGAAGCTATATTTCGTAGGATGCAATCTTCAGGTCCTGAACCATCTGCCGTGACATATCAAATAATTCTAAAAACATTTGTTGAGGTAACAAATTTTGGTAATAATTATAATGAAAAATTTCCAGAAGTCAATATTTGATCGCATTCAACTAAGTATTTGTAGTCATAATAATTGTACTGATTGCTGCAGGTGAAAATACAGAATCTTTTCCCAGACAGACATGCCATAGTACTCCACTGTAGTAGGAATAATCTGACTGTAGTTGTGAACTGTTTAATTATGCATATCTGCATGAAACATTCACTGGAAGTTTTAAATTGTTTGTTGAATTGGTCTAGAATGTTGCTTCTTTTAAGTAGTTAAACAACCATTTCAACTCAAAAACTATATGAAAATGATGAGAGATCAATAGATTCTTGCAGCTTGGGGTATCTTATCTATATGATGTAGATTTTTTCCTTCGCTAAGTGTATATGATTTGGTAGTAATGACTTAGTATGGGACAATTACCTGCATAATGTGTACCATAAAATGTAAACTATATCACAGCTAATTGTGACTAAAGAATGCCTTTTTTCTATTGTTGGCAACAAAATGAAATTTGCAACCTGGGCTACTGCAGGGCGACAAATTTAAAGAAGCTGAAGAAGTCTTTGAGACCCTTCTAGATGAAGCTACTTCACCTCTAAAACCAGACCAAAAAATGTTCCACATGATGATTTATATGTACAAGAAAGCAGGAAGTTATGACAAAGCTCGTAAACTATTTGCAATGATGACTGAGAGAAGAGTTCAGCAAAATACAGTTACTTATAATAGCTTGATGTCATTTGAAAACAACTACAAGGAGGTTGCAAATATCTTTGACCAGGTAAATCTAGAACTACTAATACTATACTGCAACTCTGTTTGATAAGTAATTGAAATATTCGTATGACAGTACTTATAATAGATGATTATAGTTTAGTTCACTGTTCATTGAGCTTGAGATTTCTTTCCATATATGATTTCACTTTGAACATTCATTTCTCTGCTAATTTTCTTGAGATAGAGCTATAAATTTATGTTCTGTTTTGTGAAGTTCCTATGTAAGTATATATGTATGTATTAATGTATGTTGTACTCATGTGTGTGTGTGTAAAAGATAATGGTACATAAATGGCAGGGAATCTCAAAGTCTCTACTAAGACTGGAGTATTCCATTGGAAAAAAACATGGTTGAAACATGCCTTGTCTCATATTGTTCATGCAAGAGCATTCTATTGTTTAGTTCTATTGTACGTGCTAAATAGAGGCAAGTGGCACCATAGGGGCCTGCTGGCAACCCGTTGAGTGTGAAGTGCATATTCTTAAAACAAGTTCAACATGCTTATTTTTTTACTTCAATAAGTTATAATGAAAGAGCACATGATATATACATATGCTGAACTTTTTTTATGAGATCACAAATTAATTTTTAAATAAGTAAAAGTTGAAAACATAGTAGGATGAATGTTTAGGTCCACAAGACCTTTATATATAAAGGTTCAATATTTAGTTTAAAGAAAACAAGGAGAGGAAAAGTAGAGCCTCATAAATCTTTACTTATTGCCTTCATTTTTATTTTTTTTTTACTGAAACGGTGAAAGATTTGTAAATTGAACAATAATAATAACAACTAGCACTTGGATCCGAACTATTAGGGCTACTCTACATGAACGAAACAAGAGTCGCATGTAGTTGAACACTTGATATCTGATCCTCCTCTGATTCTGACTGGGCAGAGTATCTTCATTTAGTTATTAGCCAATTTGTTCCTTACTATCTCCATCCGTATTTTCTTTTGTAGTTCATTCATTCTGATCATGTGCCATAATTGCAGAATTTCAGCAAGATCTATGCCTCACATGTCTTACAATTGTGGCGTATCATTGATATCCCTATGATTTAATTTTTCAGTAGCATCAAATAATCAACAGTGCTTCCTTTCCTCAATATTTAGCTGCATTGCACTTATGACAAATCCATCTAAACTCTATGAAGTCAATTTGTATTGCCAGATGCAAAGGGCTGGTATTAAACCTGATGTCGTCAGCTATGCTCTGCTTATTAGTGCATATGGAAAAGCTAGAAGGGAAGAAGAGGCTTTAGCTGTGTTTGAGGAGATGCTTGACGCTGGTGTCAGGTGCAATTCCTTGAAACTTTCTCAAAATGCTGTCATTGCCGATGTGAAAATCGCATATTGTTGAACTTGAGATGCATTCTTAATTGATATACAGCTCATAATATGTGAAACATAATGACTTCACCTTTAGAATCCAAATTTAAGAAGACGAATCCTAGATGTAGAATTATAAGAAGACGCACCGCACCTAAGATCGGGTCAAGTTATACTTGTTCAAGTTGACGCTGTAGTAATACGATCTGGCCTGGACCAACCTCCAACTCTTCCCTTCATTAGACTTTGTAAGAGAAGAAATATAGGAGCTTTATTTTTACAGACCCTAAACTAATAATGCAGATATAGTTTTGTTGCTTCATCTGGCTTTTGGTCTGCGTAAGGTGGTGTGTATCTGTATTTATGCAGTTTCACACAACTGGTATAAGTACATTTAGTTTCTATTTGCTAAACAGGTAGAAATTCTTTCCAAATGGTTAACAAGAAAAATTTTAGGTTGATGACATATCAGTCAGTTAGCTTAAATATTTCTTTATTACGCCTATTTTGTTGTTTAATGACTCACAAATGCATCTCTTGTTTCAGACCAACACAGAAAGCCTATAATATCTTGCTCGACGCGTTTGCAGTCTCTGGTATGGTAGAGCAAGCAAGAGTTGTCTTCAAGAGCATGCGGAGAGACAGGTCACTGCCAATTTATTGGTTGCTGAATGTATATCTATGATAGTTGCATGATTCAGTTTTTCGTCCAAAAAATTGATTTTGCCATTTTTGTTCTACAGATGTACTCCAGATCTTTGGTCATACACAACCATGCTGTCAGCCTATATCAATGCGTCTGACATGGATGGTGCAGAGAAGTTCTTCAGAAGGATAAAACAAGACGGGCTTCAACCAAACGTGGTTACTCATGGCAATCTGATCAAAGGCTATGCCAAAGCCGATAATCTCGAGAAAATGATGGAGAAATACGAGGAAATGCGGGTTCATGGGATCAAAGCTAATCCAACTATATTCACCACTATCATGGATGCTTTTGGGAGGAATAAAGATTTTGGGAGTGCCGTTATTTGGTTCAATGAAATGGTATCTAGCGGGACTCCTCCCGATCAAAAGGCCAAGAACGTTCTCCTGTCGTTAGCCAAAACGTCTGAAGAACAATTGGAAGCTAAACAACTTGTAGAAAGTCTATCGTTTGATCGGTTGGTGAACGGTGTTGGAAATGATGAAATTGAAGACGAGAATGTCGATGACGATGAAGATGAAGATAGTAATGTAATTGAAGATAAAGATGACCAGTTAGTAAGCAACATGTTGTAGAAGTTCATGACTTGTGAAATTTTGTGATTTTTGGTTTGTACCTTAGTTTTATATGTATAATGCGTATAGTTGATCGTCTATAAATTGTAGTTGATGTAATTTGATAAAACCTCAGTGGTTTATTATAAGAATATCCAGTAAACTGTTTAGGGATTTTGGCAGTGAGTCCTTGAGATACGATATTTTGGCAGGAGCCCATGAGGAGATGATTGTTTGATACTTTATTTATTTCCACTTGAAAGAAAGAGTGGTGGTTCACTACTTAATTTTAATATGAAAAAAGATAACCCTTTAATTCTTATACATTCAATTACAATTATGTAAAATATGTTACAATAAGAAATAATATGTAATTAATTATTTAGACAAAACATAAAAAAAATTCCCAACTGACGTGCTAAAATTAAATGAAATTTAGGAAAAGCTCATCAACATCAGTTGGCCCCTTTTTCCTCTTCACACTTCTCTTTGCAGTTTGCATGTAAAAATATACCTTACTTGATATTATCAACAAATAAAATAAAAAAGTACCTTACTTGCAACCCGCAAAAGTTTAAGCTTTCTCATTTTATACCAAACGGAATATTTTAGAACTCTGATTACCCCACAAATTGGTCGATTGCTACGTGCTTCTTTACCCTACACAGCTGGTGATTCTTCCACAAATGCTCATGTGTGTGTGTGTGTATGTGGGGTGGGGTCCCTTCTCTAATTAATACTTGTCTTGTTATTTAGTTGGGAAGATCTCGACCGACAAGTTAGTAGAATCCACTAATGTACGATCAGGGATTTTGATAATTATAAAATTTTAAAATATTGGAAACAATTGTTATTAAATCATCATAACATATAAGCTTAAATTCTTGGTAGGAGCACATTTAGTATTTCAATATCCATCATATATGCGCATATGCAAGATTTAATCTTTTTTTCATGAAATTATGCAAAATATACCTTAAACGGTTGCGATATGAATTTAAATTATAAATCTCTAAAACTTAAGCGATAATGGATGTATTTAATAAATATGTCAAAGTTACAAATGCCTTCTTCGACCTTTTCAATGATATCACATGTAGACTTGTGACGAACCACTTCATATTAACTCTTTACTGCATTAAAAAATATGTAGTACAGTGGTACAGTGATCCCGATACTTTGCCCCAAGTCAAGATTGTAAGACTAATGGTTGACGTAAAAGTAATATTCCATAATCTCATCCATTTGTTTATTATATGTTACTTTATGTTGATTAACGTAGTGCAACCATAGAATCTCTCCATGATTTTATATCAATGATTGTGATGATAATACACTAATGATATTTGGTGAAGAATATCGATATTGATGATTGTGTACTTTATCTTGGTTTGTTATAACATAATTATTCATGAAGATGGTGACCGCCAATAGTTGAAATCCAGCTGTATTCATGTCACAACTCACACTATTTGTCCACCGACACTTCACTAATTATTTAACAGTTTCTCATTCATATATATATATATATATATATATATATATATATATATATATATATATATATGAAGTATTACATTTGTTAATGTTTGTTTACATCATTATTTTATAACAAAAAATTATTTAGGGTGTCACCAAATAAAAATACCTCAAATACACTTTCTTATCACATAACACACAAAATCTCTTATGAATAAAAAAGATTACACAATATTTTTTTACAATTAACGAAAAATGGCAACTCGTGTAATAAATAATTATATCAAACAACCAACACTCACAAATTTCAAAAATCAAAAAATAGAAATCAAAACCCCAACAAACACACTGAAGCCCACACTCACAAAACCGCCGCCAACAACAACATTCCTCCACCCATCGTTACTACTCGAATTCTCATCCGCCGCCACGTCATCATCCGCCGACGCCGGCCCATCCGCATCATCATCGTCGGCGCTTCTCGATCTAGCACTCGCCGGCCTCTTCTTCGGCGCCGGTTTCGGCGCCGGGGACGGCGGCGCCGCCTTAAAAAGCTCTCTCGGCAACAAAACCTTATCGATCTTATAAACCGCCAACGGATCCTCGTCAATCAACGTCCCCTTAATCGTCGCCGTCACAATTTTCGTCTCAACCTTCACATTGTCGCCGTCATTCTTCACCGTGAAATGAAACTTCTTCGCTCCGCCTTCAGTCGCCAGAGTGTTGACCAATCCGTTACTAGATCTCAACATCCCCAGCGATTCGTACACCGGCATGCCGTGGTACAGAATCAACGACGTTTTCTCAACCGCCGTTAGATTGTCGTACCGAGGCATGAACGAATTCAGCGATTCGTCGCTAGGGCAAAAAATCGTCAATCCGCCTTCGACGCTCTTCGTAAATATCTCCTCCGCGCCTTGATCGGTGATCAATTCGGAGAACGACAAGCATCCTTGCTTCGCCATCAGCGTAGTCACGTTCATGTCCCCCGGTCCGGCGGTCGGAGCTTCCGCCTCCGGCGATAGCAGGACGTGACTGATCTGAATCACGGAGATGACGTAAGCAACATCGTCGATCGATTTGACGAACGTAGCCCTAGGCTGATCGGCGTCGCCGTCGACGGGGGTAAAACCGACCTTTCCGCCCTTGAGATCGGTGATATTGACGTAACCTGAAGTTCCGGCGGCTTCTCCGGTGGCCTGGAAGAGAGAGGAGGTTGTCGTCGAGCCTTTGTTGATCTGGTGGAGCTTTTTGGGGCCGAAGTAGTCGGCGAAGATGTGGAGAGAGAGGACGTTTTTGAGGGTGTAGAGAGAGAAGTTTTTGGAGAGGAGCTCGTTCATGGCGGCATTGTCGACGGCGCAGACGGTGATGGTGCGGCGGCGGTTGATTTCGTCGGCGAGGTGTGTGGTGGAGAGGTAGTGGTTGAACGTGGAGAATTCGGGGTGTTTCGCTAGGATTTTGGTGATGTTGTGTGCGTGTATTGTGGTGGTGGTGGTGAAGAAGAGGATGAAGAAGAGTGTGTAGAATCTTCTTAGCTCCATTGAGTTGAAGTGTGAGTGAGTGAGTGTGAGTGTGTGTGTGTGTGTAATGTGAAGCTCTCAAGGCTTTATTATAGATGGTGATATTATGCTTTCAACTTCAAGCTTCTTCTATAGTGGTGCATCAAGATAAAAAAAATAAAAGAGGGAGTTAAATATTATATTCTAAAAAGAAATTAACCTAATTATACATAGCGTGTTGTATATTTTAATGGTGTTTTTGCCAGCTAATTAGGATGATTAATGTGGGTTGTGGGACTCAGAATTTCATGCAAACGGTCCTTTCATGGATTATCGACCGTTAACGCTTCTTAATGGTGGGTAGTAGATGTATTTTATGGTGTTATTTTGGAGATATAAACAATAATCTGAAACGAAGTTCATAAAGAGTAATGAATGGGATGTCACATTGATTTATGGTCATTTGATGTTGTCTCGTATTATTTTGGTCCATTATTGAGGACCACAATCAATTTTATTTGTTAATGTGGAAATTCTTTCAAGTGGGAGTTCTCCATGGTCGGAAGTTACTCAAAGTTAAACTTGTGGGGATTCTCTGAAAAAATTAGATATTTTCAGTATCATACCCTCAGCTAAAATCCTGAAGATTTTACAGAATTAAAGATTAATGGTAAAAAGGGTACCACCGTAAGTTAATCAAATGTGTTTTCAAAAAATAACGTAGTTTTAAAAGAAAAATGAAAAAATTCAAACAAGCTACATGCCCACACAACTTCACCCATGTCTCATAATAGTTTTGACGTCTTGGTGAAAATGGGATGGGCAAATTTAGAGCTCAAGCAAAATGAAGGTCATGGATTCGAATTCTTTCGTCACCTGCCTAACTGTTTGCAACTGAAGATCCGAGTCTTTCCTACCAAAACTGATCCTATTCATAATATAGTAATTTTTCTGAGTTACAACAATTTTCAAGTTTTAAGTAGAATCTCTATGCTTTTATTACATTAGTAAATGACCCATTCTATGTTTGTCTAATCTAATTATTAGAGTTCAATAATACTTTTCCAACTACCAGTTGTTGAATTATTTTTGGCACAATACCAGTTGTTGAATTTGTTTCTTTCTTTTAAGAATATTCTCATGGAAAACTGATCTTCAGAATGATCTTTTTAGTTATAGTTCACTTGATAGAATGTTTTCTAACAATATTATTTCATTTCACCTAAAGATTCAAGAATAAATGGTAAAATAGATCAAAACTATGTCTTCAAGTAAATCTTTGTGTAAAATCTTGGTTTTCTAACAAACATAATCCAGAGGAGGCTTGTGTGGTTGAGTATATACAATGAGTTTACCGTTGGGAAAGCGAGAGGTTTAAAGTCACAAGAAAAATATCTATCGATTAATATGATATTTTATTCCATAACGTTGTCAATATTTGCCATATATATTTTTCTTGTTGACCTCTTGCATTACAATGAGACTATGGGACTTTCTTTTAAAACATTGATCAACTTTAAAGAAACTAAATTCAGGACTTTATTTATATGGTTAATTACACTCTCAAAACAGTCAAAAGTGTTTTAATGCCCATGCAGTTGGCTGTTCACTTACCAGTCCTAATCCTCCTCCAGTGAAGTCGTGTCTCTTTCTGTGCCTCACATTTTAACTGCTTCTTTTAACATCCCAAAATTAATGTCTTTAATTTATGTACCCCTTTTTTGTCTCAGTAATCTTTACAATTGTAATAAATGTAAATTATATTTTATCTGCTCCTTTTATGTATATTCTTGTCGATTTCATTAAAACTTATTAGATACTTGTGATCAAGATTTTGTTACGTGCTCTAAAGTTTAAACATAAGAACATCATAATTAGTATAATTATTATGATAAAGTTCATACACTTTTTGTGTACTTAATCTGAGCAAAAGTTTTTATGTCAATCAATGTACAAACTACCTCTATACAGTTCACATGTGTTGTTATTTCAATAGTCACGAGAAGAAAAAGAAATTGCACACCACAAATACTACCATACCGACACCACACGTGTTAATTTTTATTTTCGTTTTGGATAATTTGAAAGATCTGACTTTATTGTTAGGTGAAAAATCATTTTCTTATAATAACTAACCAAATAAAGTATTTATTTATATATAAAACAATGCTTACTTGCTCGTATTGAAGAAGATAGATATTTGTAGGGTCTTTCATATATAATTCTTCGCTAGCTATTGGCCAGAATGATATAGTAGCAGTGTAGTACTTACAAGAAAAGGAAAAAAATTTCGGATTTTCCAAAGCCAATTCTTAAGCCTTTTCACCTTTCTCCTTACAATTGGTTAGTTGTTCTTTTTCTTCATTTTTTAAGTCTTCATTTATTTTTTTGACATTAGAGCTTGGCAAAAGTGTACTACTTTTAATCGTTCTACTTCTTGCTGATTTTAGTTGTTTTAAATTATGTTATGGGTTTGCTTTGTGGGTCTTTTTATTTACATAAAAAGACTATGTGTTCGAGAAAAGATTTTATTATGCTTTTATGTTAAAAAATCTCATGATTTTACCTTTACATGATGTTATGTATAATTTCATTTCTGGGTTTCACTGGACTTGATATGTGGTTCTTTTGTGGGATGTAAAAATGTAAATAAAGGTTTGATGAACAACAAATATATGTTTAAGAATACTCTTGATTTTTTCATAATTTTATACTGTTGTTTGGTGTGGCTTATATGTTTTTAACTTCTTTCATTCTGTATATATCTCGTTATCATATTATTGAATTTTGAGTTTTAGTGTTTTATTCTCAAAATCTGAGTTGTGTACATAATCCGTATTCTGCTGTTAATCCGTATTCCTCAGGCTTTCAATTTTATTTTTTTAATTTTAGACTCTTCTGCCATTGATTTATAAGATAGAGCCTGTTCCTTTAGTTACTCCTCTGTTATAACTTGTTATGCTCTGACTTACAGGAGATAACCTACCAGTTGTAAAATTTCCTTCCTTTTTAAGTTCTTCAGTTTACATGAGAAATGTTTTAAGTGGAACTCTACAACACGCATACGTTGATATAAAAGACAACTGAGGGGTTTCAAGAATTCGTTATACTTTATAGATAAAACGAGCATTGAAAAGTTTTGAATTCTTTGTTGCATCTTGATAGTAGGACGTCGTGAATATTTGTACTTGGAAAGGGCAGATTTCTACATTATTTCTACTGTGACATAAATCGAAAATTTTCAGTTTTATGATCATCATTTTTCTATCTTCTACTGTGATTTATTATTAGTTTGTCATGTATATTGCGATTGAAACATCTAACCAGTAACTTCCATCGATGCAGAGCATTGAGTTTATTTCCTGAGTACTAATTTGTTGTTATATCATCATGACTTGCAGGAAAAATGCCTGAGGAAATAACAGCTGAATCTCTTATGAACAATATCATTGAAACCATCAGTGACAGTGTATCCAAACAGGAGAGTTCAAGCTCGGTAACTACTCAGTTCAACAAGTTGTTTGGGCGTGAAAAGCCAATTCACCACATCTTGGGAGGTGGCAAGTGTAAGATTTCTTCTTATGACTTATCAGTCTTAGTACAGGGAGGTCACCTGCAACTTTAGTTAAAGCAAATTGCAAAAATTAACTCACTTTTATTATTGATTCAGAAACACAATATTAGTTGCATAAATTTTGTTAGCACTTATCTCCAAAAATTTAGCAGTATTATTTATTAGTATAGCTTTGTAGTGGTCTACCTACAATCAAATAGGAGCACATCCTTATACATAAGGGATTAACCAAGTTCTAAACTAAATTTTCGCCGTCTCACTAGAAACGTAGAAATTGTTTCTGCATTTATCTTCATAAGAACGAAAATATAGTATTGATTCTTTTTGTAGTATTTCTAAAATATTCAAAAAACTCGCGAATACTATCAAAGCAGTTTTTCAAACATTGAAGCACAAACTGAAATTGAAATTTTAAGCAAAAAACATTATCCATTATGGGTGCACTCAACAGAAAAGACTAGCTTTGAGTCCTATACGAAACTATTTACATTGCGGAATGAGGTATATGTTAGTAAGCGAGTTTTTTTCCAATTTAGTCTTTTAGTAATCTACTTCACTTGAATGTGCAGCTGCGGATGTTCTGTTATGGAGGAACAAGAAGACATCAGCTAGCGTTCTTACTAGCGCAACGGTCATTTGGGTGGTTTTTGTATGGCTAAGCTATAATTTTCTGACAATTCTAGGCTTTGTCCTTGTTCTGGGAATGCTTGCTCAATTTGCCTGGAAAAATGTTTCAGGCATCTTTAATAGGTAATTTACAATATAGACATGTATATACTGATATTAACTGTATTTTACTAAAATCATTGTGATTATTTATGGCAACAGATCTTCATCCAACGTGCCGCGTCTTGTTTTGCCCGATGAGGTTTTTGTTAACGTGGGCAAGTTGATCGGATCTGAAGTGAACCGTGGTTTAAACTTCTTCCAGGATGTTGCCTGCGGAGGAAATATTAAGCAGATTATAATGGTGATTTTACGTCGTTATGACTAATATTGTGTCCATGTCTTTTTTATAAATAAAAAATTCCAGTTATAAGATTGTGAAATTCCTCGTCAATTTATTGTATTTTTTGAATTCATCGTTCAAGAATTTTAAGTTGCATTAGATATATGTATCCAATTTGTTTAATTTATACTTTAATCTTAATCGATATCTTGATAATGCCTGCAGGTTATTGCTGGATTGTGGGCTGCTGCTATTATTGGAAGCTGGTGCAGTTTTTTGACTGTGATATACATTGGTAAGAAGTTTTACAATGAAGTACCTAGTGATAAGATTTTGATGCAACTTCGAGTTCATGATTTTCAAAATTTTGCTAGTTATTTCTTGAATAACAATTTCTAATTTGGACATGTGAGTTAAATTTGTGAATCTTTTGCAGCTTGATCAATGTTTTCCCCATTTTTGTTATAGCTATCTACGGATCGAATTATAGAAATTAAAGACATTTTTCAGTTAGAACTGACCATGATTCATCTAAATACTGCAAGTTGAATTTGCCTTAGTTTTCAAAATACTGAAAAATTGTATTTTCGAAGGCTTTATTGCTGCCAACACGTTGCCGGTCCTGTATGAAAAATATGACGATCAAATTGATGGATTCGTGTACAAAGTTGTGGATCAGCTTCAGCACAATTACAGAAAAGTGGATGCTGGAGTTCGTGGTCGAATCCCGGCAAGCAAGTTCATGGGAAAGAAGGTTGAATAGTTTCTCATCTGCACCTTGATGGAAAAGCTCTGGAGATTTGGACCAAAATGAATTTGATGATTTATGTATCCATTTGAAGTGCAAGAAACATATTTTAGTTCATGTGTTTAGTTTAAGAATTAAGAGGTAATTGGAGTCTATAGACTTATATTTCCCTTTGGCGTAGAAAAGGTTTTCTTTACTGGAATTTCTCAATATCTTGAAATATACAAAGTTTTAACAACTTCTAGGAACTGAAAAAACATTTAACAGAGATATTTAATAATGATTGCATGAAAACCTTGATTTAGATATTTGCAGGCGAACAATGTATATCGAATGGACATAATTTTTTCCAGGTATCGCTCGTATTGATATTCCTTCAATCGGTGACCTAAGAAATAGATTCCTAAAAATAACCCTCCGGAAAGAATTTAGCTGCCACAAATTTAAAGAGCCAGAGACAATTTGTTTTACCTTGAAAAATTGCTTGACAGTTACTTCGGTTAACTTTTGAAAATATCACGCGTAGCTAGGCTTAATGTCTCCCACTAACGTTAAATTTATTGTTCTTTCGAGGACTTGTAAATGCACATGGAGTACTAAAATTAGCGGAAGGTGTAAATTCCAAAGGTTGTTGATTTCCTCAACCATGCAAAGAATGTACATATAATTCAAAGCCAAAAATACAAGAATGAAAATGGAAATAGATGGATTCAAAATGTGGGTGACGGAGATGGATAGCAATGAACCTCGAAAAAGAAATAATTGTAGATATTTTATCAAGATTACCCGTAAAATCATTGATTAGATTCAAGTGTGTTTGCAAGCCGTGGCACATTCTTTTCAATAATTCGAGTTTCATCTCAAAACACTATCAAACGTTCTCTAAAGACCATGAATTGTTACTCATAGGCCGACGTGACAGCACTACAAACAAAAGGGTCATCTCCTTGCTGAAAAATGGCGGAAATGATACTTTCATAGATCAAGATCTTCCATTGTTCTTGAATGACACATTTGGCCGTGTAAGATTGATAGGCCCTTGTAATGGTATCGTTTGTTTATATGGCTTTACGGATAAAATTGCTCTATGGAATCCTATCCTTCGAGATTTCAAGATATTACCTCCATCCGCTGTACCCCGTCGCCCAGATGCAAAAATCCGTGGGGGTGATCTAGGAGTCGGATTTGACTCCGTAACTCGTGATTTCAAGGTATTGCAGATCTTATTCTGTGTTTCCACCAACTCCCGCCTCATTTATCAAGTCGAGATATACTATCTGAGCACAAATTTATGGAAGAAGCATGAAGGTACAATACCGGCAAATATTATGTATCAGAATATCTGGAGTACAGTGTACAAAAACGAAAGTTTCTGCTGGTGGGCTCAGGATAGTGCGAGTAATGCTGAGGTGATTCTTTTATTTGACATGAAAAAGGAAAAGTTTCAGATAACAGCACTGCCTTCTGGCATAAAAGCTTTGGGAGGACAACATAGGATTACTCGAGCTATAGTGCCAATGAAGGAATGTATTGCTTTAATTGTTTATAGTCTCAAAGAAGTTGATAAAACGTTTGAAATATGGGTCACAAATGAAATGACTGGAAATGCAGATTCCTGGACTAAGGTATCAAGTATCGGCCCTCTTTCAAGAGTGGAGAGGCCATTAGGTTTCTCAATATACTATGAATTCATTATTGAAAGTAGTTCCGGAGAGTTGATTCTCTATCATCCTACTAGCCAAGAAATCAAGAAACTTGGAATTTACGGAAAACGGGACAGATTGGAGGTTAATGTTCATAAGGAGAGCCTATTCTCAGTCAATCAAGTTCATTCAAACTTGTAATGTTCCAACCTATCTCCTCTTTTTCATTGATATTTTGTCTCAAATGTAAATACTTATATATCATGTATCACATGAAAACAAGCAAATAATCCCAAATTAAATACAGATATTTCAGCACAATTTTGGTTAATACAAATAAAAACAACTGTAAAGTCCATGCTAATTTCAGTACTACGCCTGTCAGCAAAGAATTTAATTGATTGCGGGTGTCTATCATTCCAAGCTTAAAACGAATGATTATGGATGATAGCAATACATTCAAGGAAAAGACAACAGACTACATATCAAAATACATCTTCCCAGTCAGATCCTGGTGTTGTGCTACTGCCTATAATTATCTTTCAGGCAAATGATATACAATTTATATGGTCCAGGTCTTTAAACCCACAAGACGAACCTCACCCACTAGATGTTCCGTGTTGAATTGCACTTTGCCATTTTATGTCATTCATTTTGCTATCTTTACATCTGGTACGAAGAAATCCCTCATTCTGTAAGAATACAAAGATAGAAGCCAACTCAGAGACCATAACGTGAGAAAAGTATCAAGAATAACTTGAAGATAACCAAAATGTGAAGTTCTTAACAACTTTATCCTTGAAGTCATATCAACAAATGTACAAATAGAAAGAAATATCACAATGCAACAGGCCCTTATACAGTGGAAATGTGGATAAAACTACCAGTTTTCGACCCAAATTCCAGCATACCAAGACATCTACCCAGCATTTCAATGTTCAATCAAATAACTTCTAGCTTGATGGCATGCAATGGTACCACAGAGAACCAACGTGGAAGAAGCTTATATGCATACAGCCAAAAGGATCCAAGTAATCAATTAGTTCCGAAAATAGAATAAGAAAATTACCTTCAATAGCTTCATGAAAAATCTTCCTTATCACTAGTCATCAAAACCACCAAAGCGGCTTGACCGAGTACTCTGTCCAGATTGTGAATTGCCAAATTTACTGGAGCGATCTGAACCGAAATCACCAAAACCGCTGGAGCGACTTGATCCACCAAAATTTCCAAAGCCGCCCTTCCTATCTGAACTACCTGCGTCTCCATAACCACCAGAGCGGCCAGACCCAAAACCACCTGAGCGTCCTGTACCCTGCCCACCAAATCCACCACCTGAACCAGACCCACCAAAACGACCAGAGCCAGAACCTCCAAAACGACCACCCCCCGAGTTTCCATATCCACCATAGGAACTAGATCGGCCACCACCAGAGCTACCAAAACCTCCAAACCCAGAATTACCCATTCGACCACCACCACGACTTGTGTCGCCATACATATCTAAGGCTCCTGCTTCGACAGCTATTTTTGGGAGCTAGAACCAGATAAATGAAAAACAATCAGGTTCAGTATGACCAAACCAAAATCTCAGAAATATAAGAAACTAAATTTGTTTGTTGACAGTATTTATACTAAACTATTTGATACTTCTACCTGAAATTAAAATTGACAGTCTCTCTGGTTCATTACTTTAAGATTGTAGCTTTGCAAAGGGGGTTTTCATTACCTCAACCAAAATTAAAGAAAAGAAAACAGATCAAGAATCTACCAACTTACTTCTGTAAATCGGCACCCAACTTCACGTTCAATGCCCTTGATGTCCCTGTGTTGGTGGGCCGAATGAATAAGAATTGCACTACCTTTCTTCCCAGCACGACCTGTTCGTCCAGATCGATGAACAAAAATCTCTGAAGAATTTGGGAGTTCATAATGGATCACCTGAACCAAATGACATGCATTGTAACCTCAATTAAGGAACAAAGAGATTAAGAAAAATAATTTACTGCGAAAAGCAACAACCCGCCCAGATTACTGTCAGGCGTCCTGTGACAGAACCAGAACCAGTTTTTTGTTGCAACAATTTCCCCATTTATGGCATTCTCTTACTAAAACATTTACTGCTAACACTCTAATACTCATGGCCCTTTCTTTTATAAATTTCTTTCACGTGGTGATTCGGGAAAGGAAAAAAAAAAGGGGGAAGGGAAAGGAAAGCCCCAACTTTCGTGCAGAATTTAATTAAGCGAAAAGTTAGTGATGAAGAGTTCCTACAAAAGTTCACTATTAGTGGACCTAAAAACAATGTACATACAACAAATCACCAGGAATTCCAGGAAACTAGCAAACACGTCTGCAGCCAAATTATATTTTTGGTCATCTAACTGAACACTAGTAGGATAAAGGAGAGGAGGTGGTTCATCCATAATTCTCTCGTATAATAACCATCACTATAATAAAGACAAAGCACAAAGAAAACACAAATGAGGAACTACCAGATCAACATTTGGTACATCAAGACCACGAGCAGCTACATCAGTAGCCACTAAAACATTGAAGCGTCCATCTCGGAAAGAAGCTAGAGTTCTTTCCCTTTGGTTCTGTGTGATATCACCGTGCAATGCTTCACATTTGAAACTTCTTTGCATAGCATATGCCAATCTATCAGCATCGCGCTTTGTTTGAGTAAAAACAATACATTTACCTCCTTTAGCGTGCTCCTGATTGCAAAAACACAATAATGTTATTTCCAGAAGATTGATATTCCTGATGACACTAACTTAAAGAATACAAAGTACAAATCCCGTTAATGTGGTTAAAAATTTGAGTCTCTATATCATACAGTTATCAGAGGACCAACTATTGCTGCTTTCTCTCGCGAGTCGGCAGTAATTGAATATAAGGATATCCCATCAGCTAACTTCTGGTTAGATTCTCCCACCTGAAGCAGAAGAAAAGCACTTGACATCTTGCAACTACCTTTAGGATTCTAGAAAATTATAATTGATTACTTGTTCAAAGGGGAAAGAAAAAAAACTCAATTTAAAGTATAAAAACACAGGGCGTGATCTCACAAGGTCAATTGTAACTGGACTTTTTAAGAACTTCTGCGTAAGCTTCACAATCCAGTTTGGCATTGTAGCTGAAAACATCAAGGTCTGATGTTTCTGTTTTATGTATCCCAGGATTGTTTCGACATCATCCGCAAATCCAACATTAAGCATCTGATCAGCTTCATCAAGAACAACAAATTGCACTTCAGCCAAATTCAAGGAACCACGCTTGATCAGATCAATGACACGGCCAGGAGTTCCAACAATCACATCAACACCATGGTCAAGAGTACTCATTTGGCGAGATATTGGAACACCCCCATAAACACATAGAGTATCCAATTTTGGGGCAGATTCTGCAAATTCCTTCTCCACCTGTTTAGCGAGTTCCCTGGTTGGAGCCAGAATAATAGCCAAAGGATTCCTGCCCTGTCTGCGTGATAAAAAACAAGCAGCTTTATTAACCTGTAACTATTCAAATTCACAAGCACACAAAGTTACATTCAAAGAGAACGAACCCATTTTTCGCATTGAACTGAATGATTTTATCCATGATGGGGATCCCAAAAGCTAACGTCTTTCCTGTTCCTGTCCTTGCTCGACCAATCATGTCACGTCCCTGCATGGCCGGTTCCAAGACAGCTCTCTGCCATTTGTGAAACAGAGAAAGGATGTTTAATTAACAAATTCATCAAATCAGTAAGACAGATACAACAAAATATAGTAAAATCAATAAGTGAGAATAAGAAAGGCACATCCTATCCTAATTTGTTCACAACATCACCCAAACCTTCTCGTTTTCACCCCACACACTAACTAGCCATATGAGCCCAAACAAAATTAGTGCCACACTATCGAAATGCCCCTCTATCCAAAAGCTTAAGCTTGTAAAGTCATTAGACATTTATTAATTAACAAATATTCTCCAGCCCACCTTCTCACTTGCAGACTACAATCTTTTCACAAAACATGTGGTGTCTTTTGATAAACGGGTGAATACGAGATTTTTGAACCTATAAACTCTTGACCGTCATATGGTTTAATACCATATCGAATTGTCGTCTCATATAAATCAATATATACTCTCACTTCTTTAATTTCCATTTTCACTTCTTTAATTTCCATTTCTCACTTCAACTAGTAAAAGATTCACTACAAACATCGTTTGTCCGTAATTATACCTGAATCGGAAAAAGCTTAGCGATCCCCCTCGCCGCCAAAGCCGACACGATCTCCTGCGAAATCCCGAGCTTCGAGATCTCGAGCCCCTCATCATCGGCGGTCCTCTTCTCATCGGCGTCGGAATAATCAGCCACAGCAAGCCCGGCCCTCAACGGAAGCCCCGAATTAAAACTCCTCGTAGTTGACGAAAAAAGCGGCGCCGATTTGTGAATTTGCGGCGAGATAAACGCAGTTGAATGAACTACGGGTCGTGATGAGAAGAACTGATTGAGAACAGTGAGAGCGAGTCTCTTCGATGAAGATCTCCTGATCAAAAGTAGACTTCCCATTTTTGATCTGATTGATTTAGTGTGAAGAAAAAAAAGAGGAGGAAGTGATGAGAAATGATAAACCCTAATAGGGCGAGGGTTTTAGAATTAGGGTTTATGGAGACTGAAGAAATGAGAAGTGGGGGATTTATGTGGAACCAAATTACAAGGCCGTTGGTCCACGTCAGCAAATAAATTAGCATTATGACGGTGTATTGTATTTGTAATTCGTTTTAGAAGTTAAAGTGCACTAATTTAATTATTCATGGATTGCAATATGACGTTTGAGGATAGTATTATTTGTTTTGTGATGATTATTTAGACTTTTATTAATTTGTTGGGATAAGCACGCATTTTTTCGGGCAGTCTGGAGCTTTGTAAATTAATAAGAACGTAGATGACTAAATTAAATTTCATCGATTCAAAATAGCTACTGAAAGCATTACATGTGTGTCAATTTTGAAATTATGGAAATATTAAAAAAATTATTGTTAAGAAGTAAATATTCAATTCTAATAAACTATTTGAGAAAAATAGATTGAGGAAAACTTAGAAATACTTGATCCGAGGAAAACATAAATTCAAACTTGAATATTATTTCATACAACTGGCGCACGATCATATGGTGCATATAATTAGATATTGGTATACATACATAATGGAAATTGAGCCACATTATAATTATTGCCTATAATTTAAGAAAATATAGTGATATGGGACATCACTTTGCACTACATATTTATTTATGTAAACCTGTATATTTGTATTAGTGTCGCAACTCGCAGCAATATACAGTGTTTAACATCAAATATCTAAAAGACAATCCCAACAAGATTTGCTAGTATATTATGTGGATAAGTTTGTCTTTGTGTCTCACCATCTAGTGACTTTTCTCATTTACAAGTAAATCAGTGTATGTGTAGTTGTATTCGGACACTCTATTAGAAACATTAAAGCAGGGGCATTTTATTGCCTCTTTGCTAATATCTTCATCAATCCTTTGAAAATTTTCCAGAACCAAATCAAGTTCATGACTGAAAGCGTTGGACAAACAAGAAACATCAACAGAACCCCTGCTGTATTCATTTGCATCACCTGCAAAACAACTGCTTTAGTCAAATGCCAAAATAATCTTACTACAGGCGAAGAATCAAATATAACTAACAATAAGATTTATTTTTAGTGTTCGAATTATACCTGATAGTAGTGCACGTATGCATGGGAAAACAAGTAAACGAACAAGAAAATTCTTGCAACCTGCACCACGACAAGTAAAAACATGGGGTGATTAAAATTAAAAATCTCACACAAAAACTACATATTGAGTGCCTAAATCACCTTACTCACCAGCCATGATAGGAATATTACAACTCCATTTGTAATGTATGCTTTGGACCGCCTCATTCCAGCTGCATCGAGATACCTATAGAATGACCCAGAGGGAAAACATTGTAAGGTTTAGATGCGACCAAAAGATGAACAGAAAACTAGTGACTTAAAACTTTACCATCTTATATTGATCCAAGGTGTAGTTGCCTCAGAAATCAAAACCATAAAAGTGTAAAGCTGTGCTTCACCAGTCAGCATAGTGTAGCCCACAGATACCACAGAGAGAAGATGGTGAATTATCTACACGACATAAACAAGACAGTGAGAATTAAAGAATATCTGTATGCATTTATAAGACTGATTAAGTAGCTACATGATGAAAATTTGAATAAGCATCGGTAGAAGTTTTCGTTTCATTAACGTCTCATCCTCCAAACATAAAGATTCTCTATGATAAATGCAACAATAATAAATTTTTCAAAAGAAGTCGATGATATATTTGGATGAAACTTACAAACTCCAACCCTCCTAAAGAAGGATAAAACCAAATGATCATGCCGAGATCTGAAAGGAAATAACCAAAAGACACCTGCCAAAACAGACAACAGTAGTTTAATACATTTCAACGCGATATAAACGGGTTTAGAGACTTGCAATATCTTCAAATCATCGAGTTCAGGATTGCATATGATACCAAGAGAAAAAAAAATGACTTTGAGATCGATCTCAAGATAGAAGAGAAAAATTACTCACTCCCAAAGCAAATGTAGACAATATTGAGCTTCGAATAGTGATAGGACTATGATACAGATCATCACGGTACAGATCAGACCAGAATACGAAGTAAAGTGATGCAACTGTAATAACCACGGCATGAACTGTAGACATGGCTCTGCATGATAATGACAAACACAATTGAATAAACAAAGTTCGATTGGGTACTGAAGTTGAACCTTATAACCTTTACGTTGGAAAAGGAGAGGAGATTCAATTATTTACCTGTTGTTCCACTCAATTTGCCGTAGTCTTGAAAATTTAGAGTAGCTTTTGGAGTAAGCAGCAGTAACTAGCTTGGTAAGGTAGTATACCTGCGTGGTGACGTACTGAATAAAATGACCCAACAGGAGCATGAAATATAAGTCATGAGAAGGGATTGATGTGTTCATACCATCTTGCACGCAAAAATGCCGACGATCACGGAACTGTATACAACAGAAGAATCGGCAAATACATAGTTCTTAAGCAGCAGACCAGCTTGACTTTGGTAAGATTTCATCATCACCGATATATTCCTCAGCCAGCAGTGCAATATTTTTTACTCCTTAAGTACCCTGAAAGGTTGCTTTCTTATTTTCGTACTATCATAAAGAGCAGTAGCATTACACAGGATTAGAAATAACAAAACTTTAGGTCTCAAGTTTCAATGGACATAGTTTAAGTCCCCACACAAAACTCTGTTTCATGAAATGCACAAGCAGGACAATCTATATAATGCTAACGTTAACTCCCAATGAAGAATCAAGCGTTTGGTATACAAATCTTGATGTTTTATCATAATACCAGACTGTATCATTTTTGAATTCATTCGTCACAACATAAGCTTTCTTGTTCAAGCGTTTTACGCCGAATCCATCAACTACTGAATCACAACCTCATCTAAAAGTTTAAGCTCGTACAAAGGAGAATCGTTTTAACATTTGTAGTCTCTAACACGAAAACACCAATAACTCACATTTTGTCATAAAGAGGTCCTCTCATGTGTGTCGTTAATTGCTCGCCTACGTAGGCATAAAAGACATATTTATAGCACAACTTCCTCATACAACCAAGAAATGACATAAAATACAACAGTCTACAGTCTTTGGCGTTTTTCTCAGTTCGCCAAATTAACAAACATCTTATTTACATATTCTTTTTCACTCAAGATGATGATTCGGCAGAGTATCACTTCTTAGTATCACTTCTTTATCATGCCTAAATCTATACGATTGTATCAAAATCCCTTTGTATACAGAAATTTTGGCACAATCAACTGAATCAGTTCAAGAAAATGAGCGGCGATAAACATGATCACATTCACAAACAAAACAACTCAACAAAATCTCAGTGAGCTATTAAATGAACATACAAATTTACCGTAAAAAAGATAAAACGAGAGAATACCAACTTCGAACTGGCAGAAGATAATCAGAGAAGATGAAGTTAGCAGAAGAATCTGAGCTGGGTTTGTTCTGTTTTCTTCTGAAACGGTTTCGATTTTTCTGTTTATTGTTGAAACGAGAAAGAAAATTTGAAACAGCGAGGAAAATGATGACTGAGTTTTTGCGAGGGGGTGCGTTTTTAAACGGTGGGTTTGTTTGTTGTTTTAAATCGTATTTGCCACTGTGACGCTTAAATATGCAACATATATATATATATACATTAATTGTGATGACATGGAAATGTGGAGGGGATCTACATGAATGCTAAGTTGCATTTTAGAGTAAATTTTAATAATCATGTTTGTATGTTTTTAATTGATGACGTTTTTATGTTGACAATTATTCTCATTAGCGATTGCACTCATGTAAACTTTCAAAGTAGTAAATTGTGTATTTTATATTTTATATTTTATATTTCTTGATTGGTTTTAGTGTTTTATAAATTTGTCCGGTCTCGTTCGAGTGTTTGCCTCGAGTTAGTTTGACCTCGAAATGCTTAGAGATTGCTCATTGAAACTTAACTTCACGCATGTACTCCTTGATTCATGGCACACACGTGAAGGCAAATAGAACTTCTTTTGTGCTCTAGAATACTGTAATTATTTTGCCTATATATAAAAAATGATGTAGCTAACGAGTATATTGGTAGAGATTGTGTATTCTTAGTATAATTTTTATTTTGCCTAATAATTTTGAAATTTCTTATATTTTTATTAAATGGGTTTTAAGTTTAGAAGTCAAATTTATCATCATGCTTTTGTGGGTTTTTTGTAGTTATTTATTTAGTGATATATGTCTTAATTTATATGATTTTCAATTAATATCATAATACCTGGAATATATTAAGGTCTATGGAAATATAATTACGCATCTTAAATAATATGCAAAAACATGTCTATATCTATATATACGAATGGCGTTTGCATATTTATTTTAACACTTTTACATTGGTAGAAACATCGTCTTACTACTCATTCCAAAATATCTTAACTTTTATTCTATTATTTTTCTATTATTTTAAATAATTCAAATTTTAAAACTATGGGGCTTATGCCTCTTGTCTCGTGAGTCCATGGAACTTCCTAAAACACTGCTTCAAGTTCCATCAAAGTCTTCAAATTGCAATAATTCGGAGGATCAATGAAAAGCAATTACAATCCCATGGGAGCGTATGGTTTGCAGGTAAGGATTGAGTCATATTAGATCAGTATTAAAAAAATTTGACTGAATCAGTTGTATAATGGCCTTCGTTTGTTTGGTTACAAGACTAACTAATATGCATAATAGCCACACATTTTTGTTTGGTTGCCTGAAATGAATCCGTCGTCTACACTAGATTGGGACTAATTTTACTGCTTTATCCTTTTCATGATTTAAATTCAAGGTAATTGCAAATAATAAGAATCAAACTTTGTAATTAGTTTTATTGCAATTTTTATTGTGTCAAAGTATGTAATTCTTTATGTATCAAGTTTGTAATTCTTTACGCTATTTGAATTCACTCGTATCCTACAATATAGAGTTTCAAGCTTCCATTTTCCCCTAGTAACATAACTACTACAATACCAAACAAGCTTTGCTGGGTAATTGCACAGTTTCAAAACGTAAATTCTGACATTTATTTTTTTGGCCTTACTGATGAGTGAAAAAAATGGAATTTGCCCTCCCCCAACATTTTTCTCGGGGGTCAATCAGCTGAAGTCTAAAAGATATCATGCATTTATTTATTAGGCAAATGTTGAATACTACATATTGTTAGAGAGTAATGAGGTAATTCTAGCATAAAGCACCTGAGCCACTACAAAACCCATAATAACAATTCGGACGGGTGGTGATCTGTGGAATTAAACCGGGTCACAAGGGTTCACTCCGCCTGACCCTGTAATTAATATTGCAAATTAACCGAATATGTTTTATCTACTGTTCAATAGCCCCTTACTCACCCATAATGGTTTAGGGTAGGTTAACTTTATATTTGAGCTATAAAGTATAAACAATACTAGCAATTTATAGTTACAGATAATCCACGTCATTCAAAAAGTTGTGATGTATACGGCATAAACATAAATATGTAATCGAATTCCCCATCCAAGTACAAATCCAATTTTTCAAAAAAAAGAACTTTCCTCTCTATGAATCACCGACAGTTTCCTTGCCCAAGTGACCCACCCCAAGACCCACCACAACCACCACCACCACCCATACCACAACCCACTCCAAACTCAGACCAACCACGCACACCACCATCACCTAAGATCTCATATAAACAAAAATTAATTGATTCAACTCAACACTCTTTCTTCCCTACCTGGCTCCACAGCTTTGATCGACCAAACCCGAACAACACGCAAAACCAACCCACATCATCACAAACAGCAAATAACCGACCTTTCTTCTCCGATGAAGAGCTAGATAAATTCAGACAACCATGGAAGCAAGCTCTCATTATCCACACTATGGGACTCAACCGATCTATCCGAGACATGTCAGTCCATCTAAGACGACTATGGAAAACAATGGGACAAATTCACGTCACGGACCTTGGATCCGGACATTATGTAGCTCGGTTTGAAAATCAAGATGAATACTTTGTGGCATTAGCTGGAGGCCCATGGTTTTTGTTCAACTACTATCTAGCTATAACCCAATGGAAACCGAACTATAATCCGAGCACGGCGACACCGGCGGAACTCTGTGCTTGGATTCAACTCCCTGATCTCCCAATAGAATACTATGATGTGAATGCTCTAGCAAAGATCGGAGCCATGATCGGACGCCCCATCAAAGTGGACACACACACAAAGGCAATGGATCGGGCAAGATACGCTAGGATTTGCGTCAACATTGACACAACAAAGCCACTACCAAAAGCCATTAGTTTTGACAATTATGCGCAAACAGTAGTGTATGAACTCAAAGGGAGTTTCTGCTTTAAATGTGGAAGAGTTGGACATTACCAGGTTGCGTGCACAGAAAACTCCACCACTGCCGAAGCCGCCGCCAATACAGCCGATGATACAAGTCAAACCGACACTTCAATGGAAAACAACACACCGGCTAAAGAGGTAAGCAAATCAAAGGAAAATCAATGGATTTTGATTACAAGACGGCCAAACAGTCGATCGGAAAAGGTAAACCCGTCCCCGACGCCGCCCGCTCACCTTAAATCTAGGGACAAATCGGTCGGGCCCAGCCTATCTCCTACAGCCCAAAAAACACACCACAATACAGCCCCCAAAGCCCACTCAAATAAACCAACAGCCACAAACCCAGAAACTAATGAAGTAGGCCGAAATAAAAAACCTGGCCCAATCTCCCACCAAACCATGCCCAAACCTCTACCCAATTCGGCCCCAATCACCTCTACCCAACACACATCCCAAAATCGGCCCAAACCTACCCACAAAACAGCCCGACCCGATACCCGCCAACCCACAGAAACTATGGTGCACCCTGCACCACAGGAACCCAACCCGTCAAACCCTCCAATCAGAAACGCCCAGCTACCGGTCCACGGTGCAACACCCACACCGAATCCCCATCTCCCTGAATCGCCCACGCTCCTCCATGCCCTGCCAAACCTGCCACCACCTGACCACCGACAGCCGCCTGACCACATCACGACGCCGACACCGTCTTCGGCCACGCCTCCTCACCTCGAAAACACAAAAAACCGACCTATTAATTCTCTCAACCGCTCCGCCCCTATACCCTCTCTACCTCCCCCCTCTCCAAAAAACCCTAACCCACAACAACCACTGCCGGAAAATGACGCCACCACCGAGCCGCCGCCGACCGAAACCGGCTCCACAGCCATCGTCACCGTCACAACTCCCCGCCCCTGTCATACCTCACCACTTTCAAAATTACCTCCCACATCAAATAATGAACCGCCACACACCACCGCCATCGGCATCACCACCCCGTACCACTTACACCTCCCTAATCAATCCAACCCCTATGTAGCACTCTCCGCTGCAACAATCGACATCAACAGCGAATTTTTCCACTTTGCAGCCAATCCAACTCCAGTGCACAAATCATCGAAGCAACACAAACACAATCACAAATCCCGTATCCATCCCACAACACCTTCTGCCCCAATTGATCCTACATCTTCCCACCTCCCCAATGTCGGTGATCATAGAGTTTCGACAGCCATTTACCCTTACGCCCGCCTCACGCGACATACTATACCAGTTACTAATGACACCAACAAGAGAAATGCAGGACCGACTGACAGTGATACAGCACAGAAACGATCCAGAGATTCACGCTCAAACCCAATCACAAGGAGCACAGCCCAGCAACACAATCAACCAATATCCAATGATACAGATATTAGCATGGAACTGTAGAGGTGCAGGTCGAGACGCCTTCACCACAGAACTCGGAAATCTAGTCAGGAACCACAGACCAATGGTGGTAGCAATAATGGAAACCCGACTGGGGAATACCCGCTCAACAGAGATTATTAGAAGACTACCGTTTGACGGCTCACACATTGTACCAGCCACAGGACGATCAGGGGGAATATGGATACTATGGCACAGGCATCAGATCACACTAACTCGATTAGGGGGCTCCAGCAGGACCATTCACATGGACGCGCGCATCGTCGCAACAGCAGAATCATTCATCATGTCCACAGTCTACAACCCACCACAGCCGCCACTTCAAGAACAGGTATGGTCAGAACTAGCACATATGGCTACTTCAATTGATTCTAGTTGGTTGGTTCTCGGGGACTTCAACAATATTATGCTAGCACATGAAAAATCCGGTGGTAGAACTAAATCTTATGCCGCTATGTCTCGTTTTACAAACTGTATGCACGATTGTGGACTTATAGACCTGGGTTACATAGGAAATTCGTTTACCTGGTCAAATCGTAGGTTTGGTAGAGATCTTATTCTAGAACGCCTTGATCGTTTCTTTGCTAACACTCCTTGGATCCAAACTTACCCTCAAACAGTGGTAAAACATCTTGTTGTCCAAGCATCCGATCACTCAGCTCTTCTCCTTCACACTAATCCCAACAACAGAACCAATCACCGCCCCTTTAGATACGAGATCGCTTGGGACCACCATCCATCATTTCCGCCTCTGGTGAAAGCTAACTGGGACATATACAACCACAACCCTCAGCAATCCCTACCATTTGCCACCAAATGTAGTCTCTTCGCACACGTGGCAAGACGTTGGAAATCCAAATGCTTTCGCAATCTTGAGAACCAAATTGCAAATGCACGGTCAATGCTTGAACAGGCCCAAGGGAACCTCAATCAATATTCAAGTAATGCGGCTTTTCGAAGAGAAAGATCGTTAAGAACCTATCTTAACCGATTACTCAAATAGAACCAAGAGTATTGGGCCCAAAAAGCAAAAAACCAATGGATTAAAGATGGTGATAATAATACTAAATTTTACCATGCATACGCCACGAACCGAAGGAGAATAAACTCAATCCAGGGTATAAAGAACCCTAATGGAGAGTGGATTACTGAGCCAGCACAAATTCTTCAACAGTTCGCCAATCATTTCCAAGCCACATCCGCGCCAACTGACCCTTCTAACTTCCCTTTCCACCAATTTTCCCTACCAGCGATCTCTTCTCACACACATGCCACCTTATGCACAACACCAGACGAAGGAGAAATCCTACGAGCGGTGAAAAGTATTGTAGGCATCAAAGCGCCAGGACCTGATGGCCTTAATGCCCACTTCTACCAAAAGTACTGGCCACATGTGTCACTGTCAGTAATAAGGTACGTAGAGGAGTTCTTTGATACAGGCAATCTTCAACCACATCTTAACGATACCAACATCATCCTAATTCCCAAAAGACAGGACCCAACCCTTGTTACACATTTCCGTCCCATTAGTCTTTGTAATGTTAGCTACAAAATCATAGCCAAAATCTTAGTAGCACGCATTAGACCCCATCTTAACGATCTGATCACCCCCTTCCAGAATGCTTTTGTCCCAGGACGCCAAATCACTGACAATATCCTCCTTGCACATGAACTTTTGCACACTTTACAATCTAAGAGGACTGGGCGAAAAGGCCATATGGCGTTAAAACTAGACATCGAAAAAGCATATGACAATCTAAGCTGGGACTTCCTTTTGCATACGCTTCAGGCATTCAAGTTCCCTCAGCCGTTCATCAATCTCATCATGACCTGTGTCACATCAGTTACATTCACGGTTTCGGCAAACGGCCACAAGTCGGAAACTTGGCGTCCATCTAAGGGACTAAGACAAGGAGACCCACTTTCACCTTATCTATTTATCCTTTGCATGGACATGTTTATCCACTTGACCATCCTCTCATGCCAAAACCAATCCTATAAAGCCATTAAAGCTAGCCGAAGGGGACCGCCAATTCCGATTCTTAGTTTTGCAGATGACTGCTTCCTATTTTGTGACACAACAAACACTACGGTCAGCACGCTGCAGAACAATCTTGAATTATTTGCGACAGCTGCGGGCCAGACGATAAACTGGGGGAAATCTAAAGTCTTATTTGCACCAAATGTCCCACATAATAGGCGGCTCACACTCATTAACCGCCTAAATCTGTCACTCATGTCAGCTGAAGATAAGTACCTTGGTTTACCAGTTTGGGCGGGACGATCAAAGACACAAAGCCTTGAATCTACACTCACTAGATCTTCTTGCAAAATAGATACTTGGTGCAATAGGTTGCTATCCTTTCCGGGGAGACTTGTCCTCACTAAATCAACCCTCACAACAATCCCGTCTCACGCAATGTCAGTCTTTAGACTACCCAGAGCATTTCTTGAAAAACTCAAGAATCGTACGCAAAAATTCCTCTGGAGTGCGAGACCCACGCAACAGTCAAGGACGAAGGTTAACTGGTCTACAGTCACCCAACCTTATACCCAAGGGGGCCTGGGAATCCGCAACCTAACAGATATGAATAATGCATACCTTCTCAAACTAGGGTGGCGTCTTCTAACCCAGCCCACATCCCTCTGGGCACAGGTCATTAAGGCTAAATACTATCCAGAGTCTCATATCCTCTTAGCGAGTGCGAAACCTCACCATAGTTGGGGATGGAAGTCTATTGTGTCTATGCTACCAATGATACCAAAGTCCATACGATGGCACGTCGCGTCCGGGAACCAACTCAATGTCTGGCTATCTAAGTGGTTAGGAAATTTCACTATCTCAGAGTTTATCCCACATATCCCTAACCATCTCATGTCTCTTACGGTGGCAGACATCATTAATCCTACTACTCATGAGTGGGACATATCTGCTATCATACATCTTCTCCCCGCCCACCTCGTCTTCACCATATTAGGAACCCCCATCCCTCTCACAAAACAGGATGACCATTTCTCCTGGGCATGGTCACAAAGTGGACGGTTCTCAATCTCCTCGGCATATGAAATGCTTACTAATAGCAACACCGGCATGGGGGCTCCTAACCTTCCATGGCTTACAATTCAAAAGCTCACGACCAACCCCAGAACCAAATCCTTCTTCTGGCTGCTATGTCATGATAGGCTCCCAACTAAGCAATATCTCTATGTCAGACATATAATGCCCGACCAGATATGCCCCCTTTGCCTCCAAAGCCCAGAGACTCCTATCCATCTTTTCTACGAGTGCTCGACCACCATTCCTATTATCCACAACATTCTTCCTAATCTCCCGAATAGGCGGAACCGACATCCACTTATTCATCTCCATTCTTTACCAACAACCCTTAAACACAAATGGGCGACCCTTGCTTGGACCATCTGGTATGTTAGAAATAAGTTTGTCTTCCATCAGGTACCATTTCAGATAGACACCATTCGTCAAATATACCATCACCATCTCAACAACAACCCACCACCATTGCCACACCAACAAGATCGCTCTAAAATCTATACCCACTTTCTGAAATGGCAACCTCCCCCCCTTGGATTTGCCCAGTTAAATGTAGACGGATCATCCTATGGAAACCCCGGGTCGGCAGGGATTGGCGGTATAATTAGGGATAGCACCGGAAATTTCATGCTAGCATTTTCGGCGTCAACAGGATACTCAACCAACAACCAGGCAGAGTTTTGGGCATTACGAGATGGTTTGGCACTGGCACACCATTTGAAGATTACACATCTTGTTGTAGCAACAGATTCTTTATATATGTTAAATTGTCTGGACAGGACACAGGAGCACCCAGCTCATCTCAAGGGTCTTATGCACGATATACGGACTCGCCTCACTAGCTTTATACACGTCGAGGGCAAGTTCACATACAGGGAAACAAACCAAACGGCCGACGCACTTGCCAAATTGGGTGCCTTTGCAGCTACACAAGACCCAGGTGTTAATACACCTTCTTCAGTGTATAACATCTGGGAAAATTGTCCAGAATGGCTACAACCACTTTTGTTATTTGATAATTCTACTGTTGTAACTCGTATTTCTAAGTCTGATGTACCGTGTACTAAAACTATCTCTTTATGTTAAATAAAGGACCAAATGGTCTTGTTCAAAAAAAAAAAAAACATAAATATGTAGTATAATTTCATAAACTCCTTTTGGCTTTTGAGTCAAAAAGTTGGGAACCTTTTACAATATGGAGCAATTTATTAGCCCAACCTACCTAGGTACCGTATAAACTTTATACAAATCAACAATAAAATCTACGACAAAATGTATAAGAGTGGCCTAACCTAACTCATCATCACGAACCATCTGGAATTCTGGATGATATGTATCGAAACACCTTAAAACTTAAAGAGAAAAATAGGTACTAATTTTTTGTTTTGTGGTATATATATAAACTTTTCATAGTCTTCATTGATCATGACTTTTTAATCTATCACACGTTTGGACGAAATTATTTCATATAGATAGATGCGTCGAATCCAAGTAGACATAAGGTGGTCGGAACCAAAAAAAAAGGTGGTCGGAACCAAGTGCAAAATCTTTCCTACTAAAAATGAAAAAAGATACACTAGTAAAATTAGTCCCAATCTAGTGTAGACGACGGATTCATTCAGGCAACCAAACAAAAATGCGTGGCTATTATGCATATTAGTTAGTCTTGTAACCAAACAAACGAAGGCCATCCTACAACTGATTCAATCAAAATATTAATACTGATTTAAGGGTGTGTATGGTAGCAGATATGGGATTGTGAGAGATTAGGTAAGAGAAGGGCATATTATAACGAATTATGATATATTGTGATGTACGTGTTTATGTTTGGTTGAGTAAGACAATGATTTTGAATATTTGATAATTTTGCCATTTTACCCTTTTATACATCTTTCGGTTTTTCTTTTTTAACTATAATTGTTAAGAAGGTTTTCATTTATTATTTAGACTTTTTGATCAATAAAGTAAATTTCTTTAAACATTCACACATCATTTTGACTGGAAAAACATGCACATGTCATTATTTTAAAGTTGAAGTTATCAAGAGACAGGTAATATTATTTTCAAGTTCTTCAAAGTATATTTAATATGTGTATCCATTCTTTTCTGTTTGGTAATATTACTTTTGGGTTTTTCATTGGTTTACAATTTTCTAGTGAATTGGAATACTTTTACTGTTTTATGCATCAAAGTAGTGTTGAGAATTTTTCGTAATGTATTTAAGATTACATTTGAATTTAAAAATTATAACACTTATGATTTCAAACTTTCAAATTGTATTCATAAAAAAAACATTTCAAATTGTTAATAAATAATATAATTTAATGTAGTATCAGTTTTCAGATTTTAAAGAAGCAAATTTATGTATTTATCTATCTAATTATATATTTTTAAAATAAATCTAGAAATAAGAAAGTAAAAAAGAAAACGGTTTTATTTTATTTCAAATCTCAAAGTAATATTTACTTTTCAATCTTAATTAGGTAGTATCACTTATAATATTTACTAACAGTAGTCATTAACATTATGAATATTATTTTAAAATGTCATTTAAATAACTTAAAAGGTATAAATAATTTTGTTGGATATTTATTAAATGTATTAGTAAGTTACATAAACCTAATTAATTGTTCCCTATTTTGTAGTCCAATAGAATTAGAGAATATATAAAAAAAATAGAATTAGGAAAAATAAGAGACAAGTAATCCGTCTTCCTCAACCACTCCACAACCCACCCGCTGCGCACTTAGCCACAACATGTGAAAGGCACGGAGTCAGCAATCAGCACCACCATCCGTCCACGCACTCTGAATTTTGGTCGTAGTGAATTTTCTCCATCATAGCGTGGGTTTCATATTTAAAATACTAAATCAAGACATTTTTTTGTCATATTTGGGCTAGTAAGTACTCATTGAAAAGAGTAAAAGTAGACATGAACTCTATACACATTGCAACAGAAAATAATAAAACTTTGAAACATAACCCTAACATATATGTCATTGTCGTGTTTTTTTTTTCCCGAAACTCATACGGTGCGTATTAGTGCGTAGATACGTCCAAACGCTATTGATAATTAGGGAAATTTATACACTACTTAACTAGCTATGAGGAGATGTGAAAATAAATACAGGTATATCTTACGAGAAAATTGCATTTTTGATACTTTAACTTGGCACCATTTTTTTTTTCATACCTTAACTTGGAAGATCACAATTTTGGTACCTTAATTTGGCAATTTTTTCAATTTTGGTACCTCAGCCGTGGCGATTTCAAAATTTTGCCGTAATTTTTCACGTGATGCTAAATTTGGAGGTTTTGGCCTCACCCAAACTCTTAACTCACCCATTTGCACCTTGAATTTTGTCTTTTGTTATTTAATTTTATTTACTTATTTTCTTCCACGTGGCGTCCAAGATGGCAAATGGGTGAGTTAAGAGTTTGGCTGGAGCCAAATCCTCAAATTTGGCCTCACGTGAAAAATTACATCGAAATTTTGAAATCGCCACCCCAAAAGTACCAAAATTGAAAAAATTGTCAAATTAGGGTACCAAAATTGTGATCTGCCAAATTAAGGTATAAAAAAAGAAATTGTGCCAAGTTAGGGTATCAAAAATATAATTTTCCCTATGTCTTATAGTAGTTAAATATTATATAGATCAACTCTACCATAAATTTGCGGTCACATTACTTTTATGATTAAAACTCATAGCTACTGTTATTTCACGTATATAATATTACATTTTATGATAATGTAGTACAATCATAACAACATAATATATAGTTCAATTCTATGTAAGTAGTATATCCTTTATTCATTATTCCTTGTTTTTTATAATTCGGTGAAGAGTTATGGATACGAAAATTAGTTATACCAAGATTAATTTAAAGGATAACTCTCGCATACAATAACAAAATTTGTGTAATTATGTGGTTGTAAATTCTTAAACGTATTACAATATATAATTTTTTTTTTTACTTGAACAAGTACTTAATAGAAAAAAAATTCTTAAGCCGAAAATCTCTTGCAATCATAGTTTGCAAGCACCGCCTCAAATCATCAATTATGAACTTATGATGACTTTCTTTTGGTTATTTTAATTTCAGCTTTACAAGATAATCCGTGGTCAAGCCAGTTCCTAATGAAATAATAATTGCTTTTTATTTCTCTTAATCCGTTACTTAATCGAACCACACGTTTTAAGCAATACTTATTAAGTTGTTAATTTCCCTCTCTATTCGAAATTCAAAATCGCATACAGCAATCAACACACTGATCACTCTCTCACACTTGCACAAATATACGTACACTCGCGTGTATCTATAACTTCAAAACATACGATCAAATGGTGAGGTTTTGGTTTTCATCGGAGATGAACGAACGCGAAGGATTCGCGGTGTTAGGGTTTGTGCGGAGCGCTGTGGCGGCGGCAATCGGCTGTTTCTTCGATTGTTTTCGAATCAGAGATTCGAATTTCGACTCGATACCGGTAAAATTCGAATTATACGACGAATTCGTTTACCGATTTTGTGTTTTTTTTTAGGTTATTTTTGAATTTGATTTTAGCAGGTCTCACGCGGCAAGAATGTTTTGTCGTCGTTGTTTGTTTCTGATGGTGAGGTCTTTACTTAGTTAATGTGTTAGAAGTGTACATTTGACCGATTTTGTTGCTATTTTTTGAATTAATTTTGTGGATGAACGAGCAGATGAATCGCGTGGAGAGGGAGAGGAGCGTCGAAATCTGCTTCAGGAAGAAGTTGATTTCATGGAGTTCAAGGATGAGGTGTGTATTCTGATATTGCTTGTTAGGGTTTCGATTTACTTCGTTTGGTGTTATTGTTCTCGGATTTCAAAATTAGTTGCTAATTTGATTAATTTCGGCTTGATGCTTTACTCTGTTAGTGACTGTAAGTCTGTCAATGTCAAATTTGGTGTTATAGAACGATCATTTGATTT
The DNA here is from genome assembly GCA_946800315.1 of Misopates orontium. Lineage (NCBI taxonomy): Eukaryota > Viridiplantae > Streptophyta > Magnoliopsida > Lamiales > Plantaginaceae > Misopates > Misopates orontium. The sequence continues at coordinate 4,889,957 of OX326947.1, forward strand.
TCAGTGAAGTAATCTGTGGACGAATTTCCCCTACCATGTGACGTATCTCATGTGTCCTGATCAAGATTAAAAAAATCTTATTCCATGTTAAACCGGTAACTAATTATTGGCAATTGGATGTTTTTGGCTTGTGTTTTTGGTCGTGATGATTATGATGTATTCAAGTTTTGGATTTGACTAGCATATTTCAATGTTTGCTCATAATTAGGTGAACATGCACTGGATCTGATTTACTTGTTTTTCTTTTTCAAAGAAAGCATAGACAGGCGATAATCTATCTGGCGTGAACTGATGGTTTCTTAGATAATCCATTCACTTTTATCACATACTGTGACATATTTGTAAATTTGCAGGCCAAGTTTTTGAAAGCTTGTGGAACTTTACCCGAGACACCTCCTGAAATTCGTAAAGCCTCAGAGAAATGGGAGTATGTAAACGAAGAAGAAAACTCTTCATCTAGTTCGTGCTCTCACAATGCATCAGCTGATAAATTGAAACAAGAGAAACTATCTGATGAATCCCCACTACCTATAAAACTTTTTGAAGAATTGGAAACTGGTTCAGAGGACACCCTCAGCAGGTACATTTTCCATCGTTTGTTTATTTTTTTGGGACAGATGTGTAGTTGGTACTTCCCCTTCTGTTGGATTTGCATTGTCAGTTTTCTAATACTTGTTTCTAATATAAATCTTGTCTGTAGCTGCACGAATGAATATAATACCAGAAGAGGCTCTATTAGTTCCATCGACACTAGTCCAATGAAGAGCGCTAACTCACCTATTAATGCATGTGATTGTGAAAATCACTCTGCAACTTCACCGGTTTCACCCCTGGTCTTTGCTCCAAGCGTACAGGGCAAAGCCAAGTCAGTTCGTTTTGACTGTGAGCCTATTCCATCTGAATTTTCATCAGACGGCACTTCATCTGAAAGTTGTAGCCAACACTCAAGACATTCTGGATCAGCTAGTAGTAGTAGCAGTGCATCAAGGCCATCACCTTATCCAACCCCCCTGAGAATAACGGACGATATGCAAACCCCTGGCACTGTTTTCCCTTCATACATTCGCTATATGGATACTGCAAGAACTGCCGGGATCAGGTCTCAGTTTGTGTATTCTTCCACAAACGCACTCGAGAATCCATCACAATGGAATGATGAGATTTCTGATTCCAACCACCTTGAAGAATCTCTTACTCTAAATGATAAAGCAACCTTGACTCCATGTCCAGAGGTGGGCAGGGCATTAAAAGATTTTTCTGTTGAAGAAGGAATGAAGTACGAAGCAAGCCTGTCCTCTTGGCTAAAACCACCTTCATCAGAGCAATATGGTAATAATGAACAGTTTGGTTCCATTTCTGATGAAAACATTCACAGTGGGAGAACTCCTGGTTCTAGGCCTGATTTTGGGGTGGTTCCAGCTCATCAGAATGGAATTCCAAACTCAACGAAAAAATACAAAGAGGTATGTCCTACTTCTTTCTCTTTTTTCAAGTACTCCCCATTAGTTTCATTGAAAATATTGAAGTTCACTTTACAGGATCAGCAAGTTCGTTGGCATGCAACACCATTTGAGGAGAGACTAGAAAAGGCACTTTGTAATTCATAGGTATATGCTGTTCTCTCAGATTCCATTTATTTTGGCTTTCCTTGAAAATTATATGGCAAAGAATTGCAAAATGGAGTTGAAAGTTCTTCTATTATTTGTTTGCAGGAATACTATCCGTGGAAGACAGCCAGTTCAAACCGGAGACTCTGATACTGATTCGTCACGTTTACATCTTCAGCCATTTATCTGTTGTTTCATTGTAAGGCTGAACTGTGTTCCCCTACTTTGGGAACTCAACATTGTTTACGTTATATTTGTCATCATTGTTCATGTAACATTTGTGAGTTGGTTTAGAAATCCGATTCATGGCAGATTAGTGCTTTTTGTGACTGCAAACTAGCTGTTATCAAGGTCGAAACCGGAAGGGATGATCCATCCTTTCATGGTCGTTTTTAGTCGTACCTTTTTCTTGAGAGTTAGATATGTTGGACATTCGGGCTCTTTTAGGTGTGGTGTGAGAATTATGTTTGACAATTTTTTCAAATGTGCTAGAAGACTTTGAAAATTGAGGGTTGAGCTCTTCATACTTCCCTCCTTTTGTCGACTATATATGCAGGAACTAAGGACATTTTAGCGAACATTAAAAAGTAGCGCAACTTAAAAATAAGTGGACACTACGTTTCCAACTTAGCAACATTCATGTATAGGCCCAATATCAAAATTTTTCATGAAAGTTTTGATAATATCTTGGAAAATGATGTTACATGTTATATAGGTACAAAAAAGTCAAGACGAGTTCATAATATTGGTAATTTTATGCAAAATTTATATATTGTTCATAGATAACTTTTCTCGAATAATATTTTTAAAAAGATCATTTTACTGTCTTATAAACAAAAAAATATATTTTATATTTTTTGAGGAAGACTTGGAGTTATCTTTAGAAAATGTCCTAAAGTAGTGACATCATCCTTAGAGTAGTTTTTTTTGTTTTTGTCTTTTTTTTTTTTTTTGGTAATTCATCCTTAGAGTAGTTCCCTCAGGCCTCAACTCATCAAAATAATTTATGAGAAAATAAAAGAAGTCATGCACTCAAGACGTGGTTTATAGACAGAATACTTTAGAACTTTGATCACGTTTTTTTTTTTGAAGCATTAAAAAAACTGATCACGTTTTAAGAATATACATAACAAGAATTAATAATGAAAGCTACGGTTACAAGATGGAAAAAGCAATTTCACAAGATTTGAGTAACACAAAGTGATTGCTTTGTTGAGAGACACTATTGTGAGGAGTAAAATATTAATTGAGATCATACGTGATGATAATATTGATTTTAGCATAAAGGCAAACTAAATTAAAAGTAGATCTTTTTTTGTTAAACAATTAAAAGTAGAATTAAATTGGACCAAAAACTGATTTTCTTACAATTTTTTATTGTTTAAATTAAATACAATCTAAAAACTAAAAAAAAAACGCGTAATCGGGCCCGGCCCGGCCCACACAGTAGCCGCCATTCACTAAAACAGCGTAAAAGAGCCGCAAACGGTATAAAATTAAATACAATGTAAAAACTTAAGAAAAAAACACGCTGGCTCGGCCCGGCCCACATAGTAGCCGCCATTCACTAAAGTTAGCGTAAAAGAGCCGCAAACGGTAAAAAACATTGGCGCCATTCCCGTCTCAATTCAAAACCCTAAAATCCCAAATTCAAAACCCTAAAAACTCCCATTTCCAATTCCAACTCTACAGTCTTATCAATGGCGAAGGCGAGTTTCACAATAACTCCTCACAAACTCTCGATCTGCATATTAGTTCAAATCTACGCGCCGCCGTCACAAAACTCCGTCCCTTTTCCGTTCTCCTCTGTTTCTCAGCACAATCGCCTCGGTATTTTTCTCATTGCTCTCACCAAGGTAAGTCAAAAAGAAACTACTAGTCGTTTGATCCGTTCATTATTGTCATAATCTTTAAAAACAATTAAATTGAAATGTGGATGCAGGCGTGTGACAGTATCTTCGAGCCGACACTGGACGAATTGATTGATTTGTTGAAACAGATTGGGGGTTTACTCAACCACTGGTTGAATGATCACTTGACTCGTCGGCTTTTGTCCTTGGCCTCGCCTGATGAATTATTTAATTTCTTTACGGATTTGCGAGGTAACTGACTTTTTTTGTAAATTTATCGTGAAGTTAATTCGACGCACCATGTGAGGCATTCTCATATAGACAAATTAGAAATATGTTTGCGTGGTATATCTAGCACTAGTTTAGCCGTTAATTGTTTATAAAGATGAAACTGTTACTTAGTCTTTTTGTATTTAAGCAGGAACTCTAGCGGCCTCTGATTCAAATGTCATGGACGACGATCAAATTATGCTTGACCCCGGGAGCAGTCTTGGGATATTTGTGAGGCGTTGTTTGCTTGCCTTCAATCAGATGCCATTTGAGGTAACTAAAGAACTAGTTGATCTCTGTTTGAAAATATTAAGGTGGATGGTATATTTATTGTTTTTCCTTTTATCTCAATAGTTATTATAGTTCATTTATGAATTATTTGAGAAGTACATTAGTGAAAAGCACGTGTTTCTTGGTGGCGAACTTACTTATTATTTTTATTATTTGATTAAAATTTATTGAAATTTGCGAGCAGGGGTGGGCTTCTTTGAGGAGGTGAGGGGTTTATGCGTCTTTCCTTACTGAGATTGAAATTTATTTTGTTCGCACCTTAACAGAAGTCCTTGTTCACGAAAGTTCCACGTCCTGTCACGCCTAGAAGATGACATTTCCCATTTTTTCCCCTGGGTTATACTGCTTTTGTATTTTATTTTTTATTTTTTTATGTTAAGAGGCATGATGTGTTAATTCTTTGAGAAGAGTCGTATGAAGATATGATACTTACGTTGCAGGGCATCTGTCATCTTTTAACAAATATAGAGACATATTGTAAGGAGTCACTCTCAGGCTATCCTCCATACGAGTTGTCACATTTAGATGCTGCTGCAAATGATCCGGATTCTTCATCAGAATTTGAAAATATGGAGATGGAGAACTTTATTTATGAGAAAGTTAGTGAAGATTTTGAAGATAGTCAAATTGGCCTCAGCAGAATTCCTTTCCATGGTCATGCGCCTCGAGCACTATCTCAATCAGTTGAAGGTTTAGGCTGTTACTGCTCATCCTTTTATATATGGAAGAGTAGAATTGTTATGTTTTGCCCTTGTCATGGATAGCAGCTTTGTTGCGTGTTAAATGTTTACTGTATTATAATTTGTCTCTTGTTGATTGCAAATATCTTGATAAATAGCCTTTTGAATTACTATACTGTACTTGTATATTTATGTGGAATATGTAAATTCCATATAACATGCCTTGGCAAGGATAACTGTAGCGTGGCATGTTGAATGTTAAAACTTTTTTGTTCCCTTTGCCTGCTCAGATACGAAAACCTACAACTGTTGTACGTGTTTCTTGTATGCTCCTGCTGCCATGTCAGGTTTCAGACGAAAGTTTGTATATTTCCTTCTTCATCTGCTTCATTTTTCCTTTAAATGTTTTTGCATCAGCACTGGGGCTTGATTCACGTAGTTTTATGACTTCCTTGCCATAAAAGTCTGGATTTATTCAGATCGCTTTGGTGGGCCTCAAATTGTTTCAGTAGTTCGTTTGTCTTAGTTTTAGCTATTTATTTTTCCTTTTGATATTTTTTTCTCCTCTAGTAGAGGCCTTGCGATGTATCGCAGTTTATACGCAAAATATTATTTCTCCCCAAGTCCAAACTAGTGACCGGATAGCAAAGTCAATGTGGAGAGCTGGATTGTGTTTTTTTTCATGATTTTCGTGAAAATGATAAATCTGTTAGCTTTTCTTTAAGAATGCATGTATTTGGTTTATTGTCTTTTACTTTCAGCCAAACACTATGGTTTTCTTTTTTAGCTTCTATTCTGGTGGTTCTAATAGTGCTTATTATGGCCAACTTCATTGAGATTTTGGTTTTAATGGGCTCAGATACGGATATGTCTTTGAGGCCCAGGCTGGAGGATACTGAGGCACCTGCAGAAGTTGGCTATTCTGCTGTGTCTTCTAGTGATGTGTCGGGAGGTATTGGATCCTTTAGCAGTACGTTCCTGCAAACAAACTGGCAGGTACAAGGGTACCTAGCAGAGCAGGCAAATGCCATTGAAAAGTGAGTGATTTTGGTCCATACCTGTAAAGAATAGTGGATATTAAGCTTTAACAAAGCCTATGTATCTCTTATCATGTTTGATGATCTCATTTTCTAACTGCTGACTTCAAAATACTCCTTTTGTGGCAGAAATGGTAGCGCCTTTCCTCTAAATGCTTTTGAATCGATTCTGCAAAAGCTTCAGAAATTGGCACCAGAATTGCATCGAGTGAGTTGCTTATTTCAGGAGTTATTGGGGTTATCTAAACTTCTAATTTTTTTTTTCTCATCTGAATGTTGATTAACTTAGTTGGATGTGCATTATCATTGTCAATTTTCGTCTGCAGGTTCACTTTTTGCGTTATTTGAATAACCTTTACCATGATGACTACCCGGGTGCATTGGAAAATCTTCACCGTTACTTTGATTACAGGTACAGAGTGATTCATGTTATGTTCTTCGAAAGTCTCTTCCTTTTCTACTGCTTTAGTTATTTATTTTTATTGAACATGATCTTGCTACAATTCACAGTTAGATGGTATATTATTTAGAGGAGAGGAATCAGATGGGTAAATTAAACATGAGAAAAGTTAGAGGTATTTATAAATCTGTGGGTGCCCTGACTCTTTTATTTGCTGTAAGATTATATTATGATCATCAAAAAGAGCACAGTGTTGTGGTTGAAGAAAAACCACGGTTTGATTGAAATTTTGTTTTTGTTGCCCTGTCCAACCATTACTTTAAGTCTTTAATATCCGATTGAGATAGTTTATTGCCTATCCATAGGAACTGGGCACACTGTCATGGTCTCATGCATCCATCCTACCATTGCTCTTGTTTTTTTGAACTCCCTTCGCATTTATCTATTACTTTCTTTACTTTCTGATTTGCCTCTATTTCAAGTATTTTTCCATTACATCTAAGTATTCGGCCAAGAAATGTAAAATCAACTTGAGTGCTCCTTTCATATATATTTGGAAAGTTGTGAATTTTTGACTTAATTTAAACAATTAATATAAATACTGGAGCTTGGTATTAGCTACGAAAACAAACCAGAAGTCTAAGTCTACTATGGGCAATGACATGTTGGAAATAGGAATCCAGTTGTAAAGATGGTGAACATTTGTGAGAGGACTTCCTAGTACTGCAGAATAGTTTTCTGAAAAGTGTGCTTAGTTCTCTTTCAATCAAATACATTATCCCGGCCTTTGGAATAGTAACCTGATATTGACCCAGTTATATTATTACCTCTTATGAAATTCTTGTTCGATTTGTGTTGAAGTACCAGTTTTGCCATTCTAAAACATCTATATTGCTCTATCATGTAAAATTTGCTGTCGCGTCTTAATGTAAGTAAGCATAAGTATAATGCTATGGCTACTGCATAACATGAAGTAGAAACACTATCTTTGCTTGAAATGTTTTCGACGGTAATTTTAATGAATACGAGTTTGCGTTTACAGAATTTGTCGCTGAGTTATCATATTTGCCTTGTTTAATCTACTGTGTGAATATCCAACATCTTATTGTTACCCTAATGTCCCAGAGAGGCAGAGATTCGATTTGGAAGTTGGTCTATATTAGTTATCCATGGTGCTGGAATTTTTATAACTAAAAGACAGTAGTTTAAGTAATGTTTTTATATCTACAAAACAGTAGGTTAAGTAATGTCTTGAAAGATCTATGACTTATGGTAGACAAAGAATGTTTTATCTCTACCTCTTTTCCTATTATGAACCTCATTCAGTATTCAAGAATATTTTATATTAAGTTTACGCTTTTGGAATTACTATTGGATTATAAATTATTATTACATCAGTCATAGTTTTGAGTGGCACATATTTCTTTTTCACTTCTAATCTTTTTGATGAAATTCTTTTCCCATCACCTCATGTGGGAAATATTCACTATAAAGTGCAGGGACTGAAGGAGTCGAATATGCCCCTCCTCCTTCTGGATGCAGTGCCCTTGGAAGATATGAAATTGCTCTACTATGTTTAGGAATGATGCATTTTCACTTTGGACACCCAAAGCAAGCTTTAGAAGTAAGCATGATAATCCAGTCACCACACTCTGTTGTCTGTTGAGGTTATGTGCCTTGGTTACTATCTTTTCTTCTCTTCTTTCTTCTGAAGTTTTGAGCGTCAATCTTGGTATTGGCATAGCGTGAATAATGTCTATGTAATTGTTTTCAGGTATTAACTGAAGCTGTTCGAGTTTCACAGCAGGTACATTTTTTTTTTCTTCATATTTATCTTCCTATAAGAGTATAAGTCTTTAGACTTTTTTTCAAGTTTATGGATGAGGATGAGGAATGAATTGATGCATTTTGCAGTTTTTTTGCGTCTTCTATACCCTAAAGAGTAACTCTAATATAATGTTAGTAGTCATTCTTTTCAACATTTAGTATATCACAGTGTGATATAATACCAAAACATCCTCTATTTCTTACCATAAAATCCATTATTCTGGGCAATTACCGGGAATTTTGATGATATATTGTTGGAACATCCTGATCTTAGTATGAGTCATATTCATTTTTCTTTTTATACCCAAATAGTTGAGCCTGCCATAAACCAGCATTGTTGACTATGTTAAGTGTTTTTTTGGTTAAGATGCTCAAAATCATTCTAGACACTCACACATTAAGACACAAGAAAGTCGAAAAACAACAATTGTATCTGAACAAGCCGTATGCTTCTGTATGGTATATTTCTCGTTCTTGCGCTTGGTCATGAATATGGAACAAAAGAATATGCTGAAGATAATGGCCGAAAGATGCAACTTCCTTCTTTTCTTCGTCTCTGTAGGCATGGTTAACAAACAAAGTAGAGGTGCTTTTGGAATTAAATCTAAATATCCAAGTACAATAAAACATTCTCTGCTATGTTTTTGACATCATATATGTATTGGATGTTCTTAACCTTTTATGACCTTGTCATTGAACTGATAGTGGGCAGCAACCTGATCATTTAGTTGAATAGACTAGAGTCGTTTTTCATTTAGTTTTAGTTATTTGTTTTCATTTCCTTGGTGCTTCAAGTGTTCAATGTCTAGCCATTAGCCACTGTAAGACATGAAAGGTACTCACATTTGACATTGAGGCGGACAAGGGAAGTTGGTTCTTTTTTTTTTTTTCTTTCTCTCTTGTAATATTTCACAACTGAGTTAGCCCAATAGTGTAAAGTTTTGTGGATGGCAAACTGGTGCCACTTAATCCATTCTAAATGGGGAATTCTAAATGGGGAGGATGACGCATATTATGTTTGTAGATGTACCCTTCATTTTGTTCCTGCTTTATGTTGTTGATGGCTAAACTCGTAAGTAAATAGTTCGCTTCTTTACTTTTCGATGTCCTTATATGGTTGCTTGAGTCTAGTCTTTCTCCTGTTCATTTGTTTCTTCCGTAGAGATTCTCAGAAGAGTATGCGAGTGTGTTGGTGATAATTGTTTGGAGACTCAACCTTGTAGACGTGACCTTAATTTCTGATTTTCCCTATTTTATGCAGTATAGTGATGACACATGTCTTGCCTATACATTAGCAGCCATATCTCACCTCTTGTCTGAAATTGGAATCTCAAAGATGTCTGGAATTATTGGATCGTCACACGGGCCAGCGGCTGGTGTAGGAACTTCATTATCTGTCCAACAACAATTGTTTGTGCTCTTACAGAGATCCTTAAAGAGGGCAGAAAGTTTAAAGCTGAAAAGATTAGTGGCATCCATTCATCTCGAAATTGCTAAATATGAGATAACGGTGAGATTTCCTTTTTGTTGTTTAGGATTACTTCTTGTTGTGTCAGTTTAGAATGTACTTTGGTCTTACATTATAAATAGTACTTGGTATGTTCGTAGATAGAAAAAATTACTGGAACAGTATCCCACTAGGTAGTATCCATATGTAGTAAGGACGACATTTTTGGATAAATTAATCTTAAATTTTTTTATTAGGCTATATGAATCCTTATTATATTCAATTGCTTTCTTCAATCGGCAATAATAATAAAAAATAATTAATAGTACTACAATATCATTATTATGGTCATCAATAATTTCCTAATTACTTGTTTGCGCTTTATATCATTTTTCTCGATATCGTTATCCCATCCTTTACTCTCAGCATCTTGTTCTTCAAGTTGGATTGAGTGAATTGATTGGCTCTTTGGATTATTTATACTGGTGTTTTGTTCGGTTAGGTTTATAGAAAAGCTTGATCAACCATACTGGGCCTATCCATTTAACTTGGAGAGTTATTCTCGTATTTCAGAGGGTTAAATGCAATTCCCTCTTCTCTGTATGCTGCTTGCAGTTTTAATATGCACTTGTAGTTTTGGGGGAACAAATTGAAAAAGTAACAGTAAAGTACTCAGATTTTGTACTGTTTGTGTGTCAATTGTAAAGTAAGTTTTTGTAATATAGTTTATTCGTAATGTATTATTACTTGCAAACAAACTCCAGAGATTTGTAAAATGTACCTTATGCAATAAGTATAGAGAGCAATGGTACTGCAGTAAATTCTTTTGCAGTGTCGTTGGGGAGTAAAATCACTTAGCTGTATTTTGGCTTGCAGCATGTTCAAAGACCATTACTTTCATTTGGACCAAAGACTTCCATAAAGCTTAGGACATGCCCTCCCAATGTCCACAAGGTTCTAAGACCTAACTCTTCACACGTTAAATGCTTTTTGCGTCGACTGTATTTTTATACATTACTGTGAAAAATAATGTCCTTTTTCTTTCACTTGTGTAATGCTTGTTGCAGGAAATATGGCTTAGCTCTCATCTAATCAGTGAATTTGGTGATGAAAGTTCTCTGATGACTACTGATGGTACTTTGTGCACTGAATGGCTAAACAATTTGAAAAAGCCTACAGGCTCATTAATTTTTGCTGAAGAAAATGAATCTAGGTGCAATTCCAATGCATCCCAATTTTGTGGACAGCCAAGCTCCGTTCCTGGATCAGTTTTACAACTTCTAGGGTCTTCCTATTTGGTCCGTGCTACTTCCTGGGAGATGTATGGAAGGTGATCATCTGGTGCCTCCTGTACTACTATTCATAAATTTGAACGTGATATCGGGTGTCTTTTTTGCCCTAAAATTATGTCCGTCTTTTGTATTTGTTCTGCAGTAAACATGTATCTGCATTTGATTTCAGATAAGCGCACAAACACACACATGTTTAATATTGTATGTGATCCTTTCAACAATTACCATTAGAGATCTCTACATCAAATTTGTTCAACATGTTACTTTTGGTCTCCGAAATGCCCAAAACATCAGTAGACTTCAAAGTTATTGTTGTGTTGTATATGTTATCATCTTATTCTATATATCATGTGTCGTGTGGTGCGTGAATCTTTTCGCTGGGTGCCTGGTGTTTGTGTAGATGCAGTAATAGACACGTCATATACAGGTAGTAGCCGTGAACAGAATGTTTACAGGTAATAGACACATCATATACAGGTAGTAGCAGTAATAGACACATTATAATTTATCTCATGTTTAATTTGTAGAAATTTTACTTTCTTAAATCAAAATCATATTCATTCAATTTGCTCTTTACTTTAACCGACCTGTCTGGTTTAAGGAAAAAATATAATGCCATAAACCTAATGTCAGTTGGCACCCCATCAAATACAATTGTCACAAAAGTAACCCACATTCTTCATATTGTGGGATCGTTGGTCTTGATTATTATAAAGTTTCTGATCTTGTGCATCTTTCTTGTTCAGTTCTCCTCTAGCTAGAGTGAATGCACTAGTTTATGCCACGTGCTTTGTGGATTCTTCGAGGTAATTGCAAGCACTCCCCCCCCCCCCCCCCCCCCAACCCAACCCAAGAGAAAAAACACCAAAACTTCTGCTTAATTTTATTTTTGTGTATTTCATCTTTTCTGCTGTTTCAGTTATCATGACCTGGTACGAATTATATCTGGTATTTTGCAGTTTATCTGATGCCGCATTAGCCTACTCCAAGCTTATCCAACATTTGGCTGTGTATAAAGGATATAGAGGTTGGATATATGATGCATACTTTCATCTCTCCATGGGAATTGTTAACCATTTGATTGCATATTATTTTTAACCTTGAGTCAGTGAGTTGATTACATATTAGTCGAATTACTGGATTTAGCTATTTATCTTCAGAGTTGCTAAAATTATTCATTGCGCACTGCCAATTTGTGCCGGTCTCCGTTTTTTGATTTTCTTTTTTAATTAATTGGAAGAATAGCTGGTTTTGTTTTCTAAAGCTCTTTAGAATTGCTAAAAATAATTCTATGCGCAGTGCCAATTTACAGCTGGTCTATTATTATTATTATTATTATTATTATTATTATTACTATTATTATTGTTAATTCGGTTAACAACTGGTTTTGTTTTCTAAAAACGCTAGAAATTACTCCCGCTATTTTTTTTTTTTTTTTTTGATAATAACCATAATTTATAGAACATTAAGAAAAGCGTACAGTTTTACAACAGGGGAACGGGGATCGGGTGATACGAGTAACAACTGCTGTGAGATCTAAAGACAAAAGTGGACTTAGCCAGTCCGGACAAGAAAACCAAAAAAGGAACGCCTGATCTGGAAGCGTTTCCTCTGTCAAAATGAGTCCGTCATGTGCTGGTCCTGGAACAGCTCCTCGCTTCGCCAAGCAGTCTGCAATCGTATTCAGCTCCCTATAACAAAAGATCCCCGATACCGCAGTGAAGCTAGTGAACATGGCTCGAATCTCCCCAGCCAAACCCGTCAGGTGGACCGGAGGGTCCCGGGTCCTGCCCAAACAATGAAGTAACAGTAAGGAATCGGTGCGAATGATAAGCTGAGTGATATCTAAATGTCGTGCTAACTTAAGGCCCTCCCTAAGTGCCCAGAATTCAGCGTGATTGTTTGTGGTGATTCCTATGTTTCCTGAGAATGCTGCTATGAACGATCCATTAGCATCCCTAATTATTCCACCTACGCCTGCCGGTCCTGGATTACCAAAAGCCGATCCGTCGATGTTGAGGGTGAAGAATCCCGGGGGCGGCGGTTCCCAGTACAGGGTATGTTCATATGAGATCGGGGTTGTAGAGATGTTTGTGGGGAATTTTTGCTCCACATAGTGCTGTTGAATGAGGAACATCGCTGTTAAGCCACTAAGTGTAATTGGGCATGCTTGGAAGACATGTTTGTTTCTGGCTTGCCATATTGTCCAGAGTGTGTTAACACATCTGCTGAGTTTGTCGGCCCTTAGTGTGTTCAGATACAAGAGTGGGTTTACCAGTGAGGCATGTGTCAGTCCGGGGTATAGTTGGGCGAGATAGGGGGTTATAAATGAGCACTTGGTAAACAGGTGATCTTGCGATTCATGGCCAATGTGACACAAGGGGCACAGAGGTGAAGGCAGTGCATGCTTAGCAAACAGACGTTCATTTGTAGGAAGAGCATGATGGCATAGAAGCCAGATAAAGAAACGGACTCGGGGTGCCACTTTGATCTTCCAGATTTTGTGCCACGGTTCCCTTGGCCCAAATTCATTAAGTCGCAACTGGGTGAGGTAGTCGTAAGCTGAGCCCACTGTGAACCTTCCAGTATCACTCCATGCCCAGGAGAGGTGATCGGTAGTGTTAGGTGAGAAAGTGGTGCCCCTGATGCGTTGTAAGATAAAGGTGGGAATTAGGTTTTGGATTGTGTCAAGAACCCAGGAGTTATTTGACGCGTCTCTGATATCTGAGATGCATAGTTCTGTGAGATGTGGCGGGATTTGGGGTACATATTCTGCAATTGTATAGTTTCCCAGCCACTTGGTGTGCCAGACATTCAGCTGGCGACCCTCATGTGCGTGCCATCGGATTCCTTCAGGGAGATATTTGATAACAGAGGCAATGGATTTCCAGGCCCAACTACTCTGCGGCTTACTAGTTGCAAGTAGGAGATTTTGCTGGGGAAAGTATTTAGCTCGGTAAACCTGTGCCCAGAGTGTGTTAGGTTCTGTTAATAAGCGCCAGCCCAGCTTTAGTAGAAAGGCATCATTTAGGCTCTGGAGACGGCGGATGCCGAGCCCTCCGAGAGATTTAGGTAAGGTCACAGTATTCCACCCGACTTTGGCCGAGGCCCTCCCTTGCGGAGAGCCATTCCAGAGAAAGCGTTTGGAGCTTTTTTCTAGTTGGTCAACAATGGCAACTGGCAGTTTGAACACAGACATCGCATAAGTGGGTAGTGCCGAGATTGTTGACTTGATGAGTATTTGTCGTCCTGGGTAAGAAAGATACCGATTGTACCACTGTGATATGCGAGACGAGGAGTTAGTCAGGATGCGTTGCAGTTTGATCTTTTTCTTTCTTCCCACCCAAACTGGCAAGCCAAGATACTGGTCATCTTCCGTCATTTCGTCAAGCTGTAATTGGGCTAGGAGGTCCCTCTTAAGCTGGGGTGTGACGTTTTTGGAAATCATCGCTTTTGACTTTTGCCAGTTAATGTGTTGGCCGGCTGCCTCTGAATAGATTTCCAAATTGGTTTTGAGGCAGTGGAGAGTGGTAGCTTTTGTATCACAAAAGATGAAGCAATCGTCCGCAAAACCGAGTATAGGGATGACCGGGCCCTGCCGGCTAGCTTTCAGTGCTCCGAATCGTTTAGCTTGGGTATCGACACAGGTTAGCCTGATGAACATATCCATACAGAGAATAAAAAGATAAGGTGAGAGGGGGTCGCCTTGTCGGAGGCCTCGGGTTGGGGACCATGCCTGTGATCTGTGGCCATTGGCTGTCACTGTGAAGCGAACTGATGTGACACAGTTCATAATCATATTCACAAGTATGGTGGGGAACTGATAGGCCTTCATGGTCTGTTCTAGGAAGTCCCATTGGATGTTATCATAGGCTTTTTCAATGTCAAGTTTGATTGCCATTGCACCGTGTCTCCCCGTGCGTTTGGATTTGAGTGTGTGGATCAATTCATGAGCGAGGAGGATATTGTCGGTAATATGTCTACCCGGGACGAAAGCATTTTGGAAAGGTGAGATCAGCTGGTCCATGAATGGCCTAATGCGGTTGACCAGTATCTTTGCGATGAATTTGTAGCTTACGTTGCAAAGACTGATTGGTCTGTAATGTCCCGGTTCTGTAGGGTTGTCCTTCTTCGGGATAAGAATTATATTTGTGTTATTTAGCTCATCCTGGATCGTACCTGTGGTAAAGCAGGTAGATATCATGTCTGTTACCGATTGTTTGAGGTGGGGCCAATATCTTCTATAAAAGTGCCCGTTGAGCCCGTCCGGGCCAGGTGCTTTTAGTGGGCCAATTTGTTTGACTGCCTGCCAGATTTCAGGTTCTGTCGGTACGGAGCAGATGGTAGCGGGTGCAATCTGTGTCAGGTTGGGCAGGTTTAGCTTGTGGAAGGGAAAGGATTCCGCCTGTGAGGGAGTAGGGTGCCCCTGAAAATGTTGTTTGAATCGCTCCACAATGTCCGTTGGGTCCGTAATCCAGTCATGGGGTCCCGCTTTGAGACCTTGGATACAGTTTCGGCGGCGTCTCGTACTTGCAAACGCGTGGTAGTATTTTGTGTTGTTATCGCCGTCTTTTATCCACTGTGTTTTGGCTCGTTGCGCCCAATAGAACTGTTTTTGGATCAGCAATCGGTTTAGAAGAATCCGTAAGCGTGTTTCTTCTTGGAACCAACGACGTGCTGCTTGAGGGTGTAGATTCTCTAGTACTTGAGCCAATCCCCTTTGAGCTTGAGCAATTTGGTTATCGAGCTGGCGAAAGCACGTTCGTTGCCAATGTTTGGCTTTTATCGCAAATCTGGTGCACTTCGCGCTGAAGGTGGCATGCGGGTTGTGTGTCTCTGTTTGATGCCAAGTCTGCTCAACCAGGGGGGGAAAGCTGGGGTGCAGATCCCAGGCGACTTCATATCGGAAGGGGCGGTAAGGTCTGTGGCGGTGTGGTGCCGTATCCAGGAGGATTGGAGAGTGATCTGATTTGGCTGAGACCAAATGTGTGACCCGTGCTTGCGGGTGCTGGCTTATCCATTCTGTGTTGCCAAAGAACCGGTCGAGCCATTCGCAAATGAAGTGATGACCATATCTCTTATTTGTCCAAGTATGATGGTGACCGATATAGCCTAGGTCGTGCAGACCACAGTCACTCATACAGGACGAGAAACGATTCATAGCAGCATTAGATTTAGGTCTACCTCCTAGTTTTTCATGGGATACTAAAATATTATTAAAATCTCCTAAAACTACCCAACTAGTAGTGATATGCGGTGCTAAATGTAATAATTCATCCCATACCTGTGCCTGGAGAGGGGGCTGTGGAGGGTTATAAACAGCTGTAAGAACAAAGGAGTGGTCTGGTGGGCTCACTATTGCCTCCATATGGATCGTACGAGCTGATCCTCCAAAAGTGTATAAAGCAACCTGATGTTATCTGCTTGAGGAAAAAGGTGACTTACTATTGGATGCATGTCACTTGTTAAAATGTGAATCTAGACGATAAATTAAGTCCAAGTGTGGGGTGAAAAAAGAATTTCAAATTTATTTTCCCATATAACGTGCTTCTTGGCATGTGAAGTAATTGATATGCATCACAATAACTTTTCTCTTGAATCGGAGAAGAAGAATTACTCAAGCGTATATTTTTTTATTTATTTTTCATGCAGTTTTAACTTTCTTTATCTAGAAGCTTCTAGTTTTTTCCCATCCACTTGACATAACTATGAGCTCCCCCCCCCCCCCCCGAGTTTCTGTCTTCTTTTCTGCTAGCAATCTCTCATCATTGAAATACCCTCCCTGTACTTGTGATGCAATATCTGCAGAGGCCTTTTCTGCTCTTAAAATAGCAGAAGAGAAGTTTGTGAGTGTTTCGAAGTCCAGGATCCTGCTAGTGAAGCTACAATTGCTGCATGAGTGTGCATTACATAGGTATATTATAGCATTCTCATATTTATTTCCGTTGAGTTTATATGGATAGCTTAATGGTTATCTCTTTCCTCACTTCTCCTGCAGAGGACATTTAAAACTAGCTCAACAATTATGTGATGATCTTGGAGTTTTGGCCTCTTCTGTAACTGGTGTCGACTTGGAGCTGAAGACAGAAGTGAGCCTTCGTCATGCCCGAACGTTACTTGCAGCAAACCAGTATAGCCAGGTCAAGAATTTTCATTAAATATTTTTTGTGAAGTACATCAAATAAACGGAAGTTGCCAGTGCTACAGAGATTTCAGATGATGCCTTTTGTTTTGATACCGTGATATGCCATTGGATGATGTACCCAGTTTTGAGAGTGGGTAAGTGATCTTTGGGATTTCGGGATGGTTATGCATGGGGTTGGAAGTGGTTTGCACTTTGAGGGTGCTAGAGGAAGGGGGTTTGGGAGAGAAATATAGGTAGGAGGTATAACACTTCTTTTTCTTCTTAGTCTGAATTGTTTGGATAAAAACTTAATGGTTGTAGATATACTACTTGCATGTACCTTTTAGAACCAACTATTTAGTGGTTCTAATTGGGCTCATATTCAGTAGTCAAATGGGTGCACCCAAACTCAAATACAGCGGGGTGATTTCGGTGGATGGTGAATTTTTCTTATTATTGGCAGAACTCGTGCCTGATGCAAAAAGCAAAAAAGAAAACAGTGTGTCCAGATCGTATCTGTTAGTTGATGGTGAAGCTTCGCATCTTTTGTTGGACTTTGCTTTTTCACATAACAGTAATCAGCCACTTTTGGTAATCAATCTGTATTGACCAATTTAGTTGATTCTCTTTGGTTCTTGTAGGCTGCAGCTGTTGCACATTCTCTCTTCTGCACGTGTTATAAGTTCAACATGCAAGTTAAAAACGCATCCGTACTTCTCTTGCTTGCTGAGATACACAAGGTAAATATAACTTGATGGTATTAAATTGCTTTTATCAACTTTCTCCGAACAAAAGTGGGGACTTTGTATGCTTGTGTAACATGACGATATTCTGATTCCTTAGGTAGTATTATGATTTCATTAAAAGGTCTTATTAAAGTGAGAGGGGAAGATACTCTAAAATATGCTCGTAATAGTTCCCAAGCGATGCAGGACAGTTTCATAATATAACTGTCGCACCGGTCGAAATTAAGCTTATTTACTGTCTCTAACGGCATTTGATTTTTGTCTTTGCTATGCCACGTTGCTTTTGCTAAGATTCCCTTCTATGATCATTTTTCAGAAGTCAGGAAATGCTGTTTTAGGAATTCCATATGCTTTGGCCAGCCTTTCCTTTTGTCAGACATTCAATCTGGATCTTCTTAAGGCCTCCGCTACACTGGCACTTTCTGAACTATGGCTCTCTCTCGGATCAAATCATGCAAAAAAAGCATTAACCCTTCTACATGGTTCTTTCCCGATTCTTGTTGGTCATGGCGGTTTGGAGCTCCGGGCTCGAGCATTCATTGCAGAAGCAAAATGCTATTTAGCAGACTCGAGTTTTTCAGGTAATAAATATTATTTATGTCTATTACCAAATAAAATTCGATTCCTTGTTCAATTTGTGTTTGGTTCTTAACACTTGCATATTCATCACTTTTCTTTCAATAGTTTCAGACAACCCAGAGATAGTTCTGGATCCTTTAAGACAGGCTTCAGATGAACTTCAACTCTTGGAGGTTTGTTCATCTCTCAACTTGGTATATATATCAAGTTCTTGTGCTTATTTATATTGGCTAAAGATGTGTTGCTTGTTGAAATGTGGGAGTCGGAATTCTTTGTTCGGGCATTTGAAATTATAATTCAATTCCAACCTGTAATTAGATAGCTGATAATTGTATTTTAAAACGTTACTAATCTCTCTCTGAATGTAATATTTGTAATTGGCTCTTTTCTCTTTTCTTAAATGGAAAATAAATAATGGCACGAGGCTTCACTTGTTTCACAAATCTCGTGATATCAACTGC
Organism: Misopates orontium; assembly: GCA_946800315.1. Taxonomy (NCBI): domain Eukaryota; kingdom Viridiplantae; phylum Streptophyta; class Magnoliopsida; order Lamiales; family Plantaginaceae; genus Misopates; species Misopates orontium. The sequence goes on from OX326947.1 coordinate 4,908,568, forward strand.
TAACTCGACTTTTGATTTGGTACAGTATCATGAACTGGCAGCGGAAGCTTTCTACTTGATGGCTATTGTGTACGACAAGCTTGGGCAGTTAGATGATAGGGAAGAAGCTGCTTCTTCATTTAAGGAGCATATTACAGCTTTTGAGAACCCGCAAGATGTGGATGTGGATGATCTGCTCTTGAGTATGCTGTAATGAACGGTGTATTGCATTTCACGGATAGTAAGTTTTCATATTTCTGTATGTATTCTCTATTGTCATTTTATGTATCTCTAAATTTGAGTTTCTTGAGAAGCTTAGTAGGTTAGCAGTATTTATGTAATGAAATTGTAGTACGAAGGACTAGAGTTAGATTTCAACGTTTTGAATCGACAATCAACTAGAGAACTAAGTGTTGTCAAATTCTTAAGGCGTTGGGTGAATTTTGTAAACTAATGGATACATGTCGGGTCGGGTTGGTTTTTGCTTGGAACGTGGGGTCAATCGGGTTTCCTAGCAGTCATGTTGCCAAAGACTTCGACGTTGACATATGTAATTAATTTGGGAAATTGCAACTTGCGTGTGCATACATATAATAATAATACTAATAATAATATTTTCAAAGCTGGTTAAATGATCAAGTGAGTATTGGTTCCATTAGTCCAATAAAAAAATAAATAAAAGACTAATCATGGAACGATCATATTTTCTAATTATTCATCATGATCGGATTATCATAAAAACTAATAAAAGACAAAATATCAAATGTTCAAGTTCTAAAGCCTCACTAACTAAAATTGCTATAAAGTTTGAAATCTCAATAATAATGTTTAATCTTAATTGTCAAAACCGTGAAGAGATTTTTTTTTTTGTTAGACAACAGATAAAGAGATTTATTGTCCTAAAAAACGATTTGCATCACTCTAATTTGAGCTGGAGACCAACATCTCATAGTCATAACTTGAATATTATTTCTCTTTTTTTTTTAAAAAAAAAACTTGAATATTATTGCGTATTATCTTCACTATTTGTTAAGTCGTACAAAACTACAAAGGTATAACATCTGCTGAACATACTATTAAATTAAATGGATTATAAATAAACCATGACGATACTATTCTAAGTGTCAAGGTCCTCAACGTGTTATACATAAACTAAAACAAGTCATTGTGAATTCCAACAAAAAATCTCATTTAGAACAGTAATTTAGTACCAAGTATATAATTAATATAAACATAAATTAAATAATGACAACAAAACAAGTATTACATATTATATTCGGAGAGATTAGTAAAGTTTTAAAAGAAATAAAAAAGGAAACGTGAAAAGATACATCTTTCAGTGGGGACTATCTTGGCTACCCATGAGGGTAGAAGCACTTTGGACACATGTATATGAGTCCCACTTGGCATGGGATCCACACTTATGTGAGGGAAGTGTTTCTACCCTTATGGTAGTCAAGATATTCCTCTTTCTGTTTTAAAACGCAGATTTATAAAATCGAGTATAATTCTTTTTTCACTTCAAATATAGTTTTAATAAAGTATTTTTTTCTTCTTCAAGAAATCAAGAAAAGTATAAAATACACTTTGTTTTTGTGATTTTGTCGTCTTCAATCTGTAACCAAAACCAATTCTCCCTTCCCGAGATTAATCAGAGAATAGTTCTACAAGAACACGGTGAAATTACGAAGAACAAGTGTTCACTGTAACAGTTGATACAAAAAAAAAAAAAACCCTAATTCATACTCTCATCACTGGGTTTTAAATTAGTCCGTTGATTTTGACAAAAGAAAAAAGAACTTGATGAAAAACACGACGCTTTTGCAGTGTTAATTAACAGTAAAACACGATGAACGGCAACGAATTTCGATTCTTCTTATCGTGCGACATCAACCTCCCGCTCACTTTCAAAATCGAACGATTGGAAGGGAAATTATTAACTGCTCGTAGTGCTTCTGATTCAGGTACGGATTCAATTAGGGTTTTATTTAAAAACGTGAACTGATTTGATGATTAGTGTACGGTGAATTGAATTTGAGCAGATGATCGTGATGGCACGATAGAGGAGAGGAAACCGGAGTTGTACGTGGAGTGCTCGTTGTACATTGATGGCGCGCCGTTTGGTCTCCCCATGAGAACAAGGTTTTGGTCTTTATGCATTGATTTTGTAATTTGTGGTTGGAACATGTTTGTGGGATTTGATTTGGTGTGATTTGTTTGTAGGTTGGAATCTTCTGGCCCGGCGTATTGTTGGAACGAACTAATTACGCTGAGCACTAAGTACCGCGATTTGACAGCAAATTCTCAACTTGCAATTACTGTGAGTACACGACTTTACGAATTGCAAAACCCCCTATAGCGTTAAAAGACATTTTAGGAAAGTTCCTTAAACTCCTAGTTGGATGCGGAAACTTCGGGTTTAAACGTTATTGCACCAATTATTTCAATCCTAGACGTATCATGTGTGTGGATTACCTTGCACCTTCAGGTTTATGATGTTTCATGTGGGAAGAATGAGGAAGTGGTTGGCGGGGCGACCATTCATCTGTTTAATATGAAGAAACGTCTCAAGACTGGAAAGCACAAGTTTAGGCTTTGGCCGGGTAAAGAAGCAGATGGTTCTATTAAGACTGGCACTCCTGGAAAGGTTTTCTACTTATTTGATTCATGGAATGCTGCCTCTTAGATATTAAGTGGGTTTGTGTTTGAACTTGTTTAATTTGACTGCCTTGTCTTGTGTATGATAGGTACCTAAAGAGGAAAGAGGAGAGTTGGAGCGTTTGGAAAAGCTTGTGAATAAATATGAGAGAGGACAGATTCAAAGAGTTGATTGGCTCGACCGCTTGGCCTTCAAAGCTATGGAGAAAATTAAGGAACGTGAAAGTATTAAAAATGGGAGTTCTCACTTATACATCGTTGTTGATTTCTGCAGCTTTGAACATCGAGTGGTTTTCCAGGTGCTTTAAATGTTCTTTAGTCTTTTTGATCCTCTGATGCTCTATACGCCACTTCAGTTTCGCAATATACTTAAATGTGTTTTCAGTTTCTCCATCTTTAGATCATATATGCAGGTCCAATGTAGTTGAGCATGTTGTAGCAGATTTTGTGCTACTATATAACAGCACAAAATTATCTGCTGTTTACTTGTTTTACAGCGTTTAGGCCTCGTACCTGTCTCTGTTAAAAATATTGTTCTTGACTTCTATTGAGCAAACAACATTTGCTTTTTAGTTGTTCCTGATGCTCATGGAATTTGAATTAATATGGCATTGGTGTGTAGGAATCTGGAGCAAATTTCTTAATACCGTCTCCAATAGCTTCAACAAATGAACTGGTGACTGTTTGGGATCCCGAAGTGGGTAAAATTAACCCTTCTGAGCACAAGCAACTGAAGTTGGCAAGAAGTTTAAATCGTGGCATCATCGACAGAGATCTTAAACCTAGCTCTACAGAAAGGAAGTAAGCATTATAACCTTCACCTCAGGGACTAGATTATAAGTCCTGTTATAAAAATATATATTTACATATATAATCAAGAGCGGAAAATGTTACTAAAGTAGTTACTTCTCATACATACTTTTTATTTTGATTCACAAATTAATGATCATCGCGGTTAGTTGTTATGACTTATGCCATTGTATATGATGTTCATCTAGTAACCTCAGAAGAATAAAACTTAAACATTGGGAAATATGTGTCACTTTTTATAATATATTTAAAATCAAAAATATCACGTGGGTTTTTAGTTAAATATCAGCAGAATATTCCCTCATTCAGTAGCAGCAAATTGGAGTCAAAAGATTGCATGAAGAAGTTTACTTCCAATTTTATTTCTATGAGAAATTCTTGCAGTTTGACTAGTATATCTACCACAAAAAAAATCTCCTGAGCTATATGTAGCTCAACAGCCAAATGACATTCTAGGTCTTTGCAATGGAGAAATCTTAGTACTTAAACGAATGGTAAATCCTCTACTGATTATTTTAGAATCTCTAGAATTCTTACACGCACTTTTGATGAAGTAATTTTTATACAGAGTTCTGATTTTTATACTGAATTTTGATGAAGTAAATATTGTCTTTAGCTAGAAATGACTACTATCATGCCCTATTATTGGGCTTTGCTTTATCTGATGCATCTATTTTTTAGAATCTTTGATCTATTCACAACATGATCATGAAATTCTCTTATCACATAACTATAAACCTTATACCGATTCTTCATGATATCATAACTCATAAACCGGAGAGTTGCATACAACCTCATTTTAATTTCAATATGTGCAGTGTTGTTATGTCATTCTGTTGTTGGATTTTTGTCATTGTAGCTAATTAGCTCCTGTCTGATATTCATAGGTCTATACAAAGAATAGTAAAGTATCCACCAACAAGGACTTTGACTGGAGAGGAAAAGCAGCTTCTCTGGAAATTTCGTTTTTCATTAATGTCTGAGAAGAGGGCCTTAACTAAATTTTTGCGTTGTGTTGAATGGAGTGATGTCCAGGTAAAATTTGGAGAAATTTAGATGCAATCCAGATCATAATTTGATGTATTAAGCAGTGTTCTTGTTTCCTGTCCTTAAATATTACTTTGGTCAAAAGTTCTCGTTTCTAAATTTTATGTTTGTCTTATGTCCATGCTTTTGAGAAGGAAATGCTTGACTAGTGACTAGTTGGAAAATATTTTAGATGCTGTTTAATCAACTAATGAATGATATAGGAATTTAAGAATTTTCCATAGGCGAGTTTTCTATTAGCCTCTTCTCAGGTTAGGTTGATCAGTGGGCCTGCACCAAGTTTTACCTCTAAATCTTGGTCTTTCTTTTTGCAAATACACAGTTACTGTTGTTGTTTGTTTACAGGAAGCAAAGCAGGCACTGGAACTGGTGGCCAAGTGGGAGACAATTGATGTTTGTGATGCCTTAGAGCTTCTATCTCCTGTTTTTGAGAGTGAAGAGGTCAGTTATGAGATTTTTCTGCATTAACGTGCTTCTCTCATGTATACGCGAGATGTTAGCTTTAAATATGTAAATAGCTATTTTAAATTATTTGGTGGCATCTGAGAAACATTTTTCCGCAATTGCATGCATTTTAAGCAGGAAAAGTTATTTGTGATGCCTTGTGATAAGCATTTTTCGTCAAAGAAGCACATATTAAGAAAGCTATTGTTCTCTCGTTGTTGGTGACCAAGTTGTGGATGAGTAGTTGACTCTGATGAGATTCGAGAGAATGATCTGCTTTTTATGAGAAATATGTATGCCTATCCGCTGTGTAGTTGTTTGGTTGTTGAATCGCTAACATGGCGATTGCCTATTGAAGCTTAGTAATTATGTTAATTCCTCATTGTCCTAATTTTAGTAATAGACTAGTATATTTCTTGACTTGGATCTGTTTGTTAGGTTCGTGCATATGCTGTGAGTGTCCTTGAAAGAGCTGACGATGAAGAGCTCCAGTGCTACCTTCTACAGCTGGTTCAGGCACTTCGCTTTGAACGTTCTGATAAATCTCGGCTTTGTCAATTTCTTGTGCAACGATGTAAGCTTGCTGCAACAACCAGTGAAATCTCTGACAAGGTTTGAGATGTGTTTCGGGCTTTTTCAAGGTTCTAAGTCTTTCTTGTATTTGGCAGCATTATGCAATATTGACTTGGCTAGCTTTCTCCGGTGGTATGTGGCTGTAGAACTCCACGATCCTGTATATGCAAGACGTTTCTACAGCACCTATGAGATTCTGGAAGAAACTATGCTCAAGGTGAGATTTTCTTTCGTTCAGCCATCTCCCCCCCACCCCCCACCCCGCGATCAACAGTTTCAGTCACATTTGTTCGTTATTCTTATGCTATTTATGTGGTAAATATGGGCCTGGGACTGCTGTAGATGATAAATGGAAAGATTGTCTTGTAATACATTAATTGGCACAATAGTTTCTTTATCTGTACAAAATGATAAAATTTTGTTGGTTCACTATATTTAGGATGTATGAGTGACTTCAAATTATCTGCACCCACACATTCGTATCCCTTTACCTTCTGACTTAGGTTAAAAATAACCACTAAATTTTAGTTGAGCTTCTTAGAATTTCATCGAAGTAATTATTGAAATCTTCCATGTCCTATCGCATCTGTTATTCGTTTGTTTTTGAGTTTTCCATTTTGGGGAAATATTTTTGGCACCAGAAAGTTCTGTATCATGAATAGAGAAAACAGCCATTAGTTTTGCTATATGGTCTGTTTATTTCTCTTTCCTCTGGTATATTTTCTGTTGGCTTACTGTGATACATCAAATCAGCTTGCGCCTGCTGCACCTGGTGAAGAAGATGGTTTTAAGTTGTGGCAAAGCTTGGTTCGCCAGACAGAGTTGACAGCGCAATTGTGTTCTATTATGAGAGATGTGAGAAATGTAAGGGGTGGAACTCAGAAGAAGATTGAAAAGCTTAGGCATCTTTTGTCTGGGCTTCTCAGTGAGCTTACCTACTTTGATGAGGTACTTAACTTTTTTGACCTTGATCATCGTTGTAGCATCTTCTACATGTCACTCTGCATCAAAGCAGTTCAAGACTTAAAAGTCTTCTGTCATCGGTTTTGTTGCATATGAGTTGGTTTCAGATATATTTTTATTGTTGAAACTAAAATGTTAAATCTACTTCTTCAGCCAATACGATCACCTCTGGCGCCAAGGGTCCTTATAACAGGAATCATACCATCGGAATCATCAATATTTAAAAGTGCATTGCATCCTTTGCGACTGGCTTTTCGAACAGCAAGTGGAGGAAACTGCAAGATCATATTTAAGAAAGGAGATGACCTTAGGCAAGATCAGTTGGTAGGTGCCATGTCCTTGTTTGCTCTTGTCATTTCTGAAGTGATTTGTTTCAATTGTATAATGTAGCTAGTTGATACCAGGTTATTCAAATGGTAACATTAATGGATCGGTTGCTTAAGTTGGAGAATCTTGATCTGCATTTGACTCCATACAGAGTGTTGGCTACAGGGCACGATGAAGGCATGCTTGAATTTATTCCTTCCAAATCTTTAGCTCAGGTAACTTTTCCTGAAAATGGTAACTGGTGACGAAACATGTATAGCACTTGTAGATAGCGTTGCAGTTTGTGATGTTATGAGCTTCTTAATACACTTGGATAGAAGTCTTACAATTTAGAATAGAAATCAAACGAGAACCCATCCCCCAGCCCTTCACCCCCCAAAGACAAGAAAGAAAAAAGAATAGGGAAAATGAAAAGGACAAACAAACTGAGTTATCGCTGATTACATTGTTACACCTCTGAACTGTACGCCTTGTAGCATTTTACTTTACTTTATCAATGTCAAGCTAATCCTCTCTGCTCTCTCAGATTCTATCAGAACATCGAAGTATTACAAGCTACCTGCAGAAATTTCATCCAGATGAAGATGGACCTTTTGGCATCACTGCAACCTGCCTTGAAACATTTATAAAAAGCTGTGCTGGCTACTCAGTAATCACATATATTCTGGGCATTGGTGACAGGTATATCCAGTAGCCTTAACCGTAGAAGAGATATACACGAGGACACTTGTTTTTCCTTGAGCTCTCAACATATGGTTTCATTAATATTGGTTGTATGAATAGCATTTATGATTGTTAGAGTTCTGCTTAAACCTCGGTTGATACAGTAATTGATAATGGGATACCTTGCGTCCTTCCATTCAGCATGGTTATTTGGTGATAATAACAAATAAAACTCTTAATAAATCTTCTTGGTCCACAGGCACCTTGACAATCTATTGCTGCAAGATGATGGCCGCCTGTTTCATGTTGATTTTGGTTTCATACTTGGTCGAGATCCAAAGCCCTTCCCACCACCTATGAAACTTTGTAAAGAAATGGTCGAAGCTATGGGTGGAGCAGAAAGGTATGTGACCCTAAACATAATTTGCATACTGGTTGGCACATTTTCCACTCATGTATGTGTTTTCATAATGTCTGATGCGACTAATGCTGTCTGATGTGACTCAGTCACATAATGTTCTTACTTTCTTCCATTTCTTCTTGCAGTCAATACTATACCAGGTTCAAATCCTACTGCTGTGAAGCGTACAACATTCTAAGAAAATCGAGCAACCTAATATTGAATCTGTTTCATTTAATGGCGGGTTCCAACATTCCTGACATTGCTTCTGATCCTGAAAAAGGCATCCTTAAGGTGAAAACCCCTCAAGTTATTGTTTACTGTCCGTAACAAAACACCAATAAACCTTTCCATTTAGTAACAACATTTACATTGTTTGTGTAGCTTCAAGAAAAGTTCCGTTTGGACTTAGACGATGAGGAATCAATACACTTTTTCCAGGATCTCATCAATGAGAGTGTCAGTGCATTATTCCCGCAAATGGTGGAAACCATCCACCGGTGGGCTCAGTATTGGCGCTAAATCTATAAGAATGAAAAAAGCATAATATTCTTAAGGTAAGCACAATATTTACTTTCTTTAGATTTGTACTCTTGTTGAACTAACAACCAAGGTTCTAGATTATTTGACTTTCCTCTTGTGCCTGCAATGATCATTTTGAGATCTAATATTTTCGACACGTAGTTTTGAAGTTGAAATTAGCCTTTTAACTTGACTGTTATATATGCATGAAATAATATAGGAGTTAACTTATAATGATCTAAAAAGTTTCGGTCTAAAAAGTAATCTCTCTTCTACTAGCATATCTCTGAGTAATCAACTTATGATGATCCATAAGTCATTTTTTCAGTATCCAAACTCCAAAAGATAGCGTTTTGAAGTTCCAATTGGAAGCTAGTTGGCATGATTTTTCTTTAAACCATCGTTTTTGTTGATTCACGTGCTATGTATAGTAATTGCCCGGTCGTAGATATAGGTTAAAATTTCTCGCCTTCCGCATTTTTGAGTTGAGAGAAATAAGCATTTATGTCGTAGTTGAACTTATTGTACGATCTAACCATGAATCCCTCTCGTGTTGCGTTTGTTTCACTAGTTCTAGTTGCTGGTGCTGCACAACTGAGAGACTTACACTTGGATGTCCAAATGCAGATGCGGACGAAAATCATATGATGTATATAATGGTGTATAACTGTATATAGTTTCTATTACAAGTTATATAGGTGTTTTTAGTTAGAGTTTTTGCATTAGACTTGATTAAATACTTCTCTTTTTACATTTTTTTAATTTTTTAATAAAATGTATATTGTACTCATTCCTTGTCGGATTTCATGATTTTCAATATGGAATATAATTAATTAGTATCAAATTAATTGAATTAAGCAGATCCGATGCACCTACGTACGCATTAATCCCAAATTTGAACGGCGCCATGTCACATCACCTTTTAAGACTACGTTTGGTATGACGAAAAACCTATAATATCAAAATTTAAAATAGACTGTTTCGCTTAAAATTCTTCTTTGGCTGCAGATCGAAAATGAAATTTTGTTTCTTCGATTGGTTTTGAGTATTATATAAATATTGTAATCAGTAAATATAACATTTATATTTGTTAGTGTCGAAATCTATAAAAAAAACTTGTTTGAATTGTGTTTGATTGTCAATTTGTCACCACTATGTCAAATCTACGATTCTTCTTTAATAAATGTTTAGTTAGTCCAGTGCAAAATAAATGATTCTTTTTATTGTTTAATAATTTATTGAATAAGTAATATAAAATAAAAAATAAATGTATCCTTGTTCTCATTTCACATATATATTATGTGTGTGTGTGTGCGCTATTAGGACGTATAGTTGTGAATCATTAATTAAAATTACCTTTTGATTTCAACATACGAGCCAAAGTTGTACATACTAGTTCTAAATTTGGGACAAACGATTTATTTTTTTTCAGTTTTAAAAGCTATGTAATGAGTTCGATCGAGCTCACCTGCTAAAAATGCAAAAACTTCTAAACACAATTTTATAATTACAATTGATACCCAAACAAGGCACTACCTCAAGGTCGTCATCACCCCTGGCTCATTTTAGCAACAACCCTTGTAGTTCACAATCATCACCTTCCATCTTTATACGAAGTAGCTTCGAATACTGAAAATAAGCAGAAGAACGACACAGCAAAATGCACGTCACCTGACCCTTTTAGGTAAAACATACTCCGCCTATAGATACATATATATTTTGTATCTACATCCCTAAATCAACTTCAGCACATCTTTCAAATCACAAAATCGTTCTCGCCATTTTTGCATTTTTTGGATACCCTTTTAGCTTAATTTGAGCCCCATTTGCGGTTTCAGTGCATTGTAATTGTAATTTAATCTTGTCCCTTTTCGATTATTGTTTTGTTTGTTGTATTGGGTGAAAAAAAAAAACAAAAATTGAATAAGAAAGTAAGGGAAATAATGGGTCGTTCTCCGATTTCGCATTCAAAGAAGCCAACTTTCAGGCTAGAAAATATTGGTCAAGATGCATTATCAGTTATTAGGAGCCTCTGTTTCGTATTATTTGTAATTGGAGTTCTGATCTTTACAATAGTAGCTGCAACTTATCAGCGTGATGATCCGTTGTTCCATCCTTCTACAAAGATCACAAATTTCCTCACATCAGATTCGAGGGCCACCTTCAAATCTGATAGTGGTGTTGCTAAGACTGGTGAGGATTTTTTGAACTCCAATCAGACCGCTTTCGGGACGTTCATTAACATAACTGACTTGGATTCCGCGGTTTTAGCGACCAAAAATGAGGAGTCTGAGGTGGAGACTGAGAATCGTGATTGTCGGGTTGACGAACCGATCGACTGTCATGATCCCGATGTGTTTCATTTCTTGATGAGTTTTACCATTGAGAAGTTTAAGGACATTCATTTCTACCGGTTTGGGAAGCCGGTTCCAGGGAATAATGCTAGTTCCTGCCACATGGCGTGGCGGTTTAGGCCCAAGAAAGGGAAGGCGGCGGCTTTTTACAAGGATTATAGGAGTTTTACAGTTGTGAAGTTCGAGAATTGCACGTATAGCGTTGTTGGGATTGGAGACTATCATTCGGGTGGCAATGCCAAGAAGAATAAAGGGAGAGGCAGGGGAAGCGGAAGAGATAAAAAGAAGGTCAATGAGGTGTCTGAGAAGGTTTCAGCAAAGACAGAGGATAACTCTGTTGATCTCCCTGATGTTGGAGAAACGGTGAACGATTCTCTTCCAGTCGTGGAATCAGAAAGTTCCTTCCGTCGTGGCAAATATTTGGTTTATTCTGGTGGAGGGGATAGGTGCAAGAGCATGCATCAATATTTGTGGAGTTTCACATGTATGCTTGGAGAGGCACGGTATTTGAACCGGACCCTCGTGATGGATTTGAGCATTTGTTTGTCTAAGATGTACACTTTATCGGGTCTGGACGAGGAAGGTAAAGATTTCAGATTTTACTTTGATTTTGAGCACTTGAGGGATTCAGCATCAGTTTTGGACGAGGTCCAGTTCTGGTCTGAATGGAGGAAGTGGGAACAAAAGAACCGTTTGTCTCTCCATCTCGAGGAGGATTTCAGGGTCCCGCCTATGAGGCTAGCGCAGGTGAAGGACACTTTGGTTATGAGGAAGTTTGGATCTGTGGAGCCAGATAATTACTGGTACCGAGTTTGTGAAGGTGAGGCGGAAGCTGTCATTAAACGACCTTGGCACATGATGTGGAAATCCAGACGATTATTGGACGTGGCTTCGGCTATTGCAGCGAGAATGAATTGGGATTTCGATGCTGTTCATGTTGAGAGAGGTGAGAAGGCGAGGAACAGAGAACAATGGCCTAATCTTGATCAGGATACTTCACCAGGAACTGTTTTGAGAAGTTTGCAGAATAAAATCGAGGATGGAAGGAATCTTTATATTGCTACAAACGAACCAGAAGTATCCTTCTTTGACCCTCTGAAGGACAGGTATTCTACACACTTTCTTGATGAATATAAAGATCTCTGGGATCCTAACAGTGATTGGTATGACGAGACGAGAAAGCTCAATAATGGAAATCCAGTTGAGTTTGATGGTTATATGAGGGTATCTGTTGATACAGAAGTGTTCTTGAGGGGAAAAAAACAGATAGAGACTTTTTATGATCTCACTAGTGACTGCAAGTATGGTATTAACACTTGCATGAATAGCAGCTAGTCCATATATGACAGGATTTGGGTTTCCTCGATGCTATTTTGGGATAATATCTCGTATATTTTCATGCAATTAGTGTCGCTTTTACGAGTTTTTGGTTCTTATGTTGATAGGCGAATTTGAGAAATTTTTTACATCTCTGTATTTTGTACAAACAGGTAGATTTTTGTTTCATTTGTTGGTAGGTACCCTGTAACCGAAATACTTGTTCGTGTTGTCGGGTTTTTTTCTTTGTATACGATGTTTCACCATCCATTCTTGAGTTGAATTTCTCGAGATTTCGCGATAATGATTAGTTCGATAATCCCGTCGCAACTGTTCCAGTTGTAATATTTGAATATCCATAATTGCCATATTAATACTTTTGCAGTGTGAACTGAGAAATAATTTGCCGTTATGTCAAAAAGTGAAATCTCTGTTGTTATCTGGATTGTGACACCAAATGTGATCAGTGATCTCTCGTAACTGATCTTATATCTGCGGGGATCACAAGAAATAGGATAAACTGCTGAATGCTGATCCTTTACATGCCTTGTTACTCTCCATTTCAGTTAACTAGAGTAGTTATGGTTTCCTCATACTCAATTTGGCATTTTTACATGTTTTCTGTTGACAGTTTGTACATATTTTTGTAACTTTTTATCATATATAATTGGATGTCACTTCTAAAATAGAATAGAGTGAAAGATTTTACTGGAAAAAGGTTGGCACTATCAATCTTCAAACAAACAAAATATCGTCTTCACATGATGAAAATTTTGAAGTGCTGAACTAGTACCATTGTGGTTACTAAGTATTCAATTCAATCTATAGAAGACATCCTGTTGAACATTGATTCCATCTACCTCTCATCAATAACTTGAACCATATTGTGGATTTCAATTAGACCATGGATAATTGTAGCAGGAATTTCATTTCTAACCTGTTTTCCAAGCTACTAAATATTCTACAAAAAATTCATATGTTTGGTCTTTTTGGATTTGAACTTGAAATGAAAATATATTCACATATTTTAATGTGGATGTATAGGTCAGTTTCCACTTTCCATATATATAAAGAAAGAGAGAAATAGATCATATATTCCCAGCTCCAAGGCATACTCAATTTTTGAAAAGTATCTGAATAGAAACTGGTCAACAAGAATGAATTACACAAACAAAAAATTTATAAGGAGAAAACTCAAAGTAAATAACTGCATATAATGAGTAGTTTGCTGTTAGAAACAAAAATCAGGGACAAAAGGGTCACATTTTTTAGAATTTTGCAAAAAAGAATTTGCATGTTGCAACAGCTAGGTCCATTGCCTTCTAACAATAGTAAACCAAACAGATTTCGTGGCCTAAAAATGAGGATTTACAGCAACCTCAGAATACAACCTAGAAAAAGTCAAAAAAGAAAAAAACATAATTCTCATATTTTGCAAAATGACCATGATGCAAAAAGAGCTTCCATCTTTTTCTTCATTCCATTGAAAGAACAGGGTCACCAGAGATTGAACCCCTTGCAATCCAGAACCTGTAAGACAAATCCGGTAACTATCTCATCCGTTTTTATCATTATGCATCGTAAAAATCATATGAGGTGCCTACGGATACTTTTCTTCCTAGTTTTCATTCATATTGCTGCCTTAAAAGTTTATTTATGCTTCTCTATTTAATTTGATAATGTGGTATGATGGCATTGCTCAAATATGAAGAAGAAGAAGGCATTATGTGCATTTGTGGCTAACTCAATTCTTCTGTCTTTTCTCTTTGTATTTTCACAATCCAGTTCCTATATCAGGCAACAATACAGAATTTGTCATGCAAAGAGAATTTAACAATCGACATGAAGCTTTTTTCCCTATAATTCCTATTAACATTTCCTACTCCTCTGGTTCAAATGCTTAAAACGTGCTATGCATGAAAATGCGATCTTCCCACAAAAGGTAAAACCAAAATCAGGAGTATCAGTTGAATTTAAAACATTTTATTTTAACACGAGAAAAGGTAACTGATATGATTTTTCTATATATATTAGCATCAAATGACATACCGTTTGATGATATGAGCACTATTTCATCAAGAAATCTCTCCTTTACTTCATCAACATGGTAAATATTCTTCTATAAACATTTCGACATGCTCCAGAAAATATTTCTCCCTTCAAATTTTTTCATACAAAATTCATTCTCCAGGTAAGAATGCATATGAATGTGCATGATATGTCTTTTTCCTCATTTAGTTTCTGAAGAAGAAAAAGGACAGAAATATATTTGACTATTGATTTTCATGTTAAACAGGTTTCCAAAATCCAGGACAAGAATGGCAGAAGAATCAAAGACGAGCGAAAAGTACGAGAAACCAAATACAGACGTACCTAATCTACGCCTCAACACCAAAACTCTGACTCGGACATCATCCTCGATACCATCCTCGCCTATTGGCCTGAGAAAGGCAGCAAGCGTCAGAATGAACTGCTTGTGCTCGCCAACAACACACGCCGGATCATTCAGGTGCCGCTACCATAGAAACTCAGGCCTGATGCGTAGCAGCATGTCTGTGGGGTCAAAACTGTCGGATTTAGCGGGAAATAACTCGAACGCGTTGCAGACTCAGGTTGTTACCGGGCATAACCAAGGCTCTTGATCATTTTTTCCTTCATAATATGAAGAGTTTCTTGATAGATTGTGGTCATATATATTGCTTCTAGACCTTTCTAGACTCGGGATTACAATCAGCGTTGGAAGTTTTTTTTTATGAATTCTTGTCCATGTATATGTGATTGTCTTGAAGAAATGATAAATGTTTTGATTAGTACCAGGATACTGACTTTCATACTACTTTTGTATGCCATTTAACTCGTGATTCATTTGTTAAGATTAAAACACCAAATTACTGGATGATCAAGTGTACAAAATATATATAGTATTATGCTAAAGCTATAATACCATCTATTAAGACTTTAAAAACAAGCTTGAAGCTTCAATATAATCCAAGAATAATACAATATCTCACTATTTCACAATATTTTCCCTAAATCTTTAAGTTTTCAAAGCCGTTGCAAGACATCTTTTAAAATATTATATTAGAGATAGCTAACAAAACAAAAATATATCTAATGTGTTAAATATTAACAATAACTATCAACATGGAATTTTAGGAGGAAAGATTAAGATGATGATTGTCTAAAACCCTCAAATGATTTCATAAATGATAGATAACACTCTTGTAGTTTCACTGAATCTGCACAAAGTCTCATTTCCATTTAACTCAATTATAAAGTGGTGTACACTCACTCTAAGTGATTGTACACACTTGATCTTTGTGTATTTGTTTTTCTTTAAAAAGTCAATTGTACCCTGTAAAAGTTTGGGATAATCCATCCTCCTTTAGTTTGAAAACCTGCCCAAAACCCTCATTGCTTTGAATTTTTTTGCACAAAAATCCCAATTCAATTTATTTGTCATAAAAGAAGAATATACAAGATTTTGAAAATATCATCTTAAGCTGGATTGATATTAGGTGGCTGAGAAGTAGAAACGGAGAATCATATAAATTCCATAGGAGAAACGAATTCCTCAATAATGATTTTACATAAAACTCGTCAATTTAAAAGAGTTCGAGATCTTCTATCCTAACCTCGATCAAATGAACCTCAACTTTGAAATACTCAGAAAATGTTTTTCATCTCGATCGGAGTTTGATAGTTGAGTCTCTAAAATCGAGAGCCACTCTTCTTTTGAATTACCCTTCAGCATATCTCCGACTACGTTGGCTACTAGTGGCAGTCCTTTGCATCTTTGTGCGATAAGTTCGCCTATTTCTTCAAAGTCTGCTGGAACATCTACTCCTTTGAAGGCTTTCGCTTTAATTATAGACCAACAATCATCACTCGATAGTGTACTTAACTGATAGATAGGGAGCGAGTGCACCATTTCAGCAACCTTCTCCCTTCTCGTAGTAACAATGATGCCATTTCCCTTGACTGAACTAACTCCGGACAACGAACTTATAAAATCGTCCCACTTGTTAGACTCATCACTCCACAGGTCATCAAGGACAAGCAAGTACCTCTTATTTTCCAAATGCCGCTTAATCTTTTTCAGGGACACTTCTCTAGATACTTCACACTTCTCTTCAGTTAATGATTCAAGAACCATCTTAAAAAGAGTCGCAACGTTGAAAGGCTCAGAGACGCACACCCAGATTTTCTCATCATAATGAGTTTTTATCTTCTCATCGTTGAACACTTTCCGAGCTATTGTCGTCTTGCCAAGTCCCCATGTGCCAACTATAGGAATGACGGAAAACATGTCCACGGCTGGAGCCATAACTAACATTTCAACAATTTTTGAAACGTCATCCTCCCTTCCCACGACAATTGGGTCGACGCTGAATGAGTCAGTTTCCCTGTCCGAAGGTTGGATTGGAAGAAGGCTATATGCCGCCACGACTGCAGTTTGAAGGCCATAGCTCTGTGCATTTTTATTAATAACGTCCAACTTCTTATTAATATCCTTGATTTTACGAGCCATTTTACGGGCCACTTTTGTGCGGAAAACTGATGGAATAGAACTCAAGGAAAAGAGGCTCCCCTTTTTCTCGATTTTTCGGCGGAGAAACTGGTTTTTGATCTCATCCAAGACATGATCGGCCTCGAAAGCCACGGATTGTAGTTGTTGCAACCAAAGTTTAACAGGCTCGTTGTTGAGCCTCAGCACTTCGGCATGAGACATGTAAGCTTGAATCATTCGCAACGAGTTTTCAAGCATTGCGATGTCTTTCTTCAAACCTTTGATGATATTAACTTCTTTCGCGGTTCTGGAGATCAAGTTTTGTAGTAAAACTTGAATGCTGGCACCTACAACAGCCCCAACCAAAGCTTCTTCCATTCTTTCACTTACAAGTTAATTATACTCTTAAGTTGCACACATACATACACAGAGATTGAGAATGTGGTCTTAACTCTTACATATGGAGGATAACAAGTGTTGGGGCTCATTAATAATGGAATGGAGTCATCCTTATGATTATTTGCATGTCCTGCTCCACAACGTACAATAAGAATAGAGAACTCTTCTCTATTGCTGTCCTCCCCAAAATGGAAATAGAAAATAAAAAGAAAAAAGTTACCAACAACTATATAATATTAGATTAATCATGCAATTATATATTTAAATTTTATATTTTTCTTTGATTTGCTTATGTTTACTAGAAATATTGGTTATAGAGTGATTTAATGGCCTATACCTTTGCTTATAAGAGTTGGATGATTTTAATTTCTAAAAACTCAAAAATAATTAAATGATATTTTAACAGTTAATTATTAAAGTAGTTGTCGCAACTTGTAACCTCTCAGTTAACCTTGACAATTCTTATAGCTCCCAAATAGAAATTATTGAGTTTCATAACCTCCTAACGATGACTAATTATTGATGGTTCCACACTATAAAATTGTAAAAGACTGGTGTCGATGAAGAGGTGCACAGTGAAGAGGTCCACGATAGAAAACCATTAAGAAAATTTTTGGTATGCCACAAAATTAAAATGTTCAACAGAAGAAAAGATAATTATTATATACTAGAATAAAACTCCAAGTATATGTTTGCAATTAAGAGAAGTGTTAGAAGAAAATTAAGGTGCGTATGCCACAAAATAATAATGTTCAACAGAAGAAAAGATAATTATTATATACTCTAATAAAACTCCAAGTATATGTTTGCAATGAAGGAATCGTACTTTCCATCGGTTGGTCTCCATTGTTTTAGTTATAATCCTCGCAACATAACTATCATATACAATTTGTGACAACGTATACATATATAATCATTACAAAATTACCAAATCAGAATGTACATATGTCCTATCTAATTGCTAATGTTTTTGCCTATCTAGTGCTAAGTCGTTTCCAGTCATTATTAGCCAGAATGCCAGCTAACTACCAAATGTGCGGTAATAATAGCATGTCAGATCTTTTCGCTTCACGAAATTAATATAGACACAATTAATATAAGTACCATACAAATAATAAAAATATTTCAAAATAAAAACATCATAGTTAAGTTACACAATTTCTTTCAACTATTTCTATAATTTTCTCAAACATTAAGGTCCAACAGTTTAAAATATAATAGCAAAAACTACATCTCCATCCACCGAGGTTTGGACAGATTACAAAAATATATCCTATAATTTGAATAGTTACATGAACACCTTTGAAATTTTGAAAAATATTACAGATTGGCTTCTTTTAAATATGGCCCAATACAAAACAAAGAAAGAAACAAAAAATAAATAAAAATTTCTATGGGCCTACTTTATTAAATAGTCATTAAAATTATTACACGTCGTTAAAGCAGAATCTCAACTTTAGCCCACTAGAGAAAGAAAAAAACCCGTCAACAAAAATTTAATATTTCTATGGGCCTGAAACTTAAAGCCCATTAAGACATAAACCTTCTTCCACAAAATCAAATTGATAAAACCCTAATTATAACACACATTATTTTGGGGGAAAATATTTTACACACATCTCTTGTTCATGGCAGAAGTAGCAAAGCAATCCGTCGATTTCAGCAACAATGTCGGTAGGAAAAGAAAAATCGGCAAAAAGAAGGGCAAAATGGCGAAAAAGCGGCCAAGAGTGAACGATAACAAGCCCAAAAAAATCGACAAAAAAACGAAAAAATTGTACGAAAAGAGAGCAAGGGAGTATAATTCAGATGATGAAGAGGACGAAGAAGAAGAAGAATTTGAGGACGAAGCAGTATTTGCAGAGTATAAGAAGAAACAAGACGAAGAATTCGAAGTTGATGACGATGGTGATGGTGATGAAGAAGAAGATGGAGAATTAGGGTTTAAGAATTTGGGCGAAGCTTCGGAAGATGAAGATGGTGTAATTCAACCGGGTATAACGAAGTTTTCTGAGGGGATTAAAGCTTTTAAATTGGCGTTTAAGAAGATTGTTAAAAAGAGTGGTGATGATGATGATGTGTTGGTGAGTTTTGATATGTTGTTATCTAAAGATTGCTTTTTTAGTGATAAAAGATGGATTTTTAAAAAGAAAATGGTTAGTTGTAAAGGTTTGTGATTTGTTTGCAGGGCCCTGTGTTATCTGCTCATAAGAAGCTTTTAGCGGAGAAGCTTGCTGAAGAAGAGGCGGAGAAGAAAGTTAAAGGGGAGGTGAAGAAGGAGAAGCTCTTGGTATTGTTTCTTGAGTTCGTTACACTTTTTCTTGGTATTTAGTTGGTTAGTTCTGTTGGTTTATTTTATTTTATTTACCTGGGTTTTTCTTTATGATTGTGGGAATAAAAAAAGATTAGGGAGAAAGGGCATGTGAAGCCTGCTAATTTTTTGGATGCCCATGACAAGTATCTGTTGGGAGTTGCCACGAAAGGAGGTATGCGGTGGTTTATTGTAATTTGTTGACTGTATATATGATCGTATTCCCCTGTTTCGAGACTGATTGCTGTTTTATGGTCATGTATATTGCTGGAAGTGCAGTCGTCAAGTTGTTCAATGCCGTAAGTTGCTCTGGTTACTTTGTGTTTTAGTTTTTGAATTCGCATGATTCGTTGTCTTGTCATGAACTTATGCTCTGTGGTTTCTGCAGGTTAACAAGGCTCAAAATGCTCAGAAAGGATTAAATCCTTCGAGATCAAAAGATGAAAAAGGTATTGCCAAAACCACAGAACTTCCTGATTCAAGTTTCTTCTTTGTATTTGATTCCTGTATTTCATATCTATGTTTACTTTGAGGCATAGCTATCAATAGAAGTTTGGGCTATTTGAAATCATGCTTATTTGATGTTAGCCTCGAACTTAAGTACTTAAACTTTTATCTGGCCTCCCCTCCATTCTACAAGCCTCAGGTCACATTGCGGATGCCTGACAGTTTAAAAAGAAAATAAACAATAAACCTAGATTAGGAAATTTTTTCCAGTTGTTGATGATTATGTGTGTGCTATATATTGGACTGAATAGGAAAAATAGGTAGTTGCATACTTGACAAAACATTTTGATTACATTAAACGCTCAGAAAAAATGTCAATGTTAATTTAGTTCTAGCAGGTACTGTTTCTTCCAGGTGTCTGACATACATACATACATACATACACATACACACACACACACACACACACACACACATATATATAAATACACACACACACCTGTATTTGTGTATGTGTAATTATGTTTACAAAGTATATCGATAATGCACATATTTGGTTGACTGGTATTTGATTTGACCATTTTAAGCACATCTGTAGGTCTGCTTTTATACAGCAATAATCTTGGTATCATTAACCGTGCGACTAATTTTCAGTTATAAAGAAGCGGAGGAAGGAAGCATTCTTCTCAGAATTGAAAAAGACATCTTCCGAATCTGCTGGGAATGCTTTCAAGGTTCTGTTACTTAAAATTGTCCAGTCACCAACCATTTTTATGCTAGTTAGCAATAAACTTAACCTTACACCCTGAAACTTATTGTGGTCTGGCTACGGCAGGTGGGCACATCGAATGGTTCTGGGGACGATGAAGCTCCCGCATGGGCACCTCTCCGTGATAACTACATGCTAACAAACCCAAAGTTGAAAGATTGGGATAAGATGAAGGTAAGAATGTCAATTGGCTAATCTCAACACATTGTAATTCCCATTCATTAAGTTTCAACGCTTACTTTATTCCCAAAGTTTCAGATTTTATGATTTTTACCCCTAAGGTTATGATTAGTTGCATTGTTGTCGCTTTGTGGCAAAATGCTGAACATGTTTTTTCTATATTTTCTTAGGATACAAATGATGCAGAAGATTTTGCGAGACAATCAAATTCAGACTCTTCATCGGGTGAAGACTAACAATGCTTGGTCCTTGAAGTGGTTGACTTGATCTTTGGTTTCTCACTGGGGTTCGTAACAAACCATGGAGAATGAAATTTTGTTGGTGGAAAGGAGCGTCCTGATTTGAGGGAATCTAAGAGTGTCATCTGATCATTTGGAATCCAGATACGAGGGAAGAAAGTGTCACACTTGAGTGCTGTCTCGTTTAGCTCCTCTATATATATAGCTCCTATCCCGTTTCTATTTTTTGATGACTTGGGCATTTAGCTTGAAATTAATGGTGGTTTTATTGTCAATGGTGTTTCACATAATGTTCCTTATGATATCTTCCAGGGGGTATTATATATTGCAATTTTGATACAAATAGTGGATTGAATAATTTAAAGGGCTTAACCTAGGGTGTTAAGCCACAATGAGAATGTGTTGTATCCTGATACCTTAGTTTATTTTTTACTGTCATTTTTCGTGGTAAATTATTATAATAGACAGCATGTTTGTGAAATTACTAAATCCTCCGACAACCATATAAATTAACAGCTAATGTCAATCACAATTTTAGTGAACCACCTAACCACGGTTTAAACTATCAAATCAAGATATTAAGATAAAAAAACAAAAACAAAATTTGCACTCTGCCAAGTTTTTAGTCCCTTTCATTAGATAGTATTTCATACACATTTTTCTTCTAATTGTGCTACATCATGAAAAAAGTTGTAATTAAATGCATAAATTAATTGGTCTAAGTTTTAATAGTATCTCCTCTAGAATTATGGTGGCAAGAAGCTCCCTCCAGTTCATGCTTTACTTTAGGGTTAATTGCAGCAAACTTCCAAATCTATGGGGTTTGTTGCACTTTGCCCCCTAACCTATGAAAATGTGCAAAATACCCTCCAAGTCTCCAACCTATTGATTTTTGTGCGATTTACCCCCTGAGTCGTTGATCAACCGTTCATTTTGGACACGTGTCAAGTTTTTGTCCATCAGATTTGACATCAGGGGCAAATCGCACAAAAATCAATAGGTTATGGGGCATTTCGCACATTTTATGGTTAGGGGGCAAAGTGCAACAGAACCCATAGATTGGGGGTTTGCTGCAATTAGCCCTTTACTTTATATATCAACAGTATTCAGGGAATTTAACAACGTAAGAACTAAAAACTAACCACTCACCACAAAAAGTTTACTTGCATTAGCTTCAATATGTTTTTATGCGGATGGGAATCATCATTTATTACGCAAAGGACAAGAATCTTTCTATGTGCATGAAATAAACAAGCGTCCCACACCTCCAAAAGAAAAAGAGAAAAGGAAATGAGAATGAAATTCCATAGCAATGCTTCTTATTTGAATGTAGTAGCTACTTATATCCGACTGCTGCATATGGACTACTGAACCTGCTAATGCTCTCGGACCATCATGATTGATGGTTGAATGTAGTTTCTAAAGTTACCAGATACGGGATCACTGTGATTGCTCCATCTTTGCAATTCGAACATATCAGATGAGAGATGATGAAATATTCGAAGGCCAGCAATGTCTGCTTATTCCTGAGAGAACAAACAATATTATCCTTTTTTTCTTTATAGGCGATAATGATCCAGAGTTACCGGTAGCTTGCATCCAAAAATCTGACTTTCCGTGATAAATATTAACATTCCATGGTGCATCTTTCAACCAGCTCTAAATGTCAGAATCTAACCCTTGAATCTTGATACGATATGCAACCAGATAGGTTGTTATTGTAAGGGGAAATAATACCTTTCACCCAAATTTAGGATCTAAAGAGCATTTTTAATCAGTAGCTTCGGGTTTGACTCACTGGATCGTCATGATCATAAGCATCGCCTGCCTTGACAAAACGTCCATTCACGCGCTTCCTAACATCTGCTCTAGCCTTGCGAGATGCATACCTTACTTTCTTCCCGAATCTGTCACATTACCAAATTAAGAGAGAAAGTTTAGAATGCACTCACGGTGCTCAGGGTGCCGAAAAGGCATTACACCATTCTCGAGCCCCCTTAACTAACGCCAAATTTGATTATAAAGCTTCAGGGAGATTACGATTTAACTGTAAAAACATCCGAATGGAAATGGAATGGCACTAACAAGAGTATAGAAAACCCCACCATTATGCTAGTCAGCAATTATACCACTTGTAAAATCTATAAAACTGCATATGGCATCAGTATTTATGTAACTTTTGTTTGTATTTAACCCTTGTAAAATCTAAAAAACTGCAAGTAGCACTCATATTACATTTTTGAATTCATTGACATCATTGTCAATAGATTTTTTCTGTGAATATATATTTAGTTTTGGATGAGTGCTTTAATCAACTAGCTATTACAAACTTTTTTGTAACATTTTGAGGAACTTCTTGGAGTATCCGTGAATCAGTGAGATAATCAATCCATGTATTGATGAAAACTCTCTAATTTATAAACATGTTAATTCCTTACGTATATATGAGTAGAATTTCTGTTGAAGTTGAATGACAGGGAGTAAATTACACTGACTAAAGCTTTGGAAGGTTTAAATACTGAGATCGATTATGAAGAGGGGTTTTGGCCAATTAAGAATAACACGGAGTTCTCGCAATTTACTCACTATGAGTGCACTACAATATGAATGCTCCACCATAATATGTAACAATTTGGAGAAGAGAATCAAAAAATAATTATCTTACTTTCGTGTCTTCCTTTTCTCCCTGTAACGCATGATGGCATCATTCCGGGTAGAAGAA
Organism: Misopates orontium; assembly: GCA_946800315.1. Lineage (NCBI taxonomy): Eukaryota > Viridiplantae > Streptophyta > Magnoliopsida > Lamiales > Plantaginaceae > Misopates > Misopates orontium. The sequence goes on from OX326947.1 coordinate 4,932,202, forward strand.
GGCGTGGGACTTTCAAGAGGTGGAGGACACCATGGTGGCCCTCCCATGATTAACATTGAAGAAGCTCCACAATCTTGATAGTCTCCTCTTGCACTATTCTCTCCACTGAAGCCAGGAAATGACAGGTCTAGGTGTGCTTGCCTCGTAAAACATAAAGCCGGTTCCGTGTGACAGCTAACAACAGAATCAGCAGATGCTGCATTGCTGCATGCTGGTTGAATCACGTTCAGTCCTCCAACCAACAACCCCTGGAAATTTTATATAATTGAGGTTTAGTTTTTGGACATCAAAGTTCTTCATTTCCTCAATTTTGGGTGGGAATAAAATTAGGCTTAGTTTGTTTCTTTGTCGTATTTTACTTCCATCTTTACCTGAAAGAAACATACAAAACTTACTACGCTTTTTCCGGATTCCTATTGGGTTTGCTGAACTTTCTTCATAAGTTGTTTGTGATGCATACTTTTCCTCAAAATTTTGAGACAATAGTGGATCATAATTCAAATTTGACCTCAGCAACTGTCAAGACCTAATGCTAAAGAAGAATTACTTCGATTACACAACAACATGGCAAAAAGGATCTAAAGTTAAGCAACACCAAAATATAGTGAGGTAGTTTCCCTTAATTGATGGAAGGTAAGAAGTTTCACTTCATTGAATTACCTCGTCCGTATAATCAACATGATAGTTGCAGCACGACATGTCCTTCGCCCCAAAGAGTTCATCAATCCCATCTGTATCAAAAAGCTGTTCTGGAGTATTAACAGCTACACCAAATACTTCTTCATAATTCTCTATATTCAGGTCAACCTCGTCCATTAGAAAATCATCACGGACAGCGTCTTGATCAAATACAGCAGGTTCCTTTTTTCCAGGCAGGAAGACCTGCATATTGAAGGAAGAGACTTAACAATACTTCACATAAAATCTTACTTTCAACAAACTGTGCTCCCTCTTGACGAAAATTATTGTCAAACTTTTAGCCGATCAAAAAAAATAAACTTGCCATCAAGTGCTCCCACCTTCTAACTTCATTACTAACTAAGTTAACCTTTGTTCCTGGATCGTTAAAATTTGATAAAAATAACACATTCTGACCATTATCCAGCAGGCAAGAAGTTTTTGTAATCAACAAGGAATAAAAATAGTTATTATTACCAAAACCAGCACCCTGTTCTTGCTTTGGGGTGGGTGAGGGGGCGCAGGGGGTCTTTCTGGTATATACACTCGTAAATTTTCTCTCTTTGATAAAGAAGATTTTGGTTAAATTGATGCTGAAGCCTTACTGAAACTGTGGTTTGGCTCGTGCTAGCCCAAAGTGCAGGTCTTGCACCTTGGGCAATGTGTTTGAAACATTGAATAAAGAAGAGCTTTATTGCGTCTCATGCACTTTCCTCCCAGGCAAGGTTGCTTTATTCACTGCCTCCTACATCTTGAATGATTTCAGCATTTTTTTGTGCAAAATCAGTTGTGTTCAAATTAAGAGAGATCCTGTAATTGCCAAGAAACTATAAATAGCTACCTTAGGCATAGAAGAGCTAGACGATCCAGCCGGCTGACCCAAGCTACGTAGCTTGGGGTCCAGAAAAGGTGTTAGCGACTCCATCCATAATGTAGACTTATTCACATCCACACTACGCAGATCACTAGCTTTCACTGCAGTAGATACATCCTGAATTTTCCTATTTTCTAGGGGGGCTCGGCAATCCCCTGGCCCGTTCTCGGTAATCGTCATCAATCCCATTCCCTGCTCACAAGTGGAATCTCCAACTGAAGGAAAATCTAAAAGAAACGACCAAGTTGCAGAAAGTTCCGCAGCAGAAGGGCAGCCAGAGTAGCAACTAACTGCTTGCCTCTTATGCGCGGGGCTTATATTTGAAACTACGTGCGCCAGCCAATCACAATTCTGACAAAGAGACAGCCTTTCCTCGATACATCTAACAAACGCCGGCTGCGAATTGCATCTTTCACAAACTAGTGTTCTTGAGTGGCGCTTTGAAAGGGCATTTGCTGAATGGATATTACGGTCACAGGACAAACATAAACTAGCGGCATCAGACTGACAATAGATTATGGACCTTTGCTCCCCGCAGAAATCACAAAGGTATCCCATATTTCAAATACTTCACTGCGTCGAAATATTCTTCCCAATTCAAAACTCCGCGCACCTTTGACCAATGTTAAAAACTCAAACAAAGCAGATTTTCAGAAAGACCACCGTGGTTTAGAGTATTCCAGTTTATTTGCTCGTCGGAATAAAACAACCTGCATAGTTAGGCACAGAGAATGTATTAGAGAGATATGGACAGCTAAATTTTGGTGAATACAAAGCTTATGCATACCTTCAATCTATATGCAAGATATTCCAACCAAAACTACACTTATTACAAATACAAATATATATTAGCAACAAACTCTATTTTGATGAACAACACGTATAACAAAATCGAAACACTACACATTTTACATGCGAAAACGAGTAACAACAGAACCAACCAGACCAAAAAGGGATTGGAAAAGTGCTCAATTCTCCAAAATACTGCAAATCAATATTCCAAACAAAGTTAAATAAAAGTAAAATCAGTTTGTGTCAACTAACGCACAGTGCTCGTTGATACAGTTATTAGCAAACATAAAAATGCATTTGTGTCTTTCTTCATTACAATAATGATGCAAAATAAATATATATAGTAAATTAACCAAAAATGGCAATAAACACAAAATTAGGCATCAATCCAACACATTATTCAGCATAAATACTGCAAAATTCCAAATATATCCCACAAAATATTGAGAAAAATTGGATGATGATCAAAAATGAAAATCCTGCGGATAAATCACGGAAATATATCTCTGACCTAAATTCTCAAGATCACAAAGAAAAATAAGAAATTACACGATAAAAAAAGCAGGGCACTTTTTCGTTCGGACGCACTTTAAACCCTAAACGAACGAAAAACATAAAAAAAAGATCGAACCTTTTTAGAAGATGATGGAACTGGAAGTGAGCTTTTTGAGGTTTATTTTGTTCTGAGGTGTGTGACAAAGTTTTATTATTATAATATAATATTAATAATAATGAAGAAAAAAAAAAAGTAATAAAAAGTGCACAAGTGGGTCCATGTCCTTTTCATGATAATGAAAGTTAGGCCTCACATCATCCCCAACCTTAATAAATATCTAATCATTATCAATACAAATATTTTGTTATTTTTAATTCTTGTTTTTTAATAATCACTTTCGATGTTAAATTAGGAAAGATACTTGATAGCCAATAAAATAGGTTGAAGGCGAAAATGTTTCAAAGTATTCCGAGTCTCCAGAGATTTTGATTTACCGCATGTGAACACTTATCTTGTATTAAATACTTTTAACACCATTCATCACTTTAATCATTAAAAAAACTATATTACAAAACATCTATAGTCTGAGAATATAATTGAATCTTTCACCATATTTCACCATATTATGCGCCGGTGCAGCATAATATGAATTTTCTTAGTTAGTTCACTAATGAAGTCAAAATGTCCCGAGTATTGTGGTCTAATAAGTTCACAATCCATACAAATTATGCTTTATATGTTGAAGAATTTTACTAGATAACTGATAATTTCACTTGCAGTTACCGTGCATGTGAAACTTAAGTTTATTGTATGGCTTGTAATCTGTAAAGATTTTATAACAAGTGTCGTTAGTACAAATATTAAAATACAAGAGTTTTCTATAATTTTCGATTTACTAGAAGACGAGTTTAGAAGTTGGAGAAATTATCAGGTGGGGCTTGCATGACGAGCTGGTGATAGTAATATCGATAATGGGCTATTTTACTATTTAGGAGGGGTCATGCAATGACAAGTTTACTATTTTTAATGAGTAATTGAAACATCACATCAATTCCTAAAAGTCGGTTTGGCTTTTATTTTTCTTTTTGATAATTAATATGGTTGCGGTTTTTCCTTTTTTCTTTTGTTAGATTTGAGTTCTTAAAAGTTGGAATTTTTTAGTTTTGAATTTTATAGTTAATGTGTAGCATTTATTGATTCAGTTGAATTTATTAACAAACTACTGCTTTCACATTACAAACATCGACCCACGTGTGGCTTTTGAAACTCAATATATATATATATATATGAAATACAAGTAATCATACTTTTATGTTTTCGAACTCATAATCTCGCAAAATGGTCCATCTCATATATGTTTTCCGTAAATTTTGGACAATTATCAAAAGGACATATTAATTTTATGTTAAATTATTCTAAAACATCAATATATAAGAAAAATTAAAATGCTTATTTTACGTTTACTGAAAGCGATTACACTGTATTATTTGGGTTTGGAAAAAGGTCCATATATATAATCATAATGTGAATGAGACAAATGCATAAACAGTGAATGTAGTTCTTTTATAAATATTATATATATTGTGTGTATATGCCATTATAATCAAGTTTGTAATATACTATAATATAAAAATTATATTTCGCTATATATTTTTTTGGCTATTCTTATTTTCAGTAATATATATATATATATATATATATATATATATATATATATATAATCAAGTTTGTAATATACTATAATATAAAAATTATATTTCGCTATATATTTTTTTGGCTATTCTTATTTTCAGTAATATATATATATATATATATATATATATATATATATATTGTTTACTTCGTATGTGTTAGTGTCGCACTCGCACATCAAGTCTTATGGCATCGGCAGCAATAGCAACAATAATGATGGTCGTCATCATCGAGACACAAATTAATTAATATTAACAAAGACTTCATTGTTCGGCTGAAAGTGTGAAACTATCTTGAAAAAGAAACCATACACACCAACAATTCAGATGCTATAGAGAATCAAGAATTTGAATAGGCCGGTTTTATTGAAGAGCATGTTGGTATTGTCAATTTTTACTGATTAGGGACTAAGAAATTATTTATTTCAAATCCTCTTCATAAACTATGTTATTCTTAATTACGTGACAAATATCCATAAGTACGGGACCATAAAGTTATTACAGGTACTCCTCAAAAGCTTATTCTACTTTGATAAATAAACAAAAAAAAAATCTAAATTAACGATGTCTAATACTGAAAATTACATACAATCCGACATATACAACTTGGATCAACAAATGATGATCAGAAACACGTGTATTAATATGATTTAGGCAGAAAAATTGAATTCTCTACATTCCTTTGTTTTTAAAGCAAAAATAACACTGGAGCGACACGTGGCATCCAAGAGAAGAAAAAAACGACGCACTTACAATCTCGTACACGTGATAAAGACTTTTGAAAAAGGTTCATAAAAATTAAAAATGACATTAACAACAATATGTCAATATCAAATGAAAAGGGGTTTCGGTGAAGGCACTTTATCTTTAATCACTTGGGTGATAGGACACAAGGGATTCAGCTTCAAATACAACGGTATTCTAATTGTTGGAAAAATTGTTGGATAAGTAGAATACTATTGGTTGTCTATATTTGTTTTTATAGTTAAAAGTTAAAACTTATAACGTATAAAATAGAAGTAGCTAGAAATATCAATAATGATTTTAATTATCGTTTCTCAAGTAATGATGTATTCATGATAAATTATAATTTCTATAAAATTTCAAATAAATGAATATTAAAAAGCATATACGTTGATGAAAATAATTCTTTTAACATTATTTCGCCTCGAATCAAATTTTGGTTTGTCGATGGCCATATTGCTATGCATTAGTAGGCAGTAGACACAGAGTGAAAGTAACTTAATTGTGTAATTATCTCATCAGCGACAGTGCGATCGACTGATTGTCTATTGCAAATTATCCCGTTAACGAGTTGAAAAATAATACTAATTCTGTTCCAATTTCCAAATAGCTTTAGTGGGTCGCCTTCTAATAATCCCAAGCAGCGAGTAAATCGGTGCACGGCCCATCAGAGTTACTGAGCCAACATCTGAAATTGAAAAGAAGCCCAAAAACAGCACTCTCCAAAATTAAGATCACCAAAATAAAATAATAATTGTTTGCAAAAAAAATAAAAATACAACATAAAATAATTTTTAAAAAGGAGAAAACGAAGAAGCATAAAGTACAGATGGAAGGGTTTGATTATTTTTTTCTTTTTCTTTTTTATTTTCTTTGAAAGAAGAAGGGCTTGATTCATTATTTTGCATGTAGATACTAGATACAAAACGTATCAGGACAAAGTGATGAGATTTTTCTCCTTTTCTTTCTCTTTATCAGTTTAAAATTTTCTTTTCTTCTATGGCTCAGTTTGGTTCCCCAGAAAATGGGGGAAAAAAAAGTAAATGAGGGAAAATGATGAAAAACATGATTTTTCAGGAAAACTTTTATGGAAGATAAAATTTTTCTTTGTTTTCCATGTGTTTGGCATCATTATAAATTTTTCAGGAAAATGGTTACACTAAATTATTTTGTGCAACTATATTTTAAATTATTTTATTTCAATTTTAAAACTTAAATTATGCAGTAATAGGAAATTTTAAAAGACATCCATTAAACTATTAGTATATTTTTTTTAATATATTTTTTTTTCATAAATTCTCTACGCTATTGAAATAATTGAATTTATTAAATACATTACTGATTTAGTTAAACTCTTTTTAAATTAATACATTTAAGATGAAAGAATACTATAATACATGGTAGAATAAGAGGAAAAATAATTATCATATGTTTATACTAAAATTAAAGAATGAGAAAATTGTATATGCGTAGTTTATACTAAGAGAAGTTTCATAAATTTAGCAGACTAAAAATTGTAAGTTTCGAGTCTAATCAATATGTTTTTCAATTCAATTTTGAGAATTCCTTTCTCGATGCTGGATAGAAATTGACCAAATATTACAAGGAAATATGAAATTGAAGCAGTGGCCGTTATCTGTATTTTAATAATTAGATTATGTATATCAACAAAGAAATAACAAAAAAAAAAAGATTACGTCTTTTAAGATATTGTTTATCGTGTCCTTATGTCCTCTTTACACAAATCTAAGACTTTGTCAAATGAAAAACATATATTTTTTTCCAAGTTGGGGTACTTGAAAATTGGTGGCTATTGCCGATAGTGCTCTTTCTAATTCCAATACCGGCTTAAACACGCCAACGAAGTCTTGCCCATGCGGTCAAGCGGCAATTTTTATTGTTTAAGTTATTTATTTATTTTTAAAATAGGTTGTGTTTGATTTGATATTTATATCACTTTCTCTTATAAATAAGGCTTTTGTTTTACTTAAAAAAAAAATACTAAAATTAGTTTGTCAGTTAGGGCTTGCAAGAATTCGTTAAAAAGTGGAGAGTTATTTCATTTATATCACATTGTTTATCTTGTTATTTGATTCATTTATTTTTAAAATACTTGATAATTTACATATGTTTTAACATACCACGTGAAATTATTTGTGACTAATGTTGAATAATGTAAAGGGAAAAAGAAAAGGCAAGCTAGCAGCTGAAGATTTGCGTTTGACTTCTGAGATAGCCTAATTTGTTGGTCAAAATCCAATTAGAGTCTTTGTGATTGTTCCCATCAGTCTTCTTGCTGGAAGATTCGTCTAAATTTCCGCTAACTGCTTTTTGTCTTTAAAGTTTAAACAATTTTGTTTGACTCATTTCTGGGAAATCCTACCTAGTCCACTAGTCATTTTCTGTATTTATAATTGTATAAGGTTAAATTGACTATGAATTTTTGGAGAACGACATAAAAAGCTACTATGACCATAATCTATTTTGCTGATGTTGAGTTTGTGGGATCCTATTTATGGTAATTGGGGTGCTAAAGAACGTGTATATCCATCTATGTGGAAGATCTGTTTGGATGTACATGCGTGTTGAACTTCCTAGCTTTTTATCAACAAAAAAAAAAAAAAATGCATAAAACTTACATTTTGTTATTAAGAACTAACACAAATATGTCTATGAAATAACTTCAATTGTGTTATCAGAGTAAATCATAAAACTTCCATTGTGTTATTAAAAATTAGAATATCATATCTACAAAAGCTAGTGGAGAAGCATCTCACATTTACTTATGCAGCTTGTGCTTCTAACTTTTTATAAGATAAGTAGAAGCAAAACCATTGTTGCAAACACTAAAAATGTACTTTTGCCGCAAAAATCAATAAATTATTATAATAAACATTTGCAAATACCTCCCTAACGGGATTCTTGCTTAAAACTTGCAAATGCATTGTCGAAATCTTCCGAGGCAGAAGAAGTCTTAGAAGCGCAAAATAAGAAAGGTTTTATTCTTTTATAATTTTGCTAATCTAAATTAATGGCGTGTCCAAACGCGAGTTTACATTCTTTAAGAAAATCGGACGAAAGCATACGCTAGGGTACATTAGCTATGTGCATTATAATAGTTAGTATCAAACAATATAATAATGTTTGCTCGAAGAGTCAATAGTTGATGGCTGAATAATATTCTGGTAACTGAACCTAAAAGTTTTCGATTCAAAACAAGTAACAATTTAGACTTTAGACCAGAGAGTTTGACATATGCCAAGTAAAATATAAACACGTGATATGCAGGCTTGCAGGCCGTGAAGAAAATTATTGTTTTCTTTTTTTTTTTTTTTTTTTTTTTTTTTATCTTTATAGACGTATGCCTAAAATTAATTTAAAATTAATAGTTAATAATTTCATCTTTAAACTTATAATTTTCCTGAAACAGAATAGATATTTATCTCTTTGCAATTTTAAAAGGTAGCTTACGGCCACCTACATAATTTTTTAATATAAATTATAATATTTACTAGTTGAGCAAATTTGCAAGATTGAGACCCTAACTTATTTTTTTTTTCTTCTGCACTTGAAGGTGTCAAAAAAGATACGCATATATTTAAGAAAAAGTTCATAAATGTCTTGACATGTGAAAACTCAATTGTAGTCTCAAATTCTTTAGAACGAACAATGGTCACGAATATAAAAAGATGTAAGAACCCTTAAAAAAAGTTATTTTGCTACAATTTTTTCATATAAAATAATTGTCAAACTGCAATATCCTATGAGCCATGGCCCATGCTGTCAAAACCCCTTCAATTCAACTTTTATTCAATTTATTTGACTATGAAGACAACAAGTTGAAGTACTAAAAAGGATATTTTATGCATATCCGCAACTAACTCATGTAATATCATGAAAAAAGAAAAAAAAATCTACTATCTTATAAGGGACATCTCCTCAACAGAATAAATTGATTAATATGGTAAATATTTAATTTTCCATAGATAAAAGATAATATACCTTTTACATAATAAGCAAAATGCACTAAATAATCAGTTACTAACCCAAATTACCACTTTTATATTTTATCTTTTTGGTAATTTTTCCACTTTTATATTTGACTTTCCTTTTTTCCACTAATTTCATTTTCATTAGCCAACATTAAATTTATTTTTTTCCAACTATTCTCTTTTTATAACAAAATTCATCCTCATAGTCCAATTACAATTTTTATACTAAATTAAATTCTTACATCCTCTGTTATGTGAAACCGCGTAAAAGGTGGTCTCGGATTTCACAAAAAAGTTTCGCAAAAATATTCAAAGAATCAACGTTCTCACTTCCAAAATATACAACACCAACACCTCCAACAAAAATTCATCACTTGTGACGATTGCCCATTTTCCAACTACCCATCTTCTTCAAATCTCTCTCAATTTTAAGAATCTTTCACCACAAAAAACAGAATAAAAATCCAATCTTTAAACTGCAAATTATAGCAAATCCTTGTCTGTTTTTTTCAGTTTGTGATCATCATCATGGTGTCAAGCTCTTTAATTCTCGTGGGGTTCTTTTGTTTACTCTCCTTTGGCCTTTTAGCCACTGGAGATGATGATAGTTCCGATTTCAATTCAAGTTCATCCTCCTCTGTTTTTGATTTTACAGGGGTCGAATTGCCCAGCTTCAATGCTGCTGCTAACACCGCTTGTGGGTTTGAGAACAAAGTTGCAAAGACCCATTCAGTTTCATCTCAAGAGGGAGTTGTTGAGAATGGCCTCAATTTCAAGTCAAAAACATCAGTTGTGCTCAACTTAAAGCACCGCTCAAATGGGAAGCAAATTAAGCCCAGTGATGACATGTTTGAGTCCACCGCTAAAGATTTAGCAAGAATCCAGACCCTTCACACCAGAATAACCGAAGAAAAAAAGAACCAAAACGCCAACAGAAGGGTTAAGAAAGAGGCCGTTGCACCGGAGTCTTCTACCGCCGCCGCACCGGAGTATTCCTCGGCCGTGCAGCTAATGGCCACGTTGCAGTCGGGTGTTAGCCTCGGGTCGGGAGAGTACCTCATGGATGTGTTTGTGGGTACACCTCCTAAACACTTCTCTTTAATTCTTGATACCGGTAGTGATCTTAATTGGGTACAATGTGTTCCGTGTTACGATTGTTTCGAGCAGAAGGGGTCTTATTACAACCCGAAAGAATCGAGTTCTTTCCGTAATATAACGTGTGATGATCCTAGGTGTGGTCTTGTTACGCCCCCTTATCCTCGTCAGGTGTGTAAGGGTGAGAATCAGAGTTGCCCTTATTACTATTGGTATGGGGATAGCTCGAACACGACCGGTGATTTTGCGGTCGAGACTTTTACGGTTAATCTCACGGCCCCGGGTGGGGGGTCGGAGTTTATGAAGGTTGACAATGTGATGTTTGGTTGTGGTCATTGGAATAGGGGGCTGTTTCATGGTGCGGCCGGGTTGTTGGGGCTCGGGAGGGGGCCTTTGTCGTTTTCGTCGCAGCTACAGAAGCTGTACGGTCATTCGTTCTCGTATTGTCTTGTGGATAGAAATAGTGACTCGAGCGTTAGTAGTAAGTTGATTTTTGGAGAGGATAAGGATCTTTTGAGCCATCCCGAGTTAAATTATACTGGATTGGTCTTTGGAAAGCAGAATCCTGTCGATACTTTTTACTATGTTCAGATAAAGTCGGTTATAGTTGGAGGAGAGGTGTTGGATATACCGGAAGAAACGTGGAAATTAACATCCGGAGGAAGTGGTGGCACGATTATCGACTCGGGTACTACATTAACTTACTTTGTTGATCCGGCTTATAAAGTTATTAAGGAGGCGTTTATGAGAAAGATGAAGAAGTACAAACTTGTAAAAGATTTTCCAATACTCGATCCTTGTTACAGAGTGTCGGGCGCCGACAAACTTAAGTTGCCATCTTTCGGGATTGTGTTTGTCGATGGGGCGGTTTGGAATTTCCCTGTCGAGAATTACTTCATCAAGCTTGAACCGGATGACGTGGTTTGTTTGGCGATTATGGGAACCCCTCGCTCTTATATATCGATAATAGGAAACTACCAGCAACAGAATTTCCATATTTTGTACGACACAAAGAGATCAAGGCTCGGGTTTGCACCGCGAAACTGTGCTGGTATGTAACGTAGCGTCTTGATTAGTGTATAGTTTGTTATGATCGGTGGAAAAGTGTAAACATGGGGTTTGTTTGCTAGAGGTTAAATGCAGCCATGATGCAAGGAATTTTGTTCTTGTCTTAGGCTGTGGTTGTTGGTATACTGGTTAATGCAGAAAAATGATGTTCAATGCATTTTTTGTTTGTTTTTGTTTTTGTAGGAAATTATTTATTTCATTTTTTGCATCACTTTCGACACCGTCTCCTGATTTTCCTATACTATTCCCCTAAAAGAAGGCGGATTTAGAGCTTTTATTGTTGTCATTTAGTAGAGAAATGGTCTTGTGGAGATATGAGGTCTTTGTACTTCAATTTTATTCCAAACTTGCTGACATGGTGAATTGATGATAAAGCTTGAAAAGTATTCCACTAGTTGGTAGAATTCGGCAGATAATTGAATATGAATCAAACTAAAATGTTTACTCATGGAGAACTGAAAATTTTCTATGTTTGACCACATGAAAACAAGTCCTTTGGAACATGTATAAAATATTTCGAAATATTGGAAAAAGTTTATAATAATTTTGCGGATCTAAACTAAAACTTTAATCCCTGATTTGTGTATCCTCATGGTATCGAAGAAGCGCTTGTTTTCCCCTCGGAGATAAGATTAGATTGGATATGGGGGTTTATTTGGATGTCTTCGCAAATGTTAACTAAAAGTAAACATGAATCTTATCAAGTGTTTGCACTAGATTGTTATGTTTTGTTGCTTGTATTAATAATATATATTAATAACAGTAATAATAATAATAATAATTAATAATAATAATAATAATAAAAACACGGGTAGAAGCTCAAAAGTTGGATTGTTGGGTGCCTTTTCGTTTAGAAACTATTTTTGTTAGACTTGAAACCCAAAATTTTATACTCAAGGCAACTTTAAATGTTCTGTTACCGTAACTGAACTTCCTTGTACAAAACAAAAGAACAGAGATGGTGTTTGCCTAACTACATTTTAGCTTCATTTGACCCAACATAAACTGAGCGGGCCTGTAAAATGATTGTAGTTTTCAGCCCCAGATTCTAATTTGGAGTTTCTCTATGAATCCTGTAATTTGGGCTTAGATCCACACTGGGCTAGCAGTGGTACAGAAGTAATCTACTAAAGTACGAGCTAAACAGTGTTGGCCTTAAGGCCCTTAACACTGGCCCCCTTTTCTTTTCAATAAATGCACAAAATATACTAGAGACGAAATGGCTGAACAAAAGATTCACATTGTTACTTTTGCAAAGATCTATGCAATTATTATTTCAACTTTTGACAGTATCCCAAGACCACCCCAAATCAATAATCACTTTTTGCAAATTAATTATCGTTTTCTCAAGATACATTTCTATCTATCTAACATATAAAAACCATTATTTTTTTTCCAACAACGCAGTATTGAAATTGGGATTATCAGTCATAAGGCATAACTACTATAGTTCTATTTCAGTTTTCACCAAATAAAGTGTAACTTCTCTTCAAGACACCAAAATTTTCTAACTTTATTCCTTTCATTTATAAATTTATGTATCCAAGATGCATGCAAAATAATTACTTTAAATTACATATTGTTAGTAGTTCAAAGACTTAACTCTCGTTGCTATTCCTCTTTTCGAAGTTTTTGTATCCTTGAAATTAAATTTTAAATAACCCTAAGTTTCATTTTTCTAATAATAGAGAAGTTTTTATTATTTATGTATTGTATGTAAGAAAATAGTTTTCCAAACACAAGTCCAAAATTGAATGAAGAAAGGGAGGGACATCTTTAAAACCCTCCTCCGCAGAACCTTCTTCTCTCTCCATAAACCCTCCTCCGCAGCGACCAACAACAAGGTACTTTCTCTCTCTACAAACACTCATATATATGAATGTATATATGCATATGTTATTGTAATTAAAAAGGTTTTATGTACAGATGGATCCATCAGAACGTTACTGTTACAATCCAAAGCTACATTGGAACCCTCAAGTGGAGGAGTATTTCGTCAAAGCATACGGTGCCGATCATTTTGCGCGAATTTCAGATGCCCTAACGTTCGTATTTCATCTTTAAATTACAAAATTTTAATTCTATCAAAACTATTGCAAGTTGAATTATTCATTTACTTGCTCTGTTTCTGATGTAATAGTGTATCTGTTGAGATCTGTTTTATTCCAAGTATACGCTATCTGGCCCATATTTTTATTTTTTTTCTATACTGTAAGTAGAAATTTAGTCACTTTTGTCTGTGTTTCGAATGTGCTTTTCTCGTTAGTCTAGTCAAATATTGGGAAAGGCTGAGATGCAACAAGGACACAAGGTGCATCTTTTTCTATCATAGGTTCAATTGATCATTGGAAGATGAATTAGGCTAAGAATTAGGAGACGTTCTTGGAACATCAAACCTCCGTCGAAGAGAAACAAATGAAAGGCTTAAATGAAAATTCTCGTTCATTTGAGAGTGAACTTATCATTCTCTACACGATAGATCTTGTATTAGTAACTCTACTTAAATTTTAGAAAAGTAACGCCAATTGTGACGAATTTTCCACTTTTTTCTTTTTCGTGTATTTTGAACAAAGTAAAATCTGTATTGTTTTGTTAGGCGGCCATCCTGTTACTCTTGTATTCGGGTGAACACAACCAAGTCATCAAGTGACGCTGTTATTGGAAAGCTGCAGGATATTCTGCAGAAAGTCAAATTTCACAATAATACCGCTGATGGAGCCGATGTTGCAGAGGCATCTTTGGAATCTATTGGAACTGCTATTTCTCCAAGCGGTCCAAGTCAAAATGCTTTCATTTCAAAGTGCGAGTTACCGGGTTTAGACTATGTTGTTTTTGTCAAAGGATCAGGGCCGCACTCCATTGATTACGGGTTCGAGGAAGAAAAACCTCCAAAAGAGGTGATTGTGAGTCGGAAATGTGCTGAAGCAGTTCTTCGTGGTGCTCAGGTAAACCAAATATAACCACCAAGGTGGAAGCTGCCTTTAATAAAAATTAAGTTGTTGCTGAAGATAAGTGATGAAGAAGCATCGATTTATGCCATTTGTTTTTGTCTTTCTTCGGAAGGGGACAGCTATAATTACATGTGAATAGTGTTGTTATTTTTGTATGTTTTTCTTTATGCTTACGTGCTTCTATATACTCATTTCGGTACGCGGTTGTCACTGTTAAATGATCATAAACATGACACTTGAAAATTATGTTTTTGTTGCCTGCGATTTGGTGTTATTCTACATTAGGTGTTTGTACCTGGTGTTTTGGCCTGTAGTGCTCATGTCGAGAAAGGGGAACCAGTTGCAGTTTCAGTTGCTTTGGAACAGCCTGGTGCTGACGGTGGATGGGGTGTTGGTTTTACACGTGGGACTGTACTGCAGGGGTCAGAAACAGGTAAGTATAGAACTCTTTCCCTGGCGTTGTCAGAAACTCTTTTACCTTTGATTTTTTTTTTTTGTCTTAATAATTTCAAAACTTAACAATAATGTATGGGGTCCGGTTTGCGCATAGCCAAACATGAAATCCATAAAAATCTTCAGAATCGTAGATTGAGTGAGCTGCAAATTCTTCCCAATGCCGACCTTTTCTTTCTTCTTCTCTGGATACTTGTATACACTGTTATTTGATCGACGCAAACTATTGAATAACCTCCCGAACTCAAATGCTTTCTCGGGAGTACATTTAATGTAACTCAACTGTTATGTTATGGCTCATAATTTAGGCTGAAGAACAGTGTAATATAGCAACATATGTATTGATGCTTTTACATGAGAACTGGGTGCTTCTGTTGCGCACTGGATATAATGAATTTATCATGGTTCTATGTCTCATTTCTGGTCATTCTGATTAGAGCCACTGATATGGTGTTGTGGGTAAAGTTTTTCTAGCATTTTCATGTACTTGTATCAGTTAGAGAAGCCAAAGTATAAAACGAGTTCTACAGAGGCATAGATCCGTTAATGTACCATGAGTAAAGGATTCTCTTACTTTTGGTGGATTTTACTTTTTTCGTGGTTTTGACTCTTGTATAGTCTTTTCCGTACTCTTATGTTTATAGCCCTCAATTCCGAATCCATCTTATTAATGCCTCGGTTAAAGTTGCAAATGCAAAAAAAAAAAAAATGAAAAGGAAGTTGGGAACTTATGTTATTTTCTCCTAAAAAATGGCTGAATTCCTAGTGAATACTATTATATCCTTTTTTTTATGGTTTTTGAGTTGCGGTGAACTATTTTTTCTTTTTGTATTGGTCCCCTTTCCATTATACTATAATGCTATGAAGACTATTCTGGAAGCTTCAATTTGTCTTGTTTGCAGATCCTTATTTTTCACAACGAAGGGGCCTCTACATTGGTCAAGGAACCACTACGATGTCGAGAGCTGGGTTGTTTCGTGTGTCATCAGGAGTGGCTGTAGACATGTCTAACAGAGTATTTAACTTGCCTTCCTTCAACAGTATGTTTTAGTTCTTTTGCAACTTTCTTGGGTAATTTGTCTGGATGCTTGTTTCAGAGTAAAGTGGTCGTTTCAGCATATTGCTGAAACGCTTCCTTTTCATTCCTTTTGAGAGTAATTGATATGAGGGAAGGAGTGTATCCCTTTAAACTGATATAATTGGCCTGATCATATAGAGGCTTTTCGTAAACACAGCTTCATTCGCAGAAATAGGAAGCTGGAAAAACACTGAAAATGAGAAATAGATGAAGCATGTTCTGTTTCTATCTTTTCCTCCTCTTCTGTGGTAAAAATGAAACGTGCTACTTTTATGGATGCTTCTCATATAGGCTATGTGGCTTATTTGGTATTTCTGGTTTTCATCTGCTTTACTGTAATGTATATTGTCATCATTCTTTAAGGTGAGGTTTCATCTTAATCAGATGAAGAAGTGATTTGAATGTCCCTTTCTTTCTTCTAGAGTTTCTCCCTCAGTGAGTTGCCATTAGATGTTTTACAGTGATACCTGTATAATTAACTTCATTGCTAAAGAAAATTTTAGTGGTTACTACAGTTACCTGATTAATTGATCACAGATATACTGGAGGGGGAAATATTTCTTCAGAACCTTCCTAGCATCATCACTGCTCATGCCTTAGGTATGTAAACATGTAAGTTATTACCAAAAAAGAAACTAAGTTTAGTTATCTGGATATTTACTTTCAATGTTATCATTAGTTGTGCTGTTGATTACTTTTATAGATCGAATAGTTGGCCTTTTTGTATAATTTCTGTGTGACACGAAGATCTGATTTACCATTTTTATGTCAAATATCTTGATGTTGCGCTAGGGGAATTGTTAAATGTGAAGTTTGTGGTGAAGCTGGTTAGTAGATTGACAACTGCAATAAAACTGTATTCACTGGCTATCAGTTCCCTGCCTAATCTAAACCAATATAATTTGTGCTCTTTTGGCTGATTAGGACATCCTGTGCTGTTATGTTCGTTGAAAAATGTATTTAGTCTTAATAAAGTGTCTGAAGTGGCTCAGAAAATAATTGCAGACGCTGCTGATACATGGAGATTGTTACAGTTATCCAAAACTATTAAATTCCAGCGCGTATTGTTGGAATAATTTCTCTTAAAGTTTCTTGAGACTTGCTGGAAATCTTTGGACTTCTAAAATTTTTGATCAAAACTTTTGACCTTGTACTTAGTTATCATGCCTTTTGGATTCAAAATCAGTGAAGAAATAAAGTCCTTTTGGCAACAAAACCATAAATATTTTTTGTTTTGTTAGGTACAGGCATTTCTCATCTTTCTTTGTGTAACTTGAGCCTTCATTGTTCCATTTCTTCCATTGTTTTGTCGTGTTAGATTTCCTTTATTCCATCTTTTTCATAGATCCTCAGGAGGGAGAAAAGATATTGGATATGTGTGCAGCTCCTGGAGGGAAAACCACTGCAATTGCGATCCTCATGAAGGACAAAGGGGAAGTTATTGCAGTTGATAGATCTCACAATAAGGTGCATTTTCTGAACTTGAGAGACGATTTGGAAAATTATACTGCAATTTTTACACCAAAAAACATCAAATTAAAGTATATTGATCAAGTGGCTCTCATTGTTGGCTTCTGTTACGAACTGTATATATAATATTTTCAGTTTGAAAACTTTAACTGAACTTGCAGGTGCTTGACATTCAGAAATTGGCGGCTGAACTGGGCTTAAAATGTATAACCACATATAAACTTGATGCTCTGAAATCTGTTCAGAAAATTGATAAACCTCAGAACGGTGTTGCCCCACAAAATGAGGAGAATGGAGGCATTCAAATGTCAGGTTCGTCAACATCTTCTAGAAATATCTGATACTGCTGTCCATGATAAACATGGTGAATCAGTTCTCAGTGCCGAAGTTTTGTGTGTCCATAAAAATTGTCAACCTTTTACTGTGGAGGAACTAGTTTGGCTGCTAAATAGGAATTTTTTGTTCTTTGATAATTTACGTATTTTGATGCAATAAATTTGCTGCCTCAAGTCACCTCCAACATATTTTTTTGGATTCAAAAGTTGATCTGGTTTTAGCATCTGAATCTCTGTGCTATTTGTTAAGTAATAGATCTTAAGTTTGGTGATGTGTATTAAATTAAACTTTTCAATACACGTCAAGCAGTGCAGCATCTTCTTTTTTTTTTTTTCAGATTCCACCTTGGAAATGAATAAAGGTGCTACTCTCGAGCAATTAAGAGATGAAAATTGCACCAGCAAAGCTGAGATCAGGAAGAATGCTCGGAGAATGAGGAATGGGCCTGGAAGAAATAATTGTTTAGGTGAAAGGGTCGAAAAATCAAAAGGATTTTTGCCAAATAGCTTTGATCGTGTTCTCCTTGATGCCCCTTGTTCAGCTCTTGGTCTAAGACCTCGCTTGTTTTCTGCTGAGGTAAGAGATTGCAGAATTGTTTTACTATCTATTTACTATCTCCTCATTGCTTATGACATAAACCCTTTGCATATCTTTGGTCTGTATTGTTTTAGATTTGCATCAATGAAGAGAAACTCTTGTTCGCTTCTAACATTTTTAATTTGAAGGCATGAATTGCTCTCTCAGTAACATTCAGATCTTCCGTATTTTCTCAATTGCTCTTGCATGTAGGAGACTGTGGACTCATTACGAACCCATGGCAAATATCAGAGGCGAATGTTCGACCAGGCTGTGCAGCTTGTCCGCCCTGGTGGGGTTATGGTATACTCGACGTAAGCATTCTATAGATGTGTATGTTGAGTCTTTTCTCGCATGTGTGTGTGTATATATATATATATATATATATATATATATGATTTCAGTGCTGTCTTTTTGTTAACAGGACGCTGTTTTAAGTTGTCCGACATTAGCTTCCATGCCATTCCCTATTTCTTGCCCTGGTAGTCGTGCAACCATATGCTTTCAGTTCCATCCCTTTGAGAGCATTTCAAGCTTGGTTTCTTATTTGGCTTATATCTTAAAACCATTTGATATTTCTTGTATCGTAATGCATTGTGCAACATGTTATCTCCTTGTCTATAGAACTTCAAACCTCCACAGTTCCTGTGTCCATTGCTACATGCCTGCCTTACTTGCTCTCTCTTTTGCCTCGGGAGATCTGTTTCACTATTCAATGTATGTGAATAAGTTAGTCCTTAAGGCACTTCTCTAAACACTTTTCTTGAACATGGCTAGCTCTTTTTGAAGTTCCTCGTGGGTCATTCACGCTCTTATTTCGAGATCTTTCTGTGTTGGTTTTGGACCAATGCTCCAACAGTCATTGTCAACTTTGGATGTGGATTATAAGAAACTACAAACTGAATATATCTCATTAAATGTTGTCGAGAGGTGTTGGAGCACTTGGTTGAATAGCAACATAGAAGATCCTAAGTTTCGTCATGGGCATTCAATACCATAGTCTTATCTGCTGAGCTCTATCAATTTACTTTTGGATGATGTTATAGCTAGACTTCAGTCTTTTCTCTCTGCATCCTGTATGCGCATGGAATTCAGGCTTTTGCCATTGATAGACTTTGATGTTTGAGTAGAATATGACTGATGTATCTCATCTGCAGCTGTACGATAAACCCTGGTGAGAATGAAGCACTAGTTCGATATGCATTGGACAAATACAAGTTTCTCTCATTGGCATCACAGGTTAGATTGAAGTTTAAAAGTTTTGGCAGATTATCAAAAACCAGTACGGTATCTTAATTTTCCTCTCAGTGCATCTCAAGAATGCGAACTATTCTGATTTACAAGACAAACCTTGCATTGTAAATTTGAACTTTGTGGTGGCTTAGATTATTGGGCTATATCGCATTCTTTAAGTCCACCAATACTTAGTGAATTAGCAACTCTTGCACCATTTATGATCAAGCTTTTAAGCATGGAAGTTTATATTATCATATTCTCTCCAAACATCAGGAAGACTAACTTGCTTTGTGTTATTCCAAGATCCGAAGTTAACCTAGTCTGGAGATATAATTCCTGGAGATTGGTAGTGGTTTAATATTGGGTCTGCCTAGATACAAATTCATAAATAATAGTAGCTATATGGTGAATGTTTGGAAATTTACGATGCCTTACTATATGATGTTCAATACCCGCTGAATATGTTTGTGATCTTCGGTATCTTTATCCCTGTGTTTGAAAATGAGCAAGTGCACCTTCAGCCAGAAGAATGCATCCTTTGACCTCTGTAAATCGTCATGGATAGTAACATCTGTCATGTATTTTATTGCAGCATCCAAAAGTTGGCGGACCTGGGCTTGTCGGTGGTTGTCAATTTTCTGATGGATACAATGAGTAAGTCCTATCCTGGCACTTACTATCAAATCACTTTTGTAGAGATAAAACGAAAGTTCTATTATGATCAATTGATAAAGCTTGACTCAGGCGTGTGTGTGGGGGTGGGTGGGTTGGGGGGGGGGGGGGGTGAAATAATTAAAAATATTCATCTTACCTCATGTGCAAGAAGGTGAAAAGGGTGATAAAATAAATATTTGATTTTGACTTCTGTGGAAACTGAAACAATCTCTGAGCAGATTAAAAAAAGATTTGGCTAGTTTAGAGATTTGAATCACCTTGGTGGATTGTGTATTTGATTGTTATCGTATCATATATTTTCAAATATTGTTTTATCATAAAAAAATGCTTATCTGGTTTTCCTTGAATAGGTGGTAGCATCTATTTGACTACAAAAAGTTTAAATGATGTAATGAGCATGTTAGAAGTACCCTTTCACCCCTTCTTCTCATGTTTATCAGAACTGTCATAAGTAATATTAATAAGCTATTGTAATGTTATATTTTGCAGAGAGTGGTTAAGATCTGGTGAAGAAGATCTTGTTCAGAGATTCGATCCTTCTTCTTCACTTGATACTATAGGCTTTTTCATCGCCAAGTTTAATGTAGGATCAAAAGACGCCTGACCCTTACAACAAGATATACACGTTTATGGGGCCAATATTCTCTCGTTCCACCTTATCTTTCTCCCTTAACGATTGGGGTAGGGGGTTACAGTTTTCTGTCGTTCTACGTTATTTTTCTCCTTGTAAGATTAGGCACTCAGGGAATGTGCTTTTCTATTTCTTGATTAAGCGCAAGAAATAACTATTAAGGTTGAGTGTAATTTACTAATTTATCGCCCTTATACTTTCAAGGCAAACTGTGCACGTAGTTGGAAATCTGAGTTCCCTGTGATAGAAAATTTTGTAAGATATCACATCTGACTTGCAATTATAATGTAAGTGCTTGCCATAGAGGTGATTCAATTCGGTTTATTGTTTGATTATCAAAAGAAGGGAAGAAAGAGGGAAGTGTTGTTTGTTGATGATATTGTCCCTATCAATGAGATGAAAATAAGATAATAGTTGTGGCCTGTGGATGGCAAGATCGCATTAAGTACTCAATTTTGGTTATATAGTTATATTAAACAGAATAACAGAAAAACTGATAGTGATCAATTAATATTATGGGATGAAATTGGAAATTCAACTGTGATTTTGATTTTGAACTACTACCACTGTAAGTTGAGAAATTGTGCTGCACTTGGACAAGCACAAATAATGATGCGGTAGCTTTAGAAAATATAAAGATGCTATTTATCACATGTGTCATCATTTTGAGTGCATAATTTGTTTACAATGGAACTTTCATTCTCAAAATTACACTTGTTCGAGTTCTCTTTATTCCAAAATCTTGTACATGTTTGAAGCCGAATTTCGAGTGGGCTATCGATTGAATCGTGTCATTTTTTTTGTTCAAAACAACAAAAGACAATAAACTTTGATTGTATATAAAAATCTGTGTACGCCGTCTTATCTCAATGAGCGGGGATAGCTCAGTTGGGAGAGCGTCAGACTGAAGATCTGAAGGTCACGTGTTCGATCCACGTTCACCGCATTACTCCTTTTTTCACTTTCTCCTCCACATTCACATTAATTTTTTTAAACAAATTTATTGGCAATTAATATTTAATGTTTAATTACTCTCTCAGACACGACTGAGAGTCTTCCATACACGAATACGAGTAGCTTCGGTGATGATCAGAAGTCGTATTTGGTATGTACTATGTACTTTATGATTAACAATCAAACAGGTTCATCTTTCTTTTCCAAAAGTTTCAATCTTTTTTTATAATGTAAACAACCTGTTCGACGAAATGTTCCACTCGACCTTCTTCGTTTCTATTAAACCCTAACCCCCTTTTTTTTGCTTATTCTGCAGTTGAAACGTACGGACAAAGATTAAAGAGATTAATGTGTCGCTCTTTCCTCTTTGAATTTAGTGAGCAGCAATTGGCATAAGAGTCCATTTCATTAAAAAGAATGTCAGGGATTCGCCATGTTTTTGCACGAGTATGTAGGCAGATGCACACAGTCTCGCACGAGGGTCCCAGTGACACGTTGAAGAGGAAGGTTGCAGAGTTAAAAAACAAGAGGAAGATAAAGAATCCAAAGAAGAATCAGCTTTTGGTGGATGTTCCTGAATCAAGATCGTATCTTGACACTGCGACACTGCCAATGATGCTCACCGTGGTGGGAACCGCACTTTTTGTCAAGCTCCTGATGATGGTATTATTCCCAATTGTAAAATTTCATAATAATCGACGATCTTGAGTTTTATTCCAAAGATTGTTCGAGTCACCCCCAAAAGATCAAATGTCTGTCTGATTCGTTATCATGACTTTGTTTATTTAGCCATTGGTTAAGCAATAGATCCCCTAATCAAAGTTTGTGTTTAGTGTGTGTTGCAACTTTATCAAAGAGTAGCCTCAATAATTTTTGTTGGAAGTCTTTTGATGTTTCATCTTTTAGTTGGCTTTAAGAAAAATCACTTCCTCTATCCAGTGGTTTTGTAATTTACAGCCAGTTGTAAAATTTTAGTTTGAACATCCGCCTGTGTTTCTCCTAGTCAAAGAGCGATCCTTGAGTTCTTTATTTGATTGTGGCCATTCGTTGTTTGTTTGTTATGCAGTTCTACTGGTGTTATATGGCTATAAACAGTCTTTATATGCTGATTTTCCATTGGTTTGCTGGATTTTCTGTGTTGATTTGTTCAAGAAAATGCAATTTATGTCTATAAATCTTGATGCTTGCAGTACGATGATTCCCAGTCCCAGGAAAGGATCGAGAGAAAAATTAAGAATGCTCCTGCTGGTCAAGGAACAGTGAGGATGCTCTCTCGTGAGGAGTGGGATGAAATTAGAGAATTGCGTCCGAGGACTCCATTTGAATCCAAGCTTGCCCGTCCAAATGCGCGAATAAGGACTGGGGAACCATTGCACTTGGTAAAATCCCGCCCTTTTTATCTCATTATACTTTCTCGTTCTGTAACTTTTATAAAAAAATTGGTGTCTCCCTGCTGTTGGTGCTTTGCTAAACCCCATAATGGAATTTAGTGTGGCTCTTTATTTAGAAACTATTCGGACTTGAGGTTCTGGTTTAATGAGCATTAGTTTAGACGATGGTCTTTATCAATGATCTAGAGAAATTTCTACTTCTGCACCGTCTCATAGCGGTTCTACTTCATCTAAGCAGTAAGTTTATGATCCTTGATTCACTCTCAATTTCTCGCCTTTAACACCAAAAAAGAAGAACAAAGTCATGCATTTGCTCTTAGCTAGGTAGTATCCTGTGAGCATTTTTCTAAAATATAAATCTCATTTTATCCTAATCTACTGTAAAAGAGCGCTGCATAAAATCCTGAGATCCAGGATTCCTCGCTTGTCAATTGGAGAGCATTAGACCTCTTTGAAACTTGACCCGTCACTGCTTTTTATATATCTCAAATCGAAGGTCTGAATGCAAAAAGGAATTTTATATAAAGGGTACATAAGGATTCTGCAAAGAGAATGGCGTCTGGGGATCTTGAGAAGAGAATGTTTTATCTTGCAGTTGTTTTTGATCCTATTTTTCAAGAGCATTATGGGAGTGGGAAGGCTGGTCACATTTGCATGATTTTGTAGATGTTTTGGAGCAGCAGTTAAGCTTTTAATCCCAGTTACTTGGAGATCTTGTAGATTTTATTAGAACTGAAATTATGTGTTTCGGTTTTCATTCGTCATCCTGTTACCCTTTACAGAACGGTTACATGTCTTCCTACTATCTCAATATACTTTCAGAATTTGGATTAAGCACTTTACTAGAGTTCTCTGTAAACACAGAGAGCCATTGACTGGTATTGTTCAACCACCAAGATAAGAAGATGGAAATAATCAAGACCTCTGGAAAAAGTTTAGAGGAAGAATCTATAGATAATAATGATATTGCTGTTACGATTAGTTGGAAGTCGTAATCTTAATTTTGAAGTCTAATGCCACGAATCTGTATAAGGAGTATTAATACCATCACGGGAGCATTTTCCTGATACTCAATGCCGACTCGGCCTAATCTACTAGTCCATTGTGCACGTGTGTGTGTTTGTTTTGTTAATCCTGACTGTTTTCCCTGTCTTCTTATTCCAATCCTGATATTTCTTTCTGGTTTTAGATTGTCTCTTTATTCATTTTATGAGTATCTAAGCTATCAGAATGCCTAAATGTGCGAAAATTCTCGTAACCTTGCAGGAAGATGTGAAAGATTGGACAGTTGATGTTGTTGCAGATGCATTTACAAGAGCTGAGGAAACTGTCAAACGTGGATCTAACTAATTAACTAGATAACTAGTTATGCCCAACATATTATTTCTTATACTACTATAAAAGGAAGACACAACATTGCATAGCATGTTAGTAGTTGTATTTCATAAATTGAATTAGTACAATGTTGTGATCAAATGATGCTTTTTGACACTATCCATATTGATAGATGAAGTTTTTAGTTGTTCCAACCCGAGTTTTTCTTTCTCAACTTCATATTTTATCCATCTCGAGTTCTGATACTATTAATTATTGTACATTTTAAGATAGTTACATCCTCACCTAGTGAGGTTCAGTATAATTATGGCTTTTGCTTTCCAGATACATACTTACTAATTATGGCTTTTGCTTTCCAAATTCATACTTACTAAGTACACGTCGAAAAAACTGAAAACCTCGATAATAGAAAGAAACAGCGTAACAGTACTGTATTAGATTTGAACGGGATAGCCTAGTAGAAAACAAAAGGTAACACTGTACAAAATTAATTAATATATAAATGAAGTCATCTTTGTTGAATTATGTTCTAATTTGACATCAGTATTAGACTAACTTATGCATCATAATGAACAATGCATCATTTAGATAGTGATCAGTTTGTAACATTAACAAATAATGTAAATATATTTATCCTCTTAAATGTTAAGACATCCCTATAAATATAAATACAGAAAAGAAAATTCTTCATAATAATCCTTATTTTAGCCGCCATCTGTTCTGTATATAACAAATTTGGAGTTATTTTGCAAAATCTCTATGCGGACGCGATTAAGAAGGAAGTTGGGGGCAACATCGTAATTTGTTAAAGTACATCAGCGGGTATAGACGCACAGTCACACACAGACTTACCTTGTCTCATTTGCAGAATCGAACCCTAGCTTCTCCTTCGTTAACCACCAAGGTAAATTGAACTAATTTTAATGGATAGTTTTCGATTTTGTATTCGTCTTTTTGCTATATAAGATCAATTAGACGCTGTTATTGAAATTAGGGCATATTAATCATGTAACAATCTTTGCGTGCTCTTCGTCCCCTGTTTTGAGTTTTGATATGAGATAGTTAATGGTGGTTTTTTATTTCTGAATCATTCGGCTACGACACTGTTAAAATCTCTAGATATTTTAGAGCTACTGATTAGAGCGCTTATTAGTTTTTAGTAGTTAGATTAGTCTAGGTATGTTCTCCATGTAATTGTTAATGGAACCTACTTTGATGCTATAAAGATCTTGCTTTTCTTCAGTTGTGAACTATTGCCGATTTTCGATAGTGGTGGAAAGGTCTTGATGCACAAGTCTTTCATGTTTATTTCTTTGTCTTATGCTCGTATATTAAGTATCTTCTGATGTCTTTTGTTCTATTACTTTTTTGTAGCATGAAGATCCGTTCCTCAGTGAAAAAGATGTGTGAGTACTGCCGCACAGTGAAGCGACGTGGGCGTGTGTACGTGTTGTGCACTGCAAATCCTAAGCATAAACAGCGCCAAGGCATGTCCACATTTGCATATGAAGGCACAATACCTTCAGAGTGAGTATCCGAGATTTTGGCCTTATTTAATTTCATGGGCTGTTGATGTGAATTATTATGTTTGGAACGTGTTGTTTGAAACACTGAAGTTATCATATGTAATTTCCTTCTTTACTGAATGAAATTCCAGTAGAGTGCAAACTGACAGGAAATTCCTCATTCATCAATGGAACGTTCAGCTGCACTTAATTGGGATAAGTAGAATGTGAATGAAAAAAAGAAAAAGTGAAGGGATGCCATGGATCCCCAATTAACCAGTTGCTGAATTCTGTATCACGATTTATGTTCAACAAAAGCATCGGAAAGTGTGCAGGGTACCCCATTGGTGGCTTGAGGCAGATAAACTGATGAAAAATTCTCAAGATTATGCACTCTTCATCTTTCTTACCCAAAATACTTAATATTTCCTCATTTATGCCCATTTTCAGACACTTAGATGCTTTTAATAATTCTTAGAGTCTGTGAATGTTCTGGGCTCTGTGGTTTAAAATACCTACCTTCTTTTGTTGTATATTAATGGCAGACAATGGCAAATGGCAATGTGGTAACATTGGTTCCATGTATGGGGAAAAGGAAGTAATCTCCAATTTATTGTGTTTATCAAACTGGGGTTGACCCACTTGACGAAGCAGTGTTCTGGGTCAGAAGTAGAAGGTACTATAGGCTGGTTGGATCTAAGTGCATAGCTGTGACAACACATTATGAAAATTTGTTATACGGCATGGTCATGTATGCTTAGTGGTGTTACTTGATTGATTTTGTTTTATATATTTATATTAGTTAATGCAGCGCCATTTGTTAGCAAGAACAGAGGTCTTATATTAGCAAAGTCTTTTAGGAGTTCCTCCTGTGTATCGATGTAAGTCAACTTCAGATGTGTAGTTTGGGAAAAGAGAGCAATGGAGGACATACCAGCGGAGATTTATCTAGCAGGGTTTGGCCGTCCCCTAAACTGACAACCATAACATTATAATCAGTAATTTCTGGAAGCTTCGGAAAGAATGAGAGGAGTTAGCACATTTTTGATTGAAACTTTGCATGAGAATATTATAGAAATATGATTTCACAAGTGACGAAAGCGACCTTTTAGGTGAAAACCATCAAACTTTTATTTCTAGTTCCAAACTTTCTATCCGTCTACCTATTCATATTTCGCCTTACGTCTTCTCTGCTTAGTACTATTCCTATATTGGGTCACATTAGATGGTCGTATAATATGTTATATTTTCACACCCAAACTTATCGACTTAATTCTTTGTGTGACATTTTATCGACTCAGGTCTTTGACGACCAGCACGAAGCAGGTGACGTCTGTTGCTGATGGTGCCCGGAGTGGTCTGCCTTCTCTTATATCCCACAAGAACGTCACATTATCTGTAACACCTTGGTGGAAAGTTGGTCTTGTTTCTCAGCTATTCAATCAAGGCAACAGTCAGTAGAACAATTTTGTGCTGGAAATGGTTAACCACGACGGCAGAGAGATGCTTCTGACCATCGGATGTTATTCTTGTTTGTTTAATGATGTTTTCTTGCACGCTTTGGCCTCCATTGCTTGTCATCGGTAACAGAGTATTTGGACGTTTTAATGCTTTTCAAGATTAGGAGAGTGAAACCAGAGGACAGTTTTTCTAGGAAGTTAATTAATAGTATTGTTTATTTGGATTGATTTATACCTTCTTCAAACTCGTTCTGTACTTGTTTGGACACCTAAACAACATCTATTGTAATAATAAACTTTTTTGGCTCAACTATTTTTGTTCTTTTTGCTGTACTGAGTACTGATTGGCTGATTGCGCTGAACAATTAAGGGCATCTGCTCCACTTTTTCCTGTTCTCGAGCTCGTGTGCTTTTTAAGCTTAAGGCAGTTGTTTTTGGAAAAAAAAATAATTATCAGCTTCAAATTATTTCCCAGACATTCTCAATTTATGAATTAAGCTGCTTTTAGAACTCAATTGAATTATAACTTTCTACTAAGAAGAATTTGCAAAGACCACCTCAAATCCTCATGAGAACTTTTGCAAGATGCCAGAAAAAAAGCGAAACATATACAATATCAAGGAAAAAATGAATCAAAATAGATGTATTTGATCAGGTCCGCTCCGGCTTAATTATATATCTTTTACATACCAAAACTGTGAATTAAATATTTTTACATCAAAAAGAAAAAATCATCGAATGGGAACCTTAATCCAACCGTTTGCAAAAGCAATGGCTAAAATAACAAAAGGTGTTGACATCCCAAATATTATTATATAAGGCAGAGGCGTCATCATCGGATTCTCCCCTTCTCTCTCACCCGCTGTTTGCCAGTACCTACAATCACAATTTAACATTTCTGCATCAATGTATATAACTGATTGATAAATGAATAGTGGTTATAATTCGATTGATTATTTAGTACATACTTTTTTAAAAAAGCTATCGTCACAAGAAATGATGGTAGTATACTATGCAGCAACATAAATTAAGCGTATATTAAAATCCTTAATGCAAAATGTAATGTACAAAGCCAAAAATTCTAATAAGACTGTTACCAATAAAATTATTCCAAGAATTAATCCTATCATAAATCAACTCAACTCAACTCTAACTATAAAAATTTAGAGACTATATAATGAGTTAATTGCAAATCCACCACCATGTTATTTCATATTAGCAAGAACCTCTCATTGCAATCAAAACTGAAGACTTACTGTTCTGGTTCTTGCTCTTTGGTGATAAATTTCTTCTTCTCATCTTTTTTCACCTCTCCTTCTCCTCCCCCTAACAATAGAAAATAATCTTTTCTTTTAGATAAAAGTATCAAGAACTTACCAATAAAATTAATTTAAAAGACTATGTCAAACCTAATTTTGCAGAAACTCTGAATTGTTGCCTTCTCCTCTTTGGTAATGAAAAAGAATATTCATGCGTTTGAAATAGAGAAATAAAGGGTTTAGCTGGAAGCTTAAACCTGGGAGTCACACCAGATAATACACCCATTTCTGCTGCCATTTTCATACAAAATAAGAAGAATGAAAAAAAGAGTTTAAATTAGATGTAGGACTACCTTTCAAATAGATGTATATTTGTACTTACATAATATCTAACAACATTTTCTGTGGCTTTGAAGATAGAGGGATGAGATTTGTGCATGTGTACTTTGCCTTATCTAAATTCTTAAGTACAAGAGGGTCTGCACATTGGGCCCCTTACTTACGTGTCTCTACCTAAGTGGCACAATTCTCTCACACTATTTTTTTTTATAAAGAATGTCTAAATTTGTGGTTGTGAAATTCATATGCTATCGGACTGGTTTTGACTTTTGAGCAAAATTGTTAATGGGCTCACTTCTGGCTTGTTCAGGGCTAAACCCAAGACGTCTTGAAGCGTTTTTTTCTGGGCTTAATTTTTATGGACTAAAATACAATTGACTCGACCTCCTCCGGCCCATTCAACATCAAATTATAAATCAGTATATGTATATTAGTACATTTTCAAAAGAACGAACTATTTGCAATTTGGAACCCCGAAATCTCACATGTTCATATAGATTTTCTATTGGCATAATATTGACAAGTATTTATATGTTATCGCACTATCAGGCTTTAATTATGTAAAGTGGGTGGGTTTTTTTTTTTTTTTTTTTAAAATTATTCATATATTCTTCATGATTACACAACATCATTTTTTATAAATTAAAAAGTACTTATAAATGAGAATAACTTTCATCAGAATTCAGACCCCTCAAAATAAATTCGTCACCGCCTATATGTACTATTGCGTGACTTGAGGGGTTTCTGTGATATTGTTGCAGTACATTCTCTTAGTTGCAGACAAAACATCATTTTCCATTGAAATGAAAAATACATACTGATAACTTTGACACTTAATTTCGGGGAAATTGGTCGGTCAAGATTTTTCCAGGAGTAGGGTAGGTGTGGGTTGAATTGAAGCCACGCCTTGTTGAAAACGGTAACATATATTTTATAATAAATAAATAAATAATAATCATTTTCGACCCCTCGGAGAAGTTATGGTCAATGACAATTACATATTGTTGTTCTTAGTCTAGATTCTAGATTAATCCCTTCTATTAGGTAGAGATTAAAGTTTCAATTTTGATATATGATTTCGATATATATGTTTTAGTCGACTAATTATTAAAGACTTTTCGTACTTCTCCTATAGCTTTCCACATATTTTTTGAGCGACATAAAAAGTAATTTTGTAATAAATATAAAAATTACTTTTATATTTTATTTCTACTTTCAATATTATTAAGGAACCTTTGTACATTTTGCTCATATCAATATAAATAATTATTTGAGGTTTGAACACAAAAACGCAACTAAACGTAACCGTGTGATACTATTTTCTTCGTTGTTTATATAAATTTAATGCTTAAAATTAAAAGGTAAAGAAAGCAACAAATATCAGCAAATCTATTGCTTAGTAGGGAGGTCCCCCCTCACATCACATATGTATATAGTTCTAAAGGTGACACCATTTCGGGGAAACTGCAATTAATATCAAGAAAAAGACTTATCAGAAACGAGAGAACGAAAGTCAAGTGAAATTTATTAAGTGTCCTTTTGAGGGTCTTAATATGTGGATTATGTAATTCTAGTGTTTTTCACCAATCAAATGTAAGTATTTTAAATCAGGATGAGACAATATGTTATGATCTCATTTTATCTTATATATGTAATATATATACGTGTGTGTGTGTAAATGCGATCATACTTAATAGATATTACATACCGCACGACTTGGTATATATGTACACCCAAATTAATATATTCGAAAGTCTTGGTCCTCGGGTTAATGAAAATGGTCGGTTGGAGATAGATCTTGAGTTTTGACTCAAACTAAGCAATTTAATTGATTGCAAATATATGTGCTTAATTTAGATTGGGACGAGAGAAAGTGGAGGGGGGTCCGAGATTCAATAAGATATTTGTAACTTTATACTATTGCAATTTCTAATCTTAAATTTACTGGAATTATTTTCGCGACGCTACATGAAAATTAATGAAGTCAAAAACCACTGTTCAAACAGATTCGTAGTTAATGCGTTAATACGAAACTGGAGAATAAATATAGTGGTAAGTTTTTGGTCATCAATATTTAAAGAAGGTTAATAATTGAGGAGTAATGATAAAGCTCTCTCCTTAATTGGATTTTACTTTCAATTCTTATGTGTTGTATAAATCGTCACACGCGTGGTCATTGAATTTGTGTCATATGTCATAACTGTAAATATTAGTTTATATAAATCTTTTCAACTGTCCATCACCTTTGGTTTTAATTTCCAACTTACGCACCTAATGTCCAATTGTAAATTTAAAACTGACACGTAATGTGGCACGCCATTTGTATTATACAAATTGTATTGCATTCAATTCTAGAACGAATATAACTATGTATATGCACGCCGTTTCACCTTATCAATGATATGTGTATGTATTTTAATAAGAAAGATAAAATGACTCTATTTAATAAAAATATATGTTCATAACAAAAATAAAATTTAATCAGACCTTTATATTTTAATTTACGTGTTTAGATCAAATTGAAATTGAGTATATAATCAGAGCTCAAGCAAAAAAAAGGTCGCTGTTCAAATTCAATCACTACTCAACTATCAAAAAACATCATGTGTCGGGCTCGGACTAGCATCAATTCAAAATATAGGGGGTGGGGGACCTTTCATAAACTTATTGATTTTTTCCCCACACACACATAAAAATAAAATAAAAAATATATTGTTGAACATGATTTAAAAGTCTTTTAGCTAGGCCCATACTATAGTTAATTCCAACCCCCTTTGTTCACTTCATAAATAGTTGTACATACTATTATTACGCACTTCATCCGCCTACCACAAATCATCACAATTCATTATAAATATATATATCACAATACAAACCTCAATAGTCAGTCCCTCATTGTTTTCTCCAACCTTTTTCATCATGTCTCACTCTAACAACATTCATACCGACATGAAGATCGTTAACAGTTCAGGCAAATTCCATTTCCTCAAGAAAGTTGTCCAAATCCTTCTCTCAGTTTCTCTGTTCTCCATTTTGTATTCACAATCGCCACATATTCCTGTTCTTGTTCAGTCATTTGACTACAATTACTTATCCGATTTTTCCACCAAATTGTTCACTTACAAATCTGAAAGGAACTATATATTCCTTCTCTGTAATGGGATTCTTGTTCTGATCATACAAATATCTGGGGTCATCAGCAAAATCACGCCGGTCAACTCAAATGTAAAGGGTCCGATTGATGATCAAGACCCTGTTTTTACAGAGAAGAAGGTGGATATTGTACAAAAAGTTGAAGTTGTTGAAGAAAATTTTGGAGAAAATGAAGTTGTAGCTGAAAATGGTGATGGTGATGAAGAATTGAAGAGTGTAGATGTTGTTGTTCATGATGATGATGATGAGTATTTGATGGAACAAGATGAGGAGTTGATGAGTGATGATGAGTTGCACAAGAAATGTGAAGATTTTATCAAGAAAGTTAAACAAGAAATTCAGGGTGAATTTCAACATTTTGTCAATAGTAGTTATATTGTTAATTAATTAATTAATTAGTATTTGTAGTAGTGTAAACAGTTCTCTAACAGAGTGTTTAGTGTTTCATCGTTTGGTTTGTTTATAGTTTTGTCTTATTTTAGCATTTATTGGAGACCGTTGAATTTAGAGGTAATAATTGAGAAGTCATTTTGTATTCACCCATGCTTTTGTGTCATATATATGACTCGTATCAATGGGTAAGATTAAGAAGCATCTCAAATGATATACTTCGTTTTGCAATGAATTAACTACAATTTTAAAAGTCGCAATCTAACTCGAGTCTCTGGCAGAATATTTTTTTGAAAGTTTGTTTTAACTAGAATATTAAGCGTGAATTTGGTGATTCATCTCTATTTAACTTTAATTTTAAGAAAGAGACCATTTTTTCTTAACTTTCACCTCGATCTTAAAATTATGTAAAAACTAATAATATATATATATATATAATGAAATTAAGAAATATAAAATAAAAACTGAAGGGTGTGTGTTTGCATCTAATTTGTCTTAGTTGAAATAAACCAGTATTTGGATGATTGCTTTCAACTTTTATAAGAATAATTAGGAAAAAGCGCTTGAGGATATTGCTAGAAAATTACATGCCATAGTAGTCAAATGATTTTTCTTTTTCCTGATGAGTGGTCTTTGGCAATAAATGTGGATTGTAGTGTTACGGGCCATACAGTTTTATTATTTTATACTTTTTATATGACCACTGTCTCACTTTTATATAAACATCATGCAAATAATAATAATATTTGCGATATGACACACGGTGTCATGATCTATAATTGAATCATACAGTTCTTAATCTATAGGGCTTTATCCCAATGTGACCTCACAACTAACCCCGAACAAGCTGTAATATCCGATTTTAAAAGCAGCATGACATCAATAAACTATTATTCAGGAACAATGATTTACAGCTGATCACATTTATTAAACTAATAAAAAATGTTGAAAATTCAATTGTTTGCATTGACTTCTTTGTCCTTATTGTTATTACCAAAACTCTATATGCACATTAAAGAAAAAAAGATTAGGCCCCCCTTCGCCAGATTTTCTTGTTTCTTGGTCCTATCTTTCTTAATGAAAAATCCATAGGGCCGGGGTTGGGTTAAAATTAAATTGACTTGAAACTGATCAGTCTTTTTTAATAAATAAAAACCACTTTTTTTTTGTTGGTGATATGGACTGCTGATTGAGACTACAATCCAGGAGGAAACTTCTATGCGTTTTTATGCAGTTTGGCATTTAGCAAAGTCAAGCATAAAGTTTCAAAGAATTTATCATAATCGATACATTCACATCCCTAAATCTGATCGACATAGAAATTTCCTTCTCTATATGAAAAATTACATATAGTCCGTATCATTAGTTTTAGTTTTTTAGGTCTCATAGGAAAAGCTTAAAAAAAAGGTCTAATGAGCAACTCTAAAGTGGCTAGATGTTTTTTATTTTGTCACCCTAAAATATCACTCTGAGAAATTATACCTTAGTTTGTTATATTGAGAGAGATCGGGAACTTGTGAGAATAGAGATTAGAGAAATAGAGAGAAGAATTAAAATTCAGAGGGATTAGAGAAAGAATCAGATAGAAAAGAGACAAAAAATAGAGAGAACATTGCTAACAACAATCATATAAATCAATTCATCAAAACGTGTCTTACAAAATAACCCTAATTCTCTATTTATAGGCTAAGAAAATAAACCTATCATACTAAAACTCTTAAACAAGATAACTATGAAATAAATATTAAATAAATAAATAAGACTCATAATTTAAATAAACTCTTAATAAAGAATAATTCTATAATACAATTCTTGATTTCCATCATATATGAGTTGGTTTATTGTAAGTCAATTGAACTAGTTTGGTTTTTTCACTATATAAGAACAAATGTACATAGGTCAAAACAACCGTAACTATTTGTCATTAATATAGTAAGATAACACTTATCTAAAGGCCAAAACGGTTCACATGTGTAGATTTGTAGTAATCCAAATGTCTGAAAATCTCCAAGATCATGTTATACTGAGACAACTAAAGAAAGTTCTCAAAATCTACAAAAATCTATACAAAGGAGGACAAGTAGATTGAATCATGTTAGGTATGATATGAATGCGCTGGCCCATAATATGTCTTAATGAAAAAAAATCACCCAAATTGATGGTCGCTAACAGATAGTAATTAAGAGAAAAAGGAACTTGGTTACAAATACTTAAGCTATCATGACCCGAGTTGGATCCGAGTCAGTAACAATACAATTAAGTCCATCTGATAATATCATCTGAAAGTTGAATTTTGGGCCATACCATCTTTGGATCTAGTTATTTGGTACTTAGATCGTCGTTGATATAAAGCCCAAAAAAAGTCCAGGTCCAACCTTTCATATACAAAGTTAATTTAATTGTTTAGCCCAGTCCGTGTGGCAGGATTTGACTTCTGACATGAGATGAGATAACTCTCAAATAAACTGTATGTGCGTGTTTTTCTCTCATTAGATTACTTAAAGGTTAAACTTAAAGCTATAGTTGTCCGTAGCATGATAAGATTTAGTATGCAACTTCACTAAATATTATCCAATTAATTATGTAAGGTCTCCAAGTATTTAGGTTTAATAAGCGTGGACTCCTTTTTTACATAACAAACTTGCCAAAATAGTGGAATTTAGCTCGAGGCTCGAGCCCATTTCAGACCAAATTCCGACCAATCGTTTCCAATCCAACATATATCCGTTTTTGTCCAGAGTTGCAACAATTCTTCATTTAAATTTTGAAAGGGCTCATAAGAGTCATAACTAAAAGTTTTTGGTTAAATATGAGAATCCAATACACAAAAAATCTATTCCGTACAATTCCAGCATAATGATGTATTGCAACAGAAAGTTAAGATGCTATAAGCTTCCTAAATTTTAGGAGAGATAATCAGGTATTTCTGCTACACAATTAGGTAGTGTTTCGAATCATGTGTGAAAAAATTAATGTCCTGAAATTTAGGAATTATATTTAATCTCAACTCCTCATTGTAACAAGTTTTTTGCGGCAAATACATGAACTATTTAACATTAACTTTCCAACAAACATTTAAGCCAAAAACGAATCGGTTGCACCGGATTGAATTAAATGACATCATGACAAGTTCTAGATCAAAACTTACTTTTTGGCAAGATGTAGGCAATAGTATCTTAATATAAATCTTTTGCGAAGGATTTGTTTTCTATATAATAAATGTTGAAATTACTTATACTATCATAAAAATGCCTAATGATTAGTAAATTGTTTAAACTTGGTTAGGTATCTTTTCCTTTTCTAACCCACCAATAAATAAAAAGCTGAGAAAAAATCAACCATAATTTTCATGGCCCACCACTCCATGTTACTCCCCACAAACAACATTAATGACACCATATAAAAAAAGGTAAACGGGGTCAGTGACTTTAGCAAATACCCGTCCTTTTTTTTCTCCTCGACAATTCATTTCTTTATCAATTAAAAAAGCATCAAAAAAAATTCCAAAACTAACTTTAACTTTTCTTTTTTTCATTTTTTTTTTCTTCCATTTTTTTAATTGAGGGGGTGCGCACAGCGCACAGTGGCGCACCATTGGCTATTCCAATATTAAACACAAAATAACTGTTACTTTCAAAATGCGATATAATTACCATATTAAATTACTAAAAATTTCAAATAACAATATTAATTATTACCCTAGCAAATAATTATTTTAAAATTTTTAACATTAACATATAGTTTATATTTATATAAAGATATATATAATATAACATAATTTTAACTGCTGCGTGTAGTTGTAGTTATACTAGTATCACTTTTAATAAATCTCCTTTTATTTTTATTTTTTTATCCTCTCGGCGAGTTGACGGAATCTTCCGCCGTTAATGGCCGGAACAGTAATCCAGCTGAGGTAAATTTGTGCTTCTCACCTGTTTTCTACTTAACTCTTAAGTGAACTTTCCTTTTTTATTTTACTGATATTTATTGTTGTTGTTTATTTGGAAGTTGTACGGTAGATTTACTTTTTGTTCTTTCAGATTTAACCCTAATTTTTGTGTAGATCCGAAGCTAATTGTGAAGATCAGGAGATTTTGTGATTAAATCTCGGTGAGTTTGTTCGATTTACTCCTTATTTTGTCATTTTGCTAGCTTTTGAGCCGATAATGGTGGAGATATGTGCTATTTTGAGCTTAGATCTCGAGTTAATTGAAACATTTTTGCTGAAATTTTGGTGATCTGTTTTTCATTTCTGTGTGCGTTTGAATTTGGATTGAAAATTGGTTGACTAGGGTTTGAGTTTGTTAAATTGGTCAATTTGAAGTGAAATTGAAGTATGCTTTTGTCTAGCTTATTAGTGCTGGGTAGTTTAATCTGGTTGTTGTTTTGTTATGGTTTGTTGAAAGGAGCGTTCTTTGTTCGTGAACTGCGAGATTTCGGTCCGAATTGATTTAAACATCAGTGCATGTCTCTGAATAGATAATTTTTAGTTTGAGCATTACCATTTTTGCTGCTGAGAGTAATTTGTTTTGTGTTACTTTTTTACGAAGCACGAGCTGGATGTCTTATAATCTGATTCTCAAAACTTGCAGCACGCGGATATTGATTACTTTTGGCGCGAGGCTTGTATTGTTACGCATCATGTGCTGCTTGTAGTGTTCTTTTTTATTTACATAAAAGGTTTAGCTTGAATTGGAAATTTGGATGGAGGCTACTATAGAGGAAGCGCGTAGAGTCAAGGCATTTGCGGAGAAGCATTTTGTGGAGAAAGATTTTGTGAGTGCAAATAATTATGCTTTAAAGGCTCAGATGTTGTATCCCCAGCTGGAGGGTATATCTCAAATGGTGGCAACATTTGGAGTCTATGTGGCTTCTGAGGCTAAAATTAATGGAGAGTTTGATTTTTATGCCATTCTCGGGCTGGATCCAACTGTGGAGAAGTCCAAATTGAAGAGACAGTATAAGAAGATGGCGGTATTGCTCCACCCTGATAAGAACAAAACTGTTGGAGCTGATGGTGCATTTAGACTTGTCTCTGATGCATGGACACTTTTATCTGATGCTGCTAAAAGAAGCTCTTATGATCAGCGGAGAAATATGTTTGCAGGGTACAGTGCTGGGTCTGCTGGTTATAACAATTGCTCCAACTTTCCAGTTTCTCAGAGCAGAATGGATACATTTTGGACTGTGTGTACCTCATGTCAAGTTCAGTATGAATATCTCAGAAAATATGTGAACAAACGGCTTTCTTGTAAGAACTGTCGTGGTGTTTTTGTTGCCGTTGAGACTGGGTTAGCCCCGGTGAACAATTCATTCCCATATTGCTCATACTCTTATGGGCCTGAGAATGGGTATGGAGGTCATGGTCGTGGGGTTACGTATATTCCAACAACCACTGGATATGTTGCACCTAATGGGGCCTCGGGACATCATGCTGGATATAGATCTGAGTATGTCTCAAACATATCATTCCAGGGTAACTCATCTGGAAAGTCTGCTGGTGTTGTAGACCCTAATGGATTATCCAAGTCTTCCTTTGTCTTATTTCAAGAAAATGGGGATACAAACAAGAATAAAGCAAATGGAAAACCTGATACGCCTAAGACTACTGGTTATAAGGGCTCGAGTGGGTATACTAGCCACAGTGAAGTATCAAAACCGAGGCGTGGTAGACCTTCCAAGAAGAGGAAAGTGGACTTGAACAGCTCATATGCCAACGGACAAGATGAAGTTGTCACCAATATTGTTGTAGAAGCAAAGATAGCAGATGGAAATGGAGCATCTAAGCCTCCTCCTAAGCTGTTCTCCCCACCTGAGACTTCATCTAGGCGCTGGTCAGCTGCCCCTCATTTTGATTCTAGAAAGCTGTTAATTAATTTGGCAAAATCAGAAATCAACTCGAAACTAGAAGAAATGAGGTTGGCTTCAGAAGCGGCAGCTGCGGAGGATGAGAAGAGAAAGGCACAGGCTTTAGTTGATAAATCTGGTATTGTGGCTAAAGTATTGGGTACGACTGGTTCTATTCATCAACCAGAACTGAAGAAAACAGTTTCTATGTCAATTACTGTTCCGGATTCTGATTTCCATGATTTTGACCAGGATAGGTCAGAAGAATGCTTTAAACCAAAACAGATATGGGCCTTGTATGATGAAGAAGACGGTATGCCTCGCTTATACTGTCTAATTCGTGAAGTCATCTCAGTGAATCCTTTCAAGATTTATATAAGCTACTTGAGCTCAAAAACTGACAGTGAATTTGGGTCCGTGAACTGGTTGGAGTATGGGTTCACCAAGTCTTGTGGTAGTTTTAGAGTTTTCCATTCTGAAACGGTTGACCAAGTCAACATCTTCTCTCATCTTCTGAGCAGGGAGAAAGCTGGTAGGGGAGGTTGCGTTAGAATCTACCCAAGAAGTGGAGATATTTGGGCTGTGTATCGGAATTGGTCACCCAACTGGAACAGAACAACCCCTGATGAAGTGAGGCACCAATACGAAATGGTTGAAGTAATTGATGACTATTCTGAAGAGAATGGTGTCTGGGTTACTCCTCTAATTAAGCTGGATGGATTTAAAACTGTGTACCAAAGAAACTCCGACAAGAATGCAGTTCGTTGGATTCCGAGAAGAGAGATGTTACGGTTTTCCCATCAGGTTCCGTCGTGTTCGCTTAACGTTGAAGGCAATAACTTGCCTGAGGGTTGCTGGGATCTAGACCCTGCTGCCACTCCGGATGAATTTCTTCAAGGAGAAACTGAACTTCACAACAATGTAAGTCCAGTCCGGACAAAGAAAAGCACTGAAATTCCAGCAGAACAACTCGAACCTAAAAGTCAGTCTGAAGAGGTGTCCGATCAAAAAAGCTTTGGTACAAGTCCATGCACGGAAGAGAAGATCTGCGCTGATCCTCCTCATGACCAAGACAGAACGTAGAATAAAAGCTGCTGCATGGAACTTCGATATACATGACAGGAAATTCCAGTGTTATCCTTGAAGTGGACCTTTACAGCAGAAATACAAACTCGAAATTGCAAACAAGGTAGAAACCAGATGCCTAAGGTTTCTTGCAGTGAGCGGTTTCGGTTTATAGAATTTTTATCCTGCTTAGATTCCATTCTCATAATATTTAGATAGTTGGAGGATTAAACTGATTCTTGCTCCTAATGTTTCTGTGAGCTTTTCTATGTCTATTCAACAATTTGTAACCAGAATTTAGACCTTTTTAACTCTTGGTTTTATAGAAATGCTTTACATTTGAGTTTATGATTAGTAGCTTATAGTGACGAAATTCCGTATTTTTTTGCATAAATGATTGGGTTGTGTCTGTTTGTTTCTCATGTTTATTTTTGTATCGGAGTTGAGAGATTTTTCAAGTTGGATTACTGCTGATTCCATTTTTCTGCATCTTTCAAATGTGTGGCGCTGTAGTTATAAACATAAGTCAAAAACATTTGTGAAAAGAATGTAATTGGTAATTGGGATACATGTACTAGGTCAGCCTAATTTTCCAAAAACTGTTTCGGACATTAGAAAGAAAGAAACTATGGCTAAGTTAATCAATTATCTGATTCTATAGTGTTTCGAAAAGATCTCACAAAAAGACTAAGCATTGATTTATATTCTTTGGTACTCGTACGTGTTAAGTGAAAGGGAGATAGGGAGAGAGGTAGATAATGCTATAATTAAAGAATGTTAATTGAAAAAACAACTATATTTAAAAAGATTGTCTTTAGTCCCTTAGCTAAGAAAAATAAATCAGGTATGTTCAAGAGTTTGCTATAACTCCAACAATCTTTGATTTAGTAATATCTTCACTGCTAGAAAAAGTGTCACTTTGCACCTTCAATACCTTTTTTCTCTCCGACAAGTTGCACCCTTGTGGAAAGAAATACGAGGAAAAATAGGAAAAACCTCCACGGGTTTAAGAGGTTTTTTTTATTTACCCACCGTGTGATAACAAATTGGAAAATTACATCTATAAAAAATATATTAAGGTAAATTTCATTTTGATTTAAAGAAATAGGTTCACTTTTGCAAGACTTGAGAGTGGAAATATTTTTTTTTGGAAAAAGATGAAGCATGTGTACCTCTTTTTTTCAATATATATATATATATATATATATATAGCATGTGTATCTGCTACGATTAATTTTTTTAAAAAGAATTTAGAAATAGTGGGGATGTTTTGGCCATTAAATATAACAAAAAAGTGACAAGGTTAGTACTTAGTAGTATACAACTTTTGAAATTATATAGATTTTTTGGCTATTAGTAGGATTCAAAAATAATAGAGGGATGCAAAATTAGTAAATTCAAAAAAACGTTTGAGTGCCCTCTCCAAACAATGCTCCTTTGCTTGCCGCTCTCTGTTCCCACTGTATCCAAAACCCTAATTCAGGTATAAACAAGTTTCTACCCTTTTTTTTTTTTTTATAGTTTTTTTGGTCTTCAATTAGTTGGTTTCAGATGTTTTCATTCGTTTTTTTTCTGTAGAAGCAGAATATCTCAATTTCATTTACTTAGGGCTCACTCATTATTTTAACTGTAGCAGTTAAATTCGTTAGTTGCTTTGCTTATTGTCATGTTGCTTACTTGTGTATATGAAAATCTTGTATAGTTTTAGACCTTTAAGCCCATTATGTGGGTGACTAGTTTGTTTATACTCAAACTCAGTTGATTTATTTTCGCTGTTAATATTATGTTTCGTGAGATTGTCGTGCTTGCAATGGCTTTTTATTAGGTTGATATCTTGTAGTTCTCAGTTTTCACTGTCATGTAGGGCTTGTCGTGCGGAAATGACACAAGGAGAGTAGCCAGTGGGAGGCTAATAAATCCAGTAAACAGCCGAACAGGTTAATCTTCGTCGTTTTTCTTTGTTTGTACATTTTCTTTTACCTGATTCGAATATAATGTAACGCTATGATCTTTCAAGACTGGCAAAAGCTTACATTTTGAGTGCTTAGGTCTATAATGCCGGGCAGAGATATGGCACTACAGAAAACACCTATATAATTAATAAGTATAAGACTGAATTATAGTACATACAATTTATTTATATAACTTTATTGAGTGGAACGCTCTGGTGTAATTACCTACAGTCGTAGAAAACTTTTTCCAGTTTGCTCTTCTGATGCGCATGATTGGGCCAATGTATGTTTGTTTTGCCAAATTGAATTGAGTAAATATAAACTGGAGAAAATCAAATAGTGTTCTCTGTATGAGAAATTCTGTATTCTTCATTAGTAAGCATAAGGTGGCTGAAGATGAATTTGTTCGGAAGTGGAAAATTAGTTTGATTATCATTTATGCAGTTAGATGGTAAGATTTTGCTCTAAACCATCCCAGTCTCCAATGTGATCCGCACCGTTGGTGATATCCTGTTCTAAATGGGAGAACTAGTTTTTATTGGACAGAGTAGCTTTCATAATTATGTATGCCTGAAAGGGGGATTTAAGCAAATCAAATTCGTATGAAAAGAAGGCAGTGTTTGATTATGAAAAGTAACATTTATAAGGTATATTCATCATATATTGTAAATGGTAACTCTGAGATATACTATAGATGTGAATCTTTTATTATGAAATAGAGAAAGGAGATTGTTTCTAAAGAACTTCATTTCAAAGATATAAGAACCAAGAATCTACTTCAAGTGGTGAGAATATGTTTTAGATAGAATAAAGATAATTTTCAATACGTGTGTGAAAATACAGTAATTCTTTGAGTCATCAAGTTACTCCACGTCATTAACGAATTTACAGTAAATAGTTTAACGTTTTTTGCAGCGATAACATATCCTTTGGCCAAAAATCCCAGTAGAGAAGTGATCTCATCCAGTAGAAGCTGGAATAGCAGCATTGACGCTCCCAAAAGGCAATGCAATGAACCTTTTTTGTGTTATGTTGGGCTAAATTTGCCCCCCTGTATTGTGATTTCTGGATATTGGACGGGTCCAGATGTTGATGATGGATGGGGTTTTGTAGAGGCATCTGTATACCAAT
This sequence comes from Misopates orontium, assembly GCA_946800315.1. Taxonomy (NCBI): domain Eukaryota; kingdom Viridiplantae; phylum Streptophyta; class Magnoliopsida; order Lamiales; family Plantaginaceae; genus Misopates; species Misopates orontium. Next base: position 4,974,819 of record OX326947.1, read on the forward strand.
TAATTTGATTCCAATATATAAATGTTTTAAGTTCATTCTTATTATGCTTGCGAGGATTTCAAGTATAAGCCTACTTTAAATCCAAGTTCTTTTTGAACATTTAGATGTAGAGTTATGGATTATGTGCGAATTCTTTTGAGTGGAAGGATAACTTGAAAGAAAAAATAGTCATATTTTTTTAGTAAAACAAGTTACGTGATTAACCTTTGATATTTACCCGTTGACTGTCGGTCGATGGATGGAATAGAGAATGTACTGAAAATCCAAATTTAGTGGATATTTGTCAAATTATAAAATGACACCTGACTTATGATAAGATCAGGAAATTTCATTCTAACATGTAACACCTGAAGTCTGACTTTGTGCAACCAACAAATGTCCAGCTTTTAGTCCCGTTAAAAACCAACTCTGTAAATTATGGAATTGCAAGTGTTGTACTTAGAAGACTGATTGTACAGTTTTTGCTTTGATTTTTATAATTGGTAAACAAGTGTTGTACGTAGGATATCTCCGGCTCGAATCTACTGGTGATAGTAGTTCATAAACAGATGCTTCAGTAGTGTAGGATGTTTTAGATTTATTAGCATCTTAATAGCGATAGTAGTTTATGAACCAGATTCTTCAGTAGTATAGGAGACTTAGCTAAATTAGCTCCTTCGTAGCACTGTGCTAATGAGTTCTTTATTTTGGTCAATAGCTATGACCCAGATCGAACATTTCGCTCAGAGATTTTACTGTGGTCGTGCTCAAAATAGAATTGCTCACACTGGCGCATCTCATTTTTTCCATAGACAAAAAGAAAGAGATTCTAAAGATTTTTGCAGGCATGTTCAAAGGACTGCTTATTTTCCTCTAACAGAGTGGATCATGGTTTCATGACAATATAGTACATAACTAAAAACTAGTTTTTCTTATTGTCATCTTTCTTACAAAGAGAAAACAGTTGGGACAAGATCCCACAAAAAAAAGGCAAAAATCTAGAGACGAAGAGAAGTATCAACAACATCAGGTTTCTCCATGGAACTATAAGGCCCCTTCTTAGCAGAAGAATGAAGCTGCTTCGGCTTGATTGCCCAATAATTTTCAGTATGGTTGACCTTGGAGTTAAGTCCAAGTGCTAGAGGGTCCTGATAACTTTCCTCTGATGATGAAGAACTTGTCCTCGAGTTGGCAGCTTTGTCGTGATCATATGTTGGTTGAGGCAACAATTGAAGTAGTTGCCTCTCTTCTCTCATTTCTTTCAATTTTTGCAACTGTTTGAATCTTTCTTGTAGTAGTAAAAGTGATGAACCAGCCATTGACGAGTCCTTGTTTTGCCTTCTCATGCTTGTAAATGTAATGACCAAGATACTTTAAGCAATGTATGCATGAATATATGATTTTCTTAGAGGGTTGTGTTTATGCACGTCTTTATATATAGTAAGGATTTAATATAGATGATGTGAGCCTAAGGGTGGACCCATGTGTGAGTTTCGAGAGTTTTACATCTAACCCCTTCTATGATCCTTTTTAAGACATTGTTAAGGGAAAAAAACAGAAGACTGTTATTATAGTATAGTTCGTAATGGTTTTCAAGCGACGTGACACGATCTCAACATGTACCTTAGGTGATGTTAGCATAGTTTTTTTCACTAGCTTCCCATTTCGTTAGCCTCCTATTCGATTCTCGATGATGCGGGCAACAGGAGAATCGGGCAATGGTGCTGCATAATCCAAGAAGAAATGGTTGGAGAGGAGATTGATTTAAGTGTGTGAAGTCGAAAGAACTTATTTAAACAACAAAATGTTTAGAAGAGAAGTCAAAATGTGAATGGAGATAGTGAATGGAAGTATGTGGTAACTGGAATATTAGGAGGTTTGATGATGTTAGCATCGGCTTGTCGCTGGTACTTGTTTACACTGCATAATACTTACACTTTTGTCGCCTACTAGCTAGATTGTTTCTTCAATTATCTCTTACTTATCATGTTAGCTGAAAATGAACATTATTTAATTCCCTTGATTGCTTGTGTATATTTCTAATAAACTTAACTAATGTAGGTAGGACTAATATGTACATATGGTTACATTTACACCACGGAGGCTTGATGTAATTACAAAACTTCACGTACTGTTTGAATAATTAAAGTAATACTCATCAAAATTCTAGAGAATATTTCATATATAGATTTTCTTAAAAATTCAAATAGTAACATATATAGTAACGAAGTTTGGAAACAATACAAAACAACTCCTTCTTCATGTTAAATCTTATCAGATTGTTTACTATGCATACTTATTCAAACCTTAGGCCAATTTTAATATATAGTGGATGTAGTTATTCCTGATGTGCATAATGTTTTAAGGCAAGATGATAGAAAAGAGTCTTTTATGCACAGATCAAAATTTTGTTTTGATTAGCTAAGGTATTAGGAAACGCCCCAATAAATGCTTTTAAAACTTTTAGATATGTCTCGAATAATTCCTAATATATTTGTTGGTATGTATGGGAAAATACTTTTATGTTTCGTTTCTGCTTTCCCGCGTAGTTCGAAGTGAAATGTTTCAATATTTTTTGATAATGTGTTTATAATTTTTGATCCATGATTGCGTCAATACTCTTCAATACTTGTTAATATAAGAAAGATTTCCAACTTCATCAATATAGAGGTGTATTTCAAATCAAACCAAGTGCCTTTACATTCACACAGCTCACACTCACAATCTAAGAAAATTCATCAACAAATCACATAATTTCCTATACTAAACTCTCATTTCCCGGGCACAAAGTTGGTAGCATAGGCCCATGCATTGTTAGCAACTGGATCAGCCAAATGATCAAACAAGTTCTCAACAGGGCCTTTTCCAGTCACAATAGCCTGAACAAAGAACCCAAACATGGAGAACATAGCCAACCTCCCATTCTTTAATTCCTTAACCTTCAACTCAGCAAAAGCCTCCGGGTCATCAGCCAAACCCAATGGGTCAAATGACCCACCAGGGTAAATCTTATCGAGTCCCTCACCAAGTGGGCCTCCACCAACTCTGTACCCCTCGACAAAGCCCATCAACACAACTTGGGTGGCCCAAATCGCCAAGATGCTTTGGGCGTGGATGAGATTTGGGTTGCCCAAATAGTCCAGCCCACCTTCGGAGAAGATTTGTGATCCGGCCTTGAACCACACGGCCTCACCGAATTGGACCCCATTTTTGGAGAGAATTTCGGGGAAAACGCAGCCCAATGCACCGAGCATGGCCCATCGGCTGTGGATCACTTCGAGTTCACGGTTCTTGGCGAATGTTTCAGGGTCAGCTGAGAGTCCAGCAGTGTCCCAGCCGTAGTCTCCGGGGAATTCTCCGGTGAGGTATGATGGGGTCTGCTCCGAGAATGGGCCCAAGTACTTTGGGCGGTCCGGCCCATACCTATTTAATTACCATTAGAAATTAAATGAGTTAGAATTTTGTTACAAAAAGTATTTAACAAAAGCTATATTTACGTTACTATACTATATCTGAGTAATGTAAATGTACGATAGTATCAAATATTGTACAACTTAGGCAATATATGATTTAAATGAAATATTAATTACCAGATGCTTTGAGGAGCACTTTTGACGGTACGCCTCATGCTGAATCGGCCACCGTCGAGGTTGCCAATTTTTCTGATCAACTCATTTTGTGGCTTTAGAGCCGCTTGTCCACCGAATGCTGACTGTTGAAATGCTGAAGTTGCCATTTCTTTTTTGTTTTTCGTTTATCTTACTAATTAGCTTTTTTCTTCTATTTTGTTGTGAGTTAACATGTACACATATTTATAAACAAACGTTGGTTTGTACATATATATTTTAACATATATCCGTAATAAGTGGATTAGGATATCTGTATCTAGCAGTAGTTAAGTGGCTGATGTTTGAGACTTAGATTTCACCTCAGATTTTTTGCAAGAGACCTTAGGTCCTTGATTTGCCACGTGGAAATTAAAATTTTATTGACTTTTAGATTTTCAATCCCCTGGTCAGAAATAGAGGACAAGGGATTTTCATCATTGATATTTAATGGGTAAATTTCATGTACCTCCCTGATGTATTGGTCCTTTTCATCTACATCCTCCCCTACTTTAAGAACTTGTTATCGACTTTCGTTGTGTTAAATTAGCTATTAGTTAAATGTTAAAATTGAGGTAATTCTATCGTTCTTCTAAATCAAAGAAAAGAGTATCTGAATTCTACTAATAACTTTTTTTACATGATAAAAAATAGATTTTTTTTCTCTTTATTTTGTTGCTAACAATTTGAAAATAAATCGTATTGTCATTTATTTCTTTTATGGGATTCACGATCCCATTTTTGTTTATTCCTTGATAGCATAATGCATGAATGCAACACATATTTGAATTTCCTACGAATTAATAGCTTTCATTCGAAAAACTAATTAATGTAATAGAGAATTAATTTAATTTGTCTGTTGATTCAACTCTTCAAATCTCCGACTCTTGACTGAATCCGATTACTAAAACTTTTAACATTATGTTTAACAAATTCGTAGTGTCGAGCACGTTAAAGAATTAGGAAAACGAAAAGGGAAAAACAACTTCAAGGCACAACGGGAGACGTGCCCAAAACTTTTTCGGACAAAATGAATTTACTATATTATGTTTCCAAGTAAATTAATCGGTAATATTAGGCGTCGGCACAACTCTTCACAAGCAGGCAGTAGTTTAATATAATTTAGTCATGACTATAAACTCTAAAATGTAAAATACTATAACTATAATATCAATATAGAACTAGACTGGATAACATTTTCTTTATACAAACGGACAAATCCAATAAATTCTTGCAAGATTATCTCAAAAAAAAAAAAAAAAGATTCTTGCAAGATGTCCACAACTTGGTGCAAACTATAGAAAAATCACACTTTAGCTGATATTATTAAAGAAAACTTCAACATACAGAACCAAAACCTTATACATATTTTCACTCCTCCACAAGTGCCATATAATATAAAGAAAGGAAAGTATAGTAAGTTATATAAAGAAAACCAACGACAATATTAAATAAGCATTCTTTCCTAACTTCTAGTTTTCCACATGGAACTGAAAATCGACATTACAAGAGTACATACAAGCAAATCTACATCAAGGGTCCAGCTTCAAAGAAACAACTCGTGACTGTCTGTTGCGTTTTGCAGCTTCCGTGTACACTATGGAAAGACATGACGGAGCCCACCAAGGTCGACGTACCTTCTGCTCCCCTTTCAAGCATGCCACTGATGCACAATTAGGATCAGTAGAATATATGTTACTTCATATCAGAAAGATGGAAAAGGGAAAGAGGCTGTGTACATGTGGGCATCAGTGGTAAACTACTCGTCCAACCACAATGGTAGACTAATAAAGATAATCTTTTCTAAGGGAGTAACCCTATGAATCACCTTTAATATGTAAGCATAAACGTTTTAAATTTTTCTACAGACGTGAATCTTTGAATTTCAAAGTTCATTAAAATAAAAAGGGGAAAACGTTTCAAAAATATCCCAGGGGCATCTCCATGAAGTCATACATTTCTTTCTCCAGAGATATGGTCGTAAGAGGAAGAAGGAGATAAAAAGTTCTTTTTATTTAGTTCAACTCATATATTTGATGCCCATTAGCATGATCATCCATCATAAGGATATGGTACTAATTTGTCAGGCGAGTGTTTTGGTAAGGGTAAAAACTATCAATGATCTTAAGCGGAGTAACGGTGAAGGCACAAATACCATAAACAATTTAAGAGCTCTAATCAAGTATCAAGCAACTAAATGGAGCTTCCATATAATTTAATGGAAGGGGGCCGGCCAAGAAGGGGGAGAGAGAGAAAGAGGGGGGGGGGGGGGGGGGGGGGAAGAGAGAGAGAAGGGCACCTTTTATTCGCCTCAGCTCCTTGCACAAAGTTATAAAATCACCCCATTTCATATGGCACTTCCTTATGAACCGAAGGATCTGTTCAGTTGTAAACATAGACATCCCTTCTAAATACTCTCCATTGACCCCATTTTCCTTGAATATTTGGCGATAGCTACCAAGATTTATCTCTTCCAACCACAAGCCAACATCCTAGAAAGAAAAAAAAGCAGAATCAAAATCTTTTACAAGCAGCTGTTCTCCAATCTTCTGCTTTTTACTTCATTTCCTTTTAACAAAATAAGTTGCTAAGCATTCCATCTCTTAATACTTAGCGATCTTCAAAATATAGGAAACTGCAATAGTTGGCAGAATTCCTGGATTTTACACATGCTTGGGTCTTGGGGCTTCTGGTAAAAGTTGAGGCAAGAAATTATATTTGATGGATTAAGGTAAACCTGCTGAATAGATTCATACAGAAGGGTAACAGCAAACAAGGTTAAAGAAATCAAACAAGAAATTCGATTAAAATGCATGCTGCATTAGTTCACAGAATCATGTAGGAAATTATAAACTGTTAAGTAGCATAGACTATATTAATAAAACATTCTTTTTCCCACTAAAAATTAGAACTCAACATGCAAAAGATTAAAGAATTGACCAATTGAAACTCCAATATAAATCCCTGCCAATCAAGAGTCTAGGCAATACCCCTAAATCAATTCCAAAACATTTTCATTCATAAAACTCTCGGGCAACTCAGGTGATACAGCTAAAAGAACATTCAATATTTACCGGAATAAGTAAAGTAAAAATGTAACATATTACTTGTGGATAATATTTTGAGACATCCACACCTAACTTGAGAAGTCTAAATGTATGTTTAACTGCCTCCATCACTCCAGTTCATAGGCAGTCTAAAACAACTTAAATGCACGACATTCTGACTAAAGGCCACCTTGAACTTTGAAGGGATTGCATCAACCCATGTACACTCTCAAACTCAACCTTTTACATAACTGATTCGATAAATGATGTGTAGTAACTCTAAATCACATATTTAAGAGTCCTGCAAATAGCTACAACTAGAAAACAAACGATTATTATCACTTAAAACATGCTCTAAATCTTGGCTACCGATGTTGGAAGTCCACACCGACCCCCTTTCACAAAAAATTGGTCGAAAAATCAACCACAATTCTCCATAAAAGTAGCCACTGGGCACTGATGCTAGCACAACACAACACATATAGAGTCCAAATTCTAAATTCCTTAACCAACGATGCTTCGCCTAAGCTTAATTTCTTAATCAAGCAACAGCAATGATATTTATACACAATAGTAGTATATCTCATAAATCAGGCCGACTCCTTAACAAATTAACACTTCAAAACCAAATCTCCACATCTAGTAGAAACAAAAGTCAATGGCACAACAAGTACTAAAAACATTAAAAAACCCTAAAAAACACAGAAAAATAAAAAGATTAATTACACAGCTTCACAGTTCACAATCACCGACCTAATACCACCAATTCGATCAACTACAACAAGTAATTGGAGTAAGATCAATTGACAACACTGAAGATCCATTTCACCATGAAAAGCGTGCGATCGACAAAAATAGTACCAAAATTAAACAATTTTTTGTTTTACCTCAACAGTCCAGATGAAGAAATCGAGCGGCTCCGATAATTTCTGCTTCCTTTTGCTCATCGCACAAACAAACGATTTTCAAAAGAGGAAAAAAAAAAATTAACAAAGTGAGCAGAGTAAATCAATTAAAAGCGGCGTAGAATTGGGGATCACAAATTAATCTCATCATCATCCTCAATAATTGTAATCAGAGAGCATAAAAAGCGAATCGCTAAATCAAAGAGATTGTGAATTGGGGTTTTCTACAAAAGGTGTGAATGTGATGTGTATGTGTGTGTATGGGACCTGGGGGGGTAGGGTAGGGTAGGGTGGGTGGGGTGGGTCTGGTCCCGCACCCATTTGCTTTTGTCTCTGGGGTTTGAACCCTAACTTTAGTTATATTAATTACACAATTATCTAAAAGTTAATAAATACTATTTTCACAACAAAATACTGGATGCAAGTTGCAAAATGTTTATTTGGCACTTTACTACAAAATAATTGTAAATATTAAAAGTGAAACCTAGGTCCTCATATATTTTGACACTTGTTGTACCAATTTATTATTTTTTTCCCAAATAATCTTAACTTCGTTAATTTCTAACAATTCAAAAATGATAGAAAAGTAATGCATTATTTCAGCACAAAACCCACTAACACACTTTCTTACTAATATTACAACTGCCATTTTACATAAGGCATCCGCGTGTGTCTATTTTCAAATATGAAAAAAATAACACTTAAAAATAAAAATATTATGTATACTTTGAAAATTTTACACACAGTCCCGCGTGTGCTTTGGTGGCTAGTAATTGTAAATGTAAAAAGATGGCGTGCTTTGGTCTGTATCAGTTGTCTTACACACATATAATAAGTTTATTTACAATATTTTTTCGAATTGTATAACAAAGATTCTATATGTATTTTAAATTTCTAAGGGTCTATTTGTAACCTTTAATCGAATTTAAAGGAATTTTTGCGTAAGTTTTTATGTAATCAAGCCAAATCATAGGACTATTAATGTAGTTATTCATAAGAAATAGGACTTTTTTTTTTATTGAATTTTCAAATTTAATTAATAATGGTAATTGGTTAGTAAGACCCATGGTTCAAAGAAATGGATAGAGAATCTTATACACATTGAAGTGGATCCAAGGTGTCCATTCGTCCCACCCACTACTTTTACTAGGAAGCATATATAAACAACAAATGTAACCCGATTTTTTCTAATGCTGCCTGTACTCTTTTCAATATCAAATGGTTCAGTCCAAAGAGAAAAGGCTTTCTAGTTTATATATACCATTGTTAAAAGTTAAAACATCAATAAACGTCAAATAACTTCGAGTACAATTCGGGTATAATCATTGTCCTTAAAATCGGACCGGCCGGTCGAACTGGTTCAACCGGTGTCCGACCCCTTCTTCGCTTCGGTTGGGCTTATGAAACCAATTCTACATAGAACCGGATAAAACCGGTGCAAAACCGGAAAACGGTGACCGTTTCGTCCGGTTCGACCCAATTACTTTTAAAATTAAATTCGAATTGCCCTAAACACGAAATAGAAAAACCAAAATAATCCCCCTTTTCATTTGAATCGGCTGTCACCTTCTCTTCCACCTTTCTGCTCAGTTTCAAGTAAGAAAAACAAAGCTTTCCACCACCTTCAGTCAAGAAGAAATTTATGAATTGTACTTGTAAATATTCAGTGAGCCATTTATTTAGCCAAATAATTTTCAATGTCAAAAGACGATGCATGACACTGACAAACTTATGGAGTTGCTACATAAAAAAGTGCAATATGTACAACGTCCAACGTACATAGGTGACATGGTGCAACCAACGCGTAAATACGTCTCTATATTCTCGTCCGCTTGGTTTAACTGAATCAGATGCACCATTCCATTAATTAAACGAAAGAGTTTTTCCATAAAGAGGACATTTGAAAATATTTATTCACAAACTCAAATATTTATTTAAATAAATATATGTCTGGTATAAATCTTTTCATGAATTAAGATTTTATTTATCATTGTGTCAGCTATATAACAGCTGATGGCTTTTTGCAATTTTTTTAATTTTTACTGGAGTTTTTTGCTAATAAAAAGAACACAATGGTTTATTTGCTAATTAGAAATAACATGGGGGTAGGTTCTGCAATTACATCACTTCAAAACATGTAAACATATTTAAAACTTTTAGGGAAAGTTTATTTAATTATTGAAACCTCAAGACATGTTTATTGCAAAATTGAAGAAGGGTTCGCGTGATTATTCAAACAACAAAACCATGTTTTTTTTTTGTATAATTAGACCAGATCTTAAAAGGGTATAAATATAATTATCACATACATACAGTAGTTACTCCCGCTCTAAGCGAAATTCATCTCAAGGCAAGTTTTCAATACTCTATTCATCTCAGTTTTTTTTGCACATGAACTGTTCGATCATATGCCTCAAAGACCAAAACTTCAAAATTTATGTTTTTCTTAAAGGGGTTATGACGCATTGTTTATTTCCATTTTATGGGGATTATGTCGTGCAAAAATGTTGAGAGAACATTAGTTGAAAATGGGCTGGATCAAGTTACTGCTAATTCTTTATTGGTGGTGTTTACAATGCAGGAATAGGATAAACAAAAAGGAAGGATTTTAGATATGAAGGTGAGCTTGGAAGGCGAAAAGGTTATACTGGTGCCGTACATGAAAGAGCATGTGCCGAAATACCACGTATGGATGCAGGATCCAGCCATTCTCGACGCCACTGCATCTGAGCCTCTCACGCTCGTCCAAGAGTACGAGATGCAGATTTCTTGGACCCAAGACCCCCTAAGTGTGCATCATGCTTCAACTCCGTATTTTCATATGTGATTCGTTTTGAGGAATACTTCATTGCTTGTCGAGTATATTATAAAGGCTGATCTTTTAGTTTCAAAATATGTCAAACGAAAAAGTGTAGAAAGATGACCGACGTATGGTTGTTGGGTCCTGTTTTGCAGAGAGGACCTTCATTGTGTTGGACAAAGAATTAGTGGTTGGCGACTTCAGTCATGGAGAACCCCATGTCGAAGGTCATCATTATGCTACTACATTTTTACTCTTTCATTTAGTAGAGCAATATTTTTTTTTAGTTACTATATATGGTGTTTCATGCTTCACAGCTCCAGTTCTGTACTTTCTGTTAGGGTTGAAAGTTTGAGATTGACTAATTAGAGTTTTTGCGTTTGTGTTTGTTTCTTTTGTGCTGCATTGTGTGGCTTCATAATTTTTATGTTGTTTACTTACTTTGCAGCCATGGTTGGTGATGTGAATATATTTATGAATGACTTGGATGATCCTCTGATGGCAGAGATAGAAATTATGATTGCTGAGCAAAAAAGGTACCTAAAACTTCTATTTAAGGTCAATTTAGCTGTTATTCACAAAACAACGTCTATTTTTATTTCTCGTATTAAGATGATAAATCAGCATAACTCAGTATAAACAGATTTTCTCATTTGAAACAACGGGATTTTCTGTTGATATTTATGTGCATTCCTCCTCTGTTAGTTGATGGAAATTTAGATAAGCTAAAACTTACGTAGTTTTTCTTCTTACGGGTATGTGCCTGCTTCATTGGTTAGCAATGCAATTGATGGGGCATGATTCAAATTGCAGTGATGGAGCCAACTATTTGCACCTTGAAGACTACACAAAAGTACTTTTTGTAAACTTCCACATATTGGAACCCAGAATCATCGATCTAGGATCTTGCCTTTTTCTCTTTCAAAGAAGATTACACTTTTTTCTTTTTAAGTGTCGTCCAATATGATTATATACAGTCCCTCCCTCTAGATTATATGTTCAGTTGACACTTCCATTAATTTCTTTTCATAATTTCCTTTGTTCATAGCCGTGGCAAAGGACTCGCAAAAGAGTCAGTTCAGCTCATGATGGCATTTGCAGTTGAGAATCTTGGCATCCATGTATTCCGTGCAAAAATAGGAGAAGCAAATGAGGCTTCGCTGAATTTATTCCACAAATTGGTTCTTCACTCTCGCCTTATACTTTATTTTTGGACTACATGTTCATGTAGACAAGTGTGTGTGTGTGTGGATTTTGGTTGGGTTTACTAAACCTTTGCAGCTATCATGCAGGGTTTCAAGGAGATTTCTCGTAGCGAGATCTTCAAAGAGGTGAGAATGATCTCTGCAAAATATTGATACATCGAATATGTGGAGAAAAACTCGAAACATAAATTTATCTGAAAGATTTTTGCAGCAAAATCTCAAAATTAGCATATATGTAGAGAGCTTCAAACCAGTTCCTCTCATCTTTCCCAAGTTGCTCTGCTTTCTGAAAACGGGTTTGAGCTGGTCGTGTAAAACTTCATTAGAATTAAAAAGTACAGAAATAACATTCTCTTGGATTGTTGTCTTAAACTGATGTCAAAAATAAATTTAGTTTTGTTTCTTGAAATATTTGTAAATTAGAAGTGGTAGAGAATATTTGAAACTTGATATAAAATCTTACCTCGAGCTTCTTTTCGTTAACAAAATTATTCTTCTATTCATGTCAGTTTTTTTGTTCTTGCAGCAATATATTTATTGCGTTGGTTAGGATAACTGATATGAAAGATTTGTTATTTTCTTACCTGTACTGTTAATATCAGAATGACTATGTTTATAATTTTTGAAACGTGTTTTCATCCTAAATTCGCTCCAACTTTTTATGCTGCAGTGTTCTTCAGGATTTAGAGAGTTGAATAGAACTGAAGCTTCAGTATTTTGTATTCTTTGAATTTTGACCATGTCTTTTTTTTCTTCTTATTACACAGGTTACACTGGAACTGCCAATAACAGAATCCAAGAATGAGGAATTGCATCAGTTAATTTCTAAGATTCTTACTCATGCTTAACCCTGATATTATAATCGTAATAAACGAATTCATATTATTGGCAAAAGTGTTCTGCCATAAAACTTTTACTCTTATACACTTGCATTTTTTATTTTCACATTTTTGTAGTTAAGTATGATTTTTTTTTTCCAGACAGTACCTCCTCACAATATTATTAGCTGCTATTCGTTGAGTATTAGTGTTATTTACCTCCCTGCGTAATTTGGGAGAAAAGCAAAATAGGAACTATTAGAAATGGAGTTTGTATATATTTGTGTTATAATTATTATGAAAAATCTTCTATTATTCAATCAATGTTCAAAAAGGTGTGGAATTTAAGTGGAGACATTTTATGTACTTGGAGGCGGGACTCAAGCCCTACAAATTTTGATATTTAAATTTTTTAAAAAATGTATGCTATCAAAAACTAAAAATAAAAACAAAAAGGAGAAAAAAAAAGCTGAGGTCGAGTTGGAAGATGTTAAAATAATCTTTGAGATAATACTTAACTTATATAACTTATAATAATAGTATAAAAAACAAGTTATTTAGATATAATAAGATTAGTTTCATGGGGTAGTAACGTAATCTTCTTCTTTTCTTTCCGAACAATCCAGAATTTTCATCAATAACACATATTTCGTACTCTCCTTAGCTTGTAGACGAAGAAAAAGTGATCAATTACAATCTTATCCGTGCATATATCTTCCACAAGCGTATACGAATTTGAACAAAATCTCAATTAAATTCAGTGATTCAATTAGGTCCAAAACGATTGATTAATGGAGAGAGGCAGAGGTAAAGTAGGCGGAATGATGGCGCTGCTTTTGGTGCAAGCGGCGAGCGAGTACTCGCGCCTCGATCGGAAACCGCCGGTGACGGCGGCGCTCATAGCGGCGAACACGCTGATTTATCTGCGGCCTAGGTTTTTGGACTCGATCCTCCCCACTCTCAATCAAGTCTGGTTTAATCCCTATCTAATCCTCAAGGTTCGATTTACTAATTCTTTCACTTTTTCTACTTGTTGTTTCAGTTTTGTTTAATTGCTGGTTTGTGTTTTTGCGTGTGTTGATTGATTGTGCGTTTATTGCTGTTGCTTTCAGTGTTAGTTGAAGTTCAAATAGTGAAGTTCGTGTTTATATTTTAGGACTTTAATTTGAGAATCTGATTGTATCATTCTTGTGTTTCTGTGTTGATGAAAGAAGAAGAGGTGTCGTAGAATGAATTGGAATGAAGAATTTGATCTGTGAAGGAAGAATTCAGTTTAAAATTCAATTGAAGTGTTGCTTGGTTGTCTCAAGATATTTCGAAATCGAAATCCTCTCACATTTGTTTTTGGTGATGGTTTATAATGGAGCCTGACTTACTGTATAGACAATTGTTTTTCATTGAAGAAAATACTCTGAAATATTAGGCTTCGAAAACCGGTATTTATATTGTAGAAGCATAGTTGAACTCTGTGAAATAACTTCTACATTGACTCATCTGATCTTATTTCTGAATTTGAACTCATTGTTTACGATGAGGTTTATCTTAATATGAATGCAATCTTCGAGAAACGGCTTGCTTTGAAGCCCAGTTCTGAATACAAATGACGGGCATTTGTTGAATTGAAAGAGAAACAAAACTTAATGCGATACTTCTCTTCATTAGCACCTTGAACAAGTTAAGTTGTTAGCTCTTTGAAATTTGTTGAATATTATCCTATTTGAAACAGAGCCTCATTGTTTGTTTTGTTAATTATGAATTGTTTACTTTCTTTTATCATCAACATGCAACCGTGACAAGTTTGAACAAGTTGTGCTAGCAATGGTGGTAAGCTTCTGTAGTAGATTTAACACGAAATAGCAGTCATGCGCTTTTTTAGCCCCTTTATAAAAGTAATTCAACTTTGGGCTTCTTTCCAAAGTGGCTAACATTCATCCTTTTTTTTTTATAAACAGCACGGGGACCTGAAACGTTTTATTCTTTCAGCATTCTATCACATTGGTGAACCTCATCTTGTCTACAATATGTTATCTCTATTATGGAAGGGTATACGTCTAGAGAGTGCGATGGGAAGTGTTGAATATGCGTCTATGGTTGCCACTCTGCTTGGCATGTCTCAGGGTATCACGCTCTTGTTGGCCAAAGCTCTCTTGCTTTTTGACTATGAGAGAGCCTATTACAATGAGTATGCAGTTGGATTTTCTGGTGTGCTGTTTGCCATGAAAGTTGTCCTCAATTCCCAATCAGATAATTATACATACGTGCATGGGCTTATGGTTCCATCCCGTTACGCTGCTTGGGCAGAACTTATTCTTGTTCAAATGCTTGTACCTGGTGTTTCTTTTCTTGGTCATCTTGGGGGAGTACTTGCCGGCCTTCTGTACTTATATATGAAGGGTTCATATTCGGGCGGTGACCCTTTTGCAAAGATAGTCAGAGGTGTCCTTAATATTCTATCTTGGCCATTGAGATATATACGAGGTGGGATACAATCTTCCCGGAACCATTTTTCCGGGAGAGGAACTGTTGGCGGGAGTGAGAGAAGAAATGGTACCGTATGGAGATGTGGAGTGTGTACATACGATAATTCGAGTTGGTTAAGTGTTTGTGAAATGTGTGGGACAGAACAGAATGACAATGGATTGTCTGGATATGAAACCGAAACTATTCCGCTTGAGGAACTTAGGCAGCGAAGAGTTCAGAGATTCAATAGATGACTTAAATCTGTTAAAGTTGAGAAGTTTGTAGATGGTTTAGATTTTTTTTTAATTGAATGGTTATAGACAGAAATGTTGGTTCAACAGTGATACGACACATGAGGTATTTAAACAGTGATACGACACATGAGTACACGATTGAGTTTAATATTTACTGGTGTTTCTGAAATTTGGTGCTGTTGTATTCAGTTTTCTTATCAAGTTTCATTAGTAAATCAAGTATTCATGCTAATCCACTTAGAATCATTCAATTTGGAAGCTTTTATGCGAGTTCAAGATTTTATAATAATGCCTTTTACTCAAACAAGTGCGTGCGGATTATCTGACAATTGTACAGATGTGGAGCACCACAATTTTCTCCGTAACAACTATTGTTAAATTTAACTCGATATAAAAGAAGAATAATGCTATTTTTAATTAGCAAATACGTACGTGATTAATCGGAAAAACTTTCCCTTCGACCATGTTGTGCTTGTAGAATTGACGTTTGCCGTGAAAAAGGACCGAGTTGCCTACATTGCAATTTGAGTTTTTTTGAGTTAAAAGCAAAAATCATTCATGTAGTATGTTCAAGTAAGGAATATTCTTATAATGAGATTCTCCGATTTTCATTTTATGTAAATTACGTAATTTGCTTATATCTCTATAATATAGCGATGTGTTTTGCTTTTAATTCAAAAGTTCAGTGTTGCGTGGCTAATTATGGTCATTTTCTGACAAAAATATCAATTTATCAACAAGATATGTTCGGGAAAGTGTTTTTGCACAAATTATTACAAACAAAGCGGGATTTGCTAATAAAAACTACATAATGGCTTTTCTTTTTATTTATCATTTAGACATAACATTGAGTGGTGAAAGAAATCAGAATGAGAAAATGTTTGAACCTCCTCCATAATAGGTGGAATTGAACTCGGGTTATTGCTGAAAGTTAATCCATAATTAGCTATTTATAGATGAAAAAAGTGGGATCTTCTTGGGGCAAATTCCATCCACTCCCCTGAGGTTTTGTCTCTCTCCATCCACCTCCCCTCTAGTTTCAAATTTTTCATCCACCTCCCCTCCTTTAGTTTGACCAATAATTAATAGGTAGCTATAGGGGTATTCTTGTCAATTTATTTGTTAAATGTTGTTAATATTAGTAATAAAATATGTAAATCATTCTCAAACAAGAGGAAATAACAATGTAAAAAGAGAGTTGTTGAAAAATGACTTAAGTAAAATAAATAAATTTTGGTTGATAACATAAAATGATATTTAATTAATTTCATTTTATATTCCAAGTTTTTTCACAAGAAGAATAATTTTTAAAATATTTCCTTAGTATCTACTTCCAAAATCTTTTGTTTGCTTTTGTACACTAGGTTGTATTAACGCCACTTATGACAGAACAGAAAAAAGAAAAAAAGCTAAGAAAATTGTCCCTTCAACACCATAAGAAAAACTTTAAATATATGGTTTGTAGAAATGTTAAAAAAAAGATTATAGAATTCATTATATTACTAAATAATTCCATTTTTCTCATAGTGTTGATGGGGAACTTTTCTACTCAATTTTAGGTAACGTTTGTTTTAATTTTGTGCTTTGTGTATTGATACTAGCTAATTTACGTATGCATATATGTAGGAAAGAAAGTAAAAGAATGTTGAAATATTTACTCAATAGATAATTTTTCCAAAGTAATAAAAGGAGTGAATTATACTCATGAAATTAATTAATTTTTTTTTGTTATAATACTTATTTATGTTACTTAAGATTTTTTTCAACATAAAACTCTTCAATCACATAAACAATGTTAATTATTATTTTCTAATTAGGCTTAGGGTAAATTGTTTGCAAGTTAAATAACCTTTTACAAATGAATTGACAAAATTACCCTTAAAGTTACTTATTAATTGTTGGTAAAACTTTTTGAGGGGAGGTGGATGAGAAATTTGAAACTAGAGGGGAGGTGGATGGAGAGAGACAAAACCTCAGGGGAGGTGGATGGAATTTGCCTGATCTTCTTGTTTAATAACTTCTTTAAACAAATTTAACAACACGAAAGCCCAACTGTTAGCACATGTACACATTGACTTCGAAAGCACCATTTAATTTTTGTTTTAATTTTTTCAGATGATGATAAGACATACGTTTTCAAATTTCAAATTTCGAGAGGTATCGTTGGTAATAATAATAAAAGTTTAAGAGTGATGATTTATAGTATAGTATTACAATAAACTTTGTCCCCTCGTTTAATATTATATTCAAGAATTAGCACATCGTGCCAGCAGCTGGCTACACCAATTTAGAAGTTAAGGCAACCCACAAACGAGTTTATTATTAGATAACATAATATTTAATTATTAAATAATATCAATAAGAAATCCCTCTTTCTCTCTCTTCACTTTCTCTCTCTGCGGATGATTAATTGAGTCAGGTTGAATTTACCTCCGTTCATTCACATTTCCCATTGCAAAAAACCGATTCTTAAGTTGCTCTTTTAATTTCAATCTCCCATTATTATTATTTTTCAGTTTATTTTAGATAAATTATCTTTTCTCTATCATCCCAATTTTTTTTAAGTTTTCGGCCTCAAGAACATTTCTTCTTCTGTAAATCTGTTCTTTTTTTTAAATTTTTTTTTGACCTTTTCGTTTTTAAGGTCTTTGTAGAAGCTTGATTCTACAATATGTATAATAATACTGAATGTACAGATTTGAAAAAGACTCAATCTTTTCGATCTTTTTCAATATACAAAGTTTTCAAATCCTGATAGTAATTTAAAAAAAGAACCAATTGTTTATTTGTACAGAGAAACAAAATTTGACTTTATGCCCCAGATTCATATTCCATAAAGAAAAAAAACCCTAATCTTTGTTGGTTGCTTGTGAAAATTGTAATTATTTCTTTTTGTTTTTGTTTTGGAGTTTTTTTGGATTGATTGTCTTTAATTCTTGTTCCATGATAAGGAGAAGAAGAAGAAAAACTTACTCGTTGACCTGATTCTATTCGTGTTTTTCGGGGTTTTTTCGTGATTGTTTGATCCCAATTACCAAGTCATTGTTGTATTTTTACCATTCTTGAATGTTATCTTTATGATAACAAATGAATAATAGCTATTAAGTTGAACCATAAGTATAAAAAAAGTAGTTGAGAAGATGATGTACGAAGGCGGGAGTAGTGGGACCGAGAGCAAGAAGGGATGGATACCTATGTTGAGGCCAAGCATTCATACGAGGAGGGCGAATATGACCGTGAAGTTCCAAGATTTGTACGGTTTTACGGTGGATGGTAATGTGGATGATGTGAATGTGATGAATGAGGTTAGGGAGAAAGTGAGGCAGCAGGCGAAGGTGTGGTGGGCTTCCGAGGCCAACAAAGGTGCCAACTGGTATCTGAACACCCATGTTTCGCCCACCCTCAAGTCGTCCCTCAAATTCTCTGCGTTGGTCAATGCCGTTACTCTCAAGAGGCTTATCAGGAAGGGGATACCGCCCAGTTTGCGTCCCAAGGTCTGGTTTTCGTTATCCGGTGCTGCTGCTAAGAAATCTACCGTTCCCGACACCTACTACAATGATTTGACTGCTGCCGTTGAGGATAAGGTTACCCCTGCAACCAAGCAGATTGATCACGTATGTAGCTTCCTTAATCGCTTTCTTGTTCTGTGATTGATCTGTATTTTTGTTTGAGGTCATATAGGCAGGATATGAAATTTTGAAATATATGGATGCGTGAGAAATTAGAGAAGTTATGAAATCGCTCTTAAGATTGATATGTGATGAATCAAGTTGTGAGATAAATCTTCTTAGAAACTGCCCTGAACATAGATCAGGGACTTGATTCTTGGACATCATTTGATAAAGGAGTATGGACTGGAAATAGAATGTTTATTATATGTTCAGGAGTATGGATTGTATGGAAATTTGGAAACAATTTGCTGTCTGATGCCTTTGGTATGTATGAGTCAATAATATATTGGTTGGACGAAGATCAGGTGATTTTCCGTGTTGATTTCCTTTCTTTTGTAATTCTTATTTATTTTTCTTTTTCTGATCAGTGTTCCTATGTACACATGTGAGGATGTATTATCTTATCATAAGAGTTACTACGTATTATGCTATTCTATTGTGTCAGTTAAAATAAAGGTCATTTGCTATAGTTGAGTAAGTTTCTGTCTTGCTGTGTAACTTAACAGTTACATGCATTCCTTCTTTCGTAAATATATGCCTTACAAAATTTTCCTATTCTTGTATCCCTGTTGGGGTTTATTTTATTGAGCAACGCTAGGCCAGTAACTTATCACAGAATCAGCTAGTTAGGCCATGAATAGGTTAAAGTTGCTTAGGACCCAATTGTATCATGTCTCTTGATGAATAACTCTGAAGTGAGTATTGTTTTGTGCACAAGGATGCTTTTTCATTATCGGCCCCATGGTGATGAGGATATTCACAATGGTATAATCTGTTGGCGTAACTTGTTATGTGTTTGGTTTCCAAACAAAATAATGGAGTTTGCAGTTTAGTTCTGTCTACTTGGGCCAGTGACACGTACTTCAGTGCTGCTACTCCAGTGGGTGCATAATCCTCACCGCTAAGCAGTGACATCCACCACAGAGAGCCACCCCTGCCCAAAAGACTAAGAAGGAAGATAAAGTTTTACCCATATATTATGAGATGAGGAAAATTTTGGTGAATAGTAGAATTAAATTAAACAAAGATAATATTCAAAGTCGCAGAATGTGTTCCCCTGTTATAGATACCTGGAGGATCAGGGCAAGCCCTCTTCACTGAAAAACCACTGGAGTAATTCTGGTCTATTTTACCTATTTCCCGTGGTGATTGTAACTCTCTTTGTGCTGGTATTCTGTGCGTTAGATAGTTTTCCCTTTCTGAGGCATTAGAATGAGCAGAAAGTCCACAGCATGACAAGAATGGTCTTGTTTTCCAAGTGACTTTACTATATAGTACTGAATGTGGTTAGAAACACAATATAAAGCCGTGCTAGGCCTCTGCTACTGGATAAAAAAGCAAATTTCCTATAGGTTACACCATAGTTGTTGGATTATTTCTCTGCCAATGTGAATGTTTTGAGTTTATACATTAATAGATGACAACTTCCCTTTGCTTGGCCATTTGCTTGCTGATATCACATTCATGCAATATTATATTATTGTCAAATCTGTTTCTCCCCATTGTCACTCTTCAAGGATCAATTCTGATTTCAATTTAAAATTTTAGACCTAATTGTAAACCACAATTTGCTTCAAACGCTTGATGGTTGGCCTCCGTAATGGTTACATCTATGTTTACTCAGGGTGATGATTAGATTAACCTTGCTGTAGGGCGTGAGGAAGTATTCAGTGTGTAATGTACAGTTATATGAACATAAATTCGCGAGTGGGCCCAGTAGCGTGGAGAAGCCACTTGTAACATTTTGGATCTTTTGTATTTAAGTTAGAAGAACTTGAAGTAGCAGGATTAGGACTGGCACTTGTGGTTAACTTTCACTTGTGATTATGAAAGTCAAGGGAAACAAATTATAGTAGTAGTGATGTCCGTGCAACTGTCAAATCGGGAAATATATCTCTTGTAACAAGCCCACTCGTCCTTGGACGATGATTTACTAAATTTGGTTTGAAATGATTTGGAACCATTTTCTCATACACAACATTAAAAGTGTACTAACAGTGAGCTTTTCCTCATAATTCTAGGACCTACCAAGAACTTTTCCTGGTCACCCGTGGTTGGACACTCCAGAGGGGCATGCTGCTCTGCGACGTGTCCTTGTAGGGTATTCTTTTCGAGATTCTGATGTTGGTTACTGTCAGGTACAGTGTTTTTCTCATATTGTATATCCTCAGCTCTTTTTATGGATTTGGAAGCTTGCTAATTTACCACTTTTGATGCAGGGTTTAAATTATGTTGCAGCCTTGCTACTGCTTGTTATGAAAACTGAAGAAGAGGCTTTCTGGATGCTGGCAGTTCTCTTAGAAAATGTGCTAGTTAGTGACTGTTACACATATAACTTATCCGGATGCCATATCGAACAAAGAGTGTTTAAAGATCTGCTAACCAAGAAATGTCCAAGGTCATTTCTCAATATCTTTTGTTTAATGTATCTTATATGGCTTTCAAATTTCTTGGTGGTTCACTAAAATTTGACTGGAAAAACTCTTGTAGGGTAGCCGCTCATTTGGAAGCTTTGGAGTTTGATGTTTCTCTTGTTTGCACAGAATGGTTTTTATGCCTCTTCTCTAAAAGTTTGCCTTCAGAGGTTTATTTCCATTATCTTCTTCTCGTGTATGCACCATCTAATCCCAGATCTTAAAGTGCTCATTACTCACAAGATTTGGTTTGTTATTTCTTTCAGAGTACCCTGCGTGTATGGGATGTTCTTTTCTATGAAGGGGCAAAGGTTTTATTTAATGTAGCATTAGCAATTTTCAAGGTGAGATTTGAATAAGGAGTTTGATTTTCTCATTCTGTAAATGTATATGAAAATATATGGAATATTGTTAATAGTATGTTCCAATGAATGCAGGTGAATGAAGAAGAGTTGCTCCTGGCACATCATGTTGGTGATGTGATCAATATTATTCAGAGAACTACCCATCACCTGTTTGATCCTGATGAATTATTGACGGTAATGTCCACCCCCCTCCCTTAAATTTAATTTGTGTATGTTTTCGATGCATTACGATGGAACAACTTGTCATAAACATAACCTGATTCACATTGATCTCATATATCGTAATTTGACCAGATGCCTAAAGTGCAATTGCCTTAATTCTATAAGTTATCTCATTTTTAAGGATGTAGCTTTTGTACCTTATTAAGATGCCTGGGGAGGGGGGGATGCATCGCACGAGGAAACTATCTTTTGTTTTGGGTGGGGGGAGGGGTCCTTCTTTGGTCTATCATGATTTTCTATATAAAATAGTTCATTTTTTGGTTTGTTTTATTAAGGCTGTTAAATGTATCATACAGCAAACGATGCCCCGTGATCATGTAAATTGTTTCTTGTGTAGGCTGCCTTTGACAAGATAGGGTTTATGACAACCACCACTATATCAAAGCAACGGAAAAAGCAGGAGCCAGCGGTGATGGCAGAGCTCGACCAGAGATTAAGGCGACTAAATTCTGTGAATGAGGATGACAAATAGTGACTTTTTTTTTTTTTGGTTGTTGTTGGTTTTGAGGTTTCCAATCATCCCATATCTGGAACAGAAGAGGAAATTGGATGGTTGTACCGATGTTATGTTGAATTTTGGGATCCTTTTTAACCTCTTTAAGACATTCCCATTCTGTAATTATATACCCCAAATTCTGTTGCAGCAAAGCAGAGAAGAATTCTCTCTGAGATTTGTGAAATTATACCTTTCTATTGGTATGAAAAATTATTGGCTCTAATTTAGTTGGATGTGTTACAAAAAAAGTTTGAAGCTAATAAAAATAAGTTGACAAGTTACATGAAATGAAAATTTGCCTATTGGTTTTTAGAAGGATGGTTTGAACTTTAAAGGAAGAAGATGAAATTACATATTTCAAGGTTTTCTCTAGTTTCAAAAGTCTAATTCAGGAAAAATAAATAAAAAAATTGAGAAATTACATACTTCAAAAATGTCTGGTCGAATCTGAATGGCAAGCGGATTAGCGGTATACAAGAAAACTCTATTAACTCTTATTTATTTATTTATTAATTATCATATTTGTCTGTTCTGAATGGCCGCCAGATTAACAATTGTTCCATTGCGATACCGTGTACATCATTTTCTTAGTCGTTGCTGTAAAGTAAGTCTCACACTAGCTATTTGTTTATGCATGGTCGCCACTTCAATTATTATTATTTGTTAATCTATCGTGTGCTTTTAGGTTGTCACTTTGGCAATTACCTATTGTCAATTTGATTGTGCCCCTTGCAGAGTTTCAATTATCTCGGTTTGATGTTATATGTATACTAAAATTTACTGTTTTTCATCTTGCTAAATTAACTGAGCTTCTATAATCGTTGACATTTTCTGATCCTTCCTCCGGTTTCCCGTGTGTGCTAATCTAACTCGTCTGTGAAAGAATGGAACAAGCTGTGGTCGGGGCTGTTGTAGGTGCCAGCGTTCAAGTTTTACTACAAAACTTGATTTCAAAATCCATGGAAGAGATTAATGGCGTTTGGGGTTTCAAGAAAGACATGGAAAGGCTAAAAGACTCTGTACTCATGATTCAGGCTTACTTATCAAATGCTGAGGAGCATAGGCTTGACAATGAAGCTGTCAATCTTTGGTTGGAACGGCTCGAATTTGTGGCTTTCAAAGCCGATGCTGTGTTGGATGAGATCAACTATCGTGGTTTACGTGACAAAGTTGAGAACCCAAAAAAGAGAAAGTTGGTAAGCTTCTTGTCTTCTTCAAGTTCTAATTCATTTGTTTTCCGCGCAAAAATGGCTCGTAAAATCAAGGACATCAATAAAGAGTTGGAGATAATTCACAAAGATGCACAAACCTATGGCCTTCACACGGCAGTTGTGGCGGCACATCATTTCGGTCTTCTCTCAATCAAACCTTCGGATCGGGAAACTGATTCATTCACCGTCGATCCAATTGTTATGGGAAGAGAGAATGATGTGGCGAAAATTGTTGAAATGTTAGTTACTGCTCCAAATGAAGAAGTTTTTTGTGTCATTCCCATAGTTGGCATGGGAGGACTTGGCAAGACGACATTAGCTCGAAAAGTATTCAACGATGAAAAGATAAGAACGCATTATGACAAAAGGATTTGGGTGTGTGTTTCCGAGCCCTTCAATGTGGTGATTCTTTTTAAGACGATTATTCAATCATTAACTGGAGAACATTGTGAAGGATCTAGAGAAGGGTTCCTGAAAAAGATTCAGCAGCATTTGCGAAGTAAAAGGTATTTGCTTGTCCTTGATGATGTATGGAGTGAAGAGTCAGACAAGTGGGATGATTTTATTAGTTCATTGAGGGGAATCAGTTCTACCAAAGGAAGCAACATTATTGTAACTACAAGAAAGGAAACTGTTGCTGCAATCGTGAAAACACTTCACGTCTATCAACTACGTGCCTTATCAAAAGATGATTGCTGGTCCATAATAAAAGCAAAGGCCTTCAGAGAAGCAGATGTTCCCGCAGAGTTTGAAGAAATAGGGAAACGTATAGCACAAAGATGCAAAGGACTGCCACTAGCAGCCAAAGTAGTTGGAGGTTTGTTAAATGGTACTTCGAGAGAAGAGTGGCTCTCGATTTTAGAGACTCAACTATCATATTCTGGTCAAGATGAAAATAATATCCTAAAAATATTAAAGTTGAGCTTCGACCGTTTGCCCTCATCGTCTCTCAAAAAGTGCTTTGCATATTGTTCCATTTTTCCACAAGATTTCAGAATCAACAGGGACCAACTAATTGAGCTCTGGATGGCAGAAGGATTTTTGCAAACCAATCATGGAAATGACATGGAGACTGTGGGTAATGTTTTTTTCAACCGTCTATTGCAGAACTCTTTATTCCAAGATGTAGAGAGAGATGCGTATGGCAATATAACACATTGTAAGATGCATGACCTTGTGCACGATCTTGCTTGTTCAGTTTCAAACATGAAGGATAGTGGTTCAAATAACATGCACCGAGTTCGATATATTTCCTTGAGTGAAGACAAATCATCTTCCATCTCACAAGAACGAGCAAAATATTTGCGTACTTTGTTCTTCGAAGGTATAGTTTTAGACATGTTTTCCAACTTCAAGTGCTTGCATGTTCTAAAATTGACAGGGTGTGATAATAAAGAGATGTTGATTCAGATCGAGAATCTTATTCACTTAAGATATATTGAACTATCAGAGTCATCAATTGCATGTTTACCAGATTCGATCGGCAAACTCTACAACTTGCAGACTATACGGATAGGAGAGGATACGAAGCTCCCAAACACAATAATAAACTTAATTAGCTTAAGGCATCTTCACTTTTCTTCAATACAACTGCTTCCTGGGATTGGGAAACTAACATGTCTTCAGACATTGCCCTATTACAAAGTCGGCCATGAGAAAGGTTGTGGAGTAGGAGAGCTTGGAAACTTGAAGAATTTGAGAGGAAGTTTAGAGATTCAAAATCTTGAAATGGTTAGCAATAAAGAAGAGGCCTCACATGCAGATTTATATGGAAAGACAAACATATTCCACCTAGTTTTTCGTTGGGGTGAATTAAGAAAACATGTAGCAAATGACGAGAGTGTGTTGGAAGGTCTCCAGCCTCCCCAAAATCTGAAAAGCTTAAAGATCTATGGATACAAAGGCAGAAATTTCCCTTTGTGGACCATGAATATGGCAGTCTACAATGACGTCAAACGTGACTGGACAAGACTTAATTATTTGATTAAGTTAACATTGTCAGGGTGCGATCAATGTGAAGAAATTCCAATGCTTGGCCACCTCTCACATCTCAAGTCTCTTTATTTGTCTGGTCTGACTAATGTAAGATCTATAGGGCTTCGATTCTATGGCATTGAAAGTTGCAGAAACACATCCAGCAATATATTTCCAGCACTCGAGAGGTTGAAGTTGCGTGACATGCCAAGCCTCACAGAGTGGGTACATGCAGAAGTGGCAACTACAGTTTTTCCTTGCCTTGAGTACTTGAACATCTCCTCATGTCCCCAGTTGAAGAGTGCTCCCAGTCATTTTATGTGTCTCAGAGAGTTGGAAATTGAAAGAGTGGATAGTTGTTTACCTTTGGTTAATATATGTGATGGCAGTGTAAGCTCTCTCGAAGACCTTAGAATCACAAAGATGTCAGGATTGACTCATCTTCCAGCTTGGCTTTTTCTTAAAAATCAAATTCTTAGACGCCTTTCTGTAATTGATTGTCCTAACTTAACGCATCTTGTCCCAAGTTGGTTGGGTGGTGGAGCATCCCTTCAACACTTGTCAATAGAAAAGTGTGAAAATTTGGAAGAACTACCTAATGATCTTCACATATTACAGTCTCTCAAGACATTGATCATAGATGAGTGCTCAAAGCTCAAGACATTTCCATATCAAAGCAGCGGACAATCACAAGATGGTCTCATATCTCTCGACTCTTTGACAATTACGAAATGCCAAGAACTGACTACTTTGCCGATCGAGATGTTGGAGTCTTGTGCGAAACAGCTAAGGGTTTTGAACTTGAGTAGCTTGCCAAATTTGACGACTGTTCCTGAGGAAATTGCTTGTCTGCCCAGAATGTCGCATCTAAGTTACTTGATGATTGAGAATCTTCCCAAATCGGTGAGTTTTCTCGAATTGTTTTGTCCTCTTAGAAGCCTGAGATCATTGTCCATTAGTCATTTTTCAGATCCATTTGATTTAGCATCCTTCAATAATATCCTCCGAGATTTGGATTCTCTCCGATGCCTATGTATATTCGGACACGAGCATTCTGAAGTTCTGTCGGATCAGCTTCAGGAGAACTTGGCTGCTTTTGAAGAATTCGGGTTATTTGGTTTTGGATCAATGGAAGCTTTGCCTGAGTGGCTTGGGAATTTGTCTTCACTAAGAAGATTGCATATTATAAACTGCAAAAAGCTGATGTATCTGCCCTCCAAGGAAGCCATTCACCGTCTCAACAAATTAGAACTTTTAATGATTAGCGGTTGTCCGCTATTAAAAAAGAGGTGCAGTCAACAACAAAGAAATGAGAGTGATGATAATTCAGAGTGGTCCAAGATTTCCCACATCCCATATGTTAGCTTGATTTGATTAGTAAGTGCAGACATTGTTGGAATTTGACTAATGCTCTGTTTACATTCATCATGGGGCAACATTTTGGGCGAACAAGAGAGTTTTTGCAACACGTGAACGTGGAAATAAGGCACTGTTCCGGAACCTTCTGCCAACATGTTTGGTATGAGTTTGCGTTTTATTATTATTGGGTTAGTCTTTTGTTAACTGATCTAGATTTTATTATATAATTTAAGAGGTAACTGCAAAACTTACTCCTGGGTTATGCAAAATATTGACAAATAATCTTGTATGTTATTTTTATTTGTAAGCTCCAATGTAAAATTTAAAAAATAGCAAAAACTCTCCAGTTGTGCAAATAACGGACAATCTTTACACATTAATATACTTTGTTTCAAACTTATATTTATTCAGAGACATACCATAAGCTTTCTTATAATTTTAAGATTTTTTAAAAATTATTTGAAAAACTAATAAAATTTTAATACCGTACTTTTTGTATTGTAAGAATTCAAAATTTCATCTTAACATATTAACTTCTTTTGCACCAAGTAAATCAAATTTTATTATTTAGTAACAATTGTGCATAAGTAATGGAGATTAATATCAGCGATCGATAAATGAGAGTATTTCTTTGAACAAGCGCTACACATTCCATTGGTTTAACGTAATCTTGTATACAGGAGAGTGGAGTGGAAATGGCGGGTAACAGTCGTCGATACATCAAAAGCAAAAGTGGCATTAGCTAGACAGGTATAAAAATTGCCTGTGGTACCAAATGTTCTTATGACTGACATGTGATTAATCCAGTTGTGAGATAAATCTTCACTAGAACTAAAATGTTTTTCATATATACAGGAGTAATGACTTTTTATGAAACTTTGGAAATATCTATACGCATTTGGTATTGGTTAGTCAGTTCTATTTCGGTTGGATAGAGATCAGGCGATTTTCCGTATTGATTTCCTTTCTCTTGTATTTCTCAGTTATTTTTCTTCTCCTGATCAGTGTTCCTATGTTCATATTTGAGGATGCATTGTCTTATCTTAGGAGTCGGTATGTATTATGTGTTATTCTACTGTGCAAGTTAAACTAATGTTCATCTGCTAAGTTTATGTCTTGCTGGGTAACTTAACTGTTATATGCTTTCCACTAAATATATGCCTTACCAAAATATCCTACTTCTTGTTTACATATATCCGTGTTGGTTTATTTTATTGAGCAACACCAGGCCAGTAACTTAATTGTCTTCACAGAATCAGCTAGTTATGCCATTAATAGTTTAAAGTTGATTAGGATCCAATTATATCACATCTCTTGATGAGAAACTCTAAAGGGAGTATTGTTTTGCACACGAAGTTGCTTTTTCATTATCGTCCCCACAATGATTAGGATATCCACAATGGTATGATCTGTTAGCATAACTTGTTAATTGTTATACAACAAAATTGGATTTTGTTTCCAAACAAAATAATGGAGTTTGCAGTTTACTTCTGTCTACTTGGGCCAGTGACACGTACTTTAGTGCTGCTACTCCAGTGGGTGCATAATCCTCACTAATAAGCAGTGATATCCGCCACAAAGAGCCACAGCAGCAACCGTCCGACGCCCCTGCCCAAAAGAGTGTGAGAAGACAAAGCTTTACCCATATATATCAGGTTAAGGAAAATTTTGGTGGATATAAGGGTGAAATTAAACAATGATGAGATTCAAAGTCGCAGAATGTGTTACCCTGCTATATACACCAAGAGGATCAGAACAAGCCTTCTTCACTGAAAAAAGAAAGCCACTGGATTAGTTCTGGTCTATTTTACCTATTTCCTGTGGTTATAGTAACTCTCTTTGTCCTGGTGTACTATGCGTTGATAGTTTTCCTTTTCTGAGGCATTAGAATGAGCAGAAACTCAACAGTATGACAAGAATGCTCTTGTTTTCCAAGTCACTTTACTATGTGGTACTGAATGTGCTAGAAAAACTATATAAAGCCTGCTGGATAAAAATGCAAATTTCCTATATTTACACCATAGTTGGAGTGTTTCTATGCTATGAATGTTTTGATTTATTTCATTAATAGATAACAACTTCCCTTTGCCTGGCCATTTGCTCGTTGGTATCACAAATATGCAATGATCTTATTGCCAAATCTGTTTCTGCCCATTGTCTTTCTTCAATGCTCAATTCTTATTCCAATTTAAAATTCTAGAGCTTCACTGTAAAACATCATTTGCTTCAAAAGCTTGATGTTTGGCCTCCTTAAATGGTTAATCGGGGTCATGATTAGTCTATTCCTTGATGTAGGGCGTGAAGACGTATTCAGTGTGTAAGCAGTACATAATTATGTATAGTTGGAAATTGCATGAATCTAAATACAGTTGTAAGGGGGGCCACCGGGATTGAAAAGCCGCTTGTGACAATATTGTGGATCTTTTGTATTTAAGTTAGAAGAATTTGAAGTAGCAGGATTAGGATGGGAACCGTGGGTAACTTTCACTTGCGATTATAAAAGTCATGGGAGACGAAATTTAGTATAAGTGATGTTCCTGTACTGTCAAATCGGGAAATGTATCTCTTGTAGTAAGCCCATAAGTCTTTGGACGATGATTTACTAAATTTGGTGTGAAAAATTTGGCACCATTTTCTCATAGACAACATCAAAAGTACTTATAATGAGCCTTTCCTCATAATTCTAGGACCTATCAAGAACTTTTCCTGGTCACCCGTGGTTGGACACCCCAGAGGGGCATGCTGCTCTGCGACGAGTTCTTGTAGGGTATTCTTTCCGAGATTCTGATGTTGGCTATTGTCAGCTACATTTTTTGTTTTGCATAATATATTCTTATATCCTCAGCTCTTTTTGTGGATTTGTGAACTCGATATAATTTACCAACACTTTCCAATGCAGGGTTTAAATTATGTTGCAGCCTTGCTGCTGCTTGTTATGAAAACTGAAGAAGAGGCTTTCTGGATGCTGGCGGTTCTCTTAGAAAATGTGCTAGTTAGTGACTGTTACACATATAACTTATCCGGATGCCATATCGAACAAAGAGTGTTTAAAGATCTGCTAACCAAGAAATGTCCAAGGTCATTTCTCAATATCTTTTGTTTAATGTATCTTATATGGCTTTCAAATTTCTTGGTGGTTCACTAAAATTTGACTGGAAAAACTCTTGTAGGGTAGCTGCTCATTTGGAAGCTTTGGAGTTTGATGTTTCTCTTGTTTGCACAGAATGGTTTCTATGCCTCTTCTCTAAAAGTTTACATTCAGAGGTTTATTTCCATTATCTTCTTCTCGTGTATGCACCATCAAATCCCAGATCTTAAAGTGCTCATCACTCACAAGATTTGGTTTGTTATTTCTTCCAGAGTACCCTGCGTGTATGGGATGTTCTTTTCTATGAAGGGGCAAAGGTTTTATTTAATGTAGCATTAGCAATTTTCAAGGTGAGATTTGAATAAGTAGTTTGATTTTCTCATTCTGTAACTGTATATAAAAATATATGGAATTCTGTTAATAGTATGTTCCATTGAATGCAGGTGAATGAAGAAGAGTTGCTCTTGGCACATCATGTTGGTGATGTGATCAATATTATTCAGAGAACTACCCATCACCTGTTTGATCCTGATGAATTATTGACGGTAATGTCCAACCCCCTCCCTTTAAATTTAATTCGTGTATGTTTTGGATGCATTACGATGTAACAACTTGTCATAAACATAACCTGATTCACCTCTTGTATCAGAAACTACGTAGGTACTTGTTTTTATTTAAAAATCCCCAGCAAAATCTGATCTCATTATATCGTAATTTGACCAGATGTCTGAAGTGCAATTGCCTTAATTCTATAACTTATCTCATTTTTAAGGATGTAGCTTTTGTACCTTATTAAGATGCCTGGGGAGGGGGGGATGCATCCCACGAGGAAACTATCTTTTATTTTGGGTTGGGGGGAGGGGTCCATCTTGGGTGTATCATGATTGTCTATGTAAAATAGATAATTTTTTGGTTTGTGTAATGAAGGCTGTTAAATGTATCATACAGCAAACGATGCCACGTGATCATGTAAATTGTTACTTGTGTAGGTTGCCTTTGACAAGATAGGGTTTATGACAACCACCACTATATCAAAGCAACGGAAAAAGCAGGAGCCAGCGGTGATGGCAGAGCTCGACCAGAGATTAAGGCGACTAAATTCTGTGAATGAGGATGACAAATAGTGACTTTCTTTTTCTTGGTTGTTGTTGGTTTTAATGTCCAAGGTTTCCAATTTACCCATATCTGGAACAGAAGAGGAAATTGGATGGTTAATTGTACCGATGTTATGTTGTATTTTGGGATCCTTTTTAACCTCTTTAAGACATTCCCATTCTGTAATTATATACCCCAAATTCTGTTGCAGCAGAGCAGAGAAGAAATCTGAGATTTGTGAAATTATACCTTCCTATTGGTATGAGAAATTATTGGCTCTAATTTAGTTGGTTGTGCTGCAAAAAAAGTTTGAAGCTAATAAATATAAGTTGACGAATTACATGAAATGAAAATTTGCCTATTGGTTTTTTAGACGGATAGTTTAAACTTTGAAGGAAGAAGATGAAATTACTTATTTCATGGCTTTCTCTAGTTTCAGAAGTTTAATTTCAGGAAAAATAAATAAAAATATCGAGAAATTACATACTTCAAAAAATGTCTGGTCCAATTTCTATTCCTGTTTTCCCATCTCTTTTTCTATTTCCAAATATTTTGTTTGCACTTGAATCTTTTTATATTTGCATGCATGCACAGTGACCTGGCCAACAGATCATTAATGGACTCTTTTAACTTTTTATATTAATTATCATATTTGTCTACAAGAAAACATGCATGTCACCTACCCAGCAAATCTTATAAACTCTATTAACTTTATTTATTTATTTTTTAATGATCATATTTGTCTGTTCTGAATGGCCGCCAGATTAAACAATTGTTCCATTGCAATACGTTCTCTCCGTGTGCATCATTTTCTTGGTCGTTGCTGTAAGTCAGTCTCACACTAGCTATTTGTTTATGCATGGTCGCCACTTCAATTATTATTGTTTGTTAATCTATCGTGTGCTTATAGGTTGTCACGTTGGCGTTTTCCTCTCTAGTTTCGGGGCAATTACCCAAAGTTATGCATTGTCAATTTGCAGAGTTTCAATTATTTCGGTTTGATGTTAGATGTATACTAACTCAAAATTACTGTTTTTCATCTTGCTAAATTAACTGAGCGTTCTACAATCGTTGACATATTTTCTGATCCCTTCCTCCGAGTGTGCTAATCTTACTCTGTGGGTGAATTAAAGAATGGAAGAAGCTATAGTTGGGGCTGCTGTAGGTGCCAGCATTCAAGTTGTAATGCAAAACTTGCTTTCAAAAGCCATACAAGAGATTAATCTCGTCTCGAATTCCAAGAAAGACATGGAAAGGCTCAAAGATTCTCTGCTCATGATTCAGGCTTACTTGTCTAATGCCGAGGTCCAGAGGCTCGACAATGAAGCTGTCAATCTTTGGCTGGAACGGCTCGAATTTGTGGCTTTCAAAGCTGATGCTGTGTTGGATGAGATCAATTATCGTCGTCTACGCGATATAGTTGAGAACCCAAAAAAGAGAAAGTTGAGCTTCTTGTCTTCTTCAAGTTCTAATTCATTAGTTTTCCGCTCAAAAATGGCTCATAAAATCAAAGACATCAATAAAGAGTTGGAGATAATTCACAAAGATGCACAAACCTATGGCCTTCACACGGCAGTTGTGGCGGCGCATCATTTTGGTCTTCTCTCAATCAAACCTTCGGATCGGGAAACTGATTCATTCGCCGTCGATCCAATTGTTATGGGAAGAGAGAATGATGTGGCGAAAATTGTTGAAATGTTAGTTACTGCTCCAAATGAAGAAGTTTTTTGTGACATTCCCATAGTTGGCATGGGAGGACTTGGCAAGACGACATTAGCTCGAAAAATATTCAGTGACGAAAAGATAAGAACTCATTTTGACAAGAAAATTTGGGTGTGTGTTTCGGAGCCCTTCAACGTGGTGACTCTTTTTAAGATGATTCTTCAATCATTAACTGGAGAAGATTGTGAAGTATCTAGAGAAGGGCTTCTGAAAAAGATTCAACAGCATTTGGGAAGTAATAGGTATTTGCTTACTCTTGATGATGTATGGAGTGACGATTCAAGCAAGTGGAATGATTTTATGAGTTCGTTGTGGGGAATTAGTTCTGCTAAGGGAAATTGCATCATTGTTACTACAAGAAAGGAAACTGTTGCTGCAATCGTGAAAACACTTCATGTCTATCAACTACGAGCCTTATCCAAAGATGATTGCTGGTCCATAATAAAAGCAAAGGCCTTCGGAGCAGCAGATGTTCCCGCAGAGTTTGAAGAAATAGGGAAACGTATAGCACAAAGATGCAAAGGACTGCCACTAGCAGCCAAAGTAGTTGGAGGTTTGTTAAAGGGTACTTCGAGAGAAGATTGGCTCTCGATTTTAGAGACTCAACTATCATATTCTGGTCAAGATGAAAATAATATCCTAAAAATATTAAAGTTGAGCTTTGATCGCCTGCCCTCATCGTCTCTCAAAAAGTGCTTTGCATATTGTTCAATTTTTCCACAGGATTTCAAAATCAACAGGGACCAACTAATTGAGCTCTGGATGGCAGAAGGATTTTTGCAAACCAATCATGGAAATGACATGGAGACTGTGGGTAATATTTTTTTCAACCGTCTATTGCAAAACTCTTTATTCCAAGATGTAGAGAGAGATGAGTATGGCAATATAACACATTGTAAGATGCATGACCTTGTGCACGATCTTGCTTGTTCAGTTTCAAACATGAAGGATAGTGGTTCAAATAACATGCACCGAGTTCGATATATTTCCTTAAGTGAAGACGAATCATCTTCCATCTCACAAGAACGAGCAAAATATTTGCGTACATTGTTCTTCAAAGGTATAGTTTTGGACAACATGTTTTCAAACTTCAAGTGCTTGCATGTTCTAAAATTGGCGGGGTGTGATAATAAAGAGATGTTGATTCAGATCGAGAATCTTATTCACTTAAGATATATTGAACTATCAAAATCATCAATTGGGTTTTTACCAGATTCGATAGGCAAACTCTACAACTTGCAGACTATACGGATAGGAAAGGATACGAAGCTCCCAAACACAATAATAAACTTAATTAACTTAAGGCATCTTCACTTTTCTTCAATACAACTGCCTCCTGGGATTGGGAAATTAACATGTCTTCAGACATTGCCCTTTTACAAAGTCGGCCATGAGAAAGGTTGTGGAGTAGGAGAGCTTGGAAGCTTGAAGAATTTGAGAGGAAGACTAGAGATTCAAGATCTTGAAATGGTTAGCAATAAAGAAGAGGCCTCACATGCAGATTTATATGGAAAGACCAACTTATTCCACCTAGTTTTTCATTGGGGTGAATTAAGAAGACATGGAGCAAATGACGAGAGTGTGTTGGAAGGCCTCCAACCTCCCCAAAAGTTGAAAAGCTTAGGGATCTATGGATACAAAGGCAGAAATTTCCCTTTGTGGACCATGAATATGGCATTCTACAATGACGTCAAACGTGACTGGACAAGACTTAATTATTTGATTAAGTTAACATTGTCATGGTGTGACAAATGTGAAGAAATTCCAATGCTTGGCCACCTCTCACATCTGAAGTATCTTTATTTGATTGGTCTGACTAATGTAAGATCTATAGGGCTTCGATTCTATGGCATTGAAAGTTGCAGCAACACATCCAGATGTATATTTCCAGCACTTGAGAAGTTGGAATTGGAATTCATGTCAAGCCTGACAGAGTGGGTAGATGCACAAGTGGCAACTACAATTTTT
Organism: Misopates orontium; assembly: GCA_946800315.1. Classification (NCBI taxonomy): domain Eukaryota; kingdom Viridiplantae; phylum Streptophyta; class Magnoliopsida; order Lamiales; family Plantaginaceae; genus Misopates; species Misopates orontium. The sequence continues at coordinate 5,009,477 of OX326947.1, forward strand.
CCTCGCCTTGAATACTTGGGCATCTACTCATGCCCCAAGTTGAAGAGTGCTCCCAATCATTTTATGTGTCTCAGAGACTTGAATATTGAAAAAGTGGATAGTTGTTTACCTTTGGTTAATATATGTGATGGCAGTGTAAGCTCTCTCGAAGGCCTTAGAATCACAAAGATGTCTGGATTGATTCATCTTCCAGCTCGGCTTTTTGTTAAAAGTCAAATTCTTAGACGCCTTTTTGTAATTGATTGTCCTAACTTGACGCATCTTGTCCCAAGTTCGTTGGGTGGTGGAGCATCCCTTCAACACTTGTCAATAGAAAAGTGTGAAAATTTGGAAGAACTACCTAATGATCTTCACATATTACAGTCTCTCAAGACATTGGTCATACATGAGTGCTCAAAGCTCAAGACATTTCCATATCAAAGCAGTGGACAATCACAAGATGGTCTCATATCTCTCGAGTCTTTGACGATTACAAAATGCCAAGAACTGACTACTTTGCCAATCGAGATGTTGGAGTCTTGTGCGGAACAACTAAGGTTTTTGACATTGAGTAGCTTGCCAAATTTGATGACTGTTCCTGAGGAAATTGCTTGTCTGCCCAGAATATCGCATCTAAGTGACTTGACGATCGTGAATCTTCCGAAATCGGTGAGTTTTCTCGAATCGTTTTGTCCTCTTAGCAGCCTGAGATCATTGGTCATTAGTTATTTTTCAGATCCATTTGATTTAGCATCCTTCAATAATATCCTCGGAGATTTGGTTTCTCTCCGATGTCTATTTTTATATGGACACCAGCATTCTGAAGTTCTGTCGGATCAGCTTCAGGAGAACTTGACTGCTTTAGAAACATTATGGTTAATTGATTTTGGATCAATCGAAGCTTTGCCTGAGTGGCTTGGGAATTTGTCTTCACTGCGAGAACTGCGTATTCAGAACTGCGAAAAGCTGAAGCATCTGCCCTCCAAGGAAGCCATTCATCGTCTCAACAAATTAGAAATTTTAGGGATTTATCATTGTCCGCTATTAAAAAAGAGGTGCAGTCAGCAACAAAGCAATGAGACTAGAACTGATGATAATTCAGAGTGGTCCAAGATTTCCCACATCCCAACAATTCGCTTGATTTGATTAGTAAGTGCGTGCAGACATTGTTTTTTTTTTTTGATCGATTCGTGCAGACATTGTTGGAATTTAGCTAATGCTATGATTACATTCATCATTTTGTTCTAACAAAGTTCAATCTTTATTATCTTCCCTCAATATGGTATGAGGCCAGCCGGCGAACAAGAGAGCCACAGCATCAACCGTCCGACGCCCCTGCCCAAAAGAGTGAGAGAAGACAAAGCTTTACCCATATATATCAGTTAAGGAAAATTTTGGTGGATATAAGGATGAAATTAAACAAAGATAAGATTCAAAGTCGCAGAATGTGTTCCCCTGCTATATACACCAAGAGGATCAGAACAAGCCTTCTTCACTGAAAAAAGAAAGCCACTGGATTAGTTCTGGTCTATTTTACCTATTTCCTGTGGTGATAGTAACTCTCTTTGGCCTGGTGTACGATGCGTTGATAGTTTTCCTTTTCCGAGGCATTAGAATGAGCTGAAACTCCACGGCATGACAAGAATGCTCTTGTTTTCCAAGTCACTTTACTATGTGGTACTGAATGTGCTGGAAACACTACATAAAGCCTGCTGGATAAAATGCAAATTTCCTATAATTCACACCATAGTTGGAGTATTTCTATGCCAGTATGAATGTTTTGATTTATTTCATTAATAGATGACAACTTCCCTTTGCCTGGCCATTTGCTCGTTGGTATCACATTCATGCAATGATCTTATTGCCAAATCTGTTTCTGCCCGTTGTCTTTCTTCAATGCTCAATTCTTATTCCAATTTAAAATTCTAGAGCTTCATTGTAAAACATCATTTGCTTCAAAAGCTTGATGTTTGGCCTCCTTAAATGGTTTATCGGGGTCATGATTAAGTTATACCTTGCTGTAGGGCGTGAAGATGTATTCAGTGTGTAAGCAGTACATAATTATGTATTGTTGGAAATTGCAAGAATTTAAATACAGTTGTAAGGGGGGCCACTGGGATTGAAAAGCCGCTTGTGACATTGTGGATTTTTTGTATTTAAGTTAAAATGAATTTGAAGTAGCAGGCTTAGGATGGGCACCGTGGTTAACTTTCACTTGTGATTATAAAAGTCGTGGAAGACGAAATTTTAGTATAAGTGATGTCCCTGTACTGTCAAATTGGGAAATTATCTCTTGTAGTAAGCCCACACGTCATTGGACGATGATTTACTAAATTTGGTGTGAAATAATTTGGCACCATTTTCTCATAGACAACATCAAAAGTACTTATAATGAGCTTTTCCTCATAATTCTAGGACCTACCAAGAACTTTTCCTGGTCACCCGTGGTTGGACACCCCAGAGGGGCATGCTGCTCTGCTACGAGTTCTTGTAGGGTACTCTTTCCGAGATTCTGATGTTGGCTATTGTCAGGTACATTTTTTTTTTGCATATTCTTTTATCCTCTCTTTTTGTGGATTTGGGAACTCGATGTAATTTACCAACACTTTCCGATGCAGGGTATTACGTTGCAGTCTTGCTGCTGCTTGTGATGAAAACTGAAGAAGAGGCTTCCTGGATGCTGGCTGATCTCTTAAAAAATGTGCTAGTTAGTGACTGTTACACGTATAACTTATCCGGATACCATATCGAACATGAGTGTTTAAAGATCTGCTAACCAAGAAATGTCCAAGGTCATTTCTCAATTGTTTAATGTATCTTATATGGCTTTCAAATTTCTTGGTGGTTCACTAAAATTTGACTGGAAAAACTCTTGTAGGGTAGCTGCTCATTTGGAAGCTTTGGAGTTTGATGTTTCTCTTGTTTGCACAGAATGGTTTCTATGCCTCTTCTCTAAAAGTTTACATTCAGAGGTTTATTTCCATTATCTTCTTCTCGTGTATGCACCATCAAATCCCAGATCTTAAAGTGCTCATCACTCACAAGATTTGGTTTGTTATTTCTTCCAGAGTACCCTGCGTGTATGGGATGTTCTTTTCTATGAAGGGGCAAAGGTTTTATTTAATGTAGCATTAGCAATTTTCAAGGTGAGATTTGAATAAGTAGTTTGATTTTCTCATTCTGTAACTGTATATAAAAATATATGGAATTCTGTTAATAGTATGTTCCATTGAATGCAGGTGAATGAAGAAGAGTTGCTCTTGGCACATCATGTTGGTGATGTGATCAATATTATTCAGAGAACTACCCATCACCTGTTTGATCCTGATGAATTATTGACGGTAATGTCCACTCCCCCTCCCTTAAATTTAATTGTATATGTTTTCGATGCATTACGATGGAACAACTTGTCATAAACATAACCTGATTCACCTCTTGTATCAGAAACTACGTAGGTACTTGTTTTTATTTAAAAATCCCCAGCAAAATCTGATCTCATTATATCGTAATTTGACCAGATGTCTGAAGGGCAATTGCCTTAAGTCTGTAAATTATCTCATTTTTAAGGATGTAGCTTTTGTAAATTATTAAGATGCCCGGGGAGGGGGGTATGCATCCCACGAGAAAAACTATCTTTCATTTTGGGTGGGAGGGGTCCATCTTGGGTGTATCATGATTTTCTATATAAAATAGATCATTTTTTGGTTTGTATAATGTAGGCTGTTAAATGTATCATACAGCAAACGATGCCCCGTGATCATGTAAATTGTTACTTGTGTAGGCTGCCTTTGACAAGATAGGGTTTATGACAACCACCACTATTTCAAAGCAACGGAAAAAGCAGGAGCCAGCGGTGATGGCAGAGCTCGACCAGAGATTAAGGCGACTAAATTCTGTGAATGAGGATGACAAGTAGTGACTTTTTTTTTGGTTGTTGTTGGTTTTGAGGTTTCCAATCATCCCATATCTGGAACAGAAGAGAAAATTAGATGGTTGTAATGTTGAATTTTGGGATCCTTTTTAACCTCTTTAAGACATTCCGATTCTGTAATTATATACCTCAAATTCTGTTGCAGCAAAGCAGAGAAGAATTCTCTCTGAGATTTGTGAAATTATACCTTTCTATTGGTATGAAAAATTATTGGCTCTATTTTTTTTAGTTGGATGTGTTACAAAAAAAGTTTGAAGCTAATAAAAATAAGTTGACAAGTTACATGAAATGAAAATTTGCCTATTGGTTTTTAGAAGGATGGTTTGAACTTTAAAGGAAGAAGATGAAATTACATATTTCAAGGTTTTCTCTAGTTTCATAAGTCTAATTTCAGAAAGAAAAAAAAAAGATTATCTAGAAATTACATACTTAAAAGTTGTCTGGTCGAATGACTGAAATTTGCAATTTTACCCGTTAGTGACAAAAATAAAGAATTTAGAACACAATAAATAACTTAGAATGAAATGAGGTTAAGAGGACAAAGATGAAATATACCCGCAACGGGAGCATGCACATCTGCAACAATACACTATTCCTGTTTTATCATCTTTTTTTCTTTTTCTTGATCACTATTCTATTTCCAAATATTTTGTTCTGAATGGCCGCCAGATTAAACAATTGTTACATTTTCTTAGTCGTTGCTGTAAGTCAGTCTCTCACACTAGCTATTTGTTTATGCTCGCCACTTCAATTATTATTGTTTCTAGTTACATCATTTATATTATATAATCTGTTGTGTGCTTGTCATTTGGGTTCTAAGTTTGAAGTTTTCCTTTGTAGCTTCGAGGCAATCACGTAGAGCTGTGCATTCTCCATTGACTTTCAGATTTTCATTTATTTCGGGTTTGATGTTCATACCAATAGTTACTTCTCTCTCTTGCTAAATTAACTGAGCTTCTCCGATCGTTGACATTTTCTGATATTTTCCTCCAGTTTCCGGTGTGTGCTAATCTAACTCGTCGGTGAAAGAATGGAAGAAGCTATAGTTGGGGCTGCTGTAGGTGCCAGCATTCAAGTTGTAATGCAAAACTTGATTTCAAAAGCCATACAAGAGATTAATCTCGTCTCGAATTCCAAGAAAGACATGGAAAGGCTGAAAGACTCAGTACTCATGATTCAGGCTTACTTGTCTAATGCCGAGGTCCAGAGGCTCGACAATGAAGCTGTCAATCTTTGGCTGGAACGGCTCGAATTTGTGGCTTTCAAAGCTGATGCTGTGTTGGATGAGATCAATTATCGTCGTCTACGCGATATAGTTGAGAACCCAAAAAAGAGAAAGTTGAGCTTCTTGTCTTCTTCAAGTTCTAATTCATTAGTTTTCCGCTCAAAAATGGCTCATAAAATCAAGGACATCAATAAAGAGTTGGAGATAATTCACAAAGATGCACAAACCTATGGCCTTCACACGGCAGTTGTGGCGGCGCATCATTTTGGTCTTCTCTCAATCAAACCTTCGGATCGGGAAACTGATTCATTCGCCGTCGATCCAATTGTTATGGGAAGAGAGAATGATGTGGCGAAAATTGTTGAAATGTTAGTTACTGCTCCAAATGAAGAAGTTTTTTGTGTCATTCCCATAGTTGGCATGGGAGGACTTGGCAAGACGACATTAGCTCGAAAAATATTCAGTGACGAAAAGATAAGAACTCATTTTGACAAGAAAATTTGGGTGTGTGTTTCGGAGCCCTTCAACGTGGTGACTCTTTTTAAGATGATTCTTCAATCATTAACTGGAGAAGATTGTGAAGTATCTAGAGAAGGGCTTCTGAAAAAGATTCAACAGCATTTGGAAAGTAATAGGTATTTGCTTACTCTTGATGATGTATGGAGTGACGATTCAAACAAGTGGAATGATTTTTGAGTTCGTTGTGGGGAATTAGTTCTGCTAAGGGAAATTGCAACATTGTTACTACAAGAAAGGAAACTGTTGCTGCAATCGTGAAAACACTTCATGTCTATCAACTACGTGCCTTATCCAAAGATGATTGCTGGTCCATAATAAAAGCAAAGGCCTTCGGAGCAGCAGATGTTCCCGCAGAGTTTGAAGAAATAGGGAAACGTATAGCACAAAGATGCAAAGGACTGCCACTAGCAGCCAAAGTAGTTGGAGGTTTGTTAAATGGTACTTCGAGAGAAGAGTGGCTCTCGATTTTAGAGACTCAACTATCATATTCTGGTCAAGATGAAAAATATATCCTAAAAGTATTAAAGTTGAGCTTCGACCGTCTGCCCTCATCGTCTCTGAAAAAGTGCTTTGCATATTGTTCCATTTTTCCACAGGATTTCAAAATCAACAGGGACCAACTAATTGAGCTCTGGATGGCAGAAGGATTTTTGCAAACCAATCATGGAAATGACATGGAGACTGTGGGTAATATTTTTTTCAACCGTCTATTGCAAAACTCTTTATTCCAAGATGTAGAGAGAGATGAGTATGGCAATATAACACATTGTAAGATGCATGACCTTGTGCACGATCTTGCTTGTTCAGTTTCAAACATGAAGGATAGTGGTTCAAATAACATGCACCGAGTTCGATATATTTCCTTGAGTGAAGACGAATCATCTTCCATCTCACAAGAGCGAGCAAAATATTTGCGTACATTGTTCTTCAAAGGTATAGTTTTAGACAACATGTTTTCGAACTTCAAGTGCTTGCATGTTCTAAAATTGACGGGGTGTGATAATAAAGAGATGCTGATTCGGATCGAGAATCTTATTCACTTAAGATATCTTGAACTATCAAAATCATCAATTGCATGTTTACCGGATTCGATCGGCAAACTATACAACTTGCAGACTCTATGGATAAGATATGATACGAAGCTCCCGAACACAATAGTAAACTTAATTTGCTTAAGGCATCTTCATATTTCTTGCATAGAATTGCCTCCTGGGATTGGGAAACTAACATGTCTTCAGACATTGCCCTATTACAAAGTCGGCCATGAGAAAGGTTGTGGAGTAGGGGAGCTTGGAAGCTTGAAGAATTTGAGAGGAAGATTAGAGATTCAAAATCTTGAAATGGTTAGCAATAAGGAAGAGGCCTCACATGCAGATTTATATGGAAAGACAAACATATTCCACCTAGTTTTTCGTTGGGGTGAATTAAGAAAACATGTAGCAAATGACGAGAGTGTGTTGGAAGGTCTCCAGCCTCCCCAAAATCTGAAAAGCTTAAAGATCTATGGATACAAAGGCAGAAATTTCCCTTTGTGGACCATGAATATGGCAGTCTACAATGACGTCAAACGTGACTGGACAAGACTTAATTATTTGATTAAGTTAACATTGTCAGGGTGCGATCAATGTGAAGAAATTCCAATGCTTGGCCACCTCTCACATCTCAAGTCTCTTTATTTGTCTGGTCTGACTAATGTAAGATCTATAGGGCTTCGATTCTATGGCATTGAAAGTTGCAGAAACACATCCAGCAATATATTTCCAGCACTCGAGAGGTTGAAGTTGCGTGACATGCCAAGCCTCACAGAGTGGGTACATGCAGAAGTGGCAACTACAGTTTTTCCTTGCCTTGAATACTTGGACATCTGCTCATGCCCCCAGTTGAAGAGTGCTCCCAGTCATTTTATGTGTCTCAGAGACTTGAAAATGGAAGGAGTGGATAGTTGTTTACCTTTGATTAATATATGTGATGGCAGTGTAAGCTCTCTTCAAGACCTTAGCATCACAAAGATGTCAGGATTGATTCATCTTCCAGCTCGGGTTTTTGTTAAAAATCAAATTCTCAGAGACTTTTCTATATCTGATTGTCCTAACTTAACGCATCTTGTCCAAAGTTCGTTGGGTGGTGGCGCATCCCTTCAACACTTGTCAATAGATAAGTGTGAAAATTTGGAAGAACTACCCAATGATCTATACATATTACACTCTCTCATATCATTGGACATACATGAGTGCTCAAAGCTCAAGACATTTCCATATCAAAGCAGTGGACAATCACAAGATGGTCTCATATCCCTCCAGTCTTTGACAATTACGGGATGCCAAGAACTGACTACTTTGCCGATCAAGATGTTGGAGTCTTGTGCGAAACAGCTAAGGGCTTTGACATTGAGTAGCTTGCCAAATTTGACTACTGTTCCTGCGGAAATTGCTTGTCTGCCCAGAATGTCGCATCTAATTGCCTTGAAGATTGTGAATCTTCCCAAATTGGTGAGTTATCTCGAGTCGTTTTGTCCTCTTAGCAGCCTGAGATCATTGTCCATTAGTCATTTTTCAGATCCATTTGATTTAGCATCCTTCAATAATATCCTCCGAGATTTGGTTTCTCTCCGATGCCTATATATATACGGACACGAGCATTCTGAAGTTCTGTCGGATCAGGAGAACTTGGCTGCTTTAGAAGAATTAGGGTTATTTGGTTTTGGATCAATGGAAGCTTTGCCTGAGTGGCTTGGGAATTTGTCTTCACTACGAGAATTGTATATTCAGAACTGCGAAAAGCTGAAGCATCTGCCCTCCAAGGAAGCCATTCACCGTCTCAACAAATTAGAACTTTTAATGATTAGCGGTTGTCCGCTATTAAAAAAGAGGTGCAGTCAACAACAAAGAAATGAGAGTGATGATAATTCAGAGTGGTCCAAGATTTCCCACATCCCATATGTTAGCTTGGTTTGATTAGTAAGTGCAGACATTGTTGGAATTTGACTAATGCTCTGTTTACATTCATCATGGGGCAACATTTTGTGCTAACAAAGTTCATTCCTTACGTACTTAATTACCATAAGGCACTGTTCCGGAACCTTCTGCCAACATGTTTGGTATGAGTTTGCGTTTTATTATTATTGGGTTAGTCTTTTGTTAACTGATCTAGATTTTATTATATAATTTAAGAGGTAACTGCAAAACTTACTCCTGGGTTATGCAAAATATTGACAAATAATCTTTTATGTTATTTTTATTTGTAAGCTCCAATGTAAAATTTAAAAATTAGCAAAAACTCTCCAGTTGTGCAAATAACGGACAATCTTTACACATTAATATACTTTGTTTCAAACTTATATTTATTCAGAGACATACCATAAGCTTTCTTATAATTTTAAGATTTTTTAAAAAATATTTGAAAAACTAATAAAATTTTAATACCGTACTTTTTGTATTGTAAGAATTCAAAATTTCATCTTAACATATTAACTTCTTTTGCACCAAGTAAATCAAATTTTATTATTTAGTAACAATTGTGCATAAGTAATGGAGATTAATATCAGCGATCGATAAATGAGAGTATTTCTTTGAACAAGCGCTACACATTCCATTGGTTTAACGTAATCTTGTATACAGGAGAGTGGAGTGGAAATGGCGGGTAACAGTCGTCGATACATCAAAAGCAAAAGTGGCATTAGCTAGACAGGTATAAAAATTGCCTGTGGTACCAAATGTTCTTATGACTGACATGTGATTAATCCAGTTGTGAGATAAATCTTCACTAGAACTAAAATGTTTTTCATATATACAGGAGTAATGACTTTTTATGAAACTTTGGAAATATCTATACGCATTTGGTATTGGTTAGTCAGTTCTATTTCGGTTGGATAGAGATCAGGTGATTTTCCGTATTGATTTCCTTTCTCTTGTATTTCTCAGTTATTTTTCTTCTCCTGATCAGTGTTCCTATGTTCATATTTGAGGATGCATTGTCTTATCTTAGGAGTCGGTATGTATTATGTGTTATTCTACTGTGCAAGTTAAACTAATGTTCATCTGCTAAGTTTATGTCTTGCTGGGTAACTTAACAGTTATATGCTTTCCACTAAATATATGCCTTACCAAAATATCCTACTTCTTGTTTACATATATCCGTGTTGGTTTATTTTATTGAGCAACACCAGGCCAGTAACTTAATTGTCTTCACAGAATCAGCTAGTTATGCCATTAATAGTTTAAAGTTCATTAGGATCCAATTATATCGCATCTCTTGATGAGAAACTCTAAAGGGAGTATTGTTTTGCCCATGAAGTTGCTTTTTCATATCGTCCCCACAGTGATGAGGATATCCACAATGGTATGATCTGTTAGCATAACTTGTTAATTGTTATACAACAAAATTGGATTTTGTTTCCAAACAAAATAATGGAGTTTGCAGTTTACTTCTGTCTACTTGGGCCAGTGACACGTACTTTAGTGCTGCTACTCCAGTGGGTGCATAATCCTCACTAATAAGCAGTGATATCCGCCACAAAGAGCCACAGCAGCAACCGTCCGACGCCCCTGCCCAAAGGACTGTGAGAAGACAAAGCTTTACCCATATATATCAGGTTAAGGAAAATTTTGGTGGATATAAGGGTGAAATTAAACAATGATGAGATTCAAAGTCGCAGAATGTGTTACCCTGCTATATACACCAAGAGGATCAGAACAAGCCTTCTTCACTGAAAAAAGAAAGCCACTGGATTAGTTCTGGTCTATTTTACCTATTTCCTGTGGTTATAGTAACTCTCTTTGTCCTGGTGTACTATGCGTTGATAGTTTTCCTTTTCTGAGGCATTAGAATGAGCAGAAACTCAACAGTATGACAAGAATGCTCTTGTTTTCCAAGTCACTTTACTATGTGGTACTGAATGTGCTAGAAAAACTATATAAAGCCTGCTGGATAAAAATGCAAATTTCCTATATTTACACCATAGTTGGAGTGTTTCTATGCTATGAATGTTTTGATTTATTTCATTAATAGATAACAACTTCCCTTTGCCTGGCCATTTGCTCGTTGGTATCACAAATATGCAATGATCTTATTGCCAAATCTGTTTCTGCCCATTGTCTTTCTTCAATGCTCAATTCTTATTCCAATTTAAAATTCTAGAGCTTCACTGTAAAACATCATTTGCTTCAAAAGCTTGATGTTTGGCCTCCTTAAATGGTTAATCGGGGTCATGATTAGTCTATTCCTTGATGTAGGGCGTGAAGACGTATTCAGTGTGTAAGCAGTACATAATTATGTATAGTTGGAAATTGCATGAATCTAAATACAGTTGTAAGGGGGGCCACCGGGATTGAAAAGCCGCTTGTGACAATATTGTGGATCTTTTGTATTTAAGTTAGAAGAATTTGAAGTAGCAGGATTAGGATGGGAACCGTGGGTAACTTTCACTTGCGATTATAAAAGTCATGGGAGACGAAATTTAGTATAAGTGATGTTCCTGTACTGTCAAATCGGGAAATGTATCTCTTGTAGTAAGCCCATAAGTCTTTGGACGATGATTTACTAAATTTGGTGTGAAAAATTTGGCACCATTTTCTCATAGACAACATCAAAAGTACTTATAATGAGCCTTTCCTCATAATTCTAGGACCTATCAAGAACTTTTCCTGGTCACCCGTGGTTGGACACCCCAGAGGGGCATGCTGCTCTGCGACGAGTTCTTGTAGGGTATTCTTTCCGAGATTCTGATGTTGGCTATTGTCAGCTACATTTTTTGTTTTGCATAATATATTCTTATATCCTCAGCTCTTTTTGTGGATTTGTGAACTCGATATAATTTACCAACACTTTCCAATGCAGGGTTTAAATTATGTTGCAGCCTTGCTGCTGCTTGTTATGAAAACTGAAGAAGAGGCTTTCTGGATGCTGGCGGTTCTCTTAGAAAATGTGCTAGTTAGTGACTGTTACACATATAACTTATCCGGATGCCATATCGAACAAAGAGTGTTTAAAGATCTGCTAACCAAGAAATGTCCAAGGTCATTTCTCAATATCTTTTGTTTAATGTATCTTATATGGCTTTCAAATTTCTTGGTGGTTCACTAAAATTTGACTGGAAAAACTCTTGTAGGGTAGCTGCTCATTTGGAAGCTTTGGAGTTTGATGTTTCTCTTGTTTGCACAGAATGGTTTCTATGCCTCTTCTCTAAAAGTTTACCTTCAGAGGTTTATTTCCATTATCTTCTTCTCGTGTATGCACCATCAAATCCCAGATCTTAAAGTGCTCATCACTCACAAGATTTGGTTTGTTATTTCTTTCAGAGTACCCTGCGTGTATGGGATGTTCTTTTCTATGAAGGGGCAAAGGTTTTATTTAATGTAGCATTAGCAATTTTCAAGGTGAGATTTGAATAAGTAGTTTGATTTTCTCATTCTGTAACTGTATATGAAAATATATGGAATATTGTTAATAGTATGTTCCAATGAATGCAGGTGAATGAAGAAGAGTTGCTCTGATCTGAATGGCAAGCGGATTAGCGTGTATACAAGAAAACATGTCATCTGCCCAGCGAATTTTTAAACTCTATTAACTTCTTTTTTTATTATTTATTAATTAATTATCATATTTGTCTGTTCTGAATGGCCGTCAGATTAAACAATTGTTCCATTGCGACACGTTCTGTCCGTGTACATCATTTTCTTAGTCGTTGCTGTAAGTCAGTCTCACACTAGCTAATTAGCTATATGTTTATGCATGCTAGCCACTTCAATTATTATTATTTGTTAATCTATCGTGTGCTTATAGTGTTATAAAATAAATTCAGATTAGATATAAAAGACTGACATATTTACATAGAAAATCCCAAATTACTTTGAGGTAAAAAACTACGGACAAGAAAGAAGAATTACTATGAGATAAATATAGGAATTACAATTCTTGAATTTTTACCGTAGTAAGATCCTCAAACTCTCTATATTTTACTCATGACTCACTTAAACACTGTAAATATACAAAAAAGCTTAAGAGATAAATGTTTGTTTTGGGATGATTCAAAGGATGCACGTATTTATAGAATTATTTTGGGAGGAGAAATCTCTATTTCTCATAACTAAGTGCCCTATTTGCAAATATAGCTCTAGGCCCATAATTGCAATAAATCAGTCATGATTGTGTGCTAGTTTCATTTTCAGATTTGATTCCACCCACATGCACTAACCGTTGATTGGTGGATTAAGATTGGGTGATCCTACACAAAAGCGTCGTGATCTTAAGGGAGGTGCTCGAATTAACCAACGAGAGAGTGGACACGTAGCTGAGCACTCAATTAGTGTGGGACGGACTACATTGTCACTTTCCTCTGTAGTTTCCGGGCAATTACCTAAAGTTATGCATTTGTCAATTTGCAGAGTTTCCAATTATTTCGGTTTGATGTTAGATGTATACTAACTCAAAATTACTGTTTTTTCATCTTGCTAAATTAACTGAGCGTTCTACAATCGTTGACATATTTTCTGATCCCTTCCTCCGAGTGTGCTAATCTAACTCTGTGGGTGAATTAAAGAATGGAAGAAGCTATAGTTGGGGCTGCTGTAGGTGCCAGCATTCAAGTTGTAATGCAAAACTTGATTTCAAAAGCCATACAAGAGATTAATCTCGTATCGAATTCCAAGAAAGACATGGAAAGGCTCAAAGATTCTCTGCTCATGATTCAGGCTTACTTGTCTAATGCCGAGGTCCAGAGGCTCGACAACGAAGCTGTCAAACTTTGGTTGCACCAGCTCGAATCTGTGGCTTTCGAAGCCGATGCTGTGTTGGATGAGATCAACTATCGTCGTCTACGTAAAATAGTTGAGAAACGAGAACAAGGTACGCTGAGAAGCCTCATCTCTTCTTCAAGTTCTAATTCATTAGCGTTTCGTGCAAAAATGGCTCGTAAAATCGAGGGCATCAACAAGGAGCTGGAGATAATTAACAAAAATGCACAAAGCTATGGCCTTCATACGGCAGTTGTGGCGGCACATCATTCTAGTCTTCTCTCAGTCACACCTTCTGAATGGGAAACTGATTCATTCAGTGTCGACCCAATTGTTGTGGGAAGGGAGAATGATTTTTCAAAAATAGTTGAAATGTTAGTTACCACTCCAACTGAGGAAGTTTTTTATGTCATTCCCATAGTTGGCATGGGAGGACTTGGCAAGACGACATTAGCTCGAAAAGTATTCAACGATGAAAAGATAAGAAGTCATTATGACAAAAGGATTTGGGTGTGTGTTTCCGAGCCCTTCAATGTGGTGATTCTTTTTAAGATGATTATTCAATCATTAACTGGAGAACATTGTGAAGGATCTAGAGAAGGGTTCCTGAAAAAGATTCAGCAGCATTTGGGAAGTACAAGGTATTTGCTTGTCCTTGATGATGTATGGAATGAAGAGTCAGACAAGTGGGATGATTTTATTAGTTCATTGTGGGGAATCAGTTCTACCAAAGGAAGCAACATTATTGTAACTACAAGAAAGGAAACTGTTGCTGCAATCGTGAAAACACTTCATGTCTATCAACTACGTGCCTTATCAAAAGATGATTGCTGGTCCATAATAAAAGCAAAGGCCTTCAGAGAAGCAGATGTTCCAGCAGAGTTTGAAGAAATAGGGAAACGTATAGCACAAAGATGCAAAGGACTGCCACTAGCAGCCAAAGTAGTTGGAGGTTTGTTAAAGGGTACTTCGAGAGAAGAGTGGCTCTCGATTTTAGAGACTCAACTATCATATTCTGGTCAAGATGAAAATAATATCCTAAAAATATTAAAGTTGAGCTTCGACCGTTTACCCTCATCGTCTCTTAAAAAGTGCTTTGCATATTGTTCCATTTTTCCACAAGATTTCAGAATCAACAGGGACCAACTAATTGAACTCTGGATGGCAGAAGGATTTTTGCAAACCAATCATGGAAATGACATGGAGACTGTGGGTAATATTTTTTTCAACCGTCTATTGCAAAACTCTTTATTCCAAGATGTAGAGAGAGATGCGTATGGCAATATAACACATTGTAAGATGCATGACCTTGTGCACGATCTTGCTTGTTCAGTTTCAAACATGAAGGATAATGGTTCAGATAACATGCACCGAGTTCGATATATTTCCTTGAGTGAAGACGAATCATCTTCCATCTCACAAGAGCGAGCAAAATATTTGCGTACATTGTTCTTCGAAGGTATAGTTTTAGACAACATGTTTTCGAACTTCAAGTGCTTGCATGTGTTAAAATTGACGGGGTGTGATAATAAAGAGATGCTGATTCCGATCGAGAATCTTATTCACTTAAGATATCTTGAACTATCAAAATCATCAATTACATGTTTACCGGATTCGATCGGCAAACTCTACAACTTGCAGACTCTATGTATAGGAAATAATACGAAGCTCCCGAACACAATAGTAAACTTAATTTGCTTAAGGCATCTTCATATTTCTTGCATAGAATTGCCTCCAGGGATTGGGAAACTAACATGTCTTCAAACATTGCCCTATTACAAAGTCGGCCATGAGAAAGGTTGTGGAGTAGGGGAGCTTGGAAGCTTGAAGAATTTGAGAGGAAGATTAGAGATTCAAAATCTTGAAATGGTTAGCAATAAAGAAGAGGCCTCACATGCAGATTTATATGGAAAAACAAACATATTCCACCTAGTTTTTCGTTGGGGTGAATTAAGAAGACATGTAGCAAATGACGAGAGTGTATTGGAAGGCCTCCAACCTCCCCAAAACTTGAAAAGCTTAGGGATCTATGGATACAAAGGCAGAAATTTTCCTTTGTGGACCATGAATATGGCAGTCTACAATGACGTCAAACGTGACTGGACAAGACTTAATTATTTGATTAAGTTAATATTGTCAGGGTGCGATCAATGTGAAGAAATTCCAATGCTTGGCCACCTCTCACATCTCAAGTCTCTTTATTTGTATGGTCTGACTAATGTAAGATCTATAGGGCTTCGATTCTATGGCATTGAAAGTTGCAGAAACACATCCAGCAATATATTTCCAGCACTTGAGAGGTTGGAATTGTATGTCATGCCAAGCCTCACAGAGTGGGTACATGCAGAAGTGGCAACTACAGTTTTTCCTTGCCTTGAGTACTTGGACATCAGCTCGTGCCCCCAGTTGAAGAGTGCTCCCAGTCATTTTATGTGTCTCAGAGAGTTGAAAATTGAAAGAGTGGATAGTTGTTTACCTTTGGTTAATATATGTGATGGCAGTGTAAGCTCTCTTCAAGACCTTAGAATCACAAAGATGTCAGGATTGACTCATCTTCCAGCTTGGCTTTTTCTTAAAAATCAAATTCTTAGACGCCTTTTTGTAATTGATTGTCCTAACTTGACGCATCTTGTCCCAAGTTGGTTGGGTGGTGGAGCATCCCTTCAACACTTGACAATACAAAAGTGTGTAAATTTGGAAGAACTACCTAATGATCTTCACATATTACAGTCTCTCAAGACATTGGTCATACATGAGTGCTCAAAGCTCAAGACATTTCCATATCAAAGCAGTGGACAATCACAAGATGACCTCATATCTCTCCACTCTTTGGCAATTACGGGATGCCAAGAACTGACTACTTTGCCGATCAAGATGTTGGAGTCTTGTGCGAAACAGCTAAGGGTTTTGACATTGAGTAGCTTGCCAAATTTGACTACTGTTCCTGCGGAAATTGCTTGTCTGCCCAGAATGTCGCATCTAATTGCCTTGAAGATTGTGAATCTTCCCAAATTGGTGAGTTATCTCGAGTCGTTTTGTCCTCTTAGAAGCCTGAGATCATTGTCCATTAGTCATTTTTCAGATCCATTTGATTTAGCATCCTTCAATAATATCCTCCGAGATTCGCATTCTCTCCAACGCCTATCTATATACGGACACGAGCATTCTCAAGTTTTGTCAGATCAGCTTCAGGAGAACTTGGCTGCTTTAGAAGAATTATGGTTACTTGATTTTGGATCAATGGAAGCTTTGCCTGAGTGGCTTGGGAATTTGTCTTCACTAAGAACATTGCATATTCAGAACTGCGAAAAGCTGAAGCATCTGCCCTCCAAGGAAGCCATTCATCGTCTCAACAAATTAGAAAGTTTAAGGATTATCAATAGTCCGCTATTAAGAGAGAGGTGCAGTAATAAGAGTGATGATAATTCAGAGTGGTCCAAGATTTCCCACATCCCAAGACGTCGCATTTTTTGATTAGTAAGTGCAGACATTGTTGGAATTTAAGTATTTAACTAATACTCTGTTTACATTCTTCATCTGGGGCAACATTTGTGCTAACAAACTTCAATCTTTATTGTCTTCCCTCAATATGAGGCCAGCTGGCGAACAAGGCACGTATGTATGCGCCCAGTTTTTTGAACACGTGAACGTGGAAATAAAGCACCATTTCGAACCTTCTGCCAACATGTTTGGTATGAGTTTGCGTGTTATTATTATTGGGTTAGTCTTTTGTTAACTGATCTAGATTTTATTATATAATTTAAGAGGTAACTGCAAAACTTACTCCTGGGTTATGCAAAATATTGACAAATAATCTTTTATGTTATTTTTATTTGTAAGCTCCAATGTAAAATTTAAAAAATAGCAAAAACTCTCCAGTTGTACAAATAATGGACAATCTTTACACATTAATATATTTTGTTTCAAACTTATATTTATTCAGAGACGTACCATTTGCTCGTTGGTATCACATTCATGCAATGATCTTATTGCCAAATCTGTTTCTGCCCATTGTCTTTCTTCAATGCTCAATTCTTATTCCAATTTAAAATTCTAGAGCTTCATTGTAGAACATCATTTGCTTCAAAAACTTGATGTTTGGCCTCCTTAAATGGTTAATCGGCGTCATGATTATATTATACCTTGCTGTAGGGCGTGAAGACGTATTCAGTGTGTAAGCAGTACATAATTATGTATGTATAGTTGGAAATTGCATGAGTTTTAAATACAGTTGTAAGGGGGGCCACTGGGATTGAAAAGCCGCTTGTGACATTGTGGATCTATTTTATTTAAGTTAAAATGAATTTGAAGGAGCAGGATTAGGATGGGAACCGTGGTTAACTTTCACTTGCGATTATAGAAGTCATGGGAGACGAAACTCTAGTATAAGTGATGTTCCTGTACTGTCAAATCGGGAAATGTATCTCTTGTAGTAAGCCCACACGTCTTTGGACGATGATTTACTAAAATTGGTGTGAAATAATTTGGCACCATTTTCTCATAGACAACATCAAAAGTACTTATAACGAGCTTTTCCTCATAATTCTAGGGCCTACCAACAACTTCACCCTTGGTTGGACACCCCAGAGGGGCATGCTGTTCTGCGACGAGTTCTTATAGGATATTCTTTCCGAGATTCTGATGTTGGCTATTGTCAGGTACTTTTTTTTTTTTTTGCATATTCTTATATCCTCAGCTCTTTTTGTGGATTTGGGAACTCGATATAATTTACCAACACTTTCCGATGCAGGGTTTAAATTATGTTGCAGCCTTGCTGCTGCTTGTGATGAAAACTGAAGAAGAGGCTTTCTGGATGCTGGCTGTTCTCTTAGAAAATGTGCTAGTTTGTGACTGTTACACATATAACTTATATGGATGCCATATCGAATAAAGAGTGTTTAAAGATCTGCTAACCAAGAAATGTCCAAGGTCATTTCCCGATTTTTCCGTTTAATGTTATCTTATGTTGTTTTATTGCAATTTGTTGGTGGTTCACTAAACCTCGAGTGAGAAGAATCTTGTAGGGTAGCGGCTCATTTGGAAGCTCTGCAGTTCGATGTTTCTCTTGTTTGCACAGAATGGTTTCTATGCCTCTTCTCTAAAAGTTTACCTTCAGAGGTTTATTTCCATTATCTTCTTCTCATATATGAACCATCAAATCCAGATCTTAAAGTAGCTCATACTCACGAGATTTGGTTTGTTATTCCTTTCAGTCAACCCTGCGTGTATGGGATGTTCTTTTCTACGAAGGGGCAAAGGTTTTATTTAATGTAGCCTTAGCAATTTTCAAGGTGAGAATTCAAGAACAATGTATATGGAGTTTGATTTTCTCATTTTTGTAAATGTATATGAAAATATATGGAATATTGTTACATAGTATGTTCCAATGATGCAGATGAATGAAGAAGAGTTGCTCGTGGCACATCATGTTGGTGATGTGATCAATATTATTCAGAGAACTACCCACCACCTATTTGATCCCGATGAATTCTTGACGGTAATGTCCAACACCCCCCCCCCCCTCCAAATTTTATTTGTATGTTCTGGAGTTTGGATGCATGCCACAACTTGTCATTTCATCAAAAAACATCGCCTGACTCACCCCTTGTATCAGAAACGACGTAGATACCTACTTCTATTAAAAACACCAGCAAAATCTAAAACATCGATCTCATTATATCGTAAGTTGACCAGATGCATGAAATGCAATTGTGTTTATTCTATAAATTATCTCATTTTTAAGGATGAGGGACGTTGCGTGATCATGTAAATTGTTTCTTGCTTAGGCTTCCTTTGTCAAGATCGGTTTTATGACAACCACCACTATATCAAAGCAACGGAAAAAGCAGGAACCGGCAGTGATGGCAGAGCTTGACCGGAGATTAAGACGACTAAATTCTTCACATGAGGATGACAAACAGTGATACTATTTTTTTTGTTGGTTTTGAGGATTCCAATCATTCCATAGCTAGAAGAGGAGAGAAAATTTAGATGATTGTAGTACCAGTGTATTGTTCAATTTTCGGGATCCTTTTTAACCTCTTAAAGGCATTCCTATTCTGTAATTATGTACATCAAATTCTGGTGCAGCAAAGCAGAGAAGAAGAAATCTGAGATTTGTGAATAACACCTTTGTATTGGTAATTGGTATGAAAAATTATTGACACTATTTTAGTTGGTTGTTTTAAGAATTGGAATTAGTGTAGAGGATTTACTCTATATTATTAACTGATTTTGTGCAAAAAAAGAAAAGTATGAACAAGTTAATTAATTAAGTTGGTTTCACGAAGAATAACACTAAAGCAAATGAAGGTAAAGGGTGTCCAATTCTTTGTAGCAAAGCAATGCCATGAAAAGCAGGTAAAAAGAACCAAATAAGTAACTTCAAAAGCAGGTAAAATATTCAGACTTTTACACTTTTCGCCAGAAACTGATTCAGTTGATGGATAGGTTCACCAAACTATCTTCTATTGATTGTTTTGTTGAAATGACTCAATAATATATGACTGAGTTGTTTTCGAGTATAAATCCGCCTAATGTGTCATCATAATTTATTTGGATATCTTCCCGTAATTCAAGTACATCATAATTTTGGCCATCTACACTTAAATTTATGAAAAGTTTCAAGTAAAAAAAAATTTGGGAGCTAATGGTATTACATCTATGTTATGACTTATGTGAAATATGTAGAAGTCATAATTAGGTAATTTATCTTCTATGTTATGTTAAATAGGGCATATTACCCATTTGGTAAAAATGTCGACAAGTTATCCCTATGTAATTTTAAAATGTTGCACATCTATAATACTTGCGTATAAACCAGGTACTTCGCAATGTATAAGAAATGTAATGCGCCTATTTAACATAATACAAGAGAGTAAATTGCCTATTTATTTTCTTATATGAGGCAATGTATTTAAATATAATACATGGCGTGATTTACTAGTTCGTTTTTTTACAATAGGTAATGTGTCTATTTCATATAATGTCATGGGTGCTTTTTAAAAAGATCTTTCATATTTTGGTAAAATCATATTTGAACCTTAAAAACTATACCGGTTACACATATTTTCATCAAAAGAGAAGCCAACGTTGGATGCAAGTTAAAATCTATTTTAGTATTTATATAGACTCAACAATTTCGAAAACCCATAATTCTTTTATCGAAATCCATATCTTTAAACTATTCATATTCTCAACTATTTAACTGAAGTCAGCAAGATTTTATTAAAGAAGCAGACAAAATATCGTTTTTTAACTAATCTTTTTTTTTTCTTTCTATTTTTGTTTAAAGAAGCAGACAAAATACCGTTTTTATAACTTGTAATCTTTTTTTTTTTTCCTAAAATTTTGCAACGAAGGAGAAAAAGACTTTTTTATTTACTTTCTTAAAACTTTATAAACCCAAAAAGTATACTTTCCAAAAATACTGCCAACTGCTTGAATAAACATCATCATCATATATATAACTGTGAACTAAAGCTCAAAACAAAGCGTCAAATTTACGCGAATTTCAATTCAAGATCACTGCTTCTCCCATAATAATAACCCACTATAATATAATATCAAATTCTCACTCTTTTATCCGTATATATATATATCAGAATCTCCGCTGTATTTCTCCGTTGCACTTATTTTCATGGCCACGCCTAAATCTGCGGCGATTAAGTATCAGGTTCACTTTATTTTTGTTTCTTTTATTTTCTGTTTTTAATTTTGTGTGTGCGATTAAATATCAGAATCTTTTGTACATTTGTGTATATGTTGAAGGAATTAATGTTCGATAGATTAATCGATTTGATAAACTTAATTGCGAGATTAAATATGTGAAGAGAATTGATTAATTTTTTTTTATTTTTTTTGTTGAAAGAGAATTGATTAATTGAATAGTCCCGTTTTAGTCGATAGTACTGGGTTAGGGTTTCAATTTGATTTTTTTTCGTGAAGTTTAGGGTATGTGTTGGTAATCTTGAGATCTTGACAGTTCTGATAGATTTTCTTTTTTAATTTTGTTGATCATATTTGCGGAATTAAAATGGAGAATTGGAAATTAAACTTGATTTTCTCAAAATCTTAACTAGTTGGATTATAAGAGGTTTTTGTAGAGATAATTGTGATAATAATGAATGTTGATTTTCAAGATTTTGCAGAGACCTAAATCCCCAATTTGTAATATATCTGAAAGCAAACATTTGATGACTAATTTAATATGATCCACAGTGTTTAATTTTTGAGTTTCAATAAGTTGAGCAGAGATGGTTGGTGTTGCGCGATATGAATCTTTCTGGAACATTTGAACCGCTTATATCAAGATTTGCAAGTATCGTAACTTATTTGATCTTTAAAAAGCTATTCTGGTTTCGCTTTATATGTATAGAAAACCGATTTAGAAATGGATCGTAGTTGAGAATATATTTCCTTGTCTCTTCAACGTAATTTTTCCACTTGAAATTGTAGTTGGTTGTTCTCCATTCTGCTCATGCCGTGCTCATTGAGTAACGAACTTCTCAGGCCAAGTCTGAATTAGTTGATATACTGCAAATATGTCTTAAACGGGAGGTTTTTGTTTGACACAGGAGCCTGTGGAGTTACCTGGTGGTTCATCCTCCCATTTAGCTGGAGATTCACCATTCATGAGATATAATGACTCTAATGAACCGTCAAAAATGGATAAGATGCTAGGTAGCGGGAAAGGTTAGTTGTTGTTTCCACATAGGTTAGTTATTATTTCCTCTTCTTGGTACTGTACCTTTGCTTTGCAACTGTATCGGTCTTCATACTTCACTCTATCAATATGCTTGAGCACTTGTATGATGTTGCAAACTTGAATTTTTCTGGATCAGTAAGCTTGTTGTGAATAGATTTCTCTTGGTTTTTGGTGACTGCTTTTCGTGAAGGAATGTTTATCATATTGAGTAATGTAAGAAGATCCTTTTCAACCTCAAGCATAAACAAGCTATCCAGTTTCTCCTGCTTACGCTCTCATTTGGTTGAGTTTGTCTCTGATGCTTAACTTGGCAGAAGCATTCTCCAGGATGATTTGCAGTAACTTTTATCTTTTCCTCTATTTGCATGTTATACGTATTTATGCTTCAGAAGTTAGTGGAGAAAAGTAGTATGTTTTCCACCCCCCTGACATATACTGTTGTATTGCAGTTGCAGATATATTGCTATGGAGAGATGAGAAGAAAACCTTCTCTTGTTTCATGTTTCTTTTTCTGCTGTATCACTCATTTTTCATTGCTGGGAGAACTTTTATCTCCTCTGTTGCAAGTCTGCTTCTGCTGATCATCATGTTACTTTGTGGGCATCGCATTCTTCCATTGAGTATGTAAGTGGAACCTTAACGTAAAGTTTTACATCATTCAATAAGTTCAAATATTGTCTTTTTCAACTTGTACTTCATTATACTAGTTTCTGCTGTATCCTAGGGTAACAATCATGCAGATCATCATAGCGGAAGTCATCGTGTTTATGCAACTTTTTTATTCCACTTAATCTTCAGCCTTTTTAATGTGTGCTTTATCATGTTGATTGATTGACTCACTCTCCATACAGATGTGGATTCACAATTCATAGATTATCATCGTCATCTTTTGAGATCTCAGAAGATGGTGTGAGGGATTCTTTCTTGGCTATGAAGTATATGTGGAATCGTCTGAGCCATCTAACAAAGACATTGGCTGAAGGAGAAGATTGGTCTACCTTCTTGAAGGTAAACATCAACTGAAACTTGTTCTAGTTGTTTGAGTTTGTTGCCGAAGTTTCTCCCTGATAAAAAGAACTTTTTCTTGGCTATGAAGCATATATGGAATTGTTTTGGACTTCATAAGATGTGGGTGCATGATTTCTTAGGTCTAATATGCAATTATTTAGGGTATATAACTTCTACTTCAAATGACTTTCACGACTGTGTTCTATTTGAGTCGACTTGTTATCTTTCGTTTATTTAGTGATTGAGCATGCATATCACTAAATATGGCACTTGCACTATGTCACTGGAAAATTGTGGGTTTTCTTGTATTTTCGTGAAAATTTATGTATGGACAAGTGATTTTTGCTGATTTTACGTGAAAGTGATTGACATATAGCCTGTGGATATGAACCTTATACCAGAGAGTCAAGGTTTATGCCATCAAGCTGACGTCTGGTCATGTGGATGTTTTTCTCATAGATTTCCATCCTTGTGGAGTAATTTTACATCAGATAGTGCAGAACTTGACAAAAGGAATGAAATCAATACTTTCAACATGCTTAATTTCCTCCTTCAATTGACTGGTTTCAGGTCTCAGCCTTCCTGTATTTCTGCAAATTGATCATCTTCAATTCCTTGAGTTTAGCTATTGGTACAGGTACAAAGTTTTTTAACGCAATAAATTTTGCCTTGTGTTTGCTAGAATATTATATCTATCTTATTCTGGTCAAATATATTGCAGCTTTGGTATTTCCCTTTACTATGTGTTTCATCTATGAGCAATACGAAGAGGAAATTGACGGGATAGCAACACTCATACTCGGTCATGGTAGGAAAGCCACGTCCACGTTGGTAAGGAAATTACCGATTCAGCCTTTGGCCTCAGCTTTCTCAAACTTTAAGCCCTGGGCGGAGAAGGGTTCTAATCAACAAACTCTTAGATAGTGTAATGCAACTAGTGCTCAGATCAATCAAGTCAACTGTTGTATGTCTATTGTGAAACACTTGCACTACTTTTTCTTCTATACACACGCTCTTTAGCTCCTGTGGTTAGGACGATGTTGGAAGGATGTATCGTGAATATAAAAGGTAATCTCAAATCAGTTCAAGCAAGTTACTTTTGTCAGTTTGTGAATAGCATTATATCATTATTTTATATGTGAGCATCTAAAAGTGGGGGTGAATATAGATCCGTTCCGCTTTTGTCTGGGTCACATGATCCGAATGCGCGAGCGAGTGCGGGTGGGAGCGCTTGTAATTCAAATTTTATAATGTGAGTGCCTCTTTAACTCTTTTATTAAAATAAATAAAATTTGTTTATAAATAATTAATAATCAAATTAACTGATAAACAATTGTAAATAATGTAATCAAACCGCATTATATGTTTTCAGCTACAAGTAGCCATATTATTGCAAACTTTTCTGTTGGTTTTATGAGAATTTCTTATCATCAAAAACTAAGTTTATACAGAATTTACTACCATATCTCCATTATGCAACATAGTTTGCTACGGCTCTTATTTTCATTGATGTCAAGTCTCAAATGTTTTAGTATAAAAACTGCTATTAATTAAACATAATGTATTTGAAGCTAAACAACATTTTTAAACTTCATTTCGTCAATTGTTCTTTGATGATTTGTGGATCATTTCACAAAGGTTTCAAAGAAAAATCTGGTGTTCACCGAAACATATGCTGAAGATAAACTTTTAAATATATTACTATAAAATAAATTGCGCCCCTTTAAATTATTATGTTTAATTAACGAAAGAAATTAAATATTAATTGCGTTAGCAAACACTCTGTGTATTTATTTGCATTGTAGTATGAGATACTCATAACGTTCTTTAATATCCGTTTTATGTAATATTAGGCAATTAATCGTATACATAAGGATATTTGATAACAAAAATAACACAAAATCTTTTGTGCGTAACGGTGACGCAGAGTGTCGGTTAAAGCAATTTACTTATATACCCTCAATCTCTCAAAACTAGCATAGACAGATAAACACGTGAAAGCGACCAATAACAGTGACTCGCGCGTGCACTTCAATCTCTCACTTGGTTCGGTGAACAGATAAAACCAAACCAAAACAAAACAAACGCACAGTGTATTTATTCGAATCAGTACAAAGGAAGAAAATGGGTTTGGAGAGTGTGGGCGGGCTCGCGGTGCATATAATCTTGTCGAAATTGGGCCCGATTGAAGCCGCGTCGGTCTGTTGTGTCAGTAAACGGTTTCGGGTTTGGGCCTCCGACGAATCTCTATGGGCTCAATTCTGCTCCGACGATCTCAATTTGTCTTCTCCTGTTGATCCGTCGGGAAATCCCGTCCCTTCTTTTAAGGTTCTTATTTGTTTGTTTTAATCGCTGTTCGAGTAATTGTTGTTCTCTTTTTCACTTGTTTGATTTTGGTTGTAAACAATGGGGTGTAAAATTGTGAATAGCAAATTAGGGTTTGGATATTTTGACGTTATAGAGAAATTAAATACTATATACTAATCCAACTTTTGTGTAATTAGAGTATTGTTTAATTGGTTTTGTTGAGAATCTTGATATTGGAATCTTCTAATTCGTAGTTCTTTTCGTTGATTTATTTATTGGAATAGATTTGAAAAGGGGAATTGGTCGAATTTGCATTAACAGAAATAATGAAATTGAATGGCCCTAAACCCTAAACATTACTTGTTCTTAGTCATTTACAGTTTTTATTTTGAATCTGAGTATATTCGTTTTGCTTGCATAAACGGTACGTTGAACAAGTTTGTATTTAACTTCAATATATTAATTTATTAGACTTAGTAAGGCTGGTTGTTGCTGTCCAAAAATTAGGTACTGTGGATAATATATCTAGGTTAACTTTCTGTTCAATGTATTTTAGTAAACACGATCATCTTCAAAATGCGGTCTTGACACTTTACGTACTACAGTTGAAAAATTTAATGCATTGCCCTACAAATATTTAGAGTATTAGCAATCTGTCCTGTAGTATATGTGTTCTTGTTAAATTTTGCACTTTGCCGCCTAAGAATAAAAGATGTAGCTGGTTGCCCTTTGAGAAATGTGTTCTGACCAAAGATATGTAGACACTATTTGTAATGGAGTGATGTAAGTTTCCCTCATCTAACTTCTTTTTTTATCATAATATTGTAATACTCATTTTCTGGACTTTTTACACACGTGACTTCGTCTTACCTATGGAGGTGTGTTTAAAAATTCTAACAGAGCTCAGTCTATTTTCATCTGTAGGCAGCTTACCAAGCATGGCGCGAAGGATTTTCCAAGTACCCGTGGTCGCTTGTTACAAGGGCGAAAAGGTGTTGGAGCAAACTTAGAGAATGGTTGGGGGTAAACTTTCCTGAGGTTTTACCTACTCTGCGCAAGGGTGCATCTGAAGATGAGATCAACGAGTTTGAGCAGTCTTTGAAAATAAAACTGCCTCTTCCTACGAGGGTCCTCTACAGGTTTTGTGATGGTCAAAAACTGCCAAGTGAAGAGTTTAATGGTAGTTTACCTTCAAGTTTGCTGGGTATCATTGGTGGCTATTCTTTATATGATCACCTGGTGAATGTCTTCTTGCTACCCTTGCACCAAGTGGTACTTGACACAAGGAGTATTATGAATAGCCTTGGATTCAGCAGCAGATCTAAGTATATTGTAGTGGCAGCTTCTGCTACTTACAGTGAAAAGATTTTCTTTTTGAACTGTAGCAGTGGTCAACTTTTTGTTGGCACTAGGAATCTTGTAACAGATGGAGAAATGATGCCTTGTGTGCCAGATGCATTACTCAGATCTGTTCATGATCCAGGCGATACTCAACAGCAGGATGCCATGC
Organism: Misopates orontium; assembly: GCA_946800315.1. Taxonomy (NCBI): domain Eukaryota; kingdom Viridiplantae; phylum Streptophyta; class Magnoliopsida; order Lamiales; family Plantaginaceae; genus Misopates; species Misopates orontium. The sequence goes on from OX326947.1 coordinate 5,036,393, forward strand.
TATTGTGGCTAGAAGAGCACGGTCGTCGTTTGCAAGATGGCATTATTAAAGTTCGTCAAGAAGGAAAAATTCGGAGTATCAATCTGTTCCCTGAACAACCACCCCTCTGCTCCTCCGCTGTAACGAATGGCGTCAAGGTAAATAGCCGTGATTTAGTTGCATATTAGTTTGTTGCACTCATGTGTTTGGATGCAGTTCAGTTACTCGCAATGCATATTGTAAGCTTAGTGTTCATCAGTGACTATGAAGTGGAAACCTTCTAGCTACAGTGAAGTCCTTGAAATATGTAATAACATAAGCACTTACAAGGTTCTCACTCCTGGCAGTGATAATTTAATAGCCTGCGATATGAATTGCTTATTCTCTAAGTCGGCATATTACACTGCACTAGTAAATATATCTACTTATTAATCCTGCTTATTCTCATCATATGACTGTAAATATGACTAGTGCCTTTGCAAATACTTTAGAATTTCATTCAACTGATTGATATTATTTATTGCAAAAGAGATCTACAGTTGATTTTTTTGTGAATGCTGAGTAGTCAAATTTTGAACTCAATCAACCTCTGTTTAACGAAAAAGGTAAAGTAATATATTGTGAAGATTACTTGATGAGGGGAGAAATGACTTCTTATCAGATTGAACTGCCAAAGTTTTTCTTATGAAAGGCACTTGGTGGCACTTTGTCACTTGTTTCTTACATGTGGTCGGCACATCTGTCGCTCGGGAAAAGATGATAATCTGCTGCGTGCTTTTGTCCTTTGTCTTTCCATAGATTGCTTTTGATGTCAACACTTTTCTGGCCTTAGTTTTGGCCATGGATCAAAGTTTCGTTTCGACGGCATGTTTCGCTGCTTTAAATATTAGAATCTTTTCACGATGTTTCGAGATCTTTTCGATATGTTTCGAAAATTTCGTAAAAATTGTGAGCATAATAGATGTAGAAAATATTGTATGTTTTTTTTCCACAGAGTCAAAAATGGAAACGTTTTGGTAGTTTTCGAGGAAAAGAAAAGAAACTTTGATCCATGGTTTTGGCAAGTCCCATTTTTTCCAACTCTATTTAAATTGTCTTTACATATCTGAATAATTGAATTTGCTCAAGTATGCTGTTGCTGGGATTACAATTGATATACTTATTGATGTTGCGTGCAACTATTTTTTTTTCATTTGTTTAAGGTACGTGCTTCTGCTGCATTTGTGCCCGAGTTCAGTAACCTTCAAGATGAATCAGAGAAGTTTTTGTTTGCTTATTCTATTCGCTTGTCTCTTTCACCTGATGGATGTGGCATTAATGGGATAACCTTCACTTCTTGCCAATTATATTGGAGACACTGGATTATACGTGCTAATGATGCTGTCGTATCTGATGTGAATGGTGAAGCTGTGATAGGAAAGGTAGGTTGTCTTGATAAATTTGTAAGCTTTGACCAGTAATTCAGTTCGACTTTGTGCTAACACCTCTAAAAACTCTTATGTATGATGCAGTGTGGTTTGAATATTTGACCTTTCAAAGTAGGGAAGTGGGTCAACTTGGTTTGATTTTAGAAGATACCCATTGTTTAACAATAAGATGTGGAAAGAGCTGGACAATAATTTGGGTCGAGAATTGGGGTAGCAAATACTGTATCAAACTAGCTTGTGCAATTAGGTTTAACGTTATCCCCCTTTTTTTTTTTGTTTCCTGGAGACTTCGGTTTAATCACGTTGTGGGAAGATGAATCTTATATTAAAAGTTTTTAATGGCAGTTGTAAGCCTCGAAAATATTAATGTTAGTGTCACTTATACTGGTAAAAACATCCTGACTATTGATAATTGTGTTCTGTCATTATTCATTTGGCAGGTCTAAAAAATGCAATATCTAAATGATGTGCGGTCAATACTGTCTTATTAGAGTAACTCATTGACATAAATGAATCGGCTGAGAGAAGAAGTTCATTGGTCTCTGCTTGGTGTAGTATTGAGATTTTCCTCGGATCATTTTGTTTGTGCTCTGTTGGACTTCTGTAGTTTCTACCTGCGTAATGGATTATAATAAATATAACAAGTTTTAGTTTTCAATATAAGGTACAAGTATTTATACTAGTATATGGTATAAGTATTTAAGTAAGCGTTCTCTTGTGTGATTGTGTATTCAGTTGTTCACCAGATATTCCAGCCTTTGGCCTTACGTTCCTTTGTATAAATGCAGTTCCCCTTGCTACGTCCTGGTGAGGAAGAGTTTGTTTACGAGAGTTGTTCATCTCTGCCTGCCTCCAGAGGATCTATTGAAGGCTCTTTTACTTTTGTTCCTGGAAGGTACTGTAGACATTTAATTGAATGGGGACGCTGAAAATGAATTTGGTATGCTGTCTTAGTATGTGCTTTTCGCTGCAGGGGGGTGTGATTATTAGTGCATCTGGATTTGTTTGATTTACCTGGTTGACAGGTGCATGCAGCTTAATAAATCTTCATGAGAATCTTCTAACTTCTCTCGGAGGGGTGAAGCGTAAGCATGTGAAGTACAGTAAACCAGCCTTTGTGCTAGCTTGCATAATATGTCGTTACCTGGCTCAGAGATAAAACATTATGAAACTTATTTTTGCTTTACGACTTTCCATCTCCACCATTCAATTTAGGGATACTTACACTGCACCTCTATGAATCAATGATTCCCACGTCTCATGAATTGCCATCAAAAGAAGAATGTATTGTTGTTTCATCATTATTTTGAACTCAGTAGTGTGGTCAGTTGAAAAACTTAGAAAATGCATTCAGGAGCTGCGTGTAAGTTGTATAGCTTATGTTCGTGAAACATTGTTCTTTATCGTTCAAATTGGACATTCTATGATTGAAGGTCCTACTCCCAGCACAAGAGCTTCTTCTTAAGCATATATTTCTCTCAGCAGTTTATGCAAAATGCACTCTTCTTTAGAGAGAGGCATGAGCTTTTACTATTATGTTCGCATTTTGTGAGTATATGATTGAATTAACATGCGAACTTCTTCTTTTTATCCTTAGGTTAGCTGATCCAAAAGGTAGCCCGTTTGCAGTTGAAGTATCTCGGTTTCCTCTTCAGTTGCCCGAGTACATCTTCTAACATGTTTATTTATTGGGAGCAAATGCTGATCAAGTTGTTTGAATGGGTTATATTTGATATGCTCGACATTATTTCATGCCTGAAGCCTCAATTTAACTGCTGCTTTTGTATTTAGTGTAAATGCTGTCTATTCTCTATATGGAGCAATATCAGTTCTTTCAGATAGGAATTGGGTGTGTAATAACTGGTTTGTATTAGAGAAATAGCAGAAACGATTGAGAATAAGTTCATTCTGAAGAAGGTAGTTCCGGATTTGTTGGGTGATCTTAACCGTCGGGTTGGAGTTTCATCTCTTTTTCTCATTGTTTTTGGTCTATTTTGGGATTGGTAATTTTTATCTTTTGTATTTAGGTGATCCCATGGTGATTTTGTATGTATCAGATGTTCTATTTCAGGGATAATTCTATTACATATTCTGAGGTTCGGTCTGATTCAATAAGCGTATCCTTCTTGTTAAATAATTTCATGGACATGTTATAAATAGGTCTGAATACTAAAAGATAATTCGTTAAAGTTTGAAGAGTATTAGAGATAAAGACTTAAAATTTTTACATGTTTCTGAAGCTTCATAGAGTGTTCATGTAATTTCTCAAAATGAACAGGGGGTTTCTGGATTAAATCCGAACGTAGGGCAAATATGTGATATTTCTTTACTTTTTAAGGGCTTTCGCGATTCAGGGACCCAACCAAGGTTAACCATTTTTCATTTTTTTTGATCAAGTATAAAAATGACGCTAGAAATAAACAAAACTACGACTTTTTGGCCTACAAAAATTGAGTAAATGTCTAAAGTTGGGGGATAGTTTTCATGTGTGCATTCTAGCATAATTGAGTTATGTCTGTTAAATGTCAAACCGACTAAAGGCTTACCTTTGCACAAGACCCAAACACAAAAAACAATTAAAAGTTTAGTCGTAAATAGGCAAGGTTTCCTTTTTCTTTTTTGCATTTATTTTGAATATCGGACTACAATTAAGCAACACTGCCCCAGAATCAAAGTCCAATTCCATGTTTTTGAAGCATAAATATATGTAACATGCAACATACACGGTGATGATAGCATGCAAAGTATCGGGCGACCTAACTATCTACATGACTGAGTAACCAGGCCCGCCGCCACCTTCCGGTACTGTCCATTTGATATTTTGTTTAGGATCTTTAATATCACAGGCCTGCAAAATTGTCCGATATTAGATACCTCAACTAAAAGAAATTGGAATTTTCTTCTATTCACCCCTCATAGAGGCTAGAATATTGGAGAGTGAACAATTCTAAGGTTATCGCTAGTACTATTTATTCACATGGCTATTCTGCCAATTTTAGAATGCGAGGGTGGCTGCGTGACTTGACCAAACATCAAGGATATAAATGTGTTTCATGAAAAAATATCTCTTTTCCTCAATCAAGTCCTTGGATTATAGATATCAATCTATAACTAGTAACTACCATAGCTTCTTGCCTTTCATTTGTATGATACAAAATACATGAGATATAAAGACCACTATGTATACCTTGCAGTGCAGGCAATTTTGAGCATTAATTTGCAGCTTTGGTACACCACTTTCATCAGCTATATACCTATTATTTTGTGAAAACTGTCATTAAAAAGGAAACCAGTAGCTAATAAACCACATGTACAATTTCTCACCACAGAGGATACTTACTCATAGACACGAGCTGGGCAATATCGTGATTCAGGTCCGGCATAGACCGGCAAATTAACGAGTTCCGGAGCCTTTGGGTCCGTCAAGCGAAGGTGAGCCGGTTGGTCATGATCGTGATTTGTATTACTCCTAAAAGAAATGAAGAAAAAGTTAGAGAGCAGTTGATTTAGGGAAGTTGGGCAAAATGCTTCACCAGTAACAACTATGCCCCATGATTGGCTGATTTAATTTATTCCTGAATATGGAGGTTCATGAGGAGTTTGAAGGGCACATTTCCACTAATCTCATCAGAATAAACATATGACAAAACATTCTTCTATGTATAAAAACACGATTCTTGGTTGAAAAACACATTACATGATTTGCTGGATGTGTGATACCACTAGAAGAGAACGTAAAAGATAAAAGTTTCACGAAACTAGGTGTACTCCAGAGAGAGTGAGAACCTGTACAACGATGTAGTTATGTCAAAGGATACAACACCATCAGGCTTTGGGTAGTTGATTGGCATGCAAGTTTTTGCTTCCTACAAATTTTACATATCAATCAAAATCAAGAAAGTAAAGTGACAAGTACTTGCCTCAATAAACGAACATACACACAAGTTGGTCTGTTCCAAAAGATTATAATACCTTGTCAATTATTTAGCAACACAAATCATTACATAATATCTGCAGAATCAACTTGACAGAAAATAGTTCTTTTGATTCATTTAAAAAGAAAACGTAAAAAGGACGAGAACTTATGCATCAGTCTAACATAAAATTATACGTAACATCCTTAAAGTAAGTTCCAATTTCAATTCTCACAGTTTGACTGTTCTTTTCTTATAAAAACTGCCTAAATATTACTTTATACTAACGTGAGTCTGAGATTAGAAATTGATTCAAATTTATTACCCACTAGCGTTTCTTACATTAGTTGCCTCATGATCAGGTTTTCCATGCTTCAGCGTCCAGGGAGATTTCCCCTTCATTATGTAGCTGCAAGAGACAGGATCAATCCGTTGGTGGTATTCACAATGAAAAATGAAGCAGAAGAAGCTCTGAAAAAACTTCTTTGTAACTATAAAAGAAGGATCTTACTGTTCTAGAGCACTTAAAGCCAAACCAGGAAAAAGACCATATTCAAATGCCTGCAAAATAATAAAAATAATTACAACACAAAAGGTAATGCATCAGAAGTTATAATTGTTTGTATAAACTGTAGGAGAAATCATAGTAAGATGCATTACAATTGTACAAACTTACACTACTCATAAAAAAGAGGTCCATAAAGTAAAAATCAGATATAGAGAGAGACATTGCGTTAAGCATTTAACGGACACGTGTGGGAAGTTTTTGTAGACTAATTTGATCAATAAAATACTCACTGGACGATAATTCCTTGCGTCATGAAGTTCTTTCCATATCCACGAACTTCTTAAACTGTCCCAGAAGGCCTCTAGCGAAGAACCTTTGTGAAGTGTGTTGAATACTGATTCTGCAGCTAGCATTCCTGAGACAAGATAATAGACATGGACAGACCTTCAGCTTTTACAGTTCTTATTTCAAGCATAAGCACGCATGTGCGAGCGCACACATACACACACACATACATACATATACTGTAAACACAATAATTGGCCTAAATAATATAGTTGTAAGGAAAGGACATAGAATGAATTGGAGGATTTGACCCACATAGTAGGGGAGATTTCTGTAATTAGACCAAACATCAGGGGGTGTTGATGTAACTATCTCGAACAAGAATTAGTAATTCATACCTGATTTCATTGCGGTGTGTGATCCTTTGATTTTTGGTACATTAAGGAAGCCAGCAGAACATCCAATAATTGCACCACCGGGAAATACTGGATAAGGGATCGACTGAAATTTAACTAGCACCATAATTTATATGTATTATTTAAGAAAATAAAAATTCTAAGAGGGTCAAGTCAAAATTTTGAGAGTTTATAGTTGAATGATACTCGGTAAAACACTTCAGAATTTATAATCATAGAAAATAATTAAGCAATGTTATAGGATTCAATCCTTATTCATATGTTCAATGCACAATGCTGTTGACCAGAAAAAAAGAAAAATTCTTACCTGATAACCGCCTTCATTTAAGGTCCGAGCACCATATTCCAGGACGGTACCTCCCTCAAGAAGAGGTCTGATGGCAGGATGATGCTTAAATTTCTGAAAGAGAAAAGTATTGACAATAAGATTAGAACTACCCGGAAAAAATACTTTAGCATTTACATTGTCCTCCGCCAAGGCAGGTAAAATATGACATAAATTAAGCAAATCATTAGGACTAAAACTAAGACAAGCAGTAATAAAATCAGAGGTCCAGGTCTAGTAATGCACGAGTATATTTTATTCATCAGCTGAAGTCTACTTCAATTATGGGTTAAAATCTTGTCACGAGTTTGTGTCATGAGTTTCAACTTGTTGAATACTAAAACTTTGCTGAGTACATTCCAAATATTTTAGAAACAGTATGAACTAGTATGTGTGAATCAGTGCTATAGCTTGCAAGTTGCAATAGACTATAGTGAAGTAACAAATCCATAAAAAATTATATGTAAAACGATAGCAAAACTTTACCTGAAACTCTTCGTAAGGATTTAAGTAAGGATTGCGATAATTCAGCGCAACTACAAAACCGATAGCCACCTGTAAAAGGTAAAAGGAAAACACTGCTGACTCACTACAGATATTAAATACTGAAAAGTAAGTGATAATGGCCCATGATATGTTCAAATTTTTCAATGAGGAGGAGGAACAACACATTTCTCTAAAAACACTTACTTTATATGCCTCAATTTAAAGAATTTTCTTATTGATTTCTGCAACTAAACAAAAAGTTCGGTTTCACGATTTTTCATCTCTATTAGCAGATAATATGGTAACAGGCCGTACCTGCCTATCCTTCATATGATACAAGAAAGAACCCCCATATGTCTTGTGGTCCAGTGGCCAACCTAATGTGTGAAGCACAGCACCAGGTTCATGTTTTTCTGCATTAATTTCCCAGACCTGCCAAATGAATATTTGAGCGACAGCACAATTGATTAATAGAATGAAGAGTCGAGCCATCAGAAAAGGACCATAGCTTTGAATAAAGTAACCCTGTCGTGCATGTATATAAGGAAAAAGAAGCATTCACAACCACATTGTTAGAGAAACACAAGACAACATAAAAACTAATAGAATGACAAAATAAAACAAATTGATGGCATTGAAAGCCCTGCTCATGTCATGTCTAGTTTTAGACAGAAACAAGTATTAAAAACGTTGTTCAACATGAAAACTGTTTCCACATCATAAAATCGTAAGCAATACACATAAGATGAAGTTGGCTGATTACCTCTTTGATACCCAGAGCATAAGTTTGATGTTGTCCTTGCCCTTTCTCTCGCAGGTTGTATTTACTGATTACTTTCTATAAATAAACCAGAAAAAGAATTTAAGCTGGTCGCTAAGATCGAATCTATAACTAAACTTGCAATAAGAAAACAAATTTCTTGACGTCTAGTTCACTCGCTGCAAACCTCAGATAGCGATCCTCGACATCCTTCTGAAAGGAGTGTCACCTTTCCTGCATATGAATGGTAACATAATTAATTAAGAGAGAGATGTGAAGAGACATAAGTAACCATTCAGCTTCGTTAAAAATCAATTCTAGTTAGAAGCCAGGCGAAGAGGTAGGCAGTGAAATTAAACATGCCCACTATCAGTGATTGTATTGTATATATTTATAGTTTCAACAGGCTATCACACAGAACAGTAGCAACAGTTTGTGTTACAGTTGAAAATTCACTAAAAAAAGAAAAGAACGCCACAGAATTAAAAATATCAAGTCCTAGTATCAGCTTACTACGATAGAACTAAAATGGCAGCAAAGAGTTATAAAGGAAAAATAAGATACTGGTAGTTATGAAAGTTCACCATGACAAACCTATACACATTGGCATATAAAGGAGTTTTTAGAGCATATTTTGAATAAAGATTCACATCAAACGAAACAACAACAAAACAGTGTTAAGCTATAAAACTTGCCCTTCAATTCCACGCCAGATTGAAAATTATCTTTCTTAGAGCCATCTTTAGCCACTCCCATATTATTAGTTGCAATTCCAATTACATTGTCATTTGTGTCGTACAATATCTGAATGTAAATGACAAATGAGAGGGTAAATTCATAAACAAGAAAGCAAAAGGCAAACGAAAAAAGAAGTACCTCACTGGCAGCAAACCCGGGGTATATCTCAACTCCTAGCTCTTCAGCTTTAAGTCCCAGCCAACGGACTACCTGACTCAAACTAAAATACTACATTTGCATTAAAGAAATCCGTGGGTAAATTGCCATGTTTGTAAGTTAGAAATGATACATACCTAAGCAATATTTTGACAATTTAAGACTCGCTTTGACTCAAATAACGAGTAGAATACACTTTTAATCATGTAGACCCGGTTAACAAGTAAGTAGTATTTTGCAAATAAAATGAATTCCACAACTTTCGCAATCTGAATGTTGAACAAGGGGGATGAAAGTATTTTCTCAAACATTCCAGCCAACTAAGCATGTAATACTCATTGCACCTAAGGCAACCTAGTACAACAATGTTGATATAGATAAAAAAATGTGTAGTCCATTAAGACAATGCATAAGCAAGACAATCAAGGCATAACTCTAAAGAATGATGCCCATTTTTTTAATAACAAAAGGCCCCAAAATAATGAGTTTCTCCAAGCTGAATTGCATTCTTGTATAGAGGCACTGATAAGCTCTAACATTACCTTATAACATAGTTTCCTCTGTTATTAAATGGAGATGGAAAGGAGAATGCACGTGTCTTAGAAAGCAACCAAAACTTATCAGAAGAAACGGGGACATGGATAGGTGCCTGAAATAATATCAGTAAATGAATTCAGAATTAGGAATACAAGAATGTGTAGATTTCGGGAATGCAAAACTCACAAATTGAACATTATCCGAATCAGAAGATGTAATTTCAGTTTTTTCAGCACACTATCTGCTCAAAGTTTGATGCATTCCTTCATATATGACTTTTTTGCTCTTGAAAGAAGCTTACAGACCAATATCCTTTCAAGATGATAATTCGAATCCTAAAATGACATTTTAATATGTTCTACGAAACCATAAAACAGTTTAGTGACAAGATTTTAGTTACTCAAAATAACCAAGTCTATTTACGGCATAAGCATCTTTTGCTTCCCTTCTTGATGCTACAGAGAAACAATGTTGCAGTGAATTTAGGTCTGTTGTTCCCAGCATCTAATCAGAACAATGCATCAATAAACACATGACTAATTCACTCCTTTCTTCAGACATAAATTAAGGTCAAAATACTTGATCTATCTCGTAATCATAAATAAAATTTCTATTCTTTGATTCTAGTTCAAGCATTAAGCAATGGAAGTGTTCTTTTCTTAGGAGAATCACACAATTTGCGGTGGAAGGAAAAACATACATTTCACAGAAGCTATTGTATTGATTCTGAAAGCAGCTTCTCGAGAGGATCAAAAAAATTAAGCATAGAGACAAACCTCTTCGTCTTTCCAATTTGGAAGAAGTTCATCTAAGGCTCGAGGCTCAAAAACATTTCCTGATAGTATATGAGCACCTGAAGAATTAAAGAAACAATAACTGCTCAGATTTCTACAAACAGGACCACTAAGTTATAGTAGTAGCAAGGAATGATGTTAAAGCTTTTATAAATATCAAAGAAGTAATGGAATGGGTAAGAAACTATTTGGCATCATCTTCTAGGCCACACTTTTAACGGACCACTGAAACCACTTCCAGTAATTCTGAAAATCTATACAGAATTCCAGAACCAGTCTCTACTGCGGTAATGCATCAATTTTTGGTTCGATCTGTCATCCCTACATCTCGAGTAGAATTTATTTTTCAAATATCGCCACTCCTGAATAGAATTATAATTTCAAGTAGAAATGATTGAATTGAACTAAATTGTATACAAACCAATCAATCCAGTATATTTTCCACGTCTATAGCAGAATCCCTGCATTTAGCATATAATCACTTAAACTTTTCAAATTTGCAAAAACATGAGAGCATATAGAATAGCAAATTTCAACAAAAAAAACAAATACCAAATAATACTTATCTACAACAAAGGGGCAATTTTTTGTTACCATAATCACACAATATTCCAAAAAAAATATCATATTGCAATCACTCATTCCTTGATCAAAAGTCCAACTACCCATTTACTTCAAACTGCAATAGCAAAAACATAAATAAACAAACAAACTAACTAACTCAAAAACATACCAACTTCAGCCCCCTTCTCCACAACACAAACTGACAAATCAACATCACTTTCTTTGCACAACTGCTTCAATTTTATAGCCGCTGACAATCCAGCCGGGCCTGCCCCAACAATTACAACATCATAGTTTATAGACTCTCTGCATTCTGATGATTCACTGCTCAAACTCCTAAACCCACTTCTGTTCCGACCAAAATCTGCAATCTTTGCACGATTTTTGAACAACCCATTTGTGTTTTGGTCCAAAGGTGCAGTCTTTTTTGAATTGATCGAAAACCCAGATGAGAAATAGTTGGAGATTTTGTGGGAGAGTTTGTTTAGTGAAGATGGTTTTGATTTTGAATAGGAGGAGATGAGCCTGAGCATGATGATTTGCAGATTGTTTGTTATGAGCGAGTACAATTTTCGAAGTGTTTGATGTTTGTTTGTTTATATAGGAAAGTACGAGAAAGCTGAACGTGTAATTAACAAATTCTAATTTTTTATATTTAATTGAAATTGGATAAGCATTATGATTAGGACGTGTAAAAATAGTAGATACTGAATATTAGTTGATTTTTGGGTAAGTTTACTCTTAAAATTAGTTAACTTTGCAAAATACGTGCACAAAATCTCTAATCCAAGGGTGATGGTTTTGTGGATAATTCAGGTCTGGAGGTTTTAATATCTCGTTGTTTGTATCAAATAAAACCTAACCTTTTTTTTTTTCATCGAAGTGATTTTTTGGGATTTTAATGTAAGCATTAAAGTTGGGTTTTTTTGGGAATGATTAAATAGTTGTTTTTTGAAGCATTCATCAAACTAAGATAATATTTAAATTCAGGAAACATACTTAGAAAAGGTTTGATTTTCTAGTTTCCTTACATATGTCCCCAAGATATTTTTAGAGCAAAACGTGAGAATTATATGCCGATACGATATTTAGTAATGTCTTCTAAATATTTTGACGAGTCTTTTCTAGAGTGCATTCACACGAAATTTGTAGGAGTAAAATTATAAATGAATTTAGTATGAGTAAATTAACTATGATAAATAGATTTCGGAATTAGTTTGTGTAAAATTAATTATGATGCATAGATTTCGGAATTAGTATGTGCAAAAGTATATTATAAAAGATTAACTATAATATGTCTGCGGTGTTCTGCTTTTGCATTAAGTAGTATTCTGGTATTATTAGAAAATGAATCTCGTTAACTTTTTTTTTCTTTTCAAAATTTATCATTGTTGAGTCATTTTTGTCTAGAATAAATTGCTAAACTGTTTCTTACTATTTTTATCGTTATTCACAATTAAATATATAGTTAACTCAATGAATATATATGATAAGAATATTTACACATTCTAACTTGTTGAAAAAAATTTGTATGGATGGCACTTTTCATGAAGTTGGGCTGGCTCAAAGCTTGCAAGCTCAGCCCAGTTAAAGCTTGAAATGATGGTTGTGCACCCTTTTCATTTTAGATCTTCATGTTTAGGTTTCAAACATTTAGAACAAATAATCCGAGAGCGTGTCACAGACTTGCTTCATTAGAAAGGCAATTTTGTCATTTGTACTTTACAAAATAAACGGTTTGTACACGTTCATCCTTCAAATGCCACATTAGTTAGATTTCTTATTACAAACTCGTTATGTCACTCTAATCAATTAGATTCTAAAAAAAAGTTATTCGAGTGAAACAACTGAAAGAAAAAGGATATATATATATATATATATATATATATATATATATATATATATAAGCATAACAATTATAGTACATACAGGATGCTAGCTTTAAAATAAACTTAAAGAGTGAAAATGTAGCAATGTGATCCTCAAAAGACGAAACTGTAACAATATGACACTAAAAAGTGTAACCAAATGTTTATTTTGTATGCATAGTATATAAAGAATATAAGCGTAACAACTACATCCCGTACAAACGGATGTAAGTGTTCACTAATAAATTGAAAGAATGTAAATGTAGCAAATGTGATCTCTTTAAAAAAAATGAAAAAGTGTGCCAAGACTTACTCAATTGAACAAAATTTTGACAAACTCACCAACTTCATTAATACTATTCCCGTTATACGTTATAGTTTTTTTTTTTTTTGATAGAAGTTATACGTTATAGTTGAAAATGAGAAGAAAATGGCGAGTAGTTCGATGTTTGGGCTGGGGAGTGGACAAGTAGAGAAGAAGCCTTGATGAGTGATTTTTGGAGGCGAATGTAATATTTTTGGGCATGACTTGCAACTTGAGTTGGGTTCTTTGTCACCACACAATTTCTTGATATACTCTTCCAATCTCCCTTGCCATATTTTTCCAGTCCCACAAGGAACTTCCTGCACAATTATAAAAAATGAAACATCATGTTATCAACTAATGACGAATAAATAGCATGAAAAATTAAAGTTAAAACAATATTCCGAACATCCTTGTCCGCAGCCTTCTAGCAATATATGATATTTACAACCACAATCGTCAAACACTATGTAATTCATCACGTTACATTGGATTAAACAGACTCAAAACTACTCAATTTCTTTAATTTAAGCCATGTCACTAAATGATCAACAAATTAATTTAAGTGACACGATAATAAAAAATTATTTGATAAAATTCATTCTAACACAAACAAAGTATGCATTCTTTCAATTTAGTTCTTCTTTCCTCGACGACACGAGCAATAGCCTAAATAAATATAACTATACAAGTATCAGATTGAAAGTAAACATACTCGTGTTCTTCTTTAGTCCACCTGATGGCTTTCTTCTTTTGTTGATGCCTCGACTTAGGTCGTCCTCCCATATCCAACGTCGGATCAGCATCATCATCTTTGTACTTTGGGAGAGGAAAATCACCGGATTCGATCATCTCAAGATCTTCGATCAAAGCTTCATAATGTTCCTTAATTTCCTCAATGTTTTTTTCAGGAATGATCAAAGCAATTTTGTGAAATATGTAGGGAAATTCTAACTTATTTTCAGCAAGAGCATTCTCAAATGCCTTGTTTGCCTCATAAGTCCATTTTGTCTGAAAAGCTGATTTGCTAGCCAATGGTGCTGGTGTAGTCTGATTAGAAATATGGGAGGAAAAATATGGTAAATCCATATATAGTTTTTAGGTAAAAATGTACAAAAAAATAAAAGAATTCGAGTTTACAATCGCCTCGTTACCAAAAAATATTATAACATCTCACCATTTTCAATTACAAATGGTGTGATGTCTTATGTGCTAAGTGAGATTTGTGTAGGTCTACATTGCATAGAGTTGCAATGTTTTAACTCTATACCACATGATACCGTCCAAACCCGTGGGAAAATTCAACCATGTTGCATATATAGGTGGATTTGTACGTAACAGAATATATTTAGGCTATTTATTATATGAACTGCAAAATAGTTAATGTAATAGGCTTGTGAACATTAGATTTATTGCACTTCAATTAAGACAGCATTTGCAACATAAATCAGCTCATTTGATGTTACAACAGGCTATCAATGTTTTTTCCTATAACGGCCGTAAATTGAAGTTTGAGTCACATTAATGGAAAGTGAAAATTGCTTCGTGATTATAGTAGCTCATAAAGCCTAACGAGAGCAATATATTGTTATTCACTTATTCTCAAAGACTTATTGCAGAAGAAGCATTTGTTGAGACGCAAAACATCAACAAATTAGAGATAGAAAAAGAAGATGGAGCGGTAATTCACATTTATCAGTACTTGATCAACATGATCATACAAAACAACATGTGCACCATGTCATCACATATTTGTATTTGAGTACGCGTGACACAACGCCCTTATATATATTCTTAAACCGCCAGTAATATGAAAGAGCAAATAATATTGAACTAATTTAAAGTTACACCTCTCTGTCGTATATCCAACTAAACGGAATCCGGGGCGTTTGCATGGCCTTTCTTTGAGCCCGCTCCTCCAAATTTCTGAATCTTTGAGGCAGAGTACATACATACTCTTGAGCTTTACGCCCTTCCGCAGATAATCCAGTTAAATTGTCCACTTTCCATTTACCTATCAAATGTTCAAGGATGTCGGTGTAGTCCCTAGCCGTGTAGACACCAAGGCGTTGAGCAACAACAGAGAAGTGTTCAAACAGATTATCATCACGACCATCGTACATCAAGTGTGCTGGCATAGAAATTTTTTTCCTCATCATGTCAGCAAAAGCCAGCATTGTTTCATCAGTATCAATTTCAAACAGTTTTTCCACAATCTTGGTGTATGCAGTTTCATGACGCTTCTCGTCTGCTGCAATGGTACCACATATTTGAGCCAACTTAAAGTCTCCATGCCCTTTGGCAAGTCTGGCGGTGGTAGTATGACCGATGAATGTAGCCCTTTCTTGAAATGAAGTATAAATAAATCCTTTGTAAGGATTATTTTCCGTCTTTGGATGCTGAAATTTTTTCTTATCAGCAATTAAAGACTGAAAGTAGAAGACGCGCTACTTCTCATCTATGCCAGAAAATGTATTTGATAAAAATAAACATATACAATTTTATGTCTCAAAAAGCATGCAATTTCCTGATAATTTGATTGTGCAATGCTCAGTATTCCACGAGCCGCACAAATATATAAACATGGTTGTTGCATCATAAAGTTGTTTGCTATCAGGAAAGCAGCGTAGTTAAATTTATGAAGGTAAAATGCGCAAATGTAAACATCATCTAGTAGTAAAGAAGAAAACAGAATATTGAATGATACGGAGTAAGTGATAGTGAGAAAATTGGAATAACTAACCATTCCTGAGCCGATCAGGTACTGAATAGTCTTCTCAATTTGTTTCATGTCCACACGTCCCGATAGGTAGAGATACTTATTTAGAAGGTCTCCATGCCTATTTTCTTCGGCAGTCCAAGCCCTAGTCCAAATCGCCCACGGTGTTAGGCTTACGCCTGATTCATCACGAACACCATCTATGGTGTTGAGCATAGTTTGGTATGTTGGAAGGGCTTCTTCTGTGATCATTTCTCCGACTATAGCAACAAAATAGTCATCAGGAATTTCTTTGCATCTTTCCCTTAATTCCATTAACTCATCATGGAATCCATCAGAAGCAGGATTCGGCAGAAAATCTTGAGGTTGCCAGCATTTCTCGACAGGCTTGAGGTGAATCAATATATTATTCTCTGCCCAATCTTCCATAGCTTTAAAAACTTCAATCTTTTGTGGTGGCATAGAGTGCGTGACATCAACATGAACCTCACGTGCAGGACGGTATGACTTGTTTGTCATCGTAGGCTTCCTATAAATGCATAAGCTATATTAGGTTCGAACCTTTGAACAACTTGGCCCAAGGAGTAAAGAAGCAGAAAAGCAAGCGAAAGGTACTTACATCGAACCCGAGCAACGAGTGGAAGCCATAACAAAGTTAGAAGATTTGGGTCTGGATTTTGTTGGAAGACCATAAAAAGTGCATTTTTTGGTATCAAAGTTGATGGCATTGACAAACAGTTTACAAGCCATTCTTTTCTTTTTGTATTTTCTTGGTCTGGATTAATGCTTGATGGGAGTTAAGTAGAGAATTTATCTAGTAAAGTGGTGGAGACGAGAACAAGTTAGAAGTGTACATGTATATATAAAGATTGTGAATTCTTTCTTCTTCAAAAGCGGTATAAATGCACTCTATCTAGTTTAGCATGATTATGAGTCACCTTGTAAAACACTCTTTAACAAAGAAACAAAATTTGGATTCATAATTTACTACGTTGGGTACTTATTTATGTACCGTGCACCATTTGCATCGGTATATGTATAATATAAAATGTTGAGAATGCATGTTATATATACCATAGAAAAAGTGTTGCATTAGTAGATTTCGATTTATTTTTATTAACATTTAATTAATCGTATATAAGAAATGAAAGAATCTCTCTATATATATCATTTAACATCAAATAAAGTGCATAAATCGCTTATTAAATTTCTTATGATCCCATTAACCAATAATTCGTAAAAAGTAGTAATACAAAATATTTACCAAGAAGTGGTCAATTAGATAATAAATTAAATGAAACAATGATATCATATGTAATCAATAATCAACAATACAATATAATAATTGAAGAGGTTGGTTTACGTAAAAACTCGCCACACACTAGTTGATTATGTGTAAATAATTTGATCTCTAGAGTTCAATAGATATTTATAAAGTATCACAATTCATTATAATTGTTCTATATACTTAAATGCATACGCCACTGAAGCAACAATGCTACAGAAAGTAATACATAAGTTTGGTAGAAAAGATTTTTACAGGAGGATTTTAATTGATATACATGAATTATGATATACTAAAAATTCAATCCCCGTGCACTCAACTTCCGAAGTAACACCACACGAAACAATCTGCTTCTCAAAAAGATTTAGCTTAAGTAGTAGTACTAGACGTAATTAAGACCAAAACCAGCATGGCATCAACGCTTACACAACATGCTATTGGCATGTATAGTTACTAATAAAATTAATAGGTCCAACGCTATTGGTTGAATTTTAATGGGATATTCTAGATAAGACAAGATTGAAAAACAAGTAAATGACATTATCGTTTTAGGATTTTCCGACAAATTACCTATTTGTTATGCCAAATTGGTAAAGAAAATTGTCAGTGAAAAATAAATACATAAGATACTCTATGATTTCAAAAGCTTGCATATTGACTTGGTCCATTTTTGAAGTGTATTTGTTATATTTTAGTAACCGAAATACCCTTATTATTGCTAATACATTTTCCTTTTCAGTTCTAACTCTAATCGAAGTCTTTATTGAAAAATTTATAAATAACTTTTAAAGAAAAATATAAATAGATATTACAAAATTAATGTGATATAGTCGTAAATTTGGTTTTGGTTTGGTATTTCTTTCCTGATTTAAAGTATGGAAAGCAAAAATATACTTCTTGTTTGAGGGAAACAAAAAGCATGCATTAATATCTTTTTTGGGACAAAACATCACCTCCTATTTATTTTTACAGAGATTAATTTGCTCATTAAGCATAAACCATGGGATATTGTCAAATTCTCTCTATATATAGTTTATAACCAAGAGCATAACATGCATTTTCCTTTGCTAAACAGCAAACGTAAAACTGAAAAATGGGATTACACGGTCGGTCAAAGAAGCACAGAGTAAATCATTCTACAAAAATCGAAATTTCTTCATTAATCAAACCAACATTTTTTATTTCTTCACTATTTTACAGCAATACAGAGTGGTCAAATCCATCTCTCATAGATAGATACAAGAAAATACCTCAATAAATAAAACCAACTTCAAAAGGCTTAATACAAAGGTCGCCAAAACCAACAAGCATGCACAAAAAACAACCAAAAAAAAAAGCAGAAAAAAAAGTGAGAAAAAATCACACAAATCTGTTAAATGGCTTTCTCCCAACTATAGTCGGCATAGAAACAACCGAATCTACGCTCCGGTCTCCAACCGAATGCGAAGACTTGCGCTTTTCCAATAACATTTGAGAAGTATCTTTGCTAGAACCAATATTTGGAGTCAAAGGAAATGATGATCTCCTTTTTGAATCATTGTCTGGAGTCCTTACGAATCTCTCCTTTGGATTGCTTTTTGCTCTCACTTTGGCTTTAGCCGAGGCGGTAGGTGTCATGTAACTTGCAGAGGAAAATGCAGAGCAACTCATAACACTGTCGTCGTCTTTGAATGGGACGTCGTAAACTGAATTTGCTGCACTTGTTCTCGGCTTATAAGAGTACTTGAGTTTCTGAACTTTTTTAGCCCTACTAGGGATCGATGACCTTGATGACCGGGGCGTGAGAGGCTCATGGTTGTCGAAACTATAATTGGTGTGGTTATAGTTTTTCCTCATTGGAGAGATTAAAGTGCGGTTTTTAGTAGTAGGTTGGTGTTGAGAAGAAGTAATTGATGTAGGCAGCTGCTGTTGCTCTAACCAGTTCCACCACCGCGGATAGCCATTCGGTTGGATGTATGAATGACTTTGAGTGGCCTTTTGATTAGATTTCCGGAGCTGGCACAGGAGATTTAATAAGAAAAAAGGTGTCAAACATCAGAAAATGCATAAGCGGTACTATTGTGATATAAAAGTTTAAACTGATAGACAATACACTATTGTTTCCTACACACATCACATGGAGTGGTCATTGTTCAGAGGCCCTGGAGTTGATTCACATTGTAGAAAATTACACATTCAAGAGAGCAAACTACCACATGTAATAGATGCCATTAAATTGTACTCGTTTTAGAGCAAAAGACGCAGCCAATAATTGAGACGAAATAAACGACACACATATTTTAAGTGAAAAAACTCAAATAAACTTGAGGTAAAAAACCATGGGAGATAGAAAAATCTCGCAATGTGGAAAAATATAGGAACTACAATAAACAATTTTTTCTTCAATGAGAAAGACAAGGTAGAGCAGGCAGAGAGAGAGATCCAATTCCACTGTGAGATTCAGGACCTAGCAATCTGATGTGCACCTAGTTGGAGGATCAAAGATAAAAAAAAAAAAAAAAACAATTCCCTTTACTAAATTATGAATATTATATATTAGGATGAGGTGTAAGTGAGAACAGTAAATTTTTAACTTATTTATTATGCACGAGAAAATATGTAAAAGACCAAGCTCTGAAGCAGCGTTGACAAGTTTGTGACATGGATTTTAAGAGAAATCTATGATAAACTGATAGGGTCTATTTCTCTGTGGGATCCTCCCTGAAACATCATTTGGAAATCAAACAAAAGGCATCAAATTTTACCTGGTGTGACTTGGCATAGGACATAGCTCTATCTCGTTTTACGGCGGCCTCCACTCTTTTCTGTAACCTTGCTTGAACTTCTTCTTTACTTAGTGAGCTAGCATCCCAATCTTCATGATTGCCAACTTCAGACTAGAATAACAACAGATAAAGAGGCACATCAGATTGCTAGAGTAAGACCAAATATACCTGCTCACACTTAACAAGACATTGAAAATCGTTCTGCGTGGCTTGGATGCGACCTCAAGTTTATTTTTCTATGTAAAGAGACCTCGACTCTTTTCTTAATTAGGCCTTTCAGTTGAAGCACTAGATAAAGTTTTCTACAACAGTATCATAGTCCATTAACTCCTGAAGACAAATGATGAATTTGCAATCTACTTTTCATGATTGGCATGGAACTAATACCGATCTACATGATACAAAAGCGTCTTAGTATTATTTATGTTACACGGGATGAGATGCAACCCAGCCTCTATACAAAAAGGCTTTTTCTACTAAAACCATCGATTTATCAGCTGAAGGGTTTAAAGATTTAAGACATTTATGAAAGTATAAACTAATAAATAAGAACTCACCAATTGGATCCATTTGCTCAAGGTACTCTCCACTTCCTCATTCCTATTAACTTGGTGCTGCAAAGCCTCGTTTTCCAACATTTGGATCCTTCGAGACTGAATTTGTGTCTGAACTCGAACAAAGAGCTGTGTTTCTTTCATGGCACTCTCTGTCTGTCGCTTAACGCTCTGGCCTCTCAATGCTTCTCGAAGCCTCCCTAAGCCCTTCAAAGATGTGAAACGTCTCCTGGTCTGCAATATTAGGACTCGAGTGCATGACACATATGATAGTAGGGAAAGAAAATGCAACAAAAACCTACGACCTTATCCCAAAGAAACCATAAATTATAACTCAAAGTTAACCAACGCCAGTCACAAAATGTTTTTAAGTTTAGAAACAGAACACACCGTGTTTCTTCAGCCGTTATACATTATTTGTAAGCTAAGGCCCTTTAATTAGCTGAAAGGAAAATATTTTGATGAATTATACATGAAATCCTTTCTTCATTCCTTAATTCTATTATCAAACATTTAATAAGTGCAGTTAAAGAGTTTCACCCCCTGTCGATTTGACTTCTCGTTTGCCCCGTGATCATGGTAGGCCTAGTAAGATATATAAGATATTTATAAGTTTTTTGTCCATTAAAAAGTTAGACGACAAACGGGGATTTCTCCTGAGTTGTCTGAAGCCTGTCATACACTATTCTCATCCTGCCAATTTTGATGAAAAAAACTATATCATGGGAGAATATATTAAACGACTTACTTTCATGATCTTTTATTTTGCATATCAATTTCCTAAACTTCTGCAGTTTTTAACAGATGATCATGTAATATCACAAAGCTCATTTGAACGCAAGAGCACCAGGTAAATCAAGTGATTGATTTGTAAATATACCATGTAACCTCTGTATGCTGCCTGGATCATAGTGGCTGAAAGGTGTTGGTCTTTCAAGGGTTGTTCTGGCCTTTGTACATAACTAATGTCCGTTCCAAGTTGAGTTACATTTTCAGCATCTGCCTTCGGAAAATCAGCTGCGGGAGAAACGACCTTCGGGGAAATAGCAACGGGAGAAGCACCTTTAGGCGAAGCAACCCCAGGTGAAGTTGGCTGTTCGAGTAAGACTGGTGTCGTTTTTGGCTTTTCCAAAGACGTGGGCGGCCTGAGATACAAATGATCGGCTTCCCCTAATATTTCCTCAATGCTACTTGGCTCTTTGAACAGGGGAATGAATGACTTAGTTTCTCCGTGCTTTAATATCCCTTTACGCCTCTTCTTTTCCTTACTATTTTTCTTATCAGATACCTGCTGCAATATATATTGCTGAAGTAAGGCTCATATATCAGAAAAAAGAAGTTCCAACATTTGTATACATTCTACTGAACTGGGAATATCAACTCATGAGCTTAGGTCTTTTGGTTCATTAACAGTTTGTGAAAACTCACAGTTCGGTCAAGAATGAAAGAATATTAAGATATCACAGTTGTAAGAGTAACTTACATTGGTTGACTTCTCGTTCAAGTTGTGAGTGAAAGCCCTTTTGATTGCTGAAAAACAACTCACCTTCTTCACCATTTTTGCAGCATTACACTTTCTCCCTACAAAAGCTGCATCATAATCCTAGCAGTTTAGTCATGATATTAAGGCAAGTGTCATGCCAATGGTATGAAAAGTAAAACTAACAACAAATTTCTCATGCGGAGATAAGTACATGACCGTTGGTACAAGACATTTCAAGATAAAATCAACCAAAATTTTATGAGAATTACGACCAAAATCGATAATATCACAAAATATGGAGATATACACCAAACCCCACCCCACCACCCACCCCCCGTTTGACCTCAAAGCAGTAGTCCATTCATCCATTGCACATTCATTTGTTCTATAATTTGGCCTAGAAAGAAGAAAATACCTACATAAAAATTTCACCTTTTGTCAATCGAATCGACCTTCTTTTTGGAGAATTACAAGGGGGTTATTTCCTGTTTATGTTTACCAATTAAATAAATTGGGACCGGAAACAGAATCATAATTCATTCAGAATCTAACTATATAAAGTATTAACACATCGAAAACAGAACATACTCTGGCTGCAAGAAGATAACAAATTATTGCTTATCTTTTAAGTTCTATTAGAATTAACTTCAAATCATTTCTGTTTATAACCAATACAGCTTGAAGATACAAACCAAAGATTATTATTGTAAATCATGAGAGAATCTCACATACAAAAAAATCACTAAAATCCTTTAACTTGGAAAATACACACAATAGTAGCAGTTAGATATGTCCAAAGAAATATATATACCTGATCAATTAACTGTTTCTTCAACCTTCACAAGCCTTCCAGAAGATGATGTGAACCAACTAAAAATAACTCCCTATAAGCTTTTTATTACAACCTTCTCTCTCTAAAAACAGACGCATGCATGCCTATAACATGACTTTCTCGCTCTAGCCGTCTAACTAATTAAACCTACCTATTTCCTTCTTACTACGTTTTTAAGCCTTATTTCCTTCAGAATCTGCCAACTCTTATCCGTGTCGTTGACTTTTCAATTTCCTATCTGCGTGTTGTTGACCTTTGAACAGATTCTTTCTTGCAAGTATTTGCTACTGCCACCTTTCAGCTTTTGTGTCTGCATAAATTAATTTTTTTAAAACTTAATTGATAAACTACACCTGTATTATTTTAATTGATAAACATTAAACAACCCTTGTATTAGCAAAAAACCCATGTGATGTTAGAAAAATAAACAAAAGCCCTTACGACCTTAATTAATCTCCACGTATTCATATTAATTACATTTTTTTGTTATTTATTCGATGCATAAAGTAGTTATCAGTATCGCCAAGTTAAAATACAAAATTGGAAAGGGTTTTTGGCTAATTCTTAAATCTCATAGGGGATATTTGCTAATAAAATAATAGGAGTTATTTATCAATTAATAAATAATATAGGGTAATTTTTGCAATTAACTCATTCTTTTTTACTTGAATGAGTCAAGACCATTGATGATAATGATTTGCAATAAATAATATATAATGTCAAACTCTTTTAGGCAAGTGTGAAGGTGATTATAGGCACAAGGCTCGTAGCAACTTCCGTGCTCAAATGACTTTTAGACACCTTCGTTTCAACTAACTTTAATTGCAAAGAATATTTCAGACAGCAAACATGATATGCCGTTAGCCCACCATCTTATTATTAAGCTAAGTTTGGTTACTTTTTCTTCCCCACGTGTCGTTTCTTAATTATCTTCATCATTATTGCGTTGGTGTGACCATGATTTGTATTGTAATTTAATGTTTTTTTTAATGAAAAGAAAAGTTGAATAGTGAAATAAAGAATAAAATGAACTACAAGTGGCACCGGGGCCGAACCCAAAATGAACGCTAACTGGGCTATACCCCAGACTGAATTTTCTAGAATTAGCTAGGTCCATTCATTATAGCCCATCAAAACGTTAATCCCTTTGAATCTCAATACTTTATAATCCAAACTCCAAACAGTATTCTAAATCCAAAACAGTTAGAAAACTTTTTGTTTTTTAATTTGAAATGAGATTTTTTTTAATTTTTTTTGGAAATTTTGTAATTTTTTTTGTTTTTTTTTAAGTCCACATGGCATCCAACTCAGCAATTGGGTGAGGTGGATGTTTGACTGGGGTCAAATCCCTAAATTTTGTCCATCGTGGCAAAATTTGGCGAGTTTTTGGAATCGCCGCCACTGGAGTACCAATTGGAAAAAAGAAAGTCAAATTGGGGCATCAAAAACAGGATCTGCCAAATTAAGGTATGAAAAAGAGAATCTGTATCAAGTTAGGGTATAAAAATACAATTTTATCAGAGATGCGTAGTAAATGTGTGAGAGAAGAGACATGTGAAGATGTGAGCGAGACGTGTAGTAAAAGTCAATTATTAGTTATAACGAACAAAAAAAGAAGAAGAAGAAAAGAATGGACTAATTTTAAATTAATGGCTATATAACCTTTTGAACTCATGCTGGCAAAGGGCCCAGCTTTTAAGAATGGGCCTTTCAAAAATAAAATTTAAGGCCTGGCCAGATAGGACTAGGCCTTTGGGATTTTTAGCGGGCTTACCGACATGAGTCTTAATTTTTGGGTCCATAGGAGTCCAATGAGCTAGGCTAACCCAGTCCATGCCAACGTTGGGCCAAACTTTATCAAGCGGGGTTTGTCAAGCCCGACCCAGTTTGCAACTCAATGTAATACGATATCAAAATTTACATTTTATTCGATCGAGACAAATAGTAAATACTTACAAAGTTTTTCAACAACATACAAAGAAAACATATCTATTGTTCTCTGATCAGTCAAGTTTTGACTTGGTTTGAATTATTCCTGAATATGTAAATTAAACACATTTATATTTAAATCCTTAAAATTGATTGTAGCAATTTCTCCATCTAACGATGTATTGCGATCATAATACTTATTAAAAGTTGATTACAAACCACTTGAAGAATAGAAGTGTTATGTTTTTTAGATTTTAGGGAGCAAAGTGTCTGTTTTTATAAACATAGAATCATTTTTTATTTTTTTTTTACAATTAGCGGAGTTAAGTATAGAGGAGAACGTGATTAGGGCCCGCCATCTAGCTTAAGCCAGGGAAGATCATCGCAATATTCCACCAAATCCCTACTTTCATCTCTTAATCGAGCACGCAATTATTATAACGCCGTCGAACTAAAGTTTTAATATGTCCACTCATCAGTCTTTCACTCTCCTTTTTTTTATTTTTTCAATAATATATAAGTCCTATTTTTATTTCTTTCCCTTGAAAAGCCTATACCTTTTCTTTCTTATTACAATTCCCCATGATTTCGATCACTAGTCACAATCATCACTTCCACACTCAATTTATTAATTAAACTAATACAGAATCTAACTTTATTTTTCTCAACATTATGCGCACTTCGTTGTATCCGTTTACCTTTTTAATATTTTTCTCGATAATTAAACCTTTATATATATATATAGGTAAAAGTAGTCACAAGAGTGTTAGGTTTCTTGTAGAGTTCCATCAATATATACAAATCTTGATAACAAAAAAACGCAAATCTTTTGGGGTCAGCACACTTATTTCGAAATAAAAAACACATTTTACTCTTTCTTTAGCTTTTTTTTTTTCACTTCATGGTATCAAAAAATTAATATCACAATTATTTACAAAACTAAGAAAAATTAGAAGTGTTTCCGAATAAACTTGCCAATTGTCATTCTGTTTTTAGTATAAAGTTCACGTTATATAATTTATAATATTAAAATAAAATGTAATAAAAATCTCTTATCTTGTCAATTGTATCATCATAGTTATAGCAAAAGCACCCGCAATTTATTATTTCATTATTATATGACTGAACCCAGTAATTATTCCTTCCAATACGTAGGGGACCAAAACTCCTTTCAAGCATTCCCGCTTTAATCATTACTTCTCTTTGCAAACCACGCCGCCTAACTTTCCGTTACATATTACACCACGCTCTCTCTCTCTTTCCATTTTTCCAAAAAAGTAATAATCGTCCTATTACAAAAATTATTTCCCTCAAAACCCTCCAATTGCGTCTTTATTACGCTTCACCACACCTCCCATCCCTTAACCCCAAGACCCAATTTCGTAATTACAGCAACACTCAAAAAGACAAAAAATTTATAAATTGTGCCGTTGCTAATTCGTTTCCCCTCAAA
This sequence comes from Misopates orontium, assembly GCA_946800315.1. NCBI lineage: Eukaryota > Viridiplantae > Streptophyta > Magnoliopsida > Lamiales > Plantaginaceae > Misopates > Misopates orontium. The sequence goes on from OX326947.1 coordinate 5,062,474, forward strand.
ACCCTTCAATCGCGTCTTTATTACGCTACACCATACTTTCTCTCTCGCATCCTCAAGACCCAAATTGGTAAATTAATTTAATTGTGCCGTTATTAATTCGTGTTTCCCTCAAAACCCTCCAATTGCGTCGTTATTACGCTTCACCACACGTCCCATCCCAATCACACGCAAGACCTATTTTGGTAATTTCATCAACATTCAAAATCATTATATCAGTTCTTTTTCCCGCATGTTCTCTAGTACTTTTTTCAATTCTCATTCTACACACACTGAGCGTGCTCGTGTTTGAGAGAAAAAGATGACGGAGATTGAGGCGGCGATCGCGATTATTCTGCCGTCGTGGTGGGAGGTGCAGATCACGGTGGCGGCGGCGGCGTTCGTGGTGGTGGCGTACTTGTTCTTCACAATCGACGGCGATAACGTCGATGTGGCGTTTGCTGGTGGTTCGACGAACAGTTCGGATGTGATTGATGGTAAAGATAAGGTTATTTTCTTAGTTTTTTGACCTAATTTGTGTTTAGGAGTTAGTGTAATTTTGTTAATTATGGCGTAATGAAGTTCAATTTCAGAATTCTGTGGATGTATGATGATGATGTAGCGAACGTTATGAATTAGGGTTTTTTTTTTTTTTTTTTATCTCGATTGTCTCGCATCAAGATTAGCTTTGAGATTATTCTTGTTTGGTACAGTAGTAGATGGAATCACTAGAATTTTGGTGGATGAAGTGCTCTAGTATATGCTGTTATACGATGATATTGTCCTAATCGATGTGATGATCGTGTGAATCAATAGAATATTGGAACTAAGGAGGTGAACCTTGAAATCTCTGTATATCAGATTAAGTGGGCATAGGTAAACAAAGAATTTGAAACAATAATATTATCACCTAATGGCTGAAGAAAACCAACAAAATCTCAATTTTGAAGAGGTAGTTTCTATTTTTTAGTAGGATGGTGTACATGATAGCAATGTCTACTAAAAAATTTAAGTTGAGTTGAGAAAAAATTGAATTCTTCTTCAGATACTACTCGATCCAGGTCTGAAGCTAGCGGGCCATGTCAAGTAATTTTCTTCTAATAGTATTGCCATTTGAAGTGTAGTTTTCTATCCCTGGAAGGTTCTTGTTTCCATATGTCATGTCTTTTCTAATATTCTGCTTATGATTCTCTATGTCTTGTTTTGCTTGTAGATTATGTGGTTGTGGACTTATTTTTCCCCCTTCTTGACCTGCAGTTTTGCACTTCTTTTGTAGATGGGCTAGGTCAAAGGAATCTTGAAGCTAATTCCTCATCCTTAATTAAGGTAACTTAACTCTTCCCACATTGAGTGTCTCTTTTTGTTGTCTGGTCTTGTTTTAGCTACTGCCAATTTTGAACAATTCCGCCTTAAACTTTTACCTGATGATAGAAAATTACTGGTTTTAGGTGGAGCTGTTAGCTGCAAAGAACCTTATTGGGGCAAGTTTGAATGGCTCATCTGATCCGTATGCTATTATAACCTGTGGGGCACAAAAGCACTTTAGGTGATTGTATAACACTTTGCTCCTCTAGCATCTTAAAAGAAATAATGTTTAAACGATGCATTCCTTTTCTTTTTCCGTGCTTATGATATTAGGTGAATCTGAAGTTTAGTCAGAACATGCCTTTGGTTCATTATGTCTATTACATCTCTAATTTATATTTGTTACTATTTCTACTTTTCCTTCACGAACAAGTGAATTAAGAATTCTGTTTCATGTACTTATATACGATATAAGTATTTGAGGAGAACATAAGAATCAATCTGTTTGGGATATCTTGTCTGAACTAAATGAAAATGTATTTCTTTTTAAGTCTCCTGTCAATCGTACACTATTAATTCAGTAGGATTGCTGTTTATCAGAATAAAGAAATACATATAACACCATAAGGTTTTAAATCTGACCAAGTTTAGAAGCTTTCACTTTTTAAAATTAAAAAATGAATAAATAGTTCATATATCTGGTACTTGAGATACTCGAACAGTAAACTTCAAGATTTGCCCATAAAAGCTTACGGTTGATTTTCTTTTTTAATTGAAAAAAAAAATCCCATTTTATGATCTGAGCCACTTTCTTTTACATCAAGGGTAAAGACAGTGAGTTCATTCATGTATAACAATTGCTGAGCAATACCAAGATTAGAGATAAAATATCACTGTAATTTCTTTTGAATATCAATTCCTTGTTGGAACGTCATTTTTGCTTGGTCCTGGACAGATGACACTTGTTTTTTAGTCAATATTGAATTAATTTGTCACCTGCTTGAAAGAGTTTCGCCCTTTTACGTGTTTGAGATTATTGAATCATTCTCATGTGGCTTCTTCTTACATCTGCGTGTTATGCTGTAGATATTTGAACTTCTAAAACTCAATCTGATGTGCTTGTAGTTCTATGGTTCCTGGCTCAAGAAATCCCATGTGGGGGGAGGAGTTCAATTTTTCTGTTGATAAGCTTCCTGTGGAGGTAGTTATTTTTTACATAGCACTTCTAAGAGATAATTCAGTAATTGGACACTTTCATTGATTTCTTTCCAGTTATTATAAAGAAGTCTTTAAGCCAAAAGCGAAAATAAAGATTTATTGTTGTGTTCTGCGTCATGATTCAGATGAAGATATTCATAATTTCTCAGCTTAATATGTGTTTTGCAGAGTTAGTACCAGTTAATGTCTTGTAGTGTTCATCCAATATCTGATATTTACCTTTTTAGTCTTAAGGGAAGGACAGTGATTAACCTAGCAGAATGGAACCGACTATATTCTAATGTAATTTGTCATGTTTAGAAAATCTGAAAACTTGCATATTTCAGGCATTTCCTTTTTACTTTTTTCTTGAACTAGTTCGTTTTCCTAATTGTATTGGCAGATTGTTGTAACTATCTATGATTGGGATATAATTTGGAAAAGTGCAATTCTTGGGTCCATAACTATTCCTGTTGAAAACAAAGGGCAAACTGGTGCTATATGGTACACATTGGATAGACTATCAGGGCAGGTAATACAGTTGTCTGGATGCATCCTTGGTGACTTATTCACTAAAATAAGAGGAACTTAAGAGAGACTTGAAACGGTGTCCGCTAAAGTATTATTTTTTTCTATGAGGGTTGAAAACCATTTTTGAATTTTCAGGTCTGTCTTCAAATTACAACGTCCAAGCTCCAAGTAAATTCTTCTGGGTACCTTTCTGCTATCAGTTTTATTTTCTCCCTTTCATCTGCCTTTAATGCTTTTCTTCTTATTATAAGACTAAAATTAATGTCTCACATGTTAGCAATGTTACCATTCAGTAGGTTGTTATGCTGCAATTCTGATGGGCTGTCTCACTATTTAATTGTTTTTTAGCTCTTCGTCTAGTCTTGAAATACAAAAACTCATTGTTGAGAAGTTTTGAAACTTTTTTATTGATGGAAGAGATCAGTTGACATTTTTAGTAGATAAGGTATTGGAGAATGGTTAGCTGGATACTTTGGACTGTTGAAGCAGAAGTGTCCGTTTGGATATTGATGTTGAATTTAGTCATAAATAGTATTATCTATTACCTTAACAACATCTATCTTTTTTTACAGACCATATTTCCTTGTGCATTATGGGCTTTTGAAACTTCAGAATTTGAATAGTATTAACTTATAATATGAAAATGTCCCACAATGTAGTTAGTATCTCCAATACTGGTCAAGCATGTAGTGTGAAAATCTCGAAGCTACAGTTTTTGAAGCTTAAGAAAGTTATATTCAAGTACTTGTGTTGAAGGATGATTAAAATGTACTTAAACAGTTATCCATGCATTTACGATTTATTAAGTTCTGGGACATCTTGATATATTATTTCATTTATAATGTCTTCGTCTCATCTACTAAACTTTAGTCACTCATACATTATATTTTCTTCTTCCAGCACCTAAGAAATAGAATCCATCTTTTCATTGCTTAGAGATGACCTCTAGTTTGACGTTTGCTATACAATATCTTTGTCTTGATGGTAAATTCTTTTATCGAAAATACTTAAATAGGTTAATCTACTCAATTCAGGGATGTGAAGGGCAATGATGGTGCCAGCCCTCAAAAGAAGGCGTTCGCTAAACAAGGACCTACAGTCGTTCATCAAAAACCTGGACCACTTCAAACAATATTTAGTCTTCCTCCAAGCGAGGTATATTTATCTCATCTCAGGCTAATTTAGACGTTGAATTCTTTAATATCATTTATTTTATTTCACTGCTAATTTAACTAATTTTTATTCAGGTTGTTGAACATAGCTATTCATGCGCTCTTGAGAGATCATTTTTGTATCATGGCCGGATGTATGTATCGAAACATAATATATGCTTCCATTCTAACGTATTCTCGAAGCAGATGAAGGTCTATCCTTTAACTTGTTTGGTTGCTTCAGTTATTTGGTTTCTTCCAGATCTCAGCTGATGTTTTGATCTATTAGAGTGACAATATATATCTAGAAGTAATTATGATCATTTGGGATTATTTGCTTGACTAATCATCTGTGCATTCTGCAGATAGCTTAAAACTTTATTCTGGATCCTATAACATTGTAATTTTAGTGGGTTGCGTCTCTTCTTCATATTGATTGGTTTTGGCAAATTGTTTAGTAAATAAACTTTCAGAAAATGCCGTTAGTGCCTTTTAATCAATATAGGGTTTACCTCTGTAAATTGATCGTAAATCTTGGCAGGATAACAGATGTATTCATCAGGAAACATTTTATATTCAGTGCATGGTAATGTTTATTCTTTTAGTCTAATTTTTATGCTGAACATACTTTATCAGTATTAGGCGTTTCTTTGTGCTTGAGATGAATCCATTCTTGGATCAATACTATTGAGTGAGTGTAATTTACATTTATCATGGTACAATGGAGTTGATAAAAAGTGTTTGTACTATTTCTTTGACCATTTATATATTCCGTTAGTTGTAAGGTTTGAGCGCTATATTGGTATCATATGTTGTTATTGTGTAATAAACAGATTCTTCTACACCAATGGTATGTTGTATGATTGTTACTTTTCTTTGCACTGGATAACCCATAGTGAATGATCACATTGTTTAAAAGCATAAATTTTTAGGAAAGGGATATTAATGTTGTATTGTGTCTAACAAGCCGTCTTAGTTATGGCCTACGAGCCATAAGCTCTTTGAAGCGTAGGAAGTTTACCTCTTTTCTGATAATGGGCAGTGATGAATTTGAACTCAATACCTCTTCCAGACCTTGCTCGATACCATGTTGATCAACAATCTTGTTGGAAAGTTTAAGTTAGTAGGAGAGGAGAGATTTCTACTTTATATCTGTAGCCACAAAAATCACGCTGTTGCTTATATTTACATTACATATTGGCAGGTTATATTACCTTTTAGAGATATAAATGAGGTATACAGTTTCTTCCCTTTTTCCTTCCCTGTCACCCATTTTACATGCTGGTGGGCTTTAATCGCAAGTATGAATTTGATTGAGTCCGTTTAGATGGTGTTCCGTCTCAGGTAAGGAAGAGTCAACATGCATTTATCAATCCAGCTATCACAATAGTTCTTCGAGTGGGTGTTGGAGGGCATGGTGTGCCTCCTTTAGGAAATCCCGACGGTTAGTTACTACATTTTCCTTTTGGTCTTCTATATGTCATTTGATTATTTATTATGTCTCTTATGTTTTGTTCTGATTGATGACTTCTTAGATGCATATGTTGAACTAACTTTAGTTACCTTTCTAGTTCTGATATATTAGTTTTTTTTTTCAATTTTTACTATTATCTTTATCGTCTGAATACTAGTTACGAGTATTCAGGGGCGTACATTCTGTGTCTCAAGGCATATGCCCTTCTCTGGCAAAATGGAAAGCGATGCCTTTTGGCTCCAGAACTCTATATTTTATTGAATGAAATCGGGGGTCAATGCCTTGAGACACTTGCAATACGGATGCTGATGTCTGTGTATAAGCTTCTGTGTTTAATTTCTTGTTTCAGGGAGAGTCAGATACAAATTTGCATCTTTCTGGAATAGAAACCATGTGCTGAGATCTTTACAACATGCAGCAGAAAATTACCATGCCATAATAGAAGCTGAAAAGAAGGTTCTGTCCTCGCTTATGTTAAATCTTTTATAGTGTGGTAATGTGTAGTGTTGTGTAGAGAGAGAGAGAGAAGGAGAGAGAGAGAGAGAGAGAGAGAGAGAGAGAAGTGCCGACTGCTGCTTTGCATATTTTTCTAATGAAATATTTTATATACGCTCAGGAAAATGAACAGTCAGCATTGCGTGCACATAGAAGTTCTGTCAGAAGCAGCAGAAGTGAACCTATCATATCGGAAGAAAGTGTGGCCAGGACTGACGAGTTTCAACCATTCATCAAAGAGGAAGTGCTTTCTGGCATACACAATGTAAGGATTATCCAACTGTAATATTTAGTCATCAAATTTCAGCAATATATTCCCATTTTTTACTTGGTATGCCATTTCCTTTGCAGGATGCTTTTCCATCTACGGCAGAGCAATTTTTCAAGTTTCTTTTAGATGATGGTTCAACTTTTACCAATGAGTATCGTGCTGTGCGAAAGGATTTTAATCTCAATGTAAGTAAACATACTCTTAAAGAGTTCATCTATTCCATTAGTAGTTCTGGCACTTTTCATGGGAACAAGTTTAAATAGTAACTCATGCTTTTCCGGGTTCTCATGTTGAGTCAGCTTCAATTCTTATTGGGTTCAAATAATTGGAAACCCACCTATATCTTCTCTCTTTCTAGTGCTACCTTTACTCGCCACATTATCATGCATCTCCATCAAAGTATTTAATAACATGATGCAGCTAAGAGCCTCTAAGAAGCATCAATTAATATGCATGCAAAAAAGTTATATTAATGAAAGATTGGGTCTTAGATGTTATGATTGATGGTTTTAGGATATTCCATGGATTTAGTAAATTTATTAAAGAATATGAGTAATTACCTTTCATTTGATTTTGTACAAACAGGTCAATGGAATATTAAACAAAAGGTAGTTTTCTGTATTCTTAAATGTAAATTCCCTGATATTTGTCTCAAGAGTTCTTTTATGATAACTTCAGATGGGTGAATGGCATGCCGCTGATGAGTACAATGGTCAAGTCAGAGAAATTAAAGCTCGAACCTTGTGCAACAGTCCAATGTGCCCTCCAGATACAGCAGTGACAGAATGGCAGCATACTGTTATGTCAGCAGATAAGAAAACGTTGGTGGGTACTAAGTATTTAGTATTATAACTCCAGTCAAATTCTTTTGTTCGTCATAGCGTTAATGTGATAATATCTTATTTGTATTGCATTTGTTTATTAGGTGTTTGAGACTGTACAACAGGCACATGATGTCCCGTTTGGATCATGTTTTGAGGTGTGCCAATAGTATTAAGCATAGGTTTTTGCATTCTGATTCTCCTTGTTTTAATATGTTGGTTCAAAATACTTGGTAAAATTCAAAATTGTAATTCCAATCTCAGGATAAAGTATTGGAATCACGATTATGTTTGAAAATCATTGTATTTGGTTTATGTCCTGTCCTTTCCTTTGTTACCTAATTAATGTATATGCTTTATAAATCAGGTTCATAGTAGATGGTCATTGGAGACAAATTCCGAGTCTTCTTGTACCATCGATATAAAAGCTGGTAAGTTCAACTATCTCTTGATTTCTGATTTGTATGTTTTTGAATATAAAAGTTTCACATTCAGTGCTAGTTACTCATTCAATCACTATCGTCTCTCTTCCCCTCCCTGTCGCACCATGGCATCGGAATCTCATTCACATTGAAAGCAATTCGTTTCATTAGATGAACATTTTTTTACTCATGAATATGAGCAAAATGCCGACTGTGGTGTGGTAACTGTTATCATTTGTTGGACTTTTGCATTTGGTCTGGTTTGAAGAGGATATTCTGTCTAAAAGGTGGACGTCAGTTTTACTCATTTAGGACTTAGGACACATTTAAGGATCAAAATATGAAATTGATGTGCCATAATAACAAATTATTATTTACAAGGAATTGCATAGTAAGGCTTCATCTTTTAAGTTATCTGCAGCCTTTATGTTTAATAATTTTGTTTTCTGTTTCTGTTTGATACTTATTAAAGGTGTACTACAAATCAGTCTCTTTCTGTTTTCTTTTAAGTTAGAACGCTACTTCACATTTCAGAAAGTAGTAAAACACCCACTTAATTTAATAGACTATCCAAAATATAGATTAGTGTTCATATCACGCCATCATGTTATAGGAGGACACTATTTTGAAGATGAATATAATAATAAGGTAAAGAGTGCTGAGCTTGTAATATCTGTAGTTGGTTACTTTCACTTGTACTATCTGTAATAGTGAACTTGAACATTTACCCTGGTTCTGAATATAGATTGATGCTGATCTATACTTGATTGAAATTATTCTATGCACTCTCTTAGCCAAGTAGATTTAATGAAACGGATTGTGAAACTTTTCACTGGTATGCAGCGACACTTCGTGGACTTTCTTACGAAAGCATTCTGGCATTTTGCAAATGCCGGGAAACTATGAAATGGATAAATTTTTAACAATAACGACATAATCATTATGGTCCTTAAAACTTTTGCTCCTGGCCTGTTTCCGTTATGGAGAAAGGTGAAAATGATTTTTTCTGACCCAAGCAAAAGCTAATAGGAGTTGTTGCTTTTGCATTTTCATATAATCCTTTCATCTTACTTTTACAATTTTATGACTTCTGAACTCTTCTGACTGATTTTTCTTAAAGAAACTTAGTATATTTCAAAAACGAGGATTGTCAATCTTCATGACCCTCTCAGGTACACATTTCAAGAAATGGTGTCTGATGCAGTCTAAGATTAAGTCCGGTGCTATCAATGAGGTACGTGGCACTTGTGAATTGTGATCTACTCCAGATTATCTTGTCATTAAGATGTTAGTCAAATGTAGATTCACCGAAGAGTCATTTGAATGACTGATTTAACATATCCAAAATTTGCAGTATAAGAAAGAAGTGGACGTAATTTTAGATGTAGCTCGTTCGTACATCAAATCCAAGATCACAAACATCGAGATTGAAAATATTGAATCTTCTCCGGCTGTTATGCAAGAAAGTCGATAGACTGGCTGAAAATGCCTGCTTCAAGTTGCTGGATGTGTCACCTTTAAATCATGTAACCCCCAGTAGTCCTCTGGGTTGATAATAAAATCTGAGGTACCCTTTTCTTTCACCATTAAAAGAAAGTTGCTTATAGTTTTGCTTGTGGTTTTATAGTCATTGTATTTCTGAGACCAATTGTAATTTATGCCATTGTCTGTGTGTCTTTGTTTGCGCCCTATCTCTTTGCTCGAGAGAGTAAGTGGTGTGCTCCTGTTATAATTGTAAAATGCGTCTTTTAATTGACTATTTATATTCTTAAATTATGTATCTCATTGTATTTAATTTGTACATCATTGTATTTAACTTCAAGTATTAGCTAGTAATTGTGTAATTTGTTGTGTCAGTACATCATTATGTTTGATATCAAGTGTTGATCTCTGAAATTCTATTTCTGCATTGACACGGGAATTGTGTTGTCCTGTTGATATTGTTTAAAGGAACTCTTGAACATTTGGCGAATCTTACTTTTTTTTTTTTTTTTTTTTTTTTATGTTGGTATTGACGTACAGGTTAATAACTTTAGTTAACATAGAGCTTAAGAGCAGGATGAAATATTTCATCATGTTCGTTTCATATCATGTGATACACTCGTTTTTTTCCTTAAGTCATGAAATCATTTATCACCAATAAATCGAAAAAATGCCCTTTTAATTTGTTTAAGAAATAAAATGATCTTTTCTTGCATAGGTTAAGAAATAATCTGCAAAAAAAATAGAGAGAAAAAGGTGAGCATCAACTTGGCTATATCCAAATGCATATGGCTACGATGATCAATACTGTTAGTTTGTTATTAACATCTGTAAATAACTTTTTCTTTCCCTCCTGCTGAGTATGGCAATGTATAACTTGCCATGATTTCATGATAAAATATTCAACACCTGTGAATTTTATGAATGAAAGTAATATAATTATAAATGCGTCACACTAAAGCAAAACCTAATGATTAGATCAAAATTATGTCTAAAGTTCCACTTCCTAATAAAACTATCTTGATTTGTATCAAATATCATTTGACTGTAATTGAAAAGGTGCAACTTAGTGAAAAAATAACAAAAACCACCCTTGAAGGCGATTGCAATATCTTTTAGTTTATAAAAATAGCATATAACCACCATCCCGTGTATTGACTATTGAGATTCATAACACATGTGATTCTCACACAAAAATGACATACAAGATCCGCACCAGTCATTTTTTCGTAAAATAGAAACAAAAATAGTTGTCAAAATTTAAAATATTGTCTCTAAGTATCATATATTTCTTTTTTTGACATTTTATTAACTTAGCACCTAAAACTTGTTCTAGAAACAGAACAAACTATATCAAGACACAATACAGAGATATACTTTTAAAGTATATCAAGTACTATATCAAAATTAATAATTTAAATTCTCAAATGTTAAATCTAAATTGAATGAATTTGGAAAAGCACTAATAGGTCCAAAACCTTATTTCATCCCCATGATTTATCACTTGTTGATTATTAGGTGAAAGAAAGAACATGAAACCCGTTTAACTTTAATAAACCTTTAATTAATTTTTTATTTACCTAAGAATTGACAAAAAGTAAAACAAAAATACATATATATGTCTAAAACTAAAACCATGTTAAATCCAAAAAACTCTTCATAAATTATGCAGGTTAATTATATATTTTATTATTCTAATAATTATATTTTTCGTACTCCGTAAGGCGTAAAATTCACCCCTTTCGCCTACTCTGCAATATCTGCTGATTTCACCCTCATAATCTGAAATCTGAGAACAAAATGCGATCTTTGACATTGGGTATAGGAATAGCCCTAATTCCACTTTTAATTCTTGTTGTTTTTTGCGAAGCAGAGCAAAAACTGAGCACCAAAGAATGTGAAGATTTAGGGTTCACTGGTCTTGCCCTTTGCTCCGATTGCCACACCTTCGCTGAATACATCAAAGATCAAGGTTCTTTTTTAATTGCAAGATCCAAATTTTTTTTTTTTTGCCTATTTCACTCTATTTGTTTACTCGAATTGAATTTTTCACTTATTTTAGATCAAGGGTTTCACAGATACTGTTGATTTTTCTGTGATTATATTATTCTGTTGTATCTGTGCCGTTTTTTTTTTTTTTTTTGCCGATTTACTATGACTATTGCTGAGTTCCAAGTTGTGCTTAGACAGTTTGATACTTAATTTTTTTTGCCTAGTGTGAAATACGTTGGTTAATAGTTGATTTGATCTGAATAAGTTGTTTGAATAAGAACCTAGTTATTTCTTATCGTCGAGCATTTCGGTAATATATGTGACACGTGGGAGTCTTACTGCGACTCGGCCTACTTTCCGGGGTGTCCTTGCACCACCCTTCATTTGTTACTCTTAACATTTCCAACATTGGCTTTACTCGCGAATATTCAAGTACCACCTGCAAATTGGTGCTCTTAGATGCTAACCTGTTGAAATATTCTCATTCTCAGCCATCTAATGCGATGCTCGCATTTTTTTTGTAACATATATATAGGTATGGTTATATTTGGTTATGTATGTCTCCGTAATGTGAATTTCATATTGACTGCAGAGCTGGTGTCTGATTGTTTGAAGTGTTGCGCTGAGGATTCTGATGACGCGACGAGCAAGGTATGGGTTACTAAGACTTGAAATGTGCTTTAGATGGAGTTTCTTGATAGTTAATTAGATTTGAGACGTTACATATTGTCATCTAGAAAGTTAGGATTGGCCTGCTAGACAAAGGTTGATATTCCATCAAAATCTGTTCTCCCAATCTTTGACTTGCATTTGCTCATCCAAAATTATATACATGACCTCGAAACTAGTTTCTCATTATCTTCGAAATTACGTGTACATTAAATTGGAATGCAATTATTTTCAGAATGTGTATATATGTTGTAGTGTAACTATTGAATGCATAACTATGTGTATATGCATGTCAACACAACGTTGAATGCTAGTGGTTACTTTGACACGCATCATCTTACATTCCAACTTATTTGATTGGTTTGAGCAACTTGGAATTCCAAATTCTGTTAATCTGTTTTCAGTATTGTTACGAAATTGAATTCCTCTAATGTTGGTTAACTTTGAACATATTATCTTCAAACGTTCTGAAATACAAATAATTGAAATACAGATGCAAGCTACAAAACTCTTGGAAATGTAACAGTTGAAGCATAATGACAAAATATCAGGTCCTGAAAAATTGGATTAATGATTGGTACATGAAGTTGTGGGTTGATATTGTGAGATTTCTTACAAGAATTCTTGACAAGATGCATCTTCTAGTTTAAAATAACTGTTATAATGAAAGATATGGTTGCTCAAAAGATTTAATGAAGATGATCTGCTTGATTAGATTGAGGGAGAAGGAGCATTTGTGTGCTTATTGCTATTTAAAAATGCACCTTGTATATGCTATGCATGCAGGTTATATACTCTGGTGCTATTTTAGAGGTTTGCATGAGGAAACTGGTGTTTTATCCTGAGCTAGTCGGTTTTATCGAGGAAGAGAAGGATAAATTCCCATCCGTGAGAGTTCAATATGCCTTTAATGCTCCGCCGAAGATGATCATGCTGGACGATGATGGTCAAACGAAGGAAACCGTTAGGTGAGTTTGCTATCCTATTTTCTTTATTTATGTATTCCAAAAGGGTAAAACACTTTAAACCCCCCAACCTATGGGGAGTTTCACAGTGTGCCCCCTGAATTACAAAAAAGAGCATATAACCCCCCAACCTATTGAAAAATGTGTGGAATACCCCCTGAGTCGTTGATCCGCCATTTATTTTGGACACGTGTCTGCATTTTTATCCGTTAGATTTGGTCTCAGGGGGCATGTCGCACATTTTTCAATAGGTTGGGGGGCTATTTGCTCTTTTTTATAGTTTAGGGGGCACATTGTAAAACACCATATAGGTTGGGGGGTTTAAAGTGTTTTACCCATTCCAAAATGTTAATTGTAGAAAGCTTCTTTCTTCTTGTCATATAGGGTATGAATTATGATGACAATTCTTGGCATTTCGAATCACTACGTCCTGTTGTGTGGTAGAAGTTATAGAAGCTTGCCTGTATTACACATAACATCCCTAAAGTTTGTTCTAACTGTAGAAGCTTCCTCTACAATTTGAAAAATTACAAAGGCACACCTCCCGAAGCTTCTAAAACATTTAAAGGGGTCTATCTGAAATGTTCTTGATGAAAATATGCGTTCCAAAATGTTGATTTAGAAAGTTTCTTATCTGATATATGTTTACAGACTTTCAATTTGCTAAACTATTCTAAAACCATGGAATTAAGCCCGAAGCAAAAATATTCATTTTGTCTATGAGAGGGATGTTTATGTAATTTTTTGGAAACATAAGATGTTGTAATTTTGATCAATATGTAAAAGGATTTATTGTATTATATGCGCCCCTTCGTCTTTTGTGCCATTTTTTCCTGGAAGTGAAGTTGCTGTATGTTTATTTAGTTGACACAAATTCTATGTTTCTTTTGCAGAATTGATAACTGGAAGAAGGAACACATACTACAGTTTCTAAGGGAGAAGCTCAAACCATCTTCAGATATCTAAAACTGAAAGGGATGCTTCTGATTGTACTATAACATCCAGCTAAAGACTCCAAGCAATTTTCAAGTATAGATGTACTCTCTTCCTTAGGCTTTATCCTTTTACAGGCGCTTTGCGGGAGCCCAAAAACGTGTTTGCGTTAATTTGCAGTGATGTGAAGTGAATTGCAATGACATTTTTTTCAGTATTTAACCAAATTACGTGTGCCGCAGCTTAGGAAGTGCAATAAAACGCCAATTAAGTTAATAGCAATAGTGAAGAAACAATTTTATTTGTTCGATATAACTCCGACTAGGATGATGCTGCAAATTGGAAAAATATGATCATAGAATGCGGATGAAAAACCACCGAAGTCGAAATGAATCTCTTTAAAACTTTATCTAAAATTTCAGATTGACAGTTTTTTATTTTCTTTTTAGTAGTCATATTAAAATTCTGATAAAGAAACTGTTCAATTTTTGTCAGCCTTTATATGACAAGCAGTTATTGTTACTATAAAGATCTTGCACGAAATCCTTACTCCTTTTCTTTTGCAAGAAAGTGCGATGCACCCATCGCATGTTAGATTGGTTGTTATTCAATTTTTTCTTTTCTTCGAGAATATCAAAATCTCTGCACTTTGGTAAATTTTTTCTGCTTTTGCTCAATTCTAAGACGTTGCTGGTGCAAGTACAAAGGTGGAAATCATGATACTTTTGAAAAAAATAAAAAACTATAGAAAGTGTATAGTTGTGATTATCCTTTGTTATTAACCGTGTTTTGCCTTTTGAGAGTATCTTCGTTATTCACGCCAAATTCAGCGTTGAGCAATTGTGACAGAAATCTGGCGTAGTGATACTTTTGTCCCATTATTTTGTCATTTGTGCCCGATGATTTCGATATTTAGTTCCATATTCCGGAAAATGACCTTATTGTCGGCTCCTAAAAACTCCTACACCTGACAGGGAACGAATGGAACGTTCTTGTGCTAGTTCAAGACTCGTCTTTTGTCGACAAATCAAACTTTAATTAGATACGTATTAGATATATTTTACTCTTGTATTGCTCAACGAAGAACTTTAATTAGATACGTATCAACTTTAATTATAACGAAATAACAATTTAGTAATTCACCGAACCAACTCCTCCTCTATATAAAGTTCGAAAAACAACCACAACTTCTACTCAAACTTGAACATCAAACTACTACGCATATCTTGTCATGGCCAAGAACTTCGGGCTTTGCTTTTTTGTCTTCCTCCTTGTTACTATGATCACTACAGCAAGAGCTGTTGATCATCCAACATTTTGGCCTCCTTGTTGCGGAGGGAACGTCGTGGATTGCTGCCCTGAAAGCGTTAAACACGGCAAAAACCGTTTTCTCGTTCACAAAAAGCAAAGTCCTTTAGTCCACAAGTTGATTCCAAAAATCTGGCATCGCCCTTGATTCATCTGGAAATTATATCAGTAAACAGTTCGTTCGACACAAAGGGACAACGTTAAGGTTACCGATCATCTCTGGATTGAAATGGGTTCGTTTCAAATTTCTATATATGCTAGCTTTTACGAGTTGAATAATATGTGTATAAAATCAGTAAGAATGGATGAAGATGTGTTGTCTGTAATATTGTATCGATAAATATATCGAATCAGTAAAGATGTAGCAAGATCTGTTGTACGTGGTTTCATTGTTATGGATGCATGTTTTATTGTTATTGATATTGTTCAAGGGTGGATTTAGGGCTTTAATCCATTGTGCTTTACTATAAAATTTATTTAGCTAACGGCACACTACATACCTTGAAATCATCTCAATTCCATTTGTCATTAATCACTCTTTTTTTAATAGTCGGCTGCAGATTATCAAAGAATTGGGAATGAGAATTTCTTTCCCCAAATACACGCGTTTCTTTTCCTCCCACAAATATATCATAATAATAGTGATATCACAAATATATCATAATAATAGCGTATCACTTATTTCATAAACTCACATCAACAAAAAAAAAAAGACTAAAAACGTATCACGTCGTCAACTGACTCAAGTGTGTGTGTATATATATATACTTTAAAGTTTAAACTCTTCTTTTGATAGATAAGACAAAATCGAAATTTCCACCAATGAGGCGCAGGAGGGACATATTATAGACTAGTTATAATTTGTTATAACTTAAGGGTGCACATCAAAGCTTTAGAATCAATTATACATTCTCGCGCAACTCATGGGCATGTTCTAACTTCTACGTATTGCCTTAGTTTTTCCGTTGAAATCTAATTGAGCCATAGCATTTCCCGCCACTGCTTGCAGATGAAAACAACTCAGGTTAGTCACATAATTAGTCGAATAATGTGGTGTAATTTGTTTTAATTGGTTAATCTACGTACTAAAATAGTTTTTGACGAATTTAATAGTGCCGTCACAATTTTAATTATTAAGGTTATGGAAGAATGTACTATGGGTATTTGTTAAATAGTTTTGCCAGCTTATAAATAGCTCCAGCTGGAATCATCTGCCCAAGAAACCAGCCCTGTCGTCCAATAATCTCCATATCATCGATCCATATATAATTCAATTAGCAACCGGCGGGACTTTTAAATTTGGTGTTTCATGCTTGCGCGCTCTTCTGCATTTTAATCTTCTTGTAAATTTGATAATTTAAGCCTTTAATTAATGTTGTGCTAAATGGTAAATTTGATTACGGTTGCAAGATGTTAAGTTGAAAACAAAATGGTGGTGCGCCAAGATTCTATATAACAATAATAAAATAAATGGGATAATAATAATAATGTTAACAACAACAACAATAATAATAATTATTATAATAATAATAGTAATAATAATAATAATAATAATAATAATAATAGTAGTAGTAGTAGTAGTAGTAGTAGTAGTAGTAGTAGTAGTAGTAGTAGTAATCATGACTAATACAAGACCATACATATAAATAAATTCATAAATTGCAAGAGCTACAAATGTTTGACTAACATTGAAGTTAGTGATTATTGACCCGTAAATGTTAACAACCTGATCAGTACCTGACTCAATATCATATATAGCTAATCTTATTAAAATGCACATTAAAAAACATGAGACTCATTCTAATACAATATATTCAATCTTTCCTTCAAAAATAATTAAGCATACATGAAAAGCGCTGTCAGAAAGGAGTTCGAAGACTCGTTAACCATTTAACTAATATCTGGTTCCTAATCTCAATGATCTTCATCACTTTGAAGTACAATTTAATTAATTGGTTATCTTTTCACTTTGATATGAAACAACAGTTGCTAATTTCAAAGCATAGAGCCAGATCCACTTTTAGTGGTGAATTAATTTCCTCTGAACGTCTGCTTTGCATACGTACTTTAACTCAGCACCGTTTGGATCGCAAAACTTTAAGAGGTCAGGTAAAGAGGTACAACTTACTAGCACATTAGTTATCAAAAAAGTAAGTTTCATTTTTACTATATATTAATGAGCTTTGATATATATATACATCTTCTTTTTTCTTTTTTTCAAAAAAAAAAATGTGCTTCGTTTTGAAGAACGTTATTTCAAGGTGATGACTTAGAGTTGTGTGTTAACAAACCGTCAAATCCAAAATTCAACAATAGATCGTCCTTTTTGTATCTTTCACAAAATTAAGGACTAACATTCTGGAACATTAGTGTAAATATTCAAATCAATATATATATAAGAATAATGGAATTCTTTTGTCTACGCTTAAAATGTACGTTTATAGGGGCTATTTTTGTGCGAATAGAGATGAACTTAATTAGGTCAGAAAGTACATGTACATATTTGACTAGACAATCCTTAAATGCAATTCAAGTAATTTCGACAAAACCCGAAAACAAAGGAAAAATGTATTACGCACATGATTAGTACGTGCATCATTTGTGTTTAATAATTGTGGAGAAAATTCTATGTAAAGAGCATTTGTATACTTCTCGGACAAAAGGGTCAACGGCAAGTGTCTTAAAACATGAACAATTTTGTGGTCTCATTAGCTGGTTTCACTCACTTCTCTTCAATTAATCCTCTAACCACGAACTTCAAATATGTAAGACGTACAAAAGAATACCAAAACTAATTTATAATACACTCGTTACTAGAACTTCACAGCATATGACTTTTTGCCTTTTGTAATTATGCTTCTCAAAAAGCTATTCAAGACAACTTCTCCAAAAGCTCTAGTTATCAGAGGAAACCTGATTTTCTTGGTCATTGTCTTGCTCCTTTATGCAATCCTTCTCCACGGTTCTACCACATCCGATTACAACGGGCAGGCGGCTTCACTAGTTAGACAGCCATTGCACAAGTAAGTTGACTTTATTGTAAACACATTCCAAAAATTCTAACAGAAAATTGATTTTGGTTTTCATTGAATGATTTCTTTTTCAGATTATCGGAAAATGCAATGTTAGAGGAGTCCAAGAGCGCGAACCACCATGAAAAGGATCGTAGTAAGTCGATCAAATGGGAGAACCCGAGTTTTTTGACTGGAACTGAAGGAGCATTTAAGATTGGAATGATAAATTTGGAGGACGAAAATATTTTTGAATGGAAGGCTCATGCACAGATATTTCCAGTATCATTTGAACGAGTGTCTAAATTAATTAAATGGGAAGCCTTATTCCCTGAATGGATAGACGAGGAGGAAGAGTTTAACGTTCCCTCTTGTCCCAAAATCCCAATGCCAAATTACGAAGAGTACGAGGACATGGACGTGATTGTGGCCCAATTGCCGTGCAAGATTGGAGAGGTAGGCTGGAATAGGGATGTTTTTAGGCTTCAAGTGCATCTTGTGGTGGCGAATTTGGCTGTGAGGAGAGGGAGGAGGGATTTAGATGGGAAGACAAAGGTTGTTTTTTGGAGCAAATGTAGGCCAATGGTGGAACTGTTCCGGTGCGACGATTTGTTAACAAGAGAAGGGGATTGGTGGTATTATAGGCCAGAAATGGAGAGGCTGGAGCAAAAAGTTTCAATGCCTGTTGGATCTTGTAAGTTGGCTCTTCCTCTTTGGGATAAAGGTATTTACATTTATCGATCCAGAGTTTCTTTCTATGTATTTCTTCTAATTTCCCTTTTTTCGTCTTCTTTGGTTTAGGGTTTTATTGCATAAGAAATTAGGTAATTAAGAGACGCTACGAAATTCAGGATCAAGTCATGTTAAATTTAACAAAGCCTTACCGAAGAATAAAGATTTTTATAGATACTGTAGAAGTGGAATTTCAACTAAGTAACAAAATATTGTTGGACATATCGATCAAGTCTTAAAAGTGAAGCACTCGTGGTTCAACTCTTGTTGTTTAAAGTTCTTTTTCTTATTCTTCTTAATACAACCTAGTTTTCTGAGTTCGAAATCTTATTTCTTCTTTTTTGTTAAGCATTTTACGTTCTCATTAGGAGAAACTAAATTAAACATTCGGGGGCAAGTTATTGCAACTTTTTTCTCATCATTCAAACTTATGAAAGACTTCTAGTTATATGGTTTTTAACTTTTTATTTTTGTTAAAGGTGAGTACCTAGCTAAAGAAAGAAGAAAACAGTAGAGAAGGTTTCACCTTTAAAAAAGAATAAATAACTTTGATCACTAATAAAGTAATTTCTTATGCATCTAAAATACGTGATTACGGAATATTAATTACATTATTGATTTAGTTCAGAAATTATTTTTAAAAGCAAAAGACGTACAGCTCATGCATGCATGCACCTTATGATTTATAAATATATATATAGTGCTCCGGTACTTATAACCTGTTTTCTGACTCCAATTCAAACCGACAATAGTTGACCTAACCCTGATTACGCACACTTAAATATGCAGAATCGATCTTTTCTATACTAATTAACATGAGTTTAAGTGTATGTATTGCTTATGTACCAAGAAAAATCTGAGTTATTAAACCTACCTATTTGACCACAATATATGGTACTTTGTTTTTTGTACGTGATTCAGATGACTCAGATCTTCCTTAATTTTATGTATTCCTTGGAAGTGGTGATACGTGGCTTGAAATCTTCTATTCTAAACTCATAAGCATGTTATTTCTCGCGTCAATATTAGTTCGACCGCTAGTTTTTCACAAACTTCATGATTTAGAATATAGATGTACTGGTCGGTGATACGTGTCGACTGTATGACACACTATTTTAGGTAGAGTACTACTCTTTTAAAAAATTCTGGGCATAAAAATCTTCTATTATTATAATTACCAACCATTAATTTTTGGAGTTTATTGCTTTTGCGTACATGTGTAATGTTAAACAGACATCCAATCTTGAAAAAAAAGAAAACAACACAAATTATCTTCTTGCGATTTAATAAAGAGTTGCCTACCATTCCCCTATTAATCTTTCTTGTATTTGTAAAATTAAATGACCAAATATTCTTAATCTAATAGTATTTTTTTTTTTCAAATTTGCTAGTTTAAAGCAAAAGGAAAAAAGTTATTTTTGTTAAAGAGAAAATAGTAAAAATATTACTTTCTGGGTTACTCAAATTCTTCCCCGGCCTCGCTTTTCGACAAGTGAATTATATGTCTTCGTATAAAAATAATATGTGCGCCATTTAAAATTATACAAAGAAGAGTTCGTTATTTGTGTTTTCTTTACCGATCGGGAGTTGAATTGCCAGTTCCACTAGAACACGTGAAATATCCTATAAATTAAGCTCATCATATTATCTACTGCAGAAATCAACGAAGTGCACGATGTCTCAAGAATCAAAGGCTTCAACAAATTAGCAACAACAAAACGACAAGCTTACGCCACCGTTATCCATTCCAAGGAAATCTACGTTTGTGGTGCAATAGCCCTAGCCCAGAGCTTGCTCCAAACCCGAACCCGACATGACCTAATCCTCCTCCTCGACACTTCCATTTCCATACCCAACCGTGACGCACTCTCACGGGCCGGGTGGAAGCTCCGATTCATCAAGCGGATCCGTAACCCCATGGCCAACAAAAAGTCCTACAACAAGCACAACTATAGCAAGTTCAGACTTTGGCAGCTCACTGAATATGAGAAGATCATATTCATTGATTCCGACATCATTGTACTACGAAACCTCGACATCTTGTTTCATTTTCCTCAGATGTCCGCAACAGGTAATACTGAATTGCCGTCTCTCTGAAAACTCAAGCTCATGGAGAGAATTGACATTTATTAATTTTTATATTTCTCAACTCGCTCCGTTAGGTGCATGTTGTAATTCTTTGTGTGATCCTGGCAGGTTACACATTTTGATAAGTGGAGTTATCCTACCATATTAAATTGTTGTCTTTATAAAAAAAACTCAAACTTGTAGAGAGGATTAACATTTATTAAATTATATATGCTCCACAGGTAACGATGGAACCCTTTTCAATTCGGGTATTATGGTGATCGAACCCTCGAACTGCACGTTCCACACAATCATGCAACGTGTGAACGAGGTTGTGTCCTACAACGACGGTGATCAAGGTTTCTTGAATGAGGTTTTCGTGTGGTGGCATAGGCTTCCAAGAAGAGTTAATTTTTTGAAAAACTTTTGGTCCAATTCTTCCGAAGAGGCTAATATGAAAAATAAGTTGTTTGGTTCAGACCCTCCGAAGTTGTATTCGATACATTATCTAGGATTCAAACCATGGCTTTGTTATAGGGACTACGATTGCAATTTTGATAAGCCGAGTCGACGCATGTACGCGAGTGACGTGGCACATGCCCGTTGGTGGAAAGTGCACGACGCAATGGATGAGGGGTTGCAGAAATTTTGTGTTTTGTCGGAGCAGAGAAAATTTGAGTTGAAATTGAATAGGAAACTGGCTAAGATATCTAGATCCAAGGATCGGCATTGGAGAATTAAGGTCACTGATCCCAGAATATTTGCTTGATTCTTTAGTTAGGTGTTTTTTTTTTTTTTTTTTTTTTTTTAATATAGTGAATTCGCATTTTTCCATTAAAACACGTAGTATGATGAAAGTGTCCTTATTTTTGTGTTGCATGATCATTTAGAGCAACATATTATTAAGACCTGGCAAACGGACGATTTGAGTTATAATATATATATGAAAATTGTCCATTTAGTTAAACTTGTTTAAAATAATTAGTCTAGACTATATCGCCACTATCCCAAAGTTGAAGAACCAATATTATATATAATTCACCCACATTAATTTATTCAGTACATACAAGATAGTATTGCTAGACTCCGTTAAGTGATGCTTGATTTATTGAACTGACTTGTGTTTACAAAATGCCGGTACATTTATTAACTGATCACTTGACATTATGGATAATATACACCAGTAACTCATCAACAAATTAATTACATGCCAATGGGGAAAAAAAATTATCATTGAGAAAATGCTAATTACACTGCAAAACTGGACGGGTTATATACCACTTACCAGTAAGCTCACTACAGCAAAAGGTAGATATTTAGACACTCCATTCGAGACATTACTTCTTGACTGTCCTAAATTATTATTATATGTCAAGTGCCCCAGAAGATAAAAGGATTATGAACAATTATCACCGTTCTTTTACTTATATTGTGCAAGTTCCACTTAAAAATGTGCAGATTGATGATATAATTGATAATAATTCAAAGATTTTCGGGCCTCACCCAAAAAGGCAAGGTTTTTTCATTAATAGAACTGATAATGAAGTACATTTCGTGCATGCCGCACAAACATAGCTTGAACATGATAAACAAAAAACATACATTAAAAAAGGTTCTGACTTAGTGCATTGATCTTTCAGGCTTGATCATCGATCATCATTTGGACTCTCCCTCTGCTATCCATGCAAGATCAAGTTGAGTGAACCAATGGCACGCCTCGCCTTCTCCGGGACTAAACTTCAGTATCTTAAACGCGACATGATTCGCAGGCCACGGAGAAGTATCCATGTGACATATCGCGAGCATAGTATTAACATTGGCTCTTGTCTTAGGCTCTACCAAATCCACTTCATACAAATTAGTCGAGGAGAGTGAATGACAAAAATAAGATGCGAAAGGAAAAAAGACTTCGTGACATGCAACAATGTTATTAGCATTGATCTTTTTCAAGTTTTTAATCAACAACTCAGAATTTGAGCCTTTCGTGCTCTTGGAAGTCATGGAAACCAACTTTTTCCCTCCCAAAGCAAATTTCGAGAATTTTATCATCTCCTCAAGGGATTTCGAACAACCTTTTGTTTCACCTTCTATTGCTTCGGCATTGCATAATGAAACAGAGATTTCGATGGATTCTTTCGTCGTTGTCTGTGAGGTTGGGAATATTTTGAGTATGTTATCTGTCGAGCCTAGTGATATTTTCGACGCTACTTTAAGGGGTAGGAAAGCACGATCCGGCATGGATTCTTTCAAGTTTGGGAGGTGAATAAGGTTCCCTTTCTTGAGCATTGAGAGCCTAAAGAAAGAAAATGGATCTTCGTTAATAGTTTGGGTACGAAAGAACCGATTATTGCTATATGAATTTGAAAAAGACCCCCCCATGATTGTGTATGCAGAGGAGCAAGCCAGTTTAGCGAGTGAACAGAAATTGGCATCTGCTGTGAATTTATCAGTGTTGGTACTAAACATGTTACTGAAGAAATCACAATCTTTTTGGCTCAATGGCGAGAGTTTTTTCATGATTGAGTTTGGCATTTTGTTTTGGACATTTTCAGACCAGAATTTTATTTGGTCTGAAGCAACAAGTGATGATGGAGACAATTGCTTGGAGGCTGCAGAGCAACTGTTAAGATAAAAAACTAAAGTGAGAAAGATAGAAAGGAAGGCGAAAGCATTTGAAGAGATAGCCATTTTTTGTGCTTCAATCCCTATTTTACTTGCTAAGTTGTGTAGTCCCAAAGGCCATATTTATAGAATGTAGATCTCATTGAGACATTGTGTTATATTCCTGATATCAACCTAAAAACTCATGTGGTTTTGTAAATTTGTACATAACCCTTCAATAGTTTGTCAATTATCTAATTAAACTCTCTTTAGGTTTCAAATACTTTGCACAAAATTTCTTTTGTTACGTTTCAAGTAACTTACTTCAATTATATATTACAATGATTAAATTAGAGGAGTGTTTTGTTGCAGGTTTTCCCAATCAGAGGAGGTCTATATTTCAAAATTATATGGGAATTATAGGTTAAGTCCTTAGGGTATATTAGGCTTTTTAAAGAGAAAAAGTACAAAGAAAAAACAAGCCCAGTCTCATTTAAAGCTACTGTAATCCAGTACTTGCTAATGGAGGTTTTGTGCAAGTGTTACAAGGTTTTTTTTAATGCATTTTCCCATTATATCTACATTTTACTTTGTTTTTCTTCTTTTTGACCATACTGATATATATCACGGTGTAATTCTTCTGTGCCCCATAATGTGTCACCATTAGATTTACTATACATATACATAACTCGTGAAAGATATTAATATGTATACGTGGTGGTAGGTGGTTAGAAAACTAAGAATCTAATTTGTTACACAATATCCCACCACATAATTAAGTTTTTTTGTGATTTTTGATAGTTATCTACTTTGCAATCCAATCCTTTTGTGCAAGATCGTGTCTCACTATTAGATTTACGGCACGTGTACATAACTCATGGTAAAATTTTAATGCACACGGTGGCAGATGATTAAAGAAATAATATTAAAAAATTTATTTTAATTATTACATGTGACACAAATGTATCAATAATACACCTAACTAACGCACCATTCTACCTTATATCTACATAGGGATATCATTACAATATTTTGTTCCTTGGTAGCAGGCAAAAGTACAAGCAACACAACATTTCACCTTAATATCTACATCGGGATAGCATTACATTTTTTTTTTCTTGGTAGGAGGAAAAGGAACAAGCAACTTGGATTATAAAGTGAAAGCACCACGTTAGATGAATTAGTTAGCCATTTATCTTCTTGGTCGCATGCATATATGCAAGCAACTTGGATTATTATGAATATATGGAAAGCATCTCATTGAATATAAATAAGTTACCCGGAAGACTTCATCTTGACTGAGTGATGGTTGTCTGTCGTCTATAGGTCATGCCATAGAATCATTTGAGGTAACAGTTGATATTTAAGTAGTCCTTTTATTTTCTTGGAGGCATAAAAACGTACAAGCTGCTTGGACTATAACTGAAAAGCATCTCACCATAATATGGAGACTTCATGTTGATAGGTCATGATAAACTTTTTTGAAGTAGATATCAATTATATGAACGCTCGATGTACTATAATTAGGTTATATTTCATATCCGAAATTGTAGCAATGTTGAACTAATCATTGCATAAGTTTAACTATCAATGACACTTATTTCCCCTCAAATGTTAACGAGTATTAAATTTCTATCACCAGTAATCATGAATATATGCGGCATTCGGATCGTTGGAAAGAATATTTTAAGTATAAAGAAGTATTAGTGACGATGACGTGATTATCGCAAATAGTTTCAAAATTCGCGATTACATAATATTAACAATTATATATATATATATATATATATATATATATATATATATATATATATATATATATTTGTGCTAGTTAAAAGTTCTCGCGGAAAAGTTATCTAAAAAACCTTATAGCAGCGGGAAATCGACCATTACTAATAATTATTAGCAATTTAGGATATGATATGCAACCTAATTTGTAGTACAAGTATCACTATCAACCCTACATCAAAAATTTTATTATGACTTATCAACAACATCCGTCAATCAGTCCAAATGAAGTCTCAAGATTAGGTTATTCATATCGAGATGATTTCCAATATAGTGCAAGTTGCTTGTACTTTTGTATGCCTCCAAGAAAATAAAAAGACTAATTAAATACCAACTCTACATCAAATAGTTTTATTTGTATGGCCTATAGATAAACAACCATCACTCGTGAGTCATGAGACAAGATGAAGTCTCCCGATTAACTAATTTATATACAGTGAGATGCTTTCCATATATTTACTCTAATCCAAGTTGCTGCACATGTGCATGCAACCAAAAAAATTAATGACTAATTAATCTATCGAACGTGATGCTTTCGCTTTATAATCCAAGTTCCTTGAACAGTTGCATGCCACAGTGAATATTAAACAACTAAACAATTTATCTAATGAGATGCTTTAACTTCAGTAATCCAAGTTGCTTGTGCCTTTGCCGGGAGCGTTTGGGGTGCCTCGTGAGGCACCATAGGCTGGTGAGAGCAGGGTGCACAGGCCCCTACTGCACCCCAGATGTTTCCACCTTTGCCTGCCAGCAAGAAAAAAAATCTGAAGGCACATTGATATCTCGATGTAGATACCAGACTTTTACGTTGGCCAGAATGGTGCGCTAATATAGGTGTGGCCACAAGTTTATGTTACATGTTAAAATTTCAATCTTTATTTTTTAATCATATTTACCACCATATGCGTGAAGATCTCAGTTGCAAGTGTCATAAATCTAAAGGTCGTATAAAGATTGACCATGTGTTGACCTTGGAGAAAAGCATAAAACTCACTTATTTTTACAAGATCTACAACGAATCCTTTTGTGCTGTTTTTTGCACGAAATGCTAATGTGTTTTCAAAAGCCTTGCATGCAACAAACATCTTCGTGTTATTCTTTCGAATGAAATCTCCTCGTATTTTCAAAAACAATGCACCAATCTCCAAAATTAAATATGTATTGCCAACTTTAGCCACTTAATAAGAGTGTGTTTGTTCTAATAACACGAGGGAGTATGATTCATAGTTTTTGATGATAGGAAGGGTTTCGTGCAAATTTATAATAACCTGAGTTAATTTGGTGCATATTTCAAACAACTATCCTACGAATATGACAATACGGGTAAACTTGAAACTGGTAGATACGGTAGGACGTAGATATGACTATTTATATTAAAATTAATACTATGCACTAATAGTCTAATATAAATAATTTAATCCATATAATACATCAAGATTAATCTATAACGCGTCAAAAATTAACCAATAATGTATTAGAAAGTCTAAACACACAATTCATTCAACTATTTATTAAAAAAATGCATGTGTATCATAAAAACATAGACATCGGAGTAGGTATAAAAGTTTCGAATACAGATACAAAGTACCGGTAAAACAATGCATGTTTAACATAAAAACATAAAAGTGTGCGAGTAAGTGTCAAAGTTTCCAATACGAAACAAATGTAGCAGATACAATACAACATGAAGATTTTCGAATTATATGTCCAAAATAGTACAACATTTAATGCCTTAATGAGATCTACATTCTATAAGTATGGCCTTAGGGACTACATACTGAGCAAGTAAAACAGGGATAAACAAAATGACAATCTCTTCAAATGCTTTCGCCTTCCTTTCTATCTTTCTCACTTTAGTTTTTTATCTTAACAGTTGCTCTGCAGCCTCCAAGCAATTGTCTCCATCATCACTTGTTGCTTCAGACCAAATAAAATTCTGGTCTGAAAATGTGCAAAACAAAATGCCAAACTCAATTGTGAAAAAACTCTCCCCAATGAGCCAAAAAGATTGTGTCTTCTTCAGTCACATGATTTCCAAAACCGATAAATTCACAGCAGATGCCAATTTCTGTTCACTAGCAAAATTGGCTTGCTCCTCTGAGTACACAGTAGTGGCGGTTTCCAAAACATACGGTCTCGCAAAATCATATGGCGTTAGTTCTCAGAAATTTCATACCCAAAGTACCAAAGAGGATCCATTTTCTTTCTTTAGGCTCTCAATACTCAAGGAAGGGAACCTTATTCACCTCCCAAACTTAAAAGAATCCATGCCGGATCGTGCTTTCCTACCCCTTCAAATATCGTCAAAAATATCATTAGGCTCGACAGATAACATACTCAAAATATTCCCAACCTCACAGACAACAACGAAAGAATCCATTGAAACCTCTGTTTCATACTGCAATGCTGAAGCAATAGCAGGCGAAACAAAAGGTTGTTCGAAATCTCTCGAGGAAATGATAAAATTCTCAAAATTCGCTTTAGGTGCGGAAAAGTTGCTCGCCTTGACATCCAAGAGCACAAAAGGCTCGAATTCAGAGTTAATGATAAAAAACTCGAAAATGGTCAAGGCTAATAAGATTGTGGCATGTCACGAAGCCTTTTTTCCCTTCGCAGCTTATTTTTGTCATTCACTCTCCTCCACTAATTTGTATGTAGTGGATTTTGTCGAGCCTAAGACAAGAGCTGATGTTAATACTATGCTCGCGATATGTCACATGGATACTTCCCCATGGCCTGCAAATCACGTAGCGTTTAAGATATTGAAGTCTGTACCAGGACAAGGCGAGGCGTGCCATTGGTTCAGCCAACTTGATCTTGCATGGATAGCAGAGGGAGAGTCCAAATGATGATCGATGATTAAGCCTGAAAGATCTAAGCATTGCACTAAGTCAAGAACCTTTTTTAAGTATGTTTTTTCGTTTATCATGTTCTACCTTAATTTGTGCGGCATGCACGAAATGTACTTCGTTATCACTTATCAATTATATTAATGAAAAAACCTTGCCTTTTTGGGTGAGGCCCAAAAATCTTTGATTGAAGTTCCCAAGTATTGAGCAATTGCAATCTACAATTCCAACAGGCTTAATTATAGTGCACTCTTAATCAAAGCAATCATTTCATGGACTTCCAGCAAAACGAAATGCAAGGAGAAACTGTTTCAAATTATTGGACAGTTTGATTATTCTTAACCTTCATAATTTAAGTTGTTCACTGCTCGCGTTAGAACCAACCAAACACGTCTAAACAATCACTTAATTAGATGTGGCAAAACCACTCATGCGCTAACTGTAATTGATTGACAGATACTCTGTCATCAATTGCGCAAAAATCTCAATCGGTTTAATTACTTAAGAAACCAAGGGCATCAAAATTCTGAACTCGGTTAACATACAATTCAGAATTAACTGTAACATGGCTCACGATCTCGACTTATACTAAGCTAAAAACACCATATATCACACATGACAATCCGTAGACAAACTCAAACTCCTATGTCGAATATTTCAAATAATTTCTCAACAGTAGGATCTATCAATATAGACAGGAAACTCACCTCAGCTTCATATTCACTCGATCGCCATTGCCAAAGCACGGCCTCATCACACCTGTATAATTTATCCATAGAACACGTAAATCAATCAATGTACACATAAAGGCAACAACCTAAAACTACCACAAAACTGATTTGATACGATTATTAGATCAAGATCATATCACTTAACTAAAATACATCTGTTTGTCCAATAATTAACCAGCCAATAATATCAACACAAGTTCAACAGTGATAACTATTTGACAATTCATAACAAGTGAAAGGCTTAAAGTATTAAACGTAAGAGATTGTAACATTCAAAACATGAAAATTAACTGAGGCATTTCTTCGAACACGTGATAGACACCATACCTAGGGTTTAAGTGGTCAGTGCATTTACGAAATTATCCACCTTTGCATTCTTTTTGCAAATCAAATAAACTGTACGGAGCAGAATATGACATATTTGAAGATTGTATTCGTATAATTCTTATTTTGAAATCATAGAAAAGTGAAAATTAGAAAACGACCAACACTTGGTAACACTTTGCTTTGAGAGAGGAAAAGATGCACAAATTTTAATTTGTTGAATGTAGATAAATAAAAATAATTAATTGCGTTCATATAATTAATTTTAATCAACATTTAGTCTCCAGATTAATTAATTTATTCATATCGAGATGCGTTTCAGTTATAGTCCATAATTTGATTGTATATTTGTCCCCAAAAAAAGACTAATTAATTAAATATCAACCCTACATTAAATGGTTTTATATAATGGCCTATAGATAGACAACAATCACTCTAGCTGACTAGCTCCTCAGTCCCGATTAACTTATTTATACATAGGTGCGAATTGAGATGCTTTCCATATATTCATAATAATCCAAGTTGCTTGCACATTTGCATGCGATCAAGAAGATAAATGACTAATTAATTTATCTAACGTGATGCTTTCACTTTATAATCCAAGTTGCATGCCACATGGAATATAAAACAACTAAACAATTTATTTAATTATATGCTTTTTACTTTGTACCCCAAGTTGCTTGTACATTTGCCTGCTACCAAGAAAAAAAAATTGTAATGATATCCCGATGTAGATACACGACATTTTTTGAGCTGAAATGCTGCACTAATATTTGTATTCTTTGACAGATGTATGACACATGTATAAGAGTGAAATTTCAATTATTATGGCTTTAATCACCCACTACCGCATGTATTAAGATCTCACTACGAGTTATATGGACGTATCATAACTCTATCAGTGACATAGTTCAACAAAAGAACTTGAGTGGACGTAGATAACTATCACAAAGCACAAAAAGAAGTTTGTGGTGAAATTGCGTGTCAATCTCTGTTACACCAGTGTAATAATTATAAGGTAAAAGTTTAGATCTTTATTTCTTAAACTCGCCAACGTTTCGTGCATTATGATCTAACCATAACTTATGCATATGTATCGTAAGTCTAGTGATAGTATAGGGAGTAGCACACCGTTTTAACACAGAAGAACTATACCCCAACGTATGTAGACATAATAGTTAATGCGTGCCTCAATGAGCTCTACATTCTATAAATATAGCCTTATGGACTACAACATAACAGAGCAAGTAAAACAAGGATACACAAAATGGCAATCTCTTCAAATGCTTTTTTCACCTTCCTTTCCATCATTCTCACTTTATTTTTTTCTCTTAACAGTTGCTCTGCAGCCTCCAAGCAACTGTCAGTTGTTGCTTCAGACCAAATAAAATTCTGGTCTGAAAATGTGCAAAACAAAATGCCAAACTCAATCATGAAAAAACTCTCCCCAATGAGCCAAAAAGATTGTGATTTCTTCAGTAACATGTTTACCAAAACCGATAAATTCACAGCAAATGCCAATTTCTGTTCACTGGCTAAATTGGCTTGCTCCTCTGCACTTAACACACAACTGACTGTTAAAAATACATACACTACCACAAAAACATATGGCGTTAGTTCTCAGTTATTTCATACCCAAAGTACCAAAGAAGATCCATTTTCCTTCTTTAGGCTCTCAATGCTCAAGAAAGAGAACCTTATCCACCTCCCAAACTTGAAAGAATCCATGCCGGATCGTGCTTTTCTACCCCTTAAAATATCGTCGAAAATATCATTAAGCTCAACAGATAGCATTTTCAAAGTATTCCCTACATCACAAACGAGTACGAAAGAATCCATCGAAAATTCTGTTTCATATTGCAGTGCAGAAGCAATAGAGGGCGAAACAAAAGGTTGTTCGAAATCCCTTGAGGAAATGATAAAATTCTCAAAAAATGCTTTAGGTGCGAAAAAATTGGTTGCTTTGACATCCAAGAGCACGAAAGGCTCGAATTCTGGGCTAATGATCAAAGACTTGAAAAAGATCAATGCTAATAAAATCGTGGCATGTCACGAAGTTTTTTTTCCTTTCGCGACTTACTTTTGTCATTCACTCTCCTCGACTAATTTGTATGAAGTGAATTTCGTCGAGCCCAGGACAAGAGCTTATGTTAATACTATGCTCGCGATATGTCACATGGATACTTCTCCGTGGCCTGCGAATCACGTTGCGTTTAAGATACTGAAGTCTCTACCAGGACAAGGCGAGGCGTGCCATTGGTTCACCCAACTTGATCTTGCATGGATAGCAGAGGGAGAGTCCAAATGATGATTGATGATCAAGCTTGATCAATCTAAACACAATGCACTTACTCAAGAACTTTTCTTAAGTATGTTATTTGATAATCATGTCAAGCTTTATTCGTGTGGCATGCACAAAATGTGCCTTTGTAATGCTAGACCTCCTAGTGTACTTCACTCGTCAGTATTAAATATTTATGAAGAAAACTCGCTTATTGGAGTGAGGCCTAAAAATCTTTGATTGAAGTTCCCAAAAATTGATAAACTTAATTACAATCTAAAATTCCATCTTGCTTAGTGATAGTAAACTCTTAATCAATTCCGTAATAATCTAAAATTCCATCTTGTATATAATCAACTTATTTACCAGGTACAATTCAGAAATTGATTGCATAGTTCACAAGCCGAATCGAAATTGTTTTTCAGAAAACACACATTAAACTTTTGGATAGAAAACAAACTTTCCTGCGCAGTACTTAGGGGGCCACGGTAGGAAAACTATAGAAATCCACTATGAATATTAGCTTTTGACTTAAAAGCAAAAACTACCCCGTGATCTTTCTAATTGGCATAAAACCCCTAAATTATTTTAATTGACAAAACGCCCTCTCTATTATACGGTAAAGGCAAAAAAACCCTATCCTCCAATCTTAAATTACACGCGCCATTCCTGAGATTCAGACTTGGATTATGTGCCTGGTTAGACCCTATAGGAAAAGGTTCTATACGATTTTGTAAGAAACCCTACATCTGATCAACTCCTCCTTTAGCACGCTCGGTGCATCTGAACTATAATTTGGTATTGTTTTTGAAATTATTTGCAATGTTGCATTTTACAGGCCATGATAATATTATTTCAAAGTGTTATTACGAAAATTACTTTTTCAAAAATGTTATTTGAAATTTCTTTTAAGAGTGTTAATCTGGCATTTTACTCAAAAAATTACATATAGTGGATAATAAGGCGGTTTAGATCTCATGTCCCATTTTCGTATGCATCTTAAGATTTGAAAGCCAAAATTGGGTATTAAGTATAACCCCGCGTCTGTGCAATTCATCTAAAATTGGTTGATCACGATAACCATATAAGCACTGCCTCTTCAAACTAAACAGCTCACTGTTCAACAAAACTCCCACAAATATATGTTCTCCTCCAGCCATAATCTCTTCCTTCATACATTTTGTACTCGTTTAGGCCACCCATATATTAACGCCAATATAAAATATTTAAATTATATCGTATCATGGTCTTTTCTAACAAGGCCATATATAGTCTTAATTTATGGAATTAAAACGAAATATAATTAGTTACAATATGGTAATGCCATTAATATATTAATTATTTCTGACATTTTTAAAAATGTCGTTCACAAGTTATTGTTGCATTTAGAAAAAAGATTTGAGTTGCATAATGCTCTATATGTTATTGCGCAATGTAGCATTTTCTAAAAAAATGCAATTATAGTATTTCATGGTGACATTCTAAGGCTAATATCATTAATTATTGTAGGTTAGTTTCTCTAATGTATAAACTATATATATATTGTGGCTACAATGCCATTCAATTAATTTATTATGAAATTTGGAAATAAATAATCAATAATACATATGTATAGCCCATTTTGACCCTTATGGATAATCAATATATACCTTGTTAGTTCGTCTTCGTCATAATCTATTTTTTGGCCCTTGTTGAAAAATTATTCTGGAAAACACTTATCAATACTTTCAGATTAATTTATAGCAAATACCGTAGCTGATAAATTTTTCATCAAAGTCATGGCCGATATTTGGTTCCCCTAATTATAGTTAGAACAAAAGAAGTTCCTATCATAAATTTTAATCAACATTCGTCATTCAGTCAACGTGAAGTCTCCAGAATAATTTATTTATCGAGATGCATTTCGATTGTAGTCTAAGTTCCTCGTACATGATCTGAATGCCTCCAAGAAAATAAAAAGACTAATAAAATATCAACTCTACATTAAATGGTTTTATTTATATTATGACCTACAGACAGACAACCATATATCACTCAGTCAGTCAGTCAAGAGGAAGTCTCCCGATTAACTTATTTATGTACGGCGAGATGCTTTACACATATTCATTATAATCCAAGTTGCTTTGCATAGTTGCATGCCACCAAGAAGATAAATGGCTAATTAATTTATCTAACGTGCATGGTGCACTTCAGTGCTGTATAATCAAGATGCTTACATGCCAGTACTGCCCACAGGAAATGTGAAACAACTAATGATTTATTAGATGCTTGACTGGAGAATCAACTTAAAACTTTGTTTCGTTTCAAAAATCTGCACGAAAATCTCTTGTGGGTTTGTTAATTGTCAAAACTTTATTTGTGGTTTCATAAACTCTACAAAAAAAAAATATTCTTTTTTCATGAAACTACAAGGGGGTTTTGTGTAAATTTTTTTGAAACCACGAGAGAATTTTTGCAAGTTATGAAATTTTATGTGAAGTTTATGAAATCTCAAGGGGTTCTAGACAGTTATATATCAAATCAAAAGGGGGTTTTATGCATTTTCCCCTAATCTTGCCTTCTACCTAGTTTTTTTTTTAATGATTAAATACAAGAAACCTTTCGGCCCAAAATAGTATGTCCATGCCTAATAATTATAAGATAAAAATTTAAATTATCATTTCTTAACTACCAATCATCGCGTGCATTTGATTTTGTATCAATAATTTAATGGTATCATAGAGAGTGAAACACAACTTGGCACAAAAGAACTCAACTGCAATATAAATAAGAGGTAGTTGAAAAAAAAAAATCATTTGTATTTCTATTTGGCATATAAGCACCTATGATATTAATAAATAATCAAAAAAAAAAATCTAAGACGCACTTATTCAACCTGCATATAAAAAACTGATCTAAGATTTGATTTTATTGTATTTATTTGATGCATAAATATTTAATGTTGTTCAACTGAAGTCTATGTCTATATATGTATGTATGTATATATATATATATATATATATATATATATATATATATATATATATATATATATATATATATATATATATATATATGTGTGTGTGTGTGTGTGTGTGTGTGTGAATTTGATTTTTTAAAATAGATTTATTTTAGATTCATAGAAACAAAAGTATAGTATTTATTATATTTTTAAATAATTCCAAAAAAATCCCTAAAAATTATATGAAAGCTTTTAGAATATATTTGACTAAGTACACTTTTGATACATTTTTTCGATGTATAGAGATCATAAGTTATGGATACAATCAACTTAAAATATTATTGCATGGGTTTTCTTTCTAATTTTTAAATTGCATAGGGGTATGTTGCTGATAAAAAATAACACAGGGGGCCACCTGCTAATTAGGAATAACCAGGGGTAGGTTTTGTAATTACCTCATAAGATAACGAGCCATTAACAAAAACTACCTGTATTGTTATCTCTCCCTATGTTTTTAATTGACAAAAAATCCTTGTGTTTTTGTTAATTAGCACACTACCCCCATTAGAGTTTTACGCATTGACTAGAGGTAAAGAGACCATTATGTCCCAATAAGTTGATTTCACTAAAACTCACGAAATTAATACACGTTAAGGTAAAGAAAATAAAATTAGGTTAATGCCAAACTTACAAAAATAAAGGGAGGGTATTGACAAAATGCAAACAAGTGGTGATTATTGCCAATTATGTAGAAACACCAGGATTTTTTGCCAAATTTACTAAAACACGACAAGGGTAAATTCGTCAAAATGGGCGTAATTCATTTGCAAACTCACACTTTAAGCGGGCATAGATCAAAATTGGACGTCAAGTTTTTTTTTTTTTTCCTTTTCTTTTGCTATTGACCAAATAAGACATGGAGGTTTTCGCTGGTTAAGATAACACATAGTTTTTTTTTGCCAATAGGAGACAACACATGGGTAGTTTTTGTTACTATAACCCTGCAGACAACTATCAAAAACTCTATAAATATGGCCTTAGGGACTACAAAACATAGCAAGTAAAACAAAATGGCAATCACTTCAAATGCTTTTTTCACCTTCCTTTCTATCTTTCTCACTTCAGTTTTTCTTCTCATCAGTTGCTCTGCAGCCTCCAAGCAATTGTCTCCATCATCAGTGCTTGTTGCTTCAGACCAAATAAAATTCTGGTCTGAAAATGTCCAAAACAAAATGCCAAACTCAATTATGAAAAAACTCTCCCCAATGAGCCCAAAAGATTGTGATTTCTTCAGTAACATGATTTCCAAAACTGATACATTCACAGCAGATGCCAATTTTTGTTCACTCGCTAAATTGGCTTGCTCCTCTGCACTTAACTCAGTACTGTCGACTTCAAATACGTACACTACCACCAAAGCATACCGCCTTTCTCAGGTATTTCGTTCTCAAACTACCAAGGAAGATCCATTTTCTTTCTTTAGGCTCTCAATGCTCAAGAAAGGGAACCTTATTCACCTCCCAAACTTGAAAGAATCCATGCCGGATCGTGCTTTTCTACCCCTTAAAGTATCGTCAAAACTATCATTAGGCTCGACCGATAACATTCTGAAAATATTCCCGACCTCACAAACAAGGACGAAAGAATCCATCGAAATCTCTGTTTCATTATGCAATTCTAAAGCAATAGTAGGTGAAACAAAAGTTTGCTGGAAATCCCTTGAGGAAATGATAACATTCTCGAAATCCGCTTTAGGTGGGGAAAAATTGATCTCCTTGACATCCAAGAGCACGAAAGGCTCGAATTCAGAGTTAATGATCAAAGACTTGAAAAAGATCGATGCTAATAAAATCGTGGCATGTCACGAAGTTTTCTTTCCTTTCGCAACTTATTTTTGTCATTCACTCTCCTCAACTAATTTGTACGAAGTGGATCTTGTCGAACCTAAGACAAGAGCTGATGTTAATATAATGCTTGCGATATGTCACATGGATACTTCTCCATGGCCTGCGAATCACGTAGCGTTTAAGATACTAAAGCTCGTACCAGGACGAGGCGAGGTGTGCCATTGGTTCACCCAACTTGATCTTGCATGGATAGCAGAGGGAGAGTCCAAGTGATGATGTTCATGCGGCAAAAAAAATTATTTCCACCTTGTGCTCCACACCGTGTCCCAATCATCCGCCCTTCATGTACTAAGTTTAAAGGCACGCATTATCATCGTATCTAAGACACAGAGTAGAACACATTAAGACAGAAGACCCGACCCTTGTCTTTGTCCAGGCGTGAAAGATCCAAGCAATGCACTAAGTCAAGTACCTTTTTTAAGTATGTTATTTGTTTTTCACGTTCAAGCTTTGTTTGTGCAACATGCACCAAGTGTACTTCATTATTAATATTAAGAAAAAAAACCTCGCCTTCTTTGGTGAGGCCCAAAAATCTCTGATTCAAGTTTCCAGGCATACAATTCCAACTTGCTTAACTATAGTGAACTCTAAATCAATGCAATATCATGTTTTGCCGCAATTTCATAGGTTAGGGGCACAATACAAAAGCACCCATAGATTGGGGATTTGCCGCAATTTTCCCTTTATTAATAATTGGTTCGGTTTTATTTTATTTTGAACATTATGGTACAAAGTAATAAGGTGCATATTTTAAACAGATCATATTTTGTTAATATAATTAATAATCGTTAACAATAAAGCAGATTACGAAACTAATAATAGAAATAAAGTGATATATCTTATAGGGATAATGTTAAAAATAAGCAAATATAGTCGAAAGTTCAAACAACAGAAGACAATAAAGACTTAATTAATTCTTTCCGCCTTCTCTCCTTTTATGTTTTCTATATTTTTTTTTTTTACACCCAACCACCAACAGCCTTCTAATACTAATAGAATTGGTTTGATTAACTGACAAATAGATCCATAATTCGGCCTGCTAGGAGAAAAACTAACATATAAAAGAACTACTCTAAAACTTAGCTTAATAGTTACTAGCAAGATGTTCAAATTACAAATCAAATGCATAGTTGAGCATCCCATTTTTTTTTCAAGAAAGCACCACGTAACTTCTCTCCAAATGCTTTTAACCCTTTGCGTTTTTGAGGTTTTCGTGCTTCTTTCTTTGCCTCCTGCAGGGCTAAAACCAACTTCTCCAAGCATTTCTGGGCATTCACATCTGCAGATTTAGTCATCAAATTTTCGGCAACATCAGCCGGAGTCATATTAGTCTCCTCCAACAAGTGCTTAATCTTGTCAAACGTTTCGTGCCACCCGAGCTTCAGATAGTTTTTGGCAAGGACTTTAAAAGCCTCAAAACAACAATAAGACATCTCAATGTGCATGTCCATTCGTCCTCTACGAATGAGAGCAGGGTCGAGCTTGTCAACGTGATTAGTAGTGAATACAATAATTCTTTCGCCACCACAAGCTGACCATAGCCCGTCGATAAAGTTCAATAGCCCCGATAAAGTAACCCTGCTGTCGTCGTTACTATGACTTGTATCGTCTCTTGCAGCGAGTTTTTGAGCAACAACTTCCTTCCACCCTTTAGGATCGTTATCGTTGTCTTTCTTCCTATTTCCAGTGAGATCAAGAGAACAATCGACATCTTCTATCACCACGATGGCTCTAATTTAAGAAAATTAGTCATCATCAATTATGTGCAATTGTGCAAATGTATTAGTGACAACAGAGTGTAAGGACTTATATGAAGATCACATTTAATTTTGAGAAAATTGTTTGTAATCAATCAAGTACATCTCAAATGTATCAAATTAGTGCAACGTATAATGACGAACTAACTAATTAACTTGTAAACAAAGCCAAATGAGTCCATCAAAAACAGACATACATACCTTTTGGAGATCTCCATCAATATCTTGCGCAGCTCAAGATTATCCCTCACTGCAGTCAACTCAAGATCATAAACATCATAGTGCAAATAATTGGCCATAGCAGCAATCATTGTCGATTTCCCTGTTCCCGGAGGGCCATACAGCAAATAGCCACGTTTCCAAGCCTTACCAATTTGTGCATAGTACTCTTTAGCCTTAGTGAAAGCAGTTAAATCATCCACAATCTCCTTCTTCTTCTTTGGATCCATTGCCAGAGTCTTAAACGTGGCAGGGTGCTCGAACGGAACGTGACTCCACATCGACTTCTTGTCCTCACTCGAGTGACTAACATTTGTATAAAGCCTCTGCTGCCTATTACGCTTCGCAATTGCTTTTCCCTCGCTTAAAACGTGGCTCAAGTACGACCCCGTGATCAAATCGCGATTTTGCCTACGAAAACTCAGGACATAAGCCCTCTTTTCCTCGTCACCAGCGCTGAAACTTATCACGTTCGATCTTGGAAAACTCTTGCTTCTCATCCACCATACTTTTGCGCCTTTGTAAACTTCGGTTATTTCTTCATAGTCGTCCATGCTCAAGTTTACGCGACGACTCCCTTTGCTTACGTTTCCCTTTAGGCGCTCTGCTCTAAGGGAAAAGTTGGTTCCAAGATACGTCTCTATGGCAGCATAAGCTTTACTACGTGTGTAACTCTCGGAAGGAAATTCGTCGAACGTGATCTCCACGTACGAGGTGAATAAACCCGATAGTTTCTGGAGAAACCGTTTGATGATATACGAGACTGATTCTGGAATAGATCTTTCTATAGTGGTGATTATGAGCAGCAGAGTGCCGATTCCGGGGACTAATTTATCCCAAAATCCCATCATTTTTTCGTATGTATTTGAGCTTTAGTATTCAAGATCAACAAAAAATGTTTTCTCTTATAAGTTCTTGGATCAAGATTAACTATCTATATATATGAATACAGTGTATTCATTACTCGTAAGATATTTGTTATAGCTAGCAACTTCGTGTCAATTTCTAAAAGCAAAAAGTTATGGCAAACGAAGTTGCTAAAAATGCCATTTTTATACAAAATTTAGAACAACCACCGACCAGTACTGCAAAAACATATATGAAGAAACATAGAAGAATTTCTTCAATGCGTTCACATCTTTCTTCCAATATATGGTGTTCCTATTATCCTTTTAGGTTATATATTTAAAGATAATTCATTAAAGTGAGCCCAACTTTTACTTTAACAAGTAAAAAATTGATGAATTAGTAAGTGCTATGTACGTACTATTGAATATTGAAAAAGATTGACGCTCTAGCTATAAATTGGCGAGAACATTGTTATGGATAGCGATGTGTAACAACCCCTATATATATATATATATATATATATATATATATATATATATATATATATATATATATATATATATATATATAGTTTTCCAATTTCCGTATGTACATATGCATGCTTGCCAACAATTTGAGACAAAATTTCAATAAAGTCTTTCGCATATATGGGATGAAACATTTATGGAAATTGGAGATTGAATCGTAATATTCTTGGATTTTTTTGTATGATAGATAGTTGTGGTTATTGCTAAAAAATAACCTAATATTATCTCGTGACAAGATTAATACGTGAAAGATGAAACTGAAAAATGAGAGAAAAATGAAAGATTAATACCAATTCATCTTCATGTGTATTTTAATTTATAAAACAGCTCGCTAATTTTTGAGTTTGAAATTATTAAATTTTTGGGTAACAATATAACAAGTAATAGAAAATTACTTCCCACGTTATTCTTATTAAGTATATTAATTACCCAATGTAAAAATGTGTAACAAAAAATCAATTGTATCAACAAAATGCTTATTTTGTAGCGATCTAGTTACGTTTTTATGTACTAAAATAAGTTGTAATGAGGGACAAATTAAGACGACAGTGATTTCTGTACTCTTTTTATAATTATAGATGGTTCATTTTTATTATATATGTTTTCTAAGGTTCCTAATAAAAGTAATTAACATAGTGGGCGCATGATTTGCATTATCTATCAAAACAGTGTCATTGAAATTTGAACGACTTTAGTAGTCAAATGTAGTCGTTGATACGTCGTGGAACCCATTTATTAATTAATAATGAATTAACTAATCGCATCTTACTTATGCCAAAAAAAAGACGCATCTTATTCTAGAACGCAAAACCAAAAGACTACTTGAACGAAGTTTCTAATTAAGTGCGTATGTAAAGTTCCAAAAGTTAAAAGACGGATCCCGGATAATTCATAATATACTACGTTTCAACTAAACATGAAATAAGTGTATTAAATTGCAAAAGCGAATAGGAAATTAAAGCCGTTTGTATTCCATTCACATTCATCACAATTTCACAAACGTGTCCATTATTTTAGGATATAATATAAGTATTGGAACGTCTTTTCCATTGATCAACTTAGTAATTTTTAATGTGCTCATAGAATGTGGTCTCGAACGAGTCAACAAAATATTCTGTTATCAAGATTATGAGTTAATAGCATAATATTCCATGTGCCGCGACTGAGTCAAAAAAGTCTATCAAGGAAAAAGAGGAAAAAACCGTCATAAGTGTAATAATTGGCAAAAAATCGCACTGTGTTTTTTTTTTTTTTCTCCTATATCTTTTTAAGAGAAAGACACCATCTTTTTTGAGGTATTTGCAAAAACTACTGATGTCTTAAAGCAAGCAACCCGTGTTATTTTTATAAGCAAAACTCCCCTATAAAGTTTAAAATTTGGCAAGAAAAAAGCTGTACTCTCATATTTTAAGGTGGTGTTTGCAAATGCTTATAAAAGGAGTTTATTGGCTTTTGCAGCCGCAAAAGCACATTTTTAGTGTTTGGAATGCTGATTTTTGCTTCTGCTTGTCTAAAAAAAAGTCAGAAAAAGCACAAGCCGCAAAAGCATGCCCAGGGATGCTTCCCCAACTGCTTTTGGAATTATGTTATTTTTGAAAGGTCTTTAAATAGAAAAGTTACTCCTCATTAATTTTTGCAAACACCTAATTAATGATTTAAATAGCTTTTTAAAAAGATTTGCAAACACTCACGACTTTTTATTAAAAGTCACTTAAAGTGACTTTAAGCAAAAGTAGTGAATAAGCTCCTTTTATAAGCATTTGCAAACACCACCTAAGTTGACTCTATAGATAATTAACGATCTTTATGCATTAGAATTTTGTATGAAGCTTGTATTATTCAAATAGACACTATAAGCTTTCTAATAATATTTTGAGATTTTTTTAGAATTATTTAGAAACATAACAGAATAATTAATACCACATTTTTAATATTTATTCATCTAGAAAGTAATTTGTTTTTAGAAAAAATATATAATAACTCAATTTGAAATTAATCCTTTGTCCATTAATTAAGTACAATAAAAATTAAATTTCGTTATTAGTTTCTATACGGCCAGAATAAATAAGTGCATTAGGAACTCTTTTTTCTATTTTATGAATAAAACAAGGGTTTTTTCCTAATAAAAACAACACAGGGGGGTTATTCGTCAATTAGAAGGAACATAGGGTAGTTTTTGCAACTACCTCCTTATTTTTTCCACGCGCTTATTTCCTAAATCCCTAATATTATATATTTCTTTACACGTTAATTCTTTTCAATAAACTGTTTAATTAGCGTAAACACTACGCTTCAAAAAAAAAAAAAAAAACTCAACGGTAACAAAAAGAAAAAGAAAACAGAAAACAAACCCTAAACTGTGAATATCAGTCAAACGGTAAAATATGGATACACGAGCACCACCGCCGTCGCCGCCGTGTTCTCCGGGAGTTCAACCGGTAAAGTTAAAAGACTGCATTGAGCATATTCTGAGATTCACAATCGATACTAATTCTGCGGGACTCTCACCGGAATATTGCGCCACACTTCTCAAACACGATCCGTTCGATCTAATTACTACAAACAACGGTAACTTCAATTGCTATCGGAATTTGTTTATCTGTGAAGTTAATTTTAGTTTAATCTGCGCGCTAATTACTTTCTGGTTGTACTTTGTGCTATAGTTGTGCGTTTTGTACTGGAAGTTACGTTTTCGTTGAGTTTGGATTGTTTTTTCTGTGATTCATTGGCTATTGAGTATTGACCTTTGGCTTGCAATATGATTCGAAAGATTCATAAGGTTATTCAGGTTAATTCGTTTCCTGCTACTTTCTGTTGTACTACGTGCTGTTATAATTGTACGTCTGCGAATGAAGTTTTACTCGTTAAATTTGATGCACCCCTGATGAGTCCGGGTTGTTATTTAACTATGATTCGTTGAATCTTGTTTGCCTATTTGTTACTGCGTGCTCTGTTGATTTAATATTCATTCAATCCATTTATACTCTTCCTTTCTAGTATCATCTTGTCCATATGATTTTCGCAACTTTATTAACCTTTGCAAGAGGATCTTGAAGAAAGGATATAACCTGAATAGGCTAATTATTAGAAAACAAAGTATCTCTCCAAGTTCCATATGAAACAAACAAATTCTCTTCATATAACATACTAAGAAATTGGAAAATGGGCGTTCTAAACGAGCTTATTACAAGAAAACAAAGTATCTCTCATTACATCATTATCAACTACACTTAGTTTTGTACGACTTTTCTCTATATAAAAGTAAGTACACGGTATTTGTCAATGAGTTTCCTCAGCATGAAGAATTTAACATTGATGCCAATCCTAACCAAGGAAACTAAGACCCTTGGATATCTAGACTATTTTTCTTAGTTTCTGCTCAACTTTACTTTCCTGTTCCACGGTTTGGGTATTATGTTATCTGCAGCATTTCTTTTTTTTTTTTTGTATTTCAGAAGTTTCGGAAGGAGTTCCATCATACCCCTTGTACAAGCGCTTAGCATCATCGCTTTACCAGTCTATACATTCCGGGGCCTTCTGCACTCAAAATAAAGAAGTTGTTCCAGTGCCTGAAGACCCGTCTCTGAAGAAGAAAGAGGATGAATGGAATAAGTTGATTTTAGAGAAGGGTCAGGCTTTGCTCAGTGTAAGACTTGCATGTCATTTCGCCATCATTATGTCTTTTACATGTCTGGATTTTACTAAGTGCTGGAATTGCTTTTTATAGATGCTGAAAGAAGTGGACTTTGAGCTTCATGTTCAGGAGCCTTTCTTTTCCCAGCTTAATGGTATTCGTTAACTTGGTCCGGATTGTTTTAATCTTCCATTTTTTCTTGGGACTTACCGACATGGGATTAGAATCTCATACCTTCCCACTATACTTCTTAACTTTTGTCCCCTCTTGTATGCAGAAGGAGTAAAAACAGTTGAAGGAAGATGTGATGTTGGTGACTACAAGAGGTATGACTTACTTCTGGTTTGCCCATACTGTTAGCTGACATACTTATATTTCTTATGCCAGCTCAAAGTATTAGCTCTGGAAAATTTTGTCTGTGATTTTGACTAATTTTCTTAGACCGTACTACTCTTTTTGGAGAAGGGTCTACCTGATATCGTAAAAGCAACAAGGTTTTAGCTGTCATATTCGAAAATATAAATATGGCCCTCAACTTTCAAATCATAGAACGGTTTGAATTAATTCTTTTAAGTTTTGCCATTTCTCTTTTTATTCTTCATTTCAGATTGTCGTTTAAAAAAGTTAGTGCACTTTACAGCCATTTAACTAAGAACATAAAAAAAAAATATATGTAATGTTATTGTGACATGACTTTTTTCAATTTCTTGATGCCGGAAATTAAACATAGATCACTTTTCTTTGGAGTTAATACAAATGTGGACTTCTTTAAGGTTAGGGTGGTTCAATTTTTCAAAGGTGACTAAGTGTATTTAACTTTACAGGATCATTTTTCTCTTTTTATGATCTTTATTTCAAGTTTAGAGCGTGGTGACAAGGTCATTTACAGAAATCTCCAGCTATTGACAGCTCTTAAGAAGTGTTTTTGTTTCAATTATGCAAACTCTAGGACTTATTTCACTTTAGTGAGGGGGTGGGTGTACATCATCTCTTAAGTAAATGTATTACTGCACAATGTTCATGCCGAGTTTTGCATTAAACTAGTATGCTGATTACCATAACAACTTATATCAGTGGATGCTAGAGAAAACTCATGAAAGAAGTCCTCAAAATTGGAACCTGGTGGATCTTTATCGTTTTTCAACAAAGATTTGCTCGGTTTTTTTTTTGTTTCTATACAAAACATTTGGTGGAAATGTCCTGATTGCTCAGATTGTTGGACAGGTTCATTGAGATGTGACAATATTATGAATTCTCGTCAGAACAGGGGAGAAGCAAAAATAATGTTTTTGTTAGAAGATAAAAACATAAATAATATCTTTTATTTCTCTGATTGCCTACTGTACCCCATTTTTGCTGTTTGTAGTTGACCTCTGTCTTTGTCGTTTTTGTGATGTCTTATTTTTCTGCTAGAATCCAGTCTGGAGATATACTTCTGTTCAACAAATGTCTAATGCTTCAAGTTCAGGTGTTAGTATTTCCCACACAATTCCTTTATTGTGGTTTCAGTAGTCCTCAAATTAAAAAGGCTCTAAATTTCAGGATGTACGCCAATATGCTACATTTCATGAGATGTTGGAAGCAGAGAGTCTTGAGAAAGTTCTTCCCGGAGTAAGAAGCATTGAAGAAGGTACTCTGTTTGTGAAATTTTTTCTC
This sequence comes from Misopates orontium, assembly GCA_946800315.1. NCBI lineage: Eukaryota > Viridiplantae > Streptophyta > Magnoliopsida > Lamiales > Plantaginaceae > Misopates > Misopates orontium. Next base: position 5,107,340 of record OX326947.1, read on the forward strand.
AAAAAATAGTTAGAGTGGTATGCGTACTTGCTCTTGGTGGGTTTGTAGTTTATATTTTACGAATAGCACATCCTTTTGGAAAATCTATGATATGGTCATGTAGTATGAACAAGGGATCTAGTGTATCATCACTCCCTATATTAAATATTTAAAGCTTTAGGACAAGGATAGCCAATCCCCGATTCCTTCTATCATTTACAGTTTTTTTAACTTCTCTGATGTTAGTGCTGCATTATGATAATATTTCTTAGGTCAATCATTAACTTCTCAAGAAGTTTTGTCCCCTGAATTTCGAGTTGGGCAATAAATTAAACAAATAAGAGTCTACGAGAAGAAAGAATATTGGTACACACCACGATAACTGGTGTTACTCTTTCTGGCATTATTTGTGATTGGTGATTTGCACTTTTCAGGCGTTCAAATCTATAGGAACTTCTACTCAGAAGAGAAGGAAAACACAAATGGTGTACTTGGCATATGTGTTATAAAACCAACTTCTCAGCTTTGTGATATTATGGCATCCTTACTTTCAGTGAGTACTCTGAATGGCTTTCGATATTCTTGTCTAAAGATTCTTTTATTTTTGATTTCCGTTGTAAGTTGAAGTTGCATGCCTGTTTCCCTTTATTGGATATCGTGTTTAGGTGCTATAACAGCTTTTAAGAAGTACGAAATGCCTTCTATACTTCTCAGAAAAGTTGACTTGGTTCCACTAGAGTTTTTCAGGGTTACGTTTACATGTCTTGAGATTTGGTCAACTATAGAAACATCTATACTATTTTAATAATTACGTAAACACCCCTAGAAGCATGAAAAAGAAAGCACTTTTTTTTATAGGTCGGACTTCTTGAAGTTTGAATAGTTACAGAGACACTCATACTCAAATGACATTTGAAAAATATTGTAGATAGAACCCCCAGTTTTTACATGGTTTTGAAGTTGTAGGGGGTGTCTCTGTAATTATTCTGACAATGAAATTTCTGTAATTAGACCAGACCTCAAAGGGTATAGACGTAAATTCCTTTGTATATCTTAGTACATTACTATTCTCCTCTGAAAACTCTCGGCTTTTTGGTGATTTTGTTATTCAGGTCATATGGTGTACTTTATGTTATTGCTCCCAGCATCTCAAATTGATGCTTCTATTTCCCTGTATGAAGTCCATAAACAATGTTACCGGTAATAAGATTGCAATGTTCTTCTCGAAAGTACATTCTCTGACAAACACTAACTCATAACTTTGGAAGGCAAAATATGCAAAGATACCAAAAAATGTTGCCTTTCGAACCCTCATGTACAATTTGCGTGCATCCAGAATTGGACATTCAAAACAGAAAAAGGAGAAGTTTTCAGCTGCAAGAATTGATTGTAACTGTTAAGTCCAAGGGTGTTAAAGTCAAAAAGTCCAAGTCTACATCTCAAGTTCATCTCATAATCTTTGATGTATGAAAAACTTTACATTAAAAATATTCAAATTTTAAGGATTGAAATTGATATTTCCAGCTGTACTGTTTTACCCATTGTCATTGAACGTAAACCACTTTCTCTCTTTGTTTATTTTCCATCACACAGTTTACTGGTAGAAGCATTCAGGTACTCCAAATTTTGCCATTAATTTTAAGTTTTTTAACTTTCAGAAATTTTTGCTAGTCTTTCTTCAGTTATTAATTTCACTTATTTGTGCCTAACCTTGTGTCTTACTTTCAATAGCATTATCGCATCAATTGAAATACCATACATCCTATTGTCAAGTTGATCTAATTCTATTTTGTATATGTTTACTACAATTCATGTTCTTTTTTTCTTTTTTACTATTATACTTGGAAAAAGCAGTAACTTTATGCAAATCTAAGTTAAATAAAACTTGAAGGGCCTTCGGTTGACAAATTCCTAGCGCACAATTTGATTGATACAATCAGACTCGTAAATGTGCATGAGTCGGCACCATCTTTTATGATTGGGTAGCACATGAAAGCATATATGTTTTTTAATGGGAGATATCATTGATATGTAGTTTCTCTTACATAATTGTTATGTTACATTTTATACAACTCTAATATTATCTCAGCGAACTTCATTAACACTCCTCTCATTTGAAGCTTTACTGCTTGCCCTTGTAGGGATTGAGCTATGGAGGTGTTCAAAGACTTCTGGGCTTTGTACAGACTACGGGAACAAATCCAGAACTACTCCCTCCCCCAACATCAACTCTGCTTGCAACATGCTTGGCTCCACATAATCCAGATGTATGATTATACCTCGCCATGAATTTTGTAGTTATTTCCAATATGTATCAGTTTTATGGTTTTACTATTGTCTTCATTTTTCTTTATATTTTTTCCCGCTACGTTTATAAATTTCCTCCTTGTTGACGATCCTTCTGTACGATATTGCTGAGCGATTACGACAGCTAAGCACAAAGTTATATAAAAACTGAATTCTTTTAATACCTAAGTATTGATACTATATTGTCTGACGCGTCTGCTGTCTGTGAGCTTTGTCATCTTAGTTAGATTGCAGACTTTGTTGGATAACTTTTTCTGGTAGGAACTTGTCTCATGGGTGATTCAACTATTCAACTATTTAACTTTTTGTAACTTGTGATTACTGATCAAATGCTGCATAATTTACTTATATATCCTCTCTTTTTCGGCGTGAGGCTAAAGGGTCAACCTTGACGACTGGTGCCAGGGCCCTTGCGAAGCATGTCGATAGAAGCAGCGAAGCATATTGGGGTTCCTTACGTGGAAGTGGTTCGTTCCTTTTCGACGTATATTATTATTTATACATGTCAAAGTATTTGATTATTTACCACCATGCTACATTTGCTCAACTGGTATACAACTTGTTCTGGGGTAAGGGCATAACATGAGAGTCTGCTTTTCTGAATTCTTAACCTTCATATTCTGTTCTGGTACATTTCGACTTCGCGGTGTGGAATAGAATCAACCTCTTGAGCAATACTAAGGGGTGGCAGGGTGTATGTACATTATGGGTTGGATTATAGGGACATTCTGTAACGTGTAGTCAAGTTACAGCACCGCCCTTCACATCTCAAATATTTTGTAACGTGTAGTCATTTTCCAGAGTCGGATAAAAATAAGCATGCCCTGGATGTTGTTGCTCGTTTATTGACTACTTGTAGCTGGCTCAACATGCATATTGTTCCACCACACGGAATTGTCATTGAATTGAGGACTGCTGATGGTTATGGTGCACGGTGGTCTCAAGATGGAACTAAGGTATATTTAGTTTGTCGAAACCTTAATTTTGTTCAATTCCGTGTTACGCATGTGAGATGTTAGAATTTAGGCTTGAGGATGATAACCCAAAAAGGAAAGGGGTGCATTAGGCTTACATTTTGGTGAGATCATGTGAATCACTAGTGTCGCATCGAAAACCTATTGTTTATCTTTGTGGCAAAACTTATTTTTCTGTGCGGTCTGCAGTTCATAGGATTTCTGGAGCCATACATGGTGGATGGACACTCCAAGCGATGGAAGCACTAATTTACTTGGAGTAGTATATGGATGTTAACTTATTAAGGGATCGAGGCCTTGGACTTTGAACTAAACCGAGATGTAGCTAAAATCTGTTCTAATGATGCATTGTTCTCCAGTAGTATGGTATGTTCAAATTATATTGATTTTCAAGGTTTAAAACAAATTGTGTTTGAAAATTATGTTTCTTTCCTTTGTAAATTTGAAGGACGACGAATAGAACTATTTGAGATCAACCAAGCGCATGACTGTTAATGACGTTAAATTATCGCCCTTTGTTAACAAAAATGTTTTTAGAAAAAATATCTGAATTTTGTCGAGTACAGATCATATACTATCCCTAAAATTGATTATAACCACGGTTACACGATATTATGTCATACAAGCTAAATCAATATTTTGATGGACTATAACCCCAAAAATTGGAAGTACCGAAAACGTTTAAGAAGTTCTAGATCACGTGAAATTATTTCGAGTAATCGTACCTTGGCATAATCATGTGGCGTAAAAGTTATAGTATTTGTACTGTGTCTCCATGTTCTGAAAGGTACGATAAAAATATTTTTATTTTTATTCGGTAAGTGTACGATATGGCAGGAAATAGTTTTGTGCATTTGTATTTTCAAAATAATTAGCATAAATTATAAACACCCTTAAAACTATACTAATAGAAAGCATAAACGTGACTGAGTTGAAAAAGACTTATTTTATTTCATCAACACTGTCCTCATTGTTGTATATTTCTGATATGTTTTCACTATTGCCTTTTCTGGATGATTGTGTTTAAACTTTATTAATTTGTAAGTTGAAAGAGAAAGTTAATATGATTTTGCCCTAAATTTTAATGCATTATACATTAATTTTCAAATTAGTATCAAAACAAGTAGTTATATCCTTGTTGTATGTATCCAACACTTAAAAAGAACCTCGTATGAACACGCATGCACTTTCTTAATTTTTGCTAAAGCAGTAATTTCTTACATTAGGTCATAAACAAATCGAATAATAATTCGAATAAAGGAAAAGGCCCAATGGTCATAATTTGTTTATGACCCAATAACTATTGGGCCTTACAGATAATGGGGCCCAGTATTAACACCCTAAACCAATAAGTACGGTGTTCAGATATTAGGGTTTTAGAATTTTGTCAATCATCATCACCTCACAGCATCCGCCTCCTTAGGAACCCATCAGCAGACATGGTACGCTGTTCTTTTCGTATATATCAAATCGAACTGATTTTACGTTCACCATCAACTACTTATTTTTTGATTCAGTTAACATTCTGTATTCGCTTTAAACGATTTTCTCTTCCGCTGTATCTGTGCGTGGATATTATTGTACAAAAACTAGGGTTTTGTTAATGATATGTGTGTGGCGAAAAAATAGCAATCTTTTTGAGTGTGAAATGTAGTTTGTTTATGCGTACTATGATTTGAGTTGAAGTGTTATTGTATTATTCGTGTTTTAATCGAGATCTTCACCAATTTGTGCATATACTTATGATTGCTTATGATTTGTCACTAAAACCGTATGAAAATACTGTTTTTTTCTTTTAATTGGTTTTTTCGTTTCAAGATTTGGAAACAATATCTATGATGTGTCCTATTGTGTTATGAATTAATCGTAACCCGGATTCGTGTTGGGCTAATTTTATCTAATTTTGTGGCGTCTTACTAATTCTTTTAATTCGGTATGAATGGCTAGTGTTATGGTTGATATGTTGGCGTAACGATATATTTTGGGGTTTTCTTGTTGTTATTCCTCTTGTGATGTCTCTCTTGCTGCTATTACTTGTTCTGTGTTCGATCACTTTGACCAGAGTTTCCTTCTTTGACATAATTAAAATCGCTACATTAAGTTGAAAAAATATCATACAAATACTTCCTTGAGGTGTGAAAAACTACATAGACACTCAACATTACAGATATATTGCCTAACTCTTCATCTTTTCAATGACTTGCGTAGTTAGCCCTCTAGTTATCCAAATGTGGAGGGATATATTTTTAATCAAACCCAAACCGTTATGAGTTTAACTTAGTTGTCTCGTATATTTTGTGGACTGACTTTGAGTGCTTTTTATGTTTCTGATTCTACAGCCGAAGCAGATTCACGAGATTAAGGACTTCCTGCTGACAGCTAGAAGGAAGGATGCTCGGTCCGTGAAGATCAAGAAGAGCAAAGATGTCGTGAAGTTCAAGGTCAGATGCTCCAAGTACCTTTACACCCTCTGTGTCTTTGACCTCGAGAAGGCCGACAAGTTGAAGCAATCCCTTCCCCCAGGTTTGTTGGCTTTCAAACTCAATAAGTGTTGCTTAATTCTCTCTTCTAGAGATACTTAATTGATATCCTTTTTGGATACATTTGACTGCATCAGCACTTTGTTTAAAGATGTATCTATTCACCTACAATACTTCTGAAGATTTTGTCTGAGCATCACTCTTTTTCAAAACTGAACTTTTAGAGAATGGTGGAAATATTTTGTAAATGAAATGTTTGTTGCCATTTTGTAAATTCTGGTTGTGGAATGAGCATATTTGAGTTTTTGCATTCGCAGTCTTGTTCGTATTAAAGTTTGGCCATCTTTTGGTTTCTACAAGTGTTGGGACTTTTTCGAATTGTTAAATATTGGAAACTTTTGAAGGCTTCTCGAATCATTGAGAACTTCCTGAATTAGGTGGTATGTTGCAAATAGGAGATGTTTCTTAAGTTTTGTATATTAAAAATGAGAACATATGTCTTGATCGATACGTATTGAAACTTTCATATGTGGCTAGGGGGTTTTTGGTCATTCACTTGAGTAGTCTTTTTTTTTTTTTTTAACATTCACTTGAGTAGTCTTTAGAATGAGTTTTAGTTTGCTTTGAGACAGAAATCCTGAGATATATTCGCTGTTTTCTTCACTTGTCTTGCAGGTTTGACTGTTCAAGATCTTTGAGCTGGGTGTCATCAGATGATGGTAGTAGTTTGAGATATTTCGTTTGAGTGATATTTTTATTTTGAGATTTTGTGGAAAATACATTCTCTAAACTTGATCTAGTAGGGTCCCATTTTGACATTTTTGATTATTAATACATGTTTTTGAGATTATTGTTTGCAATTAGATTTTCCCTGCCAAAAGGCCCTTGCATCTGCGATCTTGTTCTTCTTTATAATCTCTCATTTTGCTGCCATCATCGATACGTCTTCCTTCAGCATACACTTCTATATCTTTGCTCGACAATATTTTAATGGTCTTGAGACAGAAATAATGTCTATTATCCGTAAGGTAGAGAAACACACGAGTAAAAGAATTGAATAAATTTGGAAACTGATTTTATTGAAGTGTGATAAATATATAATTTAATGCTTGTCAGTAAAACTTAGAATTTAGTATCAGTTAGTCAAGCTCTGGTAGATGTTCGCTCCCAAGTCTCACCATAGCTCTGGTTTTTTCCGTATGCTAAATTTATATGGTTATTCTAGAGCAAATATCATAACAAGTGTCTGGTGCACTTGTTTCTAGAAGAGTATGTCGGTCAGTAAACTGTTTATTCTATATAGAGAAAATTACACTTACGCATGAGGTTTGGTGCAATTACAAAAACTGCCCCGAGGTTTGGATAATTATGTCATATTTATTCAAATAAAATATCAAACGACATATCTGCGTTCTCTTAATTATGGTTCTATGAACCTTACATTTATTGCTTACAACTAGAAGTCTATGACATAACACACCAAATTATCGTGACATCTCCATGTCTGCTTTATTCGTGCTAAACACATTTATTTGGAACAAGTTGAAATAGAAAATAGAGAAAAGCAAACAGAATCAAATATTACAGTAGCAGATGGAGATAGAATGGACAACTGAATTTCACGCATCGTTGGGTTTCCTCTTTTTGGACACACTTTCGATTTCTTTAATTTTGCGGGGTGGTAGCCTCTTCCATATAATAGACTCCTCGTCTTCTTTCAAGAATTTTCTCCACCACATAGCCGAAGCCTTAGGATACCTTGAACAACGTCCATCCTTAAAGTCTACATAGAAGATGCCGAATCGAACAGTATATCCCTCCGCCCATTCATAATTGTCAAAAAGTGACCATATAAAATAGCCTTTTACATTCGCTTTAAAATCACTGCATGAAATTGTAGACTCGTGAATTAGTGAAATACTAGTACCAGTTCACCGCATCTTCCTAGAACAACTATGTAGAACTACATCAATCTTAAGTCACCAACAATTTTAAATAAAAGACTTACGTTATTGCTCTGTGAACTTCTGAAACATGGTCACGGTGATAATCGACTCGAATTTGGTCATTCAGTGTGTCACGGATCGGCAAATCATTTTGGTTTAGTGTATCCACGCCTATATCCATTGAATTGGAATCATCGGTATCGATATTTAATTTGATATCTTTAAAGTATTCATTTTCAATACCACTTAAAAGTAAAATATACCATTTTCAGTGATGTAAACAAGTGGATTTCCATATTCATATGCCATGAATTTCAAGACCTCGTACAACCCTTCTGGAACGATATATAACCAGATTGAACCAGCCTTAAGATCAATAGATAGAAAAAACCCTTTAGAGGAAGAAGCTTATTTACTTTTGCATAACTAAAAAGGTGATTGTCGATTTCATGGTATATGAAAGATGAATTAACAAAGGAAATGGCCTTTATTTTTTTACCCGATCACCAATATAGTCGTCGCCTCTTTGTACTGTAAGTAACAAATAAATTGAAGTAAGGAGTGTATAAATGGACAAAATTATTTGAAGTGCTATGGAGATTGATATTCAAAATTATTTTAGAGGCTTACCCGATTGGGTATATTGTTTGTCTGTGTCATAGCTTGGATTATTTGAATCACGAGAGGTGTTATTTTGTGCATAATATGTTGTGTAGTAATTCACTCCCAAGAAATCATATGATCCACGTACAAGACAAGTTTGTTCCGGACTAAATTTAGGCAGCCGACCTCCAACATTTTTCCGCATGCTTTCAGGATAGTCTCCAGTAATTAATGGGGCCACAAACCTACATATGTAACATAAAAAATAAAAACTAAAAAAAAATAATTTCCATTGATGAGTTTGTTGGGTCTAACACTCAAATTATTAAAAAAAATGCAAAGTGCCTCCGGTCAACTTTTCGGCGGAATCTCTTCTACTAGTAAAATAATTTAGGCCAGAAATTTTGAAACCAAAACTTGTGGTTCTTCTCGATTTAACCTTAATCTTAATTCCCGAAACTATGGTTTCAAAATTAATTATTAAAAAATTAGGATTTGAAAATTAAAAAACAAATAACAAAAATTAAAGGGAAATGACAAACATTTTATTAAAATGGTAATCACGTCGAGATGAACCCCCGTGTTTGAGCTTCAAAATGAGGAGAAAAGATTCCGCCGAGAAATTGATCAGGGGCACCTTGCAGCGATTATGAAATGTTACGGGGTGATTTCTTTATTTTTTAATTTTGTTGTGGGGCAGTTTAGGAATGACCGACCATAGAGTTTAACGTCTTTTTTTCACCTTTCTTAAAGTTACAAATATATAGTTTCTGTTACATACAAAATATAAACTCTAGCGTCGAGTGGAATTTGCTTATCGAAGCAAGACATTGATATCTTACCAACCGAACATAAAATCGACAGCCCTTCTAGCAGCCTCTTGATCATTTTTTGAGCTGAGATCGAGGGCCTCGTACCAGTTAATATTATTAACCATGCCGATCTTACCACCTTGACATTCCTGTGAAATGCTAAATTAAGTTCCATTCTTTGTTTCAAGGGAAATCATGCCAAAATCAAGCTTTAGTAAGAGTCAATATATATATATGACAGTTACTTTTTTATATACCTAAGCATACTTAGGTTCCTTACCTGAAACTGTTCTCTATACAAACGAACAACAGTAGCATGGGCAAGGATAAAATTGTGTGCGACGGTATAGGGTTCGGTGCCTGGATCTCCATCAGTAGCAGGATATGCTTTCCAAGAATTCTTGTAACCAAGCATAGGATGTTCGTTGGTAAGGCCTCGTAAATGCCTTGGTGGTACTTCTGGTGAACCTCGACTTGGAGGGAATGAGGCATTCACATATCCCTTGTAAGTATAAGTCCATGCTTCATTGGTTGTGATCCAATTTTTTACCCTGTCACCGAATTCCCAGAAGCAAAGCTCCGCAAAATCACGGAAATCGTCCCTGAGACATTAACAATGAAGATAATAATGAATAGCAATTCATGTATAAAACAACAAAGTTTCTAATTTCAATTATTAATGATAAGATCAAATGAATTGCTTACACAATTTTTTCGTTCAAAAAGCCACCATAGCTATCTTGCAAGGCCAAGGGAAGATCCCAGTGGAACAGAGTCACATATGGCTCAATGCCTAATGCATAAATATCGGTACAAATTATTGCACGTAAACATGATCAGATGAACTTCAATTGTTAATAGGTCGTTTAACAAAAAAAATAAAATTTGTTAATAGGCCAATGGAAGCAAATAAAGTCACTCAAGCAATGAGATTACCTTCTTTCAATAGTTCATTTATGAGATCACTGTAGTAGTTGATTCCTTCTCGGTTTATCCCGGCACATAATTTTCCACCTTGGTTATACCGATATTTCAAAGTTAGTACTATAAATTGATTGAGTACTTAATTTTATGAATTTGATGTTCTTCCGGTACCTGGTAATATTCGAGACCACGAAACAGAAAACCTATAAGCATCAAAACCCGTTTTCTTCAGTATCTTCACATCTTCCTGAAAATTGAAATACACGATGATTAAAAAAATCATGCATTTAGTTTACAATTATGTTGAAGAGTAATGATAAAAAATAATCAGGTAATTTCTCTGAAAATACCTTGTACATGTGGTAACTGTCGCAGGCTATATTTCCATTGCTTCGATCATCAATTTTTTCTGTCAAACCACATATATATAGTCAGTTTTAGGGTGTAAGCAGTCTAAGTGTATGCATAAATTTATAAACATTTGCCTCACATTTCCACCGCGTAATTATATACTCTGATAATTTACTGGCATTTGAGAATCATTAAAAACAATCTATCAATTTTTCATAAACCAATTCACCCATTATAACTCTTATAATTAGGTACACGTATTGATAAGCGAGAAATATAGAGCGGGACCAGGATTAGCGAGGCAGAAAGAATCCCATATACTGAATCCTCTTCCACCTTCTGCTGAACCACCTTCAATCTGAAATGCATAAATAACAAAGGGAAATTTATTAGTATTATAATGTAGATAAACTTAGTAGGTGCTGATATAGAAGAGGCTCTGGAATTTGAAGAAAAGCTTTAAAGAAAAATAGTTACACGAAAACCGTCATAACTTTTAATTCGGCGCTTCAATTCAGGCCCATAATATATCAGATCAAGCGTTGTCATGGAAAAGTTTACCCTCTATAGCCAAGTTTCGGCCCCTATAAACGTTGTTTAAGGTAATTTCAGCGTGAAACAGTTCTGTTGTGTTTCCTAGATTTAATATTAGTATTATAATTTGTTTCTAGATAGGTTTTCTGGGAGCTATGTAAGGCTTGCTTTCCCTATTATCATTAGTTTTGACATTTTATTAAATCGAAATTTATTTCGATCCTGGTGGATTCCAATTTTCTATCTTTGTGAACAAGAGTTAGCAAAAGAACTTTGAACTTTTCAAAGTGCAAACCTGATAAGCTGCACTTGATGCTCCAAAAATAAAATCTTTGAACTCATCACGTCTGATATCATTTACAGGAGTAGGTAAAATAGGGCCAAGGCTCTTCCCGGAGTTCTTGTCGATGAAAATTCCCACGTTGCTCGTTTTGCTAGCCATTGTCGAATTGGATCAAAACTAGTTAAATTGCTCTAGAGCAGTAAGAGAGGATATATGGTTTTAGTGTGTGCAGTTAGCAAAACATCCTATCAATCTATTTATAGACGACTCATGCATGCAAAAGTAGTTTTTGGGCTAGAAAGCATGTGCAATTTATCTTAGTTTAATTTTTGGGGTGGTTGTTTTTTCCATCATATATTAATTGCTAACAACCTACTTTTTGTTTGGTATCGCCCGTACCCTTTTGTCATATTTCAGTAAGTCAAGAATTGACAACCCTATGTCTGTTCTGTTTAAAGATTTTAAGCTAAAACGGTCCCGAATTGATGTAATCCCACGCGGTGGGAATAATTTGCATAAATCTGCGAAAAATCTCCTTCTTTAAGTTCCAAGTTACTCCTTTAATTTTTTATGAAGCGAATAAATCGCCATTACTTCAATTTTTATAAATATATATTTAAATTATTCTTTAAATATATTTTATTCTTGAACTTTCTAAGTATAAGATCTTTTTTAACTAAGAAGAGACAATAAAAATGATATATATATATATATATATATATATATATATGTATATATATATATGTATTACTTTATTATAAATAAATTTAAATGGAGTTTCATGCATGGTTTTCTAAACCATAAGGGAGGTTCCTTGCAATTTTTCAAACCACAAAGGAATTTTATGGAAATTAAAGTTCAAAAGAATATAAATAGACTTTTGGAAGAGAAAAAAATACACAAAGATCATGCTCAGTCTCACATAAATCGAGTGTACACCAATGGGTTTAGACGAAGAGATGCAAGCAAGATTGAGATCCTATAACTATATACCAAAACAAAAGAAATAGTAGCGCTTAAGCTGGATTCATCCAGGGCGTTGAAAAAATTACTCGAAGCTTAAGCTGGATTCATCCAACGGAGGGTGTTATCAAAGTTAATGTGGATGGTAGCGCTTATGGAAATCCCGGTTTGATTGCTTGTGGTGGTGTGGGAAGAGACCATATCGGTCGTTGGCTTTTTGGTTTTGCAGCTAACTTGGGTTACGGTAATATTATTGCCGTCGAGCTTTGGGGTGCATATCATGGTCTTTCAGAAGCTTTAAAACATGGCTTTCTACATGTTCTTCTATCTTGCCACTCTAAACTCGTTGTTCAGTTCCTTACTTCACCGACTCCTACGACGCACCCATATATCACTTTAATTGAATCTTGTCGAGAAGTTATGTCAAAGTTCCATTCGTGTTAGATTCAACATGATTTTCGTGAAACAAACATCGTTGCAGATCGGCTCGCCAACATCGGACATTCACTGCCCTTTGGTTTACACAATTTTGATCAGCCATCTTCTTCAATTGCTCACCTTATGTTGTTTGATACCGTTGGAGGAATCAGCTATCAGAACATAGCAGAATAGCCTAGCGTTTTTTCTTGGGGTTTCCCCCATTCCACTGTATTCAAAAAAAAAGAAAAAAGAAGTAGTTAAAGCATCTTGTACATGCTTTCTCTGGTACTAATCTACGCTTGCATCATAATTAGATAGGTCGGGTTATTCTAAATAAAATTGTCAATGCCGCGTGTCTTAAAGGTATCAAATTATAAGCCTTTTCCAGTTTATTAGCAAAGGTCATAATTACATGGTTGCCACTCTAATTAAAACTCTTTCTGACGCTGATCTTCAAGAAAAGAAGAGCGGTAGATATCCTGAATCAAAGCCACGTTCCATATTTTTTTCTAAAAAATATAAGACAGAGAGACATTTATGTTAATTTAGTATGTGTTGAATGTTATCATAGATTAATTAATTTAATTAATTAATCAATAGTTGATTAATAAGATTAGACACTTATTTATTTATTATTTCGTCAAGTCAATTAAATTAAGGATTTAATGGTTTCAATTTATGAGATAAAATTGAAATTTGTATTTGAGGGAGGCATGCTCTGAGTATATTTTTAGCCACTGCCACGTTTTTGCTACCTCTAGATTGAACAAAAAAAACATTGATTCACAAAATTGTTCCAAGGAATTGAAGAAAAACGTGTATTTACTTGCGAAACGAATCACCGGAGTGGATTTGTGTGGAGACTCGTGGCTGTTCTTCCAATTTCATGGTTGGAGAGGGGTAGATTTGTGGCTTTAGAGCCAATAGAATCTTCAGAAAACGACATCAAAAATAGATTAAGGGTAATCATATTGTTCATTAGATTTGCATGTTATATTATAAATTAAAACAATTCAAAACATTCGTACGAGGATCGTGAGAGGATCAGTATCAGTTACATGATCAGGTAAACTAAGGCTTTTTCCAGTGTCCTTGTCGACGAATATTCTCTTGGCGCCGGTTTTCCTCGCCATAATCGAATTGGATTAGAACTAGTTAAGTTGCTCTAGAGCAGTAAGAGAAGATATGTGTATATATATATATATATATGTCCGAGGATCTTAGCTTTAGTGTGTGGAGGAAACAAAACATCCTCCTATCAATCTATTTACAGACCACTTGTGGCAAAGTAGATTGCTGGCTAAAATTCTACATTTTAACAATAAGAACAAAAGAACGTGAAAGATGTTAGTTTGATTTTTGGGATTGTTGTTTTTTCCGACGAATCGTCAGTGAGGCGGCATTGCTAACAACTTGTTTTTTGTTTGGTATTGCACGTACGTACGTACTCTTTAATTAATCACACATCGGCAAGTCAAATCCTATTTCTGTTTGGTTTAAAGATTTTACACTAAAGCGGTCCCGAATTGATATAACTGTAACCCCACGTGGTGTAAAAGATCTCCACAAACCTCTGGTCTATAAAACTCTCCTTCAGTTTTTAAATTCTCTCTACAAAATTTCCTTCTCTAAATTCCAAGTAACTCAACCCCTTTACTTCAATTTTATAAATATAAATCTTAATCTTCAATTTTCTAAGGGAATATAAGGTCCTTTCTCATTTATAAGAGAACAATTTTTTTTAAATGTACTATTGTATAATGGATAAGTTTAAATGGAGTTTTCTGAGGGACTTTTTTGAAACTATGGGGAAGTTTCGTGCAGCTTTCCAAACTCCGTGAATTTTACATCATTTCAAAAGGATATAATTTTCAAACAAAAAAAAGGGTAAAATCCATCAAACCTCCCAACCTATACTTGTACATCGTGAACTATTTTCATATATATAGTCGAGTGCGCTTGAATGCTTAAGCTAGATACATATTGACTCCACCTTCCTAGTTTAGATCAATAATATTAACAAAACGTAATGGGACCGCGTGAAGGATAGATAAAGGCTCGCTGAAGCACATAAACGGAGAATAATTTTCCGGATTGTTGAGATTCTGCGTATGTGTGTTAATTGTCATCAGTGCTAAGCCTAATATATGAAGAATAATGAGACAATAAATGAAATATAGAGTACATATCACTCTGTTTTTGTTCTTGAAAGCTAAATGGCTTTTATGATGTTATTGCAGTGCTATTCATTGGTAAATAATAAAGTGGCATATACACATTAAACTCCAAATCACAGTGACTGAAGTGATGCCAAAAATTGGAATATCCACAAATCATGTCCAACCTGATTAAATGGCTTTATGATGTTATTTAGATTGTTATTTATTTCGCAACTACGCACTATTGTCGAAGTTGATGAAACACAGAGTAATTTCCGTTGAAAGAATCAGTAGACGATCGTTTCATTATTACTCGTGTACAAAAACACTAGCTGAACGACCATACGGAGGAAGGGAATAAGCTGAACTAACTGGAACACAAAAGGGGCGGAAGTGGTGGTTGTGGCTAACTAACAAACTGAAAATAATCAATTATAATTGAGGGGATTTTTGCAAAAATGTTACCATAACTTTTCCTCTTGCGACAATGGTCCCGTAACTTAAATTTGTCAAATTTTAGTCCCATAACTAAAATTAATTGCCAAATTAATCCCTCCATAAAGGAATATTCGATTTTTAGTCTAACACAAAATTGCACATGAACTAGGGTTAAATTACGCAAACCCTCCGCTCGGTGTCGTCGAAACCAGGTCGCCGCGACCTGGTTGCAACGAAGCTCGGACCGCTACAACTCGTCGCGGCCGGAGGTACTCACACCATGGCGCAAACCTTCAATTGAGCCATGGTGCAAGTAAAATCGGGCCAGCGACGAGCCACCAACTCTGGTCGCATGGCGGCGCGACCGTCCCAGGTCGGGCCGTTGCGCGACCAAGTTCTTTCGAGCTCCGACGAGGAATTAATCGGGGAAGATGACTTCCCTGATTTCGTCTATTTTTCTATTTGTTTTTTAATTTCGTGTTTATCGTTAATTAAATATATTTTAAAAGAACTTTTTAAAAAAATAAAAAATGTAAATAAAGTTATAAATATTTAGGTAAAAATAAAAATATATATTTTGTTAAATTCTTTATTTTATTTTAATTTTAATTGAAAAATATAAATTCTAGAATTAAAAAGATGTTATTTAAGGGTAATTTAGGGAATACATGTAAACTTTTTAGATATCTCATCTTTTTCCGTTAGTTTTAACACCGGCAACTATAATACCAAAAACAAAATAAGGGTAGTTTGTGCAATTTTTCAAAGATGAGCGGTGGTTTGTGTAATTTACCCACAGTTCATGGGTAGTTTGTGTAATTTTGCCCTAAAATGAATTGCCAAATTGGTCCCTCTTTAACTAAAGATTGAATATTCCGTTACGAAGGGACTAATTTGAAAATTAATTTTAGTTATGGGACCAAAATTAGACAAGTTTAAGTTATGAGACTATTATTGCAAGAGGAACAAGTTATGGTACTATTTTTGTAAAAATCCCATTTTGTACGGTTTCAGATTATGAAATATTTCATAATCTTTTTAAAATTTTCTAGTAATTAAGAAAATAATTTTCTTATAATCATTACAGGAACATCTACCAAAAGAAAAAGAAAACGCGCGTTTTCTTTTCCTTTCCGTTATACTCCGGGGAACAAAACTAATTAGCCAAATGAAATAAATGGTGGCGGTGAGTTAGCTAGTATGGCCAAAAGTTGTCTTGTCTCCAACTTTTTACAAGTTGCTGCATTTCTACATTCTTCAAATTGATAAACTGGCTTTTTGTTCAAGTGCAGATGTCGGTTTGAGAAAGCAGAAGAGAAAATGTCCACACAAAGCATTTATTATGAATTAGCCTTTAACAGAATAGAAGTCTAAAAAAACCAGACAAATGGGAAGAATAAATTCCATCCCTCACAATTTAGAACAAACACATTTGTACAACCCCATCAACTAATCACATGTGTCATTAAAGGAATACGCACAGTAGCAATTTAGCAAACAAAAAAAGAAGTTTTTACTATTAACTAATTGCTGACATCAGTAGATAGGAGAACCCATAGGATTCGAATACGTGCATGTACAAAATCATGTGTCGTTCGATAATTAGTTAGAACTCCGTTGTGGTTACAAAAACTCTGTAAAGATGCACTTGTGGTTCATAAACTTTGCACATGATTTTCTTTTCGTCTAACTCCGTTAGAGAGTTGTTTATATTCGCTTACAGTAGATATAGAACCCATAGGATTCGAATACGTGCATGCACAAAATCACGTGTGGTTTGATAATTATTTAGAACTCCGTTTTGGTTATGAAAACTCTCAAAGACGCGCTTGTGGTTTCATAAACTTTGCACATAATTTTCTCCCCGTGTAACTCCGTTAGAGAGCGGTGTATAGTCGCTCTAGGTGCAGGAGCGGAACCAGGAATTTTTTTCACCCCGGGCTATTCTTAAATTATGTAAATTAAAAATAAAAATTTGATTACATTACCTTGGTAAAATGATGAAACTTGATTACATTACCTCGATAAAGAGTTGAAATTAAGAATTGAAATTTTGGAAACTACAAGGGTGAAAATGCAAAAAGCAGGGTAGGGACGGAAGTTTTTCTTTCTTCTTACTTTACTGTAGTTCTTTCTTTCTTTCTTTTTTTCCTTTTAAACGGTTTGCTGTAGTTGTTGCTTAGTTTTTCACATATTGATCAACATTTTATATTAATATGCTAATGGGCTCAATTTATTTTTTTTTGTTGATGAAAAAGTGTATTTTGTTGGGCCAGTTTATATGTATTATATTGGGCTGTTAATTGGACCTATTTATTTTACTGATAATATATTCATATGTAAATCTATTGGACTTGGGGTCAAAAATTGACCCCGGGCTAGAGCCCACCCTTGCCCACAGGGTGGGTCCGCCCTGAGTACGTGAGACTGAGCTTTTCCGTGCATATTTTTGTCTGAAAAGTCTATTATACCCTTTAAAACTTTTAATATTAAATCCCGTTGTTGTTTGAAACTTAACGGTAAGGGATTTTGTCCACAGTATTTGAAACCACAATTGAGATTTAAACAATTAACAAACTATATGGAATTTCGTGTGCATAAAAATACTGTGAATAGGTCGATCAGTGTGTGTGTATATATATATACCTTATATATATCACACAACTTTGGTGGTACCAAATTTACATATGATATGGATATTGTTGTGCAATAAAAATTTTGCGATAAACATCATGTAAAGTACTAATTCATATATAGTCTATTGGGAAATACCAAATCATCATTTACCATTAATGCCTCTGCCTATATATACCCTTCAAGATTGATATTAAAGCAAACTCATATTTATTGACTCAAACTGAAAGTTCATTACACAACACACTGCCACTTATTCTTTATTGGTACTGTGGCAAACACACATTTATTCGATCAAACTGACGCAGAAAAGAAAAGAAAAACGATAGAGAACCAACAACCAAACATATTGAAACAATCCACTTGAAAGTGGGCTAGTCTTATGCATTACTAATGGATTTGTGGTTTTTGGTTTTCCCTTCAATTTGTGGGGTTTGCCTCTTCAGTGAGTTCCTCTCAAATTTAGCACCCATGAAATTTGCCCACCATATTGCAGACCTTTTGGGATACCTTGTCAGACGGCCATTTGCAAAGTTTACAAAAAAGATGCCGAAGCGAACTGTATATCCCTCACCCCATTCAAAATTGTCGAAAAGTGACCACAAGAAATAAGCCTTCACATTCACACCACCCTCTCTGCATAAGATAAAATCCAACCATTCATTAGCTAATAACAAAGTTATTACTCAAGAAATCCATTTGGTACCTCATAGAGCCATGCATGTCAAATTGTCAATAATCCCTTAATTTGAAAAAGATCACTATGGTCAACATCAAGAGAAACTTACTTTATTGCTTTAAGAAGATAAACAAGATGGTCATGGTGATATTTAACTCGAACAAAATCATGTTGTGCTTGTTCAACTGTATAATGGCAGTTGTTTTTCTCATCCACTCCTGCATCATTTCAGTGTACATGAAAATCATCATTCGTACTAATTTTAATAACTATGAAAAATAAGATTTATTTCAGAAAAGCTAACTAAAATATTTGTCAATTACCATTTTCAGTGATGTAAATAAGAGGGTCTGCGTAATGCTCCTTTGCAAATATCAAGAACTCGTAGATTCCTCTTGGAACAATATATAACCAATCCGAACCAGCCTAATGATTGAAAATTATAAAAACCACTTGTAGAAGCCAAAATTTAGGTTTATAAACTATATATATATGAGACTCTCTATAAGGACATGGAAGTGCTTACTTGTTTTCCAATTGGAACTCCATTTCGGAAGGCTGACATAAACGAACAAATTACATAAAATTAATAAAATGCTAAAGGATGATAAATTCAGCAAATAAATAATTTCATAACAATCACTTACGGGTGGCAGTAACTCCTTCATCGGAGATATAGCTTGGGTTTGGGGGTGGAGGACTAGTGTCGGTGGTAGCATAATAAGTCGTGTAGTAATTCACCCCTAAGAAATCATATGATCCTTTTACAAGCTTGGCCTCTATTGGCGTAAAGACAGGAAGACGAGGTCCAACTCTCTCTCTCATGGTTTGTGGATAATCACCAGTTACTAATGGAGCCACAAACCTAGATACAGAAACACAAAAACGAAGAAGCAATTCTTAACCGTGCGCATCTTACTATGTATGTATGTCAAAAAAGTTGAAGGATACAGTTGAGTGTTGTCTAGAAAAGTGATAAATTTTCAATCACTTACCATCCGAACATAAAATCGATAGCCCTTTTAGCAGCACTTATATCGTCGGCACTCTTTTCGTTAAGAGGCTCATACATATTTACGTTATTAGTCATCCCAATCTCGCCGCCTTGAAATCCCTGTGTGATTTTGAATTCCAAGTTCCGTTCTTAGAGGAATACCAAAATTAAATATCTAACCAACTATTCTATTCATATAACCATAATTATTTTAGAGCAAAATAGAAAAATAACCATTTGATTATGCACATGTCGAAAGGAAGGAAAAAGAACTTACTTACAAAAGCAAAAGTTTTTACAAAACTCTCTATACATTATTATTTATATACCATTACGCCTCATCACATGCAGAAATTATAAATATATTGTTATGTCTGATATATGACATTTTTAGATATGCAGGTGCAGGGGATGAGATTTTAACTCACGATCTCTTCTTTGGCATTACTTCCAATATTTACGTCAAAATTGTTGGTCTCATCAAATTAAAAAGTCTAACTGTAGAAAAGATTGACATTTATTTATCTACATATTATATCCAAAAATTTGTATACCTGAAACTGGTTTCTATACAAAGCGACAACAGCAGCATGGGCGAGGAGAATATGATGTGCCACAATATAAGGTTCAGTGCCTGGATTTCCGTGGGCGGAAGGAAATACTTTCCACGAATTCTTATAACCAACGCGGAGGTCCATTGATCTAGTCGTTGGTGGTGTTGGTGTACCCCTACCTGGTGGAAATGAGGCATTCACATATCCTTTATAAGTATAGGTCCATGCCTCGTTGGTTGTGATCCAATGTTTCACTCTATCCCCAAACTCCCAAAAGCAAAGCTCCGCAAAGTTACGGAAATCTTTCCTGGAATTTGATAAATAGTTTTTCTTGTATGAATGACAACTCAAGAAGAAGTAATTTTGATATGGTTAAGATGCATTTCTTACACGATTCTCTTGCTTAAAAAGCCACCATAGTCATGTTCCAAGGCCGATGGTAAATCCCAATGGAAAAGAGTCACGTACGGCTCAAGGCCTATCCAAATTGCATATGTTCGTAAGTATTAATATATAAAAATTAATTTCCTCAAAAAAATATATAAAAATTAATGAGTTATGACACGATAATTGCTGAATAGAAGCAAAATACGAATTAAGTAATGAAATTAACCTTCAGCGAGAATTGTATCTATAAGGTCATTGTAGTACTTGAGTCCGTCTGGGTTTACTCCGGCACTTAATTTTCCTCCTGGTTTATTAATTGTAACATTTTTAAGTAGAAGTTAGAATTAATTTTTTCTGACTTTTGTATTAATATTGTCTAACAACTTATGCTCATAAGAGGATAGACCTGGTAGTATTCGAGACCATGAAATTGAAAATCTGTAAGCATTAAGTCCCGTTTTCTTTAGCGCCTTCATATCTTCCTGAAAACATTAATTTATATTGTAAATTAAGACATATGATATTCTGTTGAAGCTAGCTAGCAATTATCAACTTCCCATGAGCATAAAAAAAACTAATTAATTACCTTGTACATTTTGTACTGGTAACAAGCAACGTTTCCGTTGCTTCCATCCTCAATTTTCGCTGCCAATATAATATTGATTGACACCATGTAATTTATAATGTCAATGCTCATATTTACATATACATGACAAAATATTGTTATGTGCAATTGCGCATGCAATAAGTGTAGAGTGGAGCTGGTCTATGCATATATTCATATCCTTAAGTAATACTGGTCACAATTTTATTTAATTTGTATATTATTAGGGACAAGCTGAGATTATACTTACATTGTTCACAAAATTGAAAAAAATTGTTACCATGATATTGGGGGGGAGGTGATATGTTTAATATTGAGGGCTACTTGCTGAGCATTGAGCAAACATATGTACGTGTAGATAAATACGTAGGTTGAAAAAAGAGAGGTAAATTAACCAGGTTGATTGAGCGTGAAGTCATCCCATATACTGCTGCCTCTTCCACCTTCTGCCGCACCACCTTCGAACTATTAAGATTCATTATAGAGAGTAATTATTATCATGTTACGTATAATATATCGAGTAGAAGTTTTTTTTTTTTTTTTTTTTTTTGGATAAGAATATCAAGTATAAGCTTTAAATGAATATAGACAAACCAGATGACATCACAAACTCTAACTAATTTTAATTAAATGTCGTTTGTAATGAATATTATTAGGTGCATCGCCTGAACTGGTGCAACCACTTTGATTATTAGTGTAAATGATTAATTGGAATTGGATGTTGAAAGATTATTGCTCTATAATTTAGGAAACATTTATAAGCTCAAGATTTTGGCTGCACCAAGTCATCGTAGATTGACTATGTGTAATAATTTTTCATAATGGAGAGACCAATTGATAAAAGAAAAACCTGATAAGCTGCGCCAGACACTCCAAAAACAAAATCCTTGTCGAAATCGTCACGTTTGATATGGGTTACGTCGGGAGTTGTCGAGTTATTAAAAAGAGTGTTTAGCTCTTTTTCCTCATGGAGACTGTAGGTAGACGCAAGGCTTGCTTTGATATCCATTTTCAGTTTTCTAAGGTTACAAGTAGTTATTTGTCTTTAGGGAAATAAGATGAGATTTGGCTGCGGTGTGGAGGAAAGTCGACTGCCCTATCATTCTATTTATAGACGCGTACAAAGGTAAAGTCTAAACTATTTTATTATTTATTTTATAATAATATATTGTAACCAGATTATCATACGACGTACTATGTTTTGCATAATCTTACCTCGGACTCTAAAGATGTAATTCCTTTATAAGATTCAAAGTCCTTTCCTTTTAGGTAAATATTATTATTTTACTCCCCAAAGAAGGAAGGAATTTTGCTTTTTCACTATTCAGTAAGGATCGAGAAACACATGTCACAAGACTCACTACTTTAGTTAAGCTATATTATATGCATTTTGAATATATCAAGTCAGTTGTGTATCAACGATTATGTACCTAGAATATGATGTACAACTATGCATCAATTTTAAACGCCATTTAAAATTATTTGGTGAACATACATTGAAAAAACACAAGTGAGGATCGAGAAACATGTCACAACTTTACGATTTGAGAAGTACGTACACACCAATTGAACAAACAAACCTGTAACAAAATCAATAACTAATTAGGTCGCCAATTATAATCTGGTCTTAGATTTAAGAAACAGTAGTGAGAGACATCTGTGAAAGTGGCCCACGTTTTCTCCAGATGCCACATTTGTTATCGAGCTCGCTTTCTTAACAACGTCAAAAGAAGAAATGCCCGAGAAAGTACTTTGACGAGTATTCTATATTAACACCACAAGGCAACTCTTTTTTTCTTTCTTATTTCTATTAGTCTTTAATGTTATATTACCGATATCAACAATAATATTTCGACATAAATATTAACCTACACGTGACAATGCCATTATTACTAAAATCAGGATATTTCTGAGATTCGAACAAAATGTTTTTAGAGTCCATTTTGTTAAATTGGTTCAACGACATACGTTTTCGTCCCCAAAGGCGCAAACTTATATTTTAGAATTTTCATTGTCCAACTTATATATGTTGTAGTAAACTAATTCCTTGTCTCAAGTGATGAAGTATCTTAAGCTATAACACAAAAATGTTTAATTGTTGGAATGTTATATTTATACTAATATATAAAAGAAGCGGTATTAGATATATTGGTATACAAACTTTTAATTTATAACTCCAACTTTATAATTTAAATTACAACATATCATCAAATGATTAATTTTCAAATTTAACTTTATACTTTAAATTATATCATAATTTATCCCAAGTAAAATATCTTCGTACAATCTATCACATATTTGAGTTTTAATTAGAACTTACATAAAGAATAAATCTTTATATGCAGAGATCATTTGTACATCTTCTGTATATTCTTAAAAGTAAGTTTTAAGAATAGAATAATATATCTTACGCACTTAATGGGTGCTTTTTCATTTCAAAACTCTAATAAAATACACCTTCAAGTTTTATGATATATACCTTCACCAGTAACATTGTTCTATAACTATAATATGTGAAAAAAATGGAAAGAAGATTTCACATGTCTCTGAAGATGAGCTATTAGTTCTCTCACTCAAGTTAAGTAGTTTTACGGTATACTTGCTTGAATTTTTTAAGAATTCATCACTATATATTTTATTTGTCTTTGCAACAAAATATTTCAGCGGCTGGCTCATAATAATAATAATAATAACTAATTAACATTCTTAATAGTTAATATATTTTAACCAATTGCTTCAAAATGTAATATAATTGCGTTATGCTTAAAAAAAAAAAAGCGTATGAATACCGCATGTCGCAGTTGCTAAATTTCTTACAATAAAGGGAAAAATAAAAGGACAGCGTGTGCCCTTAAAGTTTGACCTAATTCAAGAATTTGTCTTCTTCTTCTTCTTCTTCCTCCTTCTTTGCTTAAAGCCATAATCACATTCAAACAATTATATGAATTTGTTATTGTTTGAGAATTACAAATCTTCCTTAATTCGAGACTCCAATCGCTAAAAAGACCTAATAAAAATGATGAAAACACAATAGGTCGTTAAAAAGACCTAATTGAATTGACGAAAAGACTAAAATATCATCCACTTATTCTAATATGAATTAAAATAATAATAATAAATAAATAATAAAAGAGACAAGTACCCTTTATTACCTGGTTTAGATTTTTTGGTCAAACATACTTTATTTTGTACAAACAAAAAGTCCAGGAGAATTAAAGTGAGGTGTTAAAGATTTTTTATAAAAGAAAGTTTACTTAACAAATATTATATTAATAAAATACTTTTTACTATATAGTTGATAAGCAATAAGATAACTCTCATAAAATCTAAAATTTAAAATAACTTATAATTTCGTATAATACTTTTTATATTATTTTTATACTGTTACTTTTAGTATTGTTATAGAAAGGTTGTAGTTGAATTTGTAACTATATAATAAAGAAGACTAGAATAAAAAGGGTATTTTGGTTATTAAATATAACATATACACTAAAATGGTTGCAAGAGGGCGGTGTGCAATCTTTTGATATCACAAGGAGAGAATTTGCATATTTATTTTCACAAGGAGGTAATTTGTCAATTTGCCATCGCGGGGTTAAATTGTCAAAACCTAAAATAAATTATAGCCTTTGAATTAGGTAAAAAGAAAAATCAAAACTAACAAATTATATTTCTTGTGAGACTTTAACGTTAATCATTACTATGTTTTTGGTTTGATGTATGTTTACCAAATAATTTTAAATGGCGTTGAAAAATGATGCATAGTTGTACATCATATTCTCGGTACACAATCGTTGATACACAACTTACTTCATATATTCAATGATATATATATATATATATATATATATATATATATATATATATATATATATATATAATTATATGGCTTAATCAAAGTTGTGAGTTATGACATGTGTTTCTCGACCCTTACTGAATAGTACTAAAAGCAACATTATTCTTTCCTTCTTTGAGGAGTAAAATAATAATATTTACCTAAAAGGAAAGGACTTTGAATCATTTAAAGGAATTACATCTTTAGAGAATCTTCCGAGGTAAGATTATGCAAAACATAGTACATTGTATGATAGATCGGGTTACAATATATTATTAAAATAAATAATAAAGTAGCTTAAACTGTAACTTGGTACCCGTCTATAAATAGAATGATAGGGCAGTCGACTTTCCTCCACACCACAGCCTAATCTCATCTTATTTTCCTAAAGACAAATAACTACTTGTAACCTTAGAAAACTGAAAATGGATATCAAAGCAAGCCTTGCATCTACCTACAGTCTCCATGAGGAACAAGAGCTAAATAGTCTTTTTAATAACTTTACAACTGCCGACGTAACCCATATCAAACGTGACGATTTCGACAAGGATTTTGTTTTTGGAGTGTCTGGCGCAGCCTATCAGGTTTTTCTTTTATTAGTTATATAAGTCTCAACATTATGAAAAATTATTAAGCCAAAGGTTGAGATTATAAATATTTTTTAAATTATATAACAATAAGTTTTCATCACCCAATTTCAACTATACATTTACACTAATAATGGAATTGGTGCACCTAATAATTTGTCCTTATGAAAATGAGCTCCCCTTACATTTAGTTAAAATTTGTTAGAATTGGCTGATGTCATCTGGTTTTTGCCTATATTCATGTAAAACTGATATTCGTCTTCAATCTTAATGACACCATGGATCTCATTAAATTCAGGACTTGGTGTGGGATAAAAACAATAAGGGAAGATTTTTGTTACTCTATTATAGATTGGTCTAAACATCCTTTGATTTGCTTGCGGTTGTAACGTCTTCTCATTTTGGCAGAGTATCTCTTATACTCTTGGTCTTTCTTCAATAAAATTTTCATATTGCTGATAAAAAAAAAAAAAAGATATACTACATTATATGTACGATGACAATAATTACTCTCTATCATGAATCTTAATAGTTCGAAGGTGGTGCCGCCGAAGGTGGAAGAGGCAGCAGTATATGGGATGAATTCACGCTCAATCAACCTGGTTAAATCTAATTTACCTCTCTTTTTTCAACCTAATTATGTAACATTCATCTATATATATACACGTATCGATCTTTGCTAGCTCAATGCTCACTAAGTAGCCCTCAATATTTAACATATCACCTCACCCCCAATATCATTGTATTTTTTTTTTTTTAGTTTGTGAACAATATATAATCTCAGCATGTCCCTAATAATATACAAATTAAATAAACTTGTGACCAGTATAATTACTTAAGGATGTGAATATATGCATAGACCAGCTCCACTCTACGTACAGTTCTTGCATGCGCAATTCACATTACAATATTTTGTCATGTATATGTAAATATGAGCATTGACATTATAAATTACATGATGTCAATCAATATTATATTGGCAGCGAAAATTGAGGATGGAAGCAACGGAAATGTTGCTTGTTACCAGTACAAAATGTACAAGGTAATTAATTAGTTTTTTTTATGCTCATGGGAAGTTAATAATTGCTAGCTAGCTTCAACAGAATATCATATGTCTTGATTTACAATATAAATTAATGTTTTCAGGAAGATATGAAGGCGCTAAAGAAAACGGGACTAAATGCTTACAGATTTTCAATTTCATGGTCTCGAATACTACCAGGTCTATACTCTTATGAGCATAAGTTGTTAGACAATATTAATACAAAAGTCAGAAAAAATTAATTTTAACTTCTACTTAAAAATGTTACAATTAATGAACCAGGAGGAAAATTAAGTGCCGGAGTAAACCCAGACGGACTCAAGTACTACAATGACCTTATAGATACAATTCTCGCTGAAGGTTAATTTCATTACTTAATTCGTATTTTGCTTCTATTCAGCAATTATCGTGTCATAACACATTAATTTTTATATTTTTTTTGAGGAAATTAATTTTTATATATTAATACTACGAACATATGCAATTTGGATAGGCCTTGAGCCGTACGTGACTCTTTTCCATTGGGATTTACCATCGGCCTTGGAACATGACTATGGTGGCTTTTTAAGCAAGAGAATCGTGTAAGAAATGCATCTTAACCATATCAAAATTACTTCTTCTTGAATTGTCATTCATACAAGAAAAACTATTTATCCAATTCCAGGAAAGATTTCCGTAACTTTGCGGAGCTTTGCTTTTGGGAGTTTGGGGATAGAGTGAAACATTGGATCACAACCAACGAGGCATGGACCTATACTTATAAAGGATATGTGAATGCCTCATTTCCACCAGGTCGGGGTACACCAACACCACCAACGACTAGATCAATGGACCTTCGTGTTGGTTATAAGAGTTCGTGGAAAGTATTTTCTTCCCCCCACGGAAATCCAGGCACTGAACCTTATATTGTGGCACATCATATTCTCCTTGCCCATGCTGCTGTTGTCGCTTTGTATAGAAACCAGTTTCAGGTATACAAATTTTTGGATATAATATGTAGATAAATAAATGTCAATCTTCTCTACAGTTAGACTTTTTAATTTGATGAGACCAACAACTTTAATGTAAATATCGAAAATAATGCCAAGAAGAGATCGTGAGAGTTAAAATCTCATCTCCTGCACCTACATATCTAAAACTGTCATGTATCAGACATAACAATATATTCTGCATGTGATGAGGCGTGATGGTATATAAATTATAATGTAAAGAGAGTTTTGTAAAAAGTTTTGCTTTTGTAAGTAAGTTCTTTTTCCTTCCTTTCGACATGTGCATAATCAAATGGTTATTTTTCTATTTTGCTCTCAAATAATTATGGTTATATGAATAGAATAGTTGGTTAGATATTTAATTTTGGTATTCCTCTAAGAACGGAACTTGGAATTCAAAATCACACAGGGATTTCAAGGCGGCGAGATTGGGATGACTAATAACGTAAATATGTATGAGCCTCTTAACGAAAAGAGTGCCGACGATATAAGTGCTGCTAAAAGGGCTATCGATTTTATGTTCGGATGGTAAGTGATTGAAAATTTATCACTTTTCTAGACAACACTCAACTGTATCCTTCAACTTTTTTGACATACATACATAGTAAGATGCGCACGGTTAAGAATTGCTTCTTCGTTTTTGTGTTTCTGTATCTAGGTTTGTGGCTCCATTAGTAACTGGTGATTATCCACAAACCATGAGAGAGAGAGTTGGACCTCGTCTTCCTGTCTTTACGCCAATAGAGGCCAAGCTTGTAAAAGGATCATATGATTTCTTAGGGGTGAATTACTACACGACTTATTATGCTACCACCGACACTAGTCCTCCACCCCCAAACCCAAGCTATATCTCCGATGAAGGAGTTACTGCCACCCGTAAGTGATTGTTATGAAATTATTTATTTGCTGAATTTATCATCCTTTAGCATTTTATTAATTTTATGTAATTTGTTCGTTTATGTCAGCCTTCCGAAATGGAGTTCCAATTGGAAAACAAGTAAGCACTTCCATGTCCTTATAGAGAGTCTCATATATATATAGTTTATAAACCTAAATTTTGGCTTCTACAAGTGGTTTTTATAATTTTCAATCATTAGGCTGGTTCGGATTGGTTATATATTGTTCCAAGAGGAATCTACGAGTTCTTGATATTTGCAAAGGAGCATTACGCAGACCCTCTTATTTACATCACTGAAAATGGTAATTGACAAATATTTTAGTTAGCTTTTCTGAAATAAATCTTATTTTTCATAGTTATTAAAATTAGTACGAATGATGATTTTCATGTACACTGAAATGATGCAGGAGTGGATGAGAAAAACAACTGCCATTATACAGTTGAACAAGCACAACATGATTTTGTTCGAGTTAAATATCACCATGACCATCTTGTTTATCTTCTTAAAGCAATAAAGTAAGTTTCTCTTGATGTTGACCATAGTGATCTTTTTCAAATTAAGGGATTATTGACAATTTGACATGCATGGCTCTATGAGGTACCAAATGGATTTCTTGAGTAATAACTTTGTTATTAGCTAATGAATGGTTGGATTTTATCTTATGCAGAGAGGGTGGTGTGAATGTGAAGGCTTATTTCTTGTGGTCACTTTTCGACAATTTTGAATGGGGTGAGGGATATACAGTTCGCTTCGGCATCTTTTTTGTAAACTTTGCAAATGGCCGTCTGACAAGGTATCCCAAAAGGTCTGCAATATGGTGGGCAAATTTCATGGGTGCTAAATTTGAGAGGAACTCACTGAAGAGGCAAACCCCACAAATTGAAGGGAAAACCAAAAACCACAAATCCATTAGTAATGCATAAGACTAGCCCACTTTCAAGTGGATTGTTTCAATATGTTTAGTTGTTGGTTCTCTATCGTTTTTTTTTTTCTTTTCTGCGTCAGTTTGATCGAATAAATGTGTGTTTGCCACAGTACCAATAAAGAATAAGTGGTAGTGTGTTGTGTAATGAACTTTCAGTTTGAGTCAATAAATATGAGTTTCCTTTAATATCAATCTTGAAGGGTATATATAGGCAGAGGCATTAATGATAAATGATGATTTGGTATTTCCCAATAGACCATATATGAATTAGTATATATAACTTCACACTTGTTTAAGCTCAAATTTGGATTTTTAGATAATTCCTAATTAGTTAGGAAGCTAGCCTTGCAATGTTTATATCCCTACACTTATTTTATTTTTTTAGTTAATGACTCAATGGGCAAAGTATTTATTTATGTACAAAAAGCAAGTTGCTAAAAATAAAAAAAATAAAAGGCAACGTGTAAAAAGAAATAAACTATAAAAAGTTTAATGCTTTTATCCGGATTTTATATTAATCAAAGTACCAGAGAAATGCATAGTAATAGCCTTGGACTCAAGTTACAACCTACAAGGTCTGCTAAACGGAACAAAAGAAGACAACACGTGTTGGCTCGTGATTAAAGCCGAAAGAAAACAAACTTAATTAAACTTGTAGCCTATGATGCACGGATACTTCAAGAAATCGACCCGTGCACGTATCGGACACTCCGATACTCCGATACGCCCCCGATACGCCTCCGATACGTATCCGATACGCCACGTGGCGTATCAGGAAATTAAAATAAAATAAAAAATATCCGATACGTATCGGACACGTCTGAATGGCGTATCCAATACGTTTTGGATTTTTTTGTACGATTTAAAGTTTTTATGGGGTCAAATTTGAAATAACCATAGTTAAAATATAAAATTGCAAATAAAGAAAGAAAGCATAAAAGAGAATATGTTCGTTCTTTTCATTCTATCATGAAATCCACAATTCGTTCTTTACATTTTCTCACGAAATCCAAAATTGAACCTGGAAATCAAATGGGTTTTGCCTAAAATCCATTATAATCTTGTTCTTTCACCATCTTCATCGTCAATTCCTGCGAATCTTGTTATATTTTCAGGGTTTTAGTGTTTAATTTAAAGCTAGGGTTTGTATCCGTGCATCATAGGTAATTAGTTTTCTGTTATTGTTGAAGTTATTATTTGCTTTAGATTATAATAGTATAATTTTGTGATCTACACTTGTTTTATTGTATATTACAAGCTAAGTTATAGTATTAGTGTGTAATATAAATAAACTGATAAAATAATAAACAGCCGTATCCCCGCCGTACCCGTATCCTATATTTTTAAAAAATCCGTGTCGCCGTACCCGTATCCTGCCGTACCCGTATCCCCGTATCCGTATCCGTGCATCATAGCTTGTAGCCCTATAGAGCCACGTGTCCGTCAACAAAATAAGGTTACTAGGTAGTAATGTCAGGGATGGCTAACTATCATGTGATCATAGTAGATAAGCCTGTTTTCTTTTTGGCCTATCTAATAGTAATCTCTATTAGCATTAAATCTCTACTCACTCTCCAGATTAAGGTTTATCTACTTGCGTACAAAGTCTTCGAAAGACTTGGAGAATCTCATACGACCGTAACCTTCCACCATAAAACGAATATAAACAAACAATATTTTTTACAAATAACCATAATCGAGAAAAAATCATACTTAGATGAAAGTTTGAATTTGCCTAGTTTTCATTCCTACAAGAACCCCATATCTTAGATGAGGACTTGAGAAGAAAATATGAATGATATTGTCTTCTAAAATTGTCGTGAAAAGTATGGGAATGTTTTGATGTTTTTGTTGGTTTATGTGAAAAGAGATTAAAAAAAAAAACATGGGAACTTTTTGATGGTTTTGTCTGTTATTGAAAAATAAACGTGGTTTAATCTCAGCCTCAGTTTATATCTACCTGATAGGAAAATGTTAGTTGGTAGACTTCTTGGCACAGGAAAAGAAAAGTTGCATATTAAGAATGGCAAAAAGAAATTGATTTTCTTTTTTTTTTTTTAACATTCAGAAGACACAAGAGTTGGCTCAAAAAATGGTTTAAAGATGTAAAACCAAACTCCTGATTACTGTAAAGAAAAATAAATAGTGTAGTTTTTAAATCCAAATGCTTTACAGCTCATAACCCTAACACGGGGCTTGATCCCTCTCAGTAATAGGGGGATCCAGAAAAACTGAACCCAACGTGCCCTAACAATTGTCTAGTGCAACTGTTGATGGAAGAGTATGTTGGTGAATGAATTTCATTTAAACCCTAGCTACAATCACGCGTGAAAATCTTGAAATTAATTTGGGTTTTACATCTTTAACTAACCAAACGAAAATAGGGTTATCAATTTTTAGTCACACGTTAAATTAATTCATTTCATCAATTTGTGACTGCCCTCTAGTTTAACATCTTAAACCCGATCAGAAATAATAGTGTTGTCAATTAAATTTGACAAAAGGCTATGTACGTACCAAGAAAAACAAGTGGTCCATGATATCGACTCACCAACGATGAATGGGAAGAAGAAAAGAAAAAAGAAACAAGCCCGAAATTCAAACAAACGATATTCGCGTTCTTTTATTCTTATAGTTGGTGGGTAAATCTGTAGACCATAATTTAGTTTTCCATAAGTGGTCTATAAATAGATTGGTAGGATATTGTGTTTACTCCACATTCTAAAGCTAAATTACATCGTCTCTAGAGCAATTTAACTAGCTAGTTCTAATCCAATCTGAAAATGGCTAGGAAAACCGGCGCCATGAGAATGTTCGTTGACCATGACACTGTTTTACCTGTTGTTCCTGTAAGTGATGTCAAACGTAAAGATTTCAAAGATTTTATTTTTGGAGCATCAACTTCATCTTATCAGGTTTGTGCTTTAAGAAGTTCAAAGTTTCTTGCTGACATCATTAATTGAATTTATAATAACGAGTGTTTGTGTACATTATAGAATTGATAATATTATCTATGCATTTTAGATCGAAGGTGGTTCTGCAGAAGGTGGAAGAAAATTCAGTATATGGGATTCATTCTGCCTCACTATTCCTGGTCTCGCGCTCTATATATTTATTTTCTTATTAATCAACAAAATTAACCGATAATTGTTAAAGTTTTGATGGGTTAATTGATTGGTTTATAAATATATTTATACTTAGTTATAATAAAAAAAATCTGAACTATCATAAATACTTGGTAGAAATGTGATGCGCACACACGTTAAAAAAAAAAAGACCTTTGCCCTGACGGGTGCATATATTATACATGGTTGGCAGGAAAAACTCCTGACCGGAGCAATGGGAATATTGCCTGTGACAGTTACCACTTGCACAAGGTATTTTTAGAAAAAATTGCTGGAAGCTCCAGAATTTACTTTTTTTATTCTTCAATTAAATGTAACAAAATGCACGAAATTATGTTTTTATTATATTCTTTTCAGGAAGATGTGAAGATGCTGAAGAAAACAGGTCTGGATGCTTATAGGTTTTCTGTTTCATGGCCTCGAATACTACCAGGTACACGAAAAGCATCAAATTCATTTATTAGGTACTAAATCAATTCTAGTACTAACTCTGAATTATTGGTATAACCAAGATGGAAAATTAAGTGCCGGGATAAACCGAGAAGGAATCAAGTACTACAACGATCTTATAAATGAACTCTTGGCTGAAGGTAATTCCATTGCTCGAGTCTTTCATAGACAAATATAAAAAAGGATTGTCTTATAATGGTGACACATTTTTAAGGAATGAACAACATTCTCCCCACATTTCTTTCCTTTGTTTCGGAACGGTCACAATTGCACACAAACACTATTTGTGTGTCCTTTATTTGCTTCCTTTTGCATATTAACAACGGAAGTTGTGTTCAAGATTCCATCTTACTTTTACGTGCATTCTTGCGTACCTATATTTATGCATAGGTATTGAGCCATATGTGACTCTATTCCACTGGGATCTCCCCTTGGCCTTGCAAGATAGCTATGGTGGCTTTTTGGATGTAGAAATTGTGTAAGCAATACATTTGATCTTAATTCTTATCATATGATTAAACTTTAAATAACAAATATATAGGTAACAAAAATTATTATGTCTTCAATAATGTCTCAGGAATGACTTCTGTGATTTTGCCGAGCTTTGCTTCTGGGAATTTGGGGATAGGGTTAAAAATTGGATCACAATCAATGAAGCATGGACTTATACTTACAAGGGATATGTGAGTGCTGAATTCCCTCCAGGTCGTGGTGCAAAAGAGGTACCATCATACCGTTTACGAGGCCTTTCCGATGAACATCCTATGATTGGTTACAAGAATTCATGGAGAGCATATCCTGCCACATATGGAAATCCAGGCACCGAACCATATATCGTCGCACACAATTTTATCCTTGCCCATGCTTATGTTGTTGATTTGTATAGAAAACAGTTTCAGGTATATAAAAGAGTAACTATCATACCCATATTAACTTTTAATCAGTACTATTGCTTGATTTTCAAATAATTTATAAGTTCCCTTTGAACAAAGTATGGAACTTAGAATTTATAGTTTGACAGGAATTTCAGGGTGGTAAGATCGGCATGGTTAATAATATAAACTGGTACGAACCCCTCGATCCCAGCTCTAAAGATGATCAAGAGGCTGCTGGAAGGGCTGTCGATTTTATGTTCGGATGGTAAGTGCACTAAGATATTAACGTTCTGCTACAACTAACCAAAAATGCATATAGTTAGTAGTTAGTACTTAGTAGTTAGTAAGAATTTGTTTGGCGGGTAAACTCACTTTTGTTATAATAACTTTGAAATAAACTCTTGGGAAGTTAAAGTAGGCTTTTATCTCCTATACTTTTTTGTACAGAGAGATACTTCTTCTTAAATTCCTCCTTCGATGCACAATTGCCACTTGCAGAAACTTGGGACTCTAGAGATTATTTTTGTGTCTAACATATATTTATACATTTAGTTTCAAGTAAATTTAAATAAAATATATAAAGTAACTTAAAATCGGAAAAACAAAATCGTGTACTTATTTTATTTTTTCATATATCATGGCGCGTAAGTAAGTATTTTCTTTATAAGCGAAAACTTAAAAAAAAAAAAAAAAAAAAAAAAAAAAAGGTGAGGAGGGGTGTGATACGCTAAACTTTCAGAATCAGGTTGACTTTATTTACTAGTTTCCCTTTTCACTTTAAGACAATGCGCCTAATTATATGTCTAATTACCTCAGATTTACCGATTTACTTTAAACTCTTTGTTTAGTTACTACATAATCTGACTGTTAGACCCCCCAAATGACTTATTCCTACCAATATTTTGACAAATCATGAAAATATAATGGTTGTTAATTTTAACTATTCTCTTAATTATTTCAGAACAAGGTGACTGAACCTGGTTATAATTGATATTTGCTTTTACGTATATAGGTTTGTGGCTCCATTAGTAACTGGTGATTATCCTGAAAGCATGAGAAAAAATGTCGGAGCTCGGCTTCCTACCTTTACTGAGGAACAAACCAATCTAGTATGGGGATCATATGATTTCTTGGGATTGAATTATTACACAGCATATTATGCACAAAATAACACCTCCCATGACCCAAATAATATTCCAAGCTATGACACAGACAAACAATGTACCCAATTGGGTAAGTCACTAGTTAATTTTAAACATTTCTCCAGCAAATTTTGAGATTTAACTTCAATTTATCTGTTACTTACAGCAAGCAGAGACAACGTAGACATTGGCCCGCAGGTAAAAAAAATCAAAATCACATCCTAATTAACTCAATTTTCATACATCATGAAATGGATAAACACCATTTTGCTTTACAAACATTGTAAGCTTCTTCTTCTAATAATTATTGCTTTTGATAATAAGGCTGGCTCGTCCTGGTTATACATCTATCCAGAAGGGTTGTACCAGGTTTTGAAATTAATGGCAAATGAATATGGGAATCCAGTTGTTTACATCACCGAGAATGGTATATTTTTTAGCTTAATTTATGTGGTATAAAAAATATATAGTTTACAATCATACAAAGATACAAAAAGCTAGAGTATCAATACTGATGATTTTAATTCATCGGATGTAGGTGTGGATACAAAAACCGATGACCCTTCAGAAATTCGTAAAACACTTGATGACCAAATTCGAGTCGATTATCACAGGGACCATCTTTCGGAAGTTCAGAGAGCAATAAAGTAAGTCCTTGATTTAGTAATATTAGTTATTTAAGATTAATATGGTTCAAGTTATATAGTTGTTAATTATGGGGAATAATAATGCAATGAATTTTGTACAATTGTATTTCACTTTATTCACAAAGTGTATAATCTTCATGCAGTGGTGATTTTAAATCGAATGTAAAAGCCTATTTCATATGGTCACTTTGTGACAATTTCGAATGGACTGATGGATATGATGTTCGATTCGGCATATTCTATATAGACTTCAAAGATGACCGTTGTTCAAGGTATCCCAAGGCTTCGGCCATGTGGTGGAGAAATTTTTTGAAACAAGATAAAGAGTCTATTACGTGGAAGAGGCAACCCCGCAAATTTAAAGAAATCGAAAATGCAGCCAAAAAGAGGAAACCTAGCGATGTGTGAAAGTTGTCTATTTCATCTCCATCTGCTACTGTAATGTTTGATTCTGTTTGCTTTTCCTTATTTTCCAATTCAACTTGTTCCAAATAAATGTGTTTAGCACGAATAAAGCAGACGTGGAGATCATGTCACGATAGTTTGGTGTGTGATGCCGTAGACTTCCAGTTGTAAGCAATAAGTGTGTTATAAGGTTGATAGAACCATATATAATTTGGAGAACGCAGATATGTTGTGTGATCTGTTATGTAATAACTATCAAGTATCAACTATTAATTATTGAAAGCTATTGTGTTTCAAGAGGCTTTTCGGTTGGAAAAAGAATGAGGTAATTACAAAAACTACCCCTATGTTGTTCATAATTAGCAAGTGTCCCCGTGTTATTTTTAATAGCAAACTCCCCCTATGAAATTCAAATATTAGCCAAAACCCTTTATACACTTATTTAATCTACATGTACGGAAAGATTTTTATTGTACTTACTTAATGATAAAGAATTAGTATTGTCCAATTTGAACTTTACATGTATTTTTTGGAAAGAATATTACTTTTTAGATATGTAGAAACAAAAATGCGGTATTGATTAATTTTGTTAAGCTTTTAAGAAGTTCCAAAAAATCTAAAAAAATTATGGTATAGTTTAATAATAATTATTTGAATAAATATACGTTTCATTTTATTTTGATCCGTAAATATTGTTAGCGACTTATCGGTTGCTAGTTAACTAGAAACATTGGTATATATTGGCCAACTTCTTAACTAATTTTGAATGGAATGAGAGATATACAGTTCGCGTCAGCATCTTTTTTGTAAACTTTGCACAAGGGCGTTTGACAAGATATCCCAAAAGGTCTACAATATAATTCCTAATTAGTTAGGAAGCTAGCCTTCCGTTGTTTATATCCCTACAATCATTTATTTTTAGTTAATGAATGAAATATATTCCAAGGAATCTACAACATATTGTTAATCATCGACCATCATTAGTTCATTTCAATAAGTGAACTTGGAATTCTACAACAATGTCATTTGCCCTCTTTCGTTGCCATACGATTTTTGCAATATTGAAAAAACATCATCTCATAAGGTTAGTGCTTTAAAGCCTGCCGCAAAAGATTTTCATAATTAAAAGATACATTAATTTATGATTGCTAAGCCTAAATGAAGCCGTTTTATTCAACCAGAATGAGTGAAATTAAAGAGCTAGGAGGGTTAATGTGTTTGATTCTACAAAATTCTTTTTTGTTTCATATATTCTATTCCAACTAATTAGAATTATAGACTTAATTGTTGTTGTTGTTGTTTTAATTCATGATTGCTATGTTTGCCGAAGAGTCATCAGGACAACGCACCAATTCATGATCACCAATTACAACTTTGTACTTGAACAAAATAGAGGGCCCATTTAAGTCATAATGATACTTTGTCAAAAAGAAAGAAAAAAAATAAGAGTTATGTAATCCCGTTAATACACATTGTTAAGGTTGTTATATTTTTGTTAAACTTGGAGAAGACCTCTTTGCCTTTCTTATTTTCAAGTTTCCATTTTATTTAAAATTAAATTAAACACAAAAATTTAATTTATTGTCTCGAAAGTTTACACTAAAACATTCATGATTAAATTCTACTACCTTTTTATAATATAAATTTAATAATGGGAAAACACAGAAAATCATAAAGGATAATTTAATAATTTATCTTCGAGTGTAAATTATCACATTCTCTTAAGTCTTACAAAACCAATTTTTTCCACTCAAACAACCATCATTATTCAGACTATAATCTAACCCTAATCGGCTAATCCTAATATATATCTTCTAATCCAATCTATCACATAATCCTTTCCCGCCAAGCCAGCGCCGCCATGTTCCGTGTTCTAAAATAAAAATCTAGGGATAATTACAGCTACACCCCCTGAGGTTTGGTGTAATTACACATACCTCCCCTGTGGTTTGAGAAATTACACATACCTCCCCTGAGGTTTGAAACCTTACACATACCTCCCCTCTTCAATTTAAGGGTTGTTTGGTGTAAGTTATGATAAAATTATGCTTATTATACTTACACCCCTAAAGTTTGGTATATTTATAAAAGTAATCCTTGATGTTAGAAAAATTAAAATTAAATACTCCAAAAGGTTTTATAAACTATTATATTATTACCTACAAATATAAAAAGTATTTAAATTTAAATTTAAAAATAAGTTAATCTAATCCAAAATATATTTTTGAACCAAAACACGTAACTTTTAGTTTTTTTCTTTAAAATAATTCCCGTAAATCTCAGTCAAAACTTAACTAACTACTCATCTTTGTACCTCTGTTCTCGTTACAATTTTAAACCAACAACTATTTTAGTAACAGAAGAAGATAAAACACCACCGAAAATTGGTTTCACTAAATATAGTGCATTTAGGTTGTTTATTTTGTCAAAAAGTTCAACAAAACTTGCTACCTAAAACCAGTGAGCATGTCTGATCCAAGGATAATAATTCTATTGTCACTGTTGCTGGTAATTTCGTCATCATTCTTCATTTTTTAAAATTGGTTATGAAAATCTTGATTATTTCTGTTATATTTGTTAATTTTCATTTAAAATGAGAGTTTTTACAATTGAATTTTCTATTTCTTGTCTTTTTATTTCGGAGATTGCATAGATATTTATTATTTTACCAAATGCTTCTTTTTTGTTGTGATAAACTAAAATTTCCGTGGGCACGCATTATAGTATTTAATATGGAACTATAATGAAATTTATGAGATTATTAAATGTAAAACAAAAATTAAGAAATAAAAAAACAAACAAAAACAAGAAATTAAATATTTTTACAAAATAATAAAAATATTAATATTATATTAAATTTTGAAAATAATTTAAATACTTTTTATATTTTTGGTTAGTCATATAGTAGTTTCTAAAATTATTTGGA
Source organism: Misopates orontium (assembly GCA_946800315.1). Classification (NCBI taxonomy): domain Eukaryota; kingdom Viridiplantae; phylum Streptophyta; class Magnoliopsida; order Lamiales; family Plantaginaceae; genus Misopates; species Misopates orontium. Next base: position 5,146,212 of record OX326947.1, read on the forward strand.
GTATTTAATTTTAATTTTTCTAACATCAAGGATTACTTTTACAAATATACCAAACTTTAAGGGTGTAAGCATAATAAGCATAATTTTATCATAACTTACACCCAAACAACCCTTAAGTTGTAGAGGGGAGGTATGTGTAAGGTTTCAAACCTCAGGGGAGGTATGTGTAATTTCTCAAACCACAGGGGAGGTATGTGTAATTACACCAAACCTCAGGGGGTGTAGCTGTAATTATCCCAAAAATCTATAAGTAGGCGGCAGCATATTAATTAATTAATTCAACAGAAATAAAAATTGTTTACTCCCAAAAAAGAAAAAGAAAAAAAGGAAAATAGACGAGCACCAAACAAAATTCCCAAATTGCAAATTATCACAATCCCCAATTCTTCTATTTTTACTACTCCGCGTAACCCTAACCCTAATCCACTACAAATTCTCCATTCTCCTCGCTCTATCTCTCGATTGACATCGAAATCTCCGCTTGATTTATCCTCTCAGTTTCTTCGATCGATCGATTCTTCTGAATCCTCATGGCGGCGTGGTTAAATAGATCGGCTCAGAGCGGCGGCGGCGAAAATCCTCCGTCGAACAATTTGTGGATCGGCAACGTTTCGCATGACGTCAGCGATTCAGATCTGAAGGCGTTGTTCGAGAATCACGGCAAAGTCGACAGCGTCACGCTGTATCCCTCACGAAACTACGCGTTCGTCTATTTCAAGGGTATCGAAGGGGCAAAATCGGCAAAGCAGGGCCTCCAGGGGCACGTGCTTCGCGGCAACCCGCTGAAAATCGAGTTTACGAAACCGGTTTGTGTGTTTTTCATTGAGTTGTTCGGAATTGGTCCTGTTTCTGGTGGTTTTGTTTTGTATGATATATTGAATTTTTGGTTTATACTGTGCATTTTGAATTGTATTGAAACGTTGAGAATGTTGTTAGGTTTTAAGTTTGCTGGTTCGATTAGTCGAGTTAAATTCGAGATTCGTGATTCGTGAAAACTGCTAAACACCTTGAACACGTCTCAGCTACTGCAATGGATAGGGATTAGTGGTTTTTATATTTCGATTGAAATGTGCATATTCTTGAAAACCTGATTATTTTTGTAAACTAAGAACTTTGTAATTATAGTACTAAGGTGAAAATTAAGAATTGCTGGGTTTTGGATAATATGAATTTCCAAATTTTAGGTAGTATTCTCAATTTAATGTTTCACTAATCCGCCTTAATTCATATTTTAACTTTGAGCTTTTGAGCAGATATGGTTTTTCTCCTATCTAGAGTAGACATGATTCTTATAGTGTTGACAGGAAACTTACTCATATGGAATAATGTTGATTTAACTATTAATTATCAATTTTGTAAAGGGATGAATAGAGACCGTTGTTGGTCTTTTTGTCCCTGATGAAGAGTAAAACAGAAGTTTTTATCCAAATTCTAATGTGTATTTGCTCTATATTTTTGTGTTAGTAAGGCGGTAAGTGATTTAAAATTCAGCAATGCATCTCGAAGAGTTAAAGAAGTGTTGTTATTTGATTAATCTTTATTTGAAAAGGGGAATCGTTTTGCAAATGGGAAGATATGGTTAGTCTATGTTTACAAGCAAAGAGAAAAGTAATGCAAAATAAGTTGAGGAATGTCTTTAGCTGATTATGGTAGTTGGTGAATGGGCTTCTCAAAGAACTTCTATATTGTGAGAGGTCGACAATATGTCTTGTTTAACATCCATCGAAGTTTCTTTATGGTCATACTCACATTCTAAGCTTTTTTCCCTTTATATACGGTTTTGATGCTTCGGTGTACAGATATTCTGTACACCTCATAAGATTGAACTATTATGAATAATTTTTCACATCTTCCTTTCTACAGCTGCTAATTTCTTCTTGTGTTACCTCAAATTCAACACAATATACGTATTTATCCTACTTATTATTTGTGCATGGTGTTGCTTAACACATAACCTATAGAAATTTCCTTAGTTTTAAATGAAAGTTACGGTCGTGCTAAATCTCTATACCACTTTTCCGCTTCATCTAGCAACTTGAATTTTATAGTTGACATCACTATTTAAATTCCCGTCTGGATAATGGAGCCTAATACTATATTCTTGAATTTGTTGTTGGTTGAATTTTCGTTCAATGTATTTATGCTTTGGTCTGAATTGACGAGAACCTTTCAACTCCTAGTTTTGCCTCTATATATTCATAATTGATATTTGATGGAAGCTTATATTGAAGGGGAATGCATTTATCAAACCATCATATGTTGTTGTGTAGGAATAGTTTAAAGTTCAAACAAGAGTTCTTGTTACCTTGAGAAACAAAAATGAGATTTACATAGAGGGTAAATTTGGTGTGGCTTCTTTAAGAATTAACCTTATAAGTTCTAATATACATAGGACTCCTTTTGATTCCAGGAAAATTGGGGAACGGAAAAAAACAATGGAAAGTTTCTTTTCTTAAGCTGTTTGGTAGTACAAGAATTTTCTGTAAAATGAAAAAAAGTTTCCGAAAAAATAGGAAAATATTCTTCAAACTATAATATTTTTTTCGAAGATCATGAAGCTTGTGTAATTATATATTCATATTCTCTCCTACAAAATAGATTGAGAAAACTCATAAACTACAAGATTATTTGTAATCTTGAAACTTTGTTTCCCTCTTGCACAATAGTTAGAAATAGTTCCTGAAGTTTTCTACAATATATTTAAATTATCAAAGTTATCAAATTCCAAAATACAACTTATCACAAAAAAGTTATTTTTCCGACAACATAATGATGGAAGTCTCCAACTCAAGAATTAAATATATACTCTAAGAACAGTAATTTTCACAAATAATATTTTTTTAACTTTTTTTTTTATTTAAAAAATGTATTGTGCTTTTTTGTATTTCACTTGTATTAAATAATTTTTTTTTGAGAAAATAGTTTTTTTCTCTGTCCCAACATATATCATTTATATTGTTTCATCTTGAACATTTTCATAATACTTGTAAGATATAAAAAAATAATATTAATAAAATTAGCAATGTATTCTTAAACTTAACATTTCAATGCTGTAGAGAATTTAGGGAAAAGACTCGGATCTTTTTTAATTAATTTAATGGAATGTATAAAATTCTATTTCCCACATACTTTAAATTTTAGAAGTATACTCATATTCTCTAAAAAGTTTGATTTGATGCTTATTGCACATAAATTAAGTACAATCATTTTCCTCAAAAATTTACAATGATGCCAAATGCAGGGAAATGAAATGAAATTTTTGTTCCCGATAGAAGTTTTTATGGAAACTTCTTAGTTTCCTGCATTTCTCTAAGAGAAACCTGAGCCATGGTATAGATATTGTTTCTCGAGGTTCAGCTAAGTAGCTAACAATATCTCTGATTGTCGTGAGGAAACATTTTGAATGAAGAATTTTGAAAGTTTTTTTGAGAGTGCCACTAACACTATATTTTGAGAATCAGGGTATATAAACATTTTAAACCTTCAACTATCTATCCTACATATTTCCCATTTACACCTTTTTTTTTTTCTGTCCTGCAGTACTATTTTTTCTTAGTCATATGTTAATCTCCAACTTCATCTTTGAGTTGTCAACAATGTATCTTGATTTTAAATTAAATATACACCCTGGAATTATACTTGAAAGTTAAGAACTGTATACAAGGTATTCGTACATTATTCAGTTACTAATTTCATAATATCAAATTGGTAGCTTACTTTTGGCATGAAAGAAAGAAAGACAGTTATTGAAGGTGGATAAACACCTAATTTCTACCTGGTAGAACAAGAATCACATTTTTATCCAACTTAATTCAGTTTTGCTTTCTGGGATGTTTGGACATGGGTGCTGGAAGATGTGTGTTTATCTGAGACTGTCTTCTCCTGAACTGCACATAGAGTGGATAAGTATGTGTAAATATGTATCACGTAATTCGGTGATAGATCACCATTTCTTTTTTCAAGACTTACAGGTTTAAGGCTGTTTTGATAAGACAACTACCTACGTCGTATCTTATGTATAAATATGAAAATCTCAGATGGAGCAATTCTGTCATTTGTCATTAAAATATTTCTGTCTCTGTCCAAGATGCAGATCATGATTAATAAAGGTCTAAAAGACCCAATTTCGCACTCATGCATCAGTTTTTGAAGTTAGTAGTTCATTGTGTATGATTCTGATGTTGCTTCTATATGTATCATCTTTTAGTCCGTAATTCTTGATATGACATCATATCAATCTTTCAAATGCTTAACCAATAACTTTTGCAGGCTAAACCGTGCAAAAGCTTGTGGGTAGCAGGCATCAGTCAATCTGTCTCCAAAGAAGAATTGGAGAAAGCGTTCCTCCGATTTGGTAAAATTGAAGATTTCAGATTCATCAAGGACCGGGGTACTGCGTATGTTGATTATTCAAGACTTGAAGATGCTATTCAGGCACTGAAGAGTATGAATGGCAAACGGATTGGAAGTGATCAGATACGTGTGGATTTCCTTAGATCACAGTCTTCCAGAAGAGTAAGTTGATTTTTTCAGGGCATACATTTGAATAGGAGGGTCCCTCATGTCTCAAAACCAATTCCTCTATACCTGTTGCATGTAAATTATTGGTCTGGGTAGGTTTTGTCCCATGGGTTTTGCTTTTGAGGTATGTAGTAACAGGAGTCTTCTTCTTGCGGCAGTGATAATATTTTAACAAGTGCCAACATGCATGAAAGTCTATTTGATATGCTAACTGAAACAAAAGACATGAGTTGGTAAAGCTTGGTAGTAGTGTATAGTCCTGAATGAAGTTTGCTATAGTCTGCTGGTTATGCGCAGATTTTCTGTCCTGATCTGTAGGGTGAAGACTCTTTGATCTTTTGTGACTTGATTCTTCATCTATCTATTCATATAGAATGTATGTCTGTTTTTTCCTGGTGGCCTTTCTTTTCCATTGAAATTTCTGCTGTCATCCAAATTCCACAGGAGCAGGGTCCGGCTGTAAAGGAAGGCCAGGGTTTCAGTAGGAGTATGGCTCCGCTGGATAACCGCTGGGCGCCACAGGATTCATTGAGCCATTACTCTGAGCCTAGTCTTGTCGGATTTAATAGACATCAGGTTATTACCAAGTCTGTTAAGTGTTTACCTTCGTATAAGAATTTCTGTAATACTTGTGATCTGAGTATAATCTGTGAAGTCGACCACCAGAATTCTGTCATTTATTGGACTCATGACTGTGTATGAGAAGTGGATTTGTATGGTTTTTGTGATTATTTCACAGAAAGTAATAACATCAGCTATGTTTTTATAAACCTACTACCCATGTTAGTTGACTGCGTATGCTGTTGCAATTACTTTATTTATTCATCAACCTCTTCATCTGGTGTTTGTTGCAGCAATCCCTTTCCACACAACCTACAAGAGTTCTGTTGATAAGCCATCCTCCTTCCGTTATTGTTGAGGAAGACATGCTTCACAATGCAATGATTTTATTTGGAGAAATTGAGAGAATAAATACATTTCCAGACATAAATCATGCTTTTGTTGAATTCAGAAGCGTTGAAGAAGCTAGGCGTGCCAAAGAGGGCCTGCAAGGAAAGCTATTCAATGACCCTAGAATTTTGATCGAGTTTTCTAGCATTGAAATTCCTGGAGTGAGAGGACACGCTGGTGAATTTCCAATTCAACCTGGTCAGATGGACATTCTTGGTCTTAACCGTCCTATTTTACCAGGCCATAACCCTTTACATCCATCAGCCCTTGGTATTCGGGGACCTGATATGTTTATTAGACCACCTTTAGGTCCTCATAATAACTATGAACCTGCATTGCAAGGCCCAGAATTTAGTGATTTGGCTGCTGGTCACAAGTTGCAGAACATGAGTCCTGGATCTCTGATGGGAGGGCCGAGCTGGAGGAGGTCATCTCCCACACCTGGAGTTGGCTCGTCGCCTTCGGCAGGTATTAACTTAACCAGCAGAGCTGCATCCGGGGCATGGGATGTTTTTGATTCTAACGAACATCAGAGAGAATCTAAGAGGTCAAGGATTGATGCCGATAATCAAGTTGGCATGGATGAGGCATATGGCTTGCATTCACGGAGCAGCATATTGGCGAGAACCGCGCCTGGGGGACTTAGACAGCGCCATGCTGAGACTGATTGGATATGGCGGGGCCTTATAACAAAGGGTGGAACTCCTGTTTGTCGTGCTCGATGTGTTCCTATAGGAGAAGGCATTGGTGTTGATATGTAAGTATGAATTTTGAATAACGAGTGAATTTTTCATACCAAAGTTAAAGAGCTGATGAAGCTTAAGAAATGGCTTAAGATGCATATATCTTGGTTGTACATGCATATCAGGAAAACTTTTTGGTTGACAAAGTCTTTGCTAGTTTGTTGTTTGTCTCCTAATTCCACCACGATGCTTTACTAGGTCTGTATCAGCGTAATTATGTTTGTTCACATTGTCTTCTGCTTCTTATGAAGTTGTTAGTTCATCTTTCTCCAGCTTTCTCTGATATACACTTAGTTATTTTACTTATTCCCACTGATGTTTCATTGGGGTTTAGAAAACCAAAATAATCTCAATAAATGATTCTGAATAGACTTCGCCGTTGTTTCTGTGTTTTTCTAATTTTTTAAGCTTACTGCCTGCTAGATTGGACTTAGACTGTCCCCTTATTCAAGAAAAACTTGTACGGTACATAAGCTTGCACATATTGGTTGGCAGTCTTATGGGCAGTCTATACTGTGCATGATAAATTATCATCTCATGCTTTTTGAGACTCATTATTAAAATTTCATATGTATTTAATTTTGCGCTATGATTATAATGTTTGCATATGCACTGAGCAACTTTCGTGAATAAATTGTATTTGTAGAAATGTTCTCAACATGATAATTATTTTCTGTGTATTCTGACCACTCTCTGTTTATAATCTTGGGGAGTTTATCTAGGTATGGTTTTCATCCTTTAGGCCTTGTCAAAACACAAAACTTCTAAATTTGTCTTTTGAAGCTCCCATTTGAGCATCTAAGATTACACACACACACACACACACACACATATATATATATATATATATATATATATATATATATATATATATATATATATATATATATATATATATATATACGTGGATAACCAGTCTTGGATAAAAGGTATGTTGGACAATTATGGATGACTAGCATTTTAGTGGTTTAAACTAGTTTTTGATGTTATATAATAAATTTCACAATTTCTAATCTCGTGTTTGATGTTTTCCATCACTGCAGTCCTGATGCTGTTAATTGCTCTGCGCGGACTGGATTGGACTTGCTGAGCAAACATTATGAAGATGCTATTGGGTTTAACATTGTTTTCTTCTTACCCGACAGCGAATTGGATTTTGCTTCATATACGGAATTCCTAAGGTTTCTGGGTTCAAAAAACAGGGCTGGAGTTGCCAAATTTGATGATGGAACTACCTTATTTTTGGTGCCTCCATCCGATTTTCTAACCAAAGTTCTGAAAGTGTCTGGTCCAGAACGCCTTTATGGGGTAGTTCTAAAATTTCCTCAAGTAGTTCCAAGCAACACAACAAACATGAGTGCCCGGTTAAATCATCCTCAGTATGCAGATCAAAATAAAATTACTTCCATGCAAATAGGGCCCAGTTCTATACACCAGGAAGAACGACCTTTGCTTTTGGATAACCCTAGGACTTTCCCCAACATTCCAAAATTACCTCCTAAAACTTCTGGTCCTGCATCCAGCTCTTTCTCCTCGCACTCCGATCCGCCACCTGCAGTGGCATCCCAAGCGGGTTTAGCTTTGACACCTGAACTCATTGCAACTTTAAAGTCATTGCTACCTGCTTCTAATGCACAAACACCCTCGATGCTTGGTCACACCTCAAATTTTGATGCTGGTCCTGAGACTAACATGCCACATTTGAATCAGGAAAATCGGGTCCTAGATTATAATAGTCATCTTGTACCACAGGCTCAGACTCCTACATTTCCAAATATGACTACCCAATTTTATCAACCTATCAATCCATACAACCAACCATATCAAAGCTCAATCAATTTTCCACCTCAAGCAGCTGTTTCGTCTAAACAAGTTGCCCCTGAAATATTCAGGCAAAGTGGACCAGTTGCGGTGGCGCCAGAGGTCAACCAACAGAATCGAGGGAGTTCTCATGATGTTCATCAGGGTCAGGTGATAGATAATGGAGATGCCTTAAGGTTTTATAATTCATCGATAGTCCAACAACCGGGATATCCTGTCTCATCATCCAATCAGCTTCACGGTAATGGTGCTTCCGAGTTGCAGCAGTATACTCCAATGCCTTCGGAGCTGCAGTCTGCTCCATATGGGGGTGTTCATGAAAGCTCCGAAGCTGAGGCTGACAAGAACGAGCGTTACAAGAGTACGCTTTTATTTGCTGCTAATCTTCTGTCACGAATTAACCAGCCACAAGGTAATCAACCAGGGCAGGGTGCAGGGAGTCGTTGAATGTTATCCTCCATCAGGTAACAACAAACTGAGTTAATTGCTTTTTCCATTGTTTGCTATGTGTTTTATCTTTTTATTTTCCATTTTTATTAGTTGAACCATGTTTTTATTTTTGTTCTTTATGTGGTTTCCTACTCTTCTTCGTGTACTGCTTCTCATTTTCTGATATTTATAGTAAAGTAGGAGGGAGTAAGTAAACAGAAGTTTATAGCTATTGAGGCCATCATTGATATTTTTTGAACGCCTTCTGTCCACTCATGTTATTAAGGCACCCAGTTGTGGATTGGGGGCTGCTTTAGTGGGAAAATGGTAGGATTTCGAGATTGTGACATATTTTTAGAATTGAGTATGGAGTTGCCATAGGAAAAAGGAGTTTTTTCTGGTCATCAGAATATGCCTACTTCTGGTGAACTATAAGCTAATGATACTAACTTCTGAATGATGGGCAATTTTAGTGATTCAATGCTGGAAAAACATCTTTATTAGAAGTTGAAGTTGTAAGCTTGGTAGTTGGATTTGGAGATACATTCATAGCTGCTACATGTATAGCAGTGAAATCCAATGTAAAATTGGACATTGGTGATATGCATGCTCAAAGAAGCTGCAGTAGTGTACCATGTTCTTGATTTGCATCACTATTCTTATGCGGATTCTGGAAGTTGTCTCTCTTAAGAATCAACTCCAATGGCAATGGTTTATACTCCATTTTGGTGACTGGACACCAGTGTTGACATAACGACATGTCAATCTCAACGATCTTTCCATTTTAGTTTTACCTTCCCTCATTATTGCCTAGAGTGGAATAAGCCAGTCACAATGTCCGACTAATATCTTCTTCAGGTGTATCTCATAGATGTATTAGACTGAGAATGGAAAGAAGTAGAAAGGTTTTTACAGAAGTTCCGAATTTTTGACCTTTCTGTTTTTAAGTTAGTTTTTAACATGTTATTGTCCGCCTTCGTTCGACAACTTCTACTTGTGTTTTCCTGACTTCTTGACCATTTTTTTAAATGTTTGTTGTCTAACTCTCTGGAGTTTTTCGTGCATTTTAACTGGGAGAGGTTGAATAACTAATTCCTATATACTTGAGAACCTGTAATTTTTGTTGTGGTGTCTTACGTGTTGGGCTATGAAGTTGGTAATTCACATTTTTCTGATTGTTTTGTCTTCTCATGTCTAAATAACTGTATTGCTTATTATATACATGACCTATTCTGAACCTGCATTTTTATTACTATTATCATATTTGACGAGAACTGCATTAGTCATTTATGCCATATATTTACTAATAATAGATTGTGTGAATATCATGTTCTTTCGTGTTGGAGCCAGTGCTTTTAGTATAGGAACTAGTTCTATAAGGGTTTATAGGATCATGTTCTTTTCTTTTTTGGAACCTTAAATTTGTAAACATGCATCCTAAAGCGGCCTGTGATTTTAGTTTGTGATTTTGATTAGCTGTATTTTCCAAGACAGTACATTTGAGGTAAAAGTGTATACATGATACTTTGAGAAATTGCATCTACGGATATTAAGTTGGTCACTGAATCTGCCCTTTTCTTCTTTTTTGAAAAATAAAACTCTTGTTAAGTAGCTTAAGGCAATTGTGAGTTTAAAACATTGAAAAAAAAAAGAGTTAGATTATTTTAAGGTGCTATTAGGTTGTCATGTTGGATAAAATACCAGGATACTTTTTTCAATTGGATGTCAAAACTAGCTCAGTGAGGCGAAAGTTTACCCATAAAACTTTTAAAAACTGCATTCGCAAATCTTACCAAGTTCGTCACTGTATCTGCCCGCTTTTTCTTTTTGATTAATAAAACTCCTATCAAGTTACCAAACGCTGTTGTAAGTTTCAACAGGAAGTTAGATAATTTCAAGGTGCTATTGGGTTGTCAAATTGGTAAAATACTAGGATTTTTTTTTTTTTTTTACGAGATATCAAACTAGCTTAGCGAGATTTTCCAGTGTTGGAATGATAAGTTTGTCACACAACTTTCCTTAAAGCCGAGTTTCAGAGAGAATACTTGATGGATAAGTATGCTATTGGCTAAAAACTGTTTTATCATTGATCAATCGTCTGGGATGCTAAAAAAATCTTACAGAATCAACTTTTGAAGAAATATGCGTGCAAAATTAACTTGATTTCAGTGATATGGGCTTCTTGTTTGCGAATATATGCACAAATATAGCAAGGTTGTGAATAATTGCACAGATAAAACACCGTTCAGTTCAAAGTGATGCAATCAAATTTAAACTATATTCATGTACTAAGGTAGATTATATGAATAACAATCATCTCATCTGTTGCAATATGTTTTTCTTATCAATTCATTGTAGGTTTTCTTTATCTCGTCAAACTACCAGCTTGTTTTAAAGTTTAAGGAATATGAAATAAAATTTGTCTGCTTAGCAAACATACTTGAAGGTACCAATACCACTCGTCTAATCTACAAAGAACAATGCGCAGACTATTTACCTTATAATTATGTGAATATATTCAAGAGAATTTTACATAATTGAGTTGTCTTTGCTTTGTTGTAACTTTGTGCGTTAATAGTCAGAAACTTGCCAACTCTTTACGAGTTTAACTGTTGGTGTGACCTGTGAATCTTCAGAATACAAGCGGCTTATATTCTGGATAGAAATATGGTAAAATAAGCCTTCAAGTTTGAATCAGTAGGTGAAACGCAATCTCAACTATTCGTGCAACTTGGGAATACGGGGATGGTCTGAATGGGTATGACTATAGAATTCTAATCTCTTTATGCAAAATGAAGTCCTAAATTATTTATTTATTTATTTTCGTTAATAGTCGATAAACAGGGAAAATGAAAATCATTAGGTATAGTGGGTTGGCAGTGGTGAAAATCTAACCACTAGTGATACATTTTCCAGCCAATCTACTCCGACATCTTTTAGTTTCTTTCTATTTGCGCGTAGTTCGAATGATTCGGTGAGTTTATTCACTTTCTAAAAACGTGATTACTGTTTAACACGGTTTGTGCAATAGATAATAGTCAATAATGACGGGAAAATATTTTTAACACGCAACTATCCTATTTTTGATAAATGGAATTAACAGTAGGACTCGGCTCAAACGTGATGTACCAAATGTTTTTGTCATTAGTTTCAACATTTTCATATGTTTTACGTTTTGAGTTTGGTCAGTTTGCTGCGGTGGTTTAATATTCGTGGCGTGACAGAAACATGTATGAAAGTAGAGGCAGATAATTATTGGGGACTATGACTGCATATAATTATTTTTCTCTTTTCGCCTGGAATGGGAAATCAATCGTTTTTTGAATTTGTTTTTACTTCTCAAGCGCATTAAGTTATTACCATTTAAGATGACCTACATATGTGGAAAAAAAGTAATTATAAAATTTGTGTTTTTCTACTTTATTTTCCAATTTTTTTGACTAACTAGAAACTGGATAGAATCATACAGTTAACACCTCTAAATTTCCTTTATTTTTCCTCTTCGAGTTTAATGCAAAACCACGAGAGAAGCTATAATTGCGCAACAATATTTAGTTTTTGTCTTTTGTGTTTTTCTTCGTTTATTAGATATTGGAAAAAGAGATGCGTTAAAGATCCATATAATAAACGTGGGTTTCTTGCAACGTGTAGGTCTGTAGGACTCCAAAAGACTTGCTCTAAAGACACTCGAGCTTGGGACGATAGGGCTCTCGAACATTCATGCGTGGACAATCTCTCTCTCTCTCTCTCTCTCTCTCTCTTCTTTTTTTTTTTCTTTTTTTTTTTTTTTGGTTTTCCCTATTTTGGTTAGTTATTAAATATCCTCTTTTCTGTTCCCCCCCTTTTATGTTAATTTGCAATGATTCGATATTTCAACACAAATTGAAGAGCTAAAGACGATAATCCTTTTTCTCTCTAATTTTGATATTGCAACACAAATTGAATAGTGAAACTGTTAAAAGACAATTATCCTCTCCATCTCTTCAGCTTAAAAGTCTGCTTGTGTTATTAGAAGAATATTATTAGAAGAAGTTCCGTAAAGACAAAAGCAATATTGACTATTTGGCTGCAAACTACTGATGTATTGAGATTTCTGATTATAATTCTCTTATGTATTCGAAACCCTTTTTCGAATATAGTGTAAAAACTTTTCAGAAAAATAGTATGGTAAAGCAATACTTTTTGTCCATTATTATTTTCTACCGGACCAAAATAAATTCTGATAACTTTTTGTTACGTCATTTAATCGCGCATGTTTGTCTTGTTTTAAGTTTTGTTACAACGGGTAGACCCTTTTTTGCAGTGTTTTTAAAACCGAACCGGTGCTTTGAACCGGCAAGGCACCGGTTCACTGGTTTTACCGGTTCAACTGGTGCCTGAACCGGTTCAACCGGTCAAAACCAGTGGACGGACAAGGGACCGGGTCCCGGTCCGACCGGTTCGACCGGCCGGGCCGGTCCGGTTTTAAAAACACTGCTTTTTTGTTACAACAGTAGATGTTACAATATTGCGATGAACATGCATGCAACTCGAGATTGCTTTAAAAGTTTAGAGCATGAATCGGTCTTCGAGATCTTACTGAGAAACAATTATCTGAGACTTGCAATGTTTTTGGTGGGGTCAATTGTCAAGTGCAACAAACTATAACTTTGCAAAGAGTAGATATGATGAGAGTAATTAAAATATAAATAATATCAATATTAGAAAAAACAATATTTTATTAATTACAAAGGAAAAACGATAAGTAAAGGCGCTATATCATCTATTACGTGAAAATCTCGAATATATTTGGTGATTGATCTCTAATCAAAAGAATAATAATTTGAAGAACTAAGAGAAAAGTAATAACATGATATTATTTTGCAAAAAGAGAATATCCCTTATACGATACAAATAGGTCTGAGGTGTAAATTGTGATTATGAGCCACTTTACAGCCGTTAAGAAGAAAGTTAGACTCATATATATATATATATATATATATATATATATATATATATATATATATATATATATATATATATATATATATATATATATATATAATTTGTAGCAAATGCATATTAGGTTGTAAGAAAATCAATTTTGTTGCACTCTCGGAGACAGACATCACTTAAGCAATTCTTATTTCTTAAAAAAAAAGTATATTTCATCGACTAGTTATGATCGTGCACGAGTAATAACAACAACAACAATTACAGGAGGAGGATGAGGATGTGTGAAAATAAATAAACATAAAAAATAATGTGTATTTTCGAACACATCATTTTTGGTATTATGGTCTAACATCTGAAGCTTGTCCGTTCAATTAAAATAAACTACAAATAATTTTTGTGTAATGAAATGCATACTACAAGAGTGTTTGTGTAATTTCTCAAACATGAGGGGTATCCATGTAATCAGTACATATATACTTCAGGCGGTGTTTGTGAGATTCTCCCTATTATAAATATAATTCGTAACAAATGCAAAATCAGTTTTGTTGCACTCTCGGAGTCAGGTATCACTTAAGCAATTCTTGTTTCTAATATAAAAAATGTAAATTTCATCGAGCAGTTTTAAAATAATAATGATAATAATAATAATAATAATAATAATAATAATAATAATAATAATAATAATAATAATAATAATAATAGGAGGAGGAGGAGGAGGATATGTGAAAATTTAATACTTTCACTATGCGACAAATGTGCTTAGTGTGATTATTTAATGATTTTAATTGCACCTGACGTGTTGATAGTTATACATGACTGTCTAGCCTCCAACATAACGTAATTTGTTAGGGATATTCATGTCATTTCTATTTTATCGCTTCAACATAAATATTGTTGTTGTGGCTCATTCCTCAAACACAACAGTGCTGCTAATTCTAAGAAGGTACAATAACAACCAAGTTTTCCTCCATCAACTTTTTTTTCCCCTTATTATTAAGTTCTCCCTGATCTGTATTTTATGGTGTTTTTTTACAGGGTTCAGCAAATATGCAGAGGCCTTTAGAGTCAAGGAAACTAAAGATAGGATATATAACTGAACTCAGGAGGAGATGTAAGGCTTTGCAAGCGGAAGCCACATTCTTGTCTGCCACCTTGATCTCGTTACAGGTAATTTTATCACTTTTTGTGTAACATCTGCAAATGGTATTTTATGGGATGTATGTTTTAACAATTAACAAGCTAAGATTTTGAAAATTTTTACGAAAGTTTTGTCCCTCCAAAGTAAAGATTTTGGCATTTTATACTTGAAAATTTTAATGTTGAAGTTTAAACCCTATATATAATAAAAGGCATTTAAGATTTATTTTCTTGTTTCATTTTCATGTTAATAAAATGATAAGTTAATTTATCATCATTGAATAAATTCTGTTGATATTTGATTTTTTAAGTTTAGTAGTAAATTAATAATGATGAATTTATTCAAAATAAATATTTCCCCAAAATATATTGAGCAGATCAAAAAAAGAATTTTTTTTTGTATAAAGGATAAATAGCCAATTAATTAATATACTAAAATCAAAAAATTAGAAACCGCGATTATGAATTTTATTATGTAAAACCTGATCTATTATCATCATATATAGGTGATTCCCCAAGTCCCAACTAAAACCCTAATCCTCTTTCCCATCGCGACATGTTCGCACTTAGATCGCATGATATATAACCAAGCCTTTGATGTTTCTTTTTTCCTAATATACTTGTATAATTTGTTTCAAATTATATTTTTAAGCTACTTATGTTAATATTAGCTGCAGCCATCCATATTTAATTTGTTGCTTTCCTCAAACAGAGAGGTAGTATTCGCGTCTCACGCGAAAACACTGAACTCAAACTGCAAAAGCAGGCAATTGAAGAGCGAATATCATGGCAAATCGGTAAGTATTTTAACCTTTTTGCATCCTATCATTCTTGCTCAGTAACACAAATATATATCATCCATCTCATCTGTTGTTTTGTTTCTCTTCATTTACCTCCCATATAGTTTTAAAAAAAAAATCATTGACCCCCCTCAGTTAAATTGATTGTTAATCAACAGTTAAGTCTAAGAATAATTTCGTCAATTTAGTTGTTGAATGTTAACTATTTTTCAAATAATATATACAAGGCCTAAATAGAACAAAAATAATTAATATGGAGAATTTGATGTATTACATATATTATATTTATTTATATTTTAGGTGCATTAGATAATTGTTTTATTAGATAAATTATCTATATTAAATTCCTATGGTTTCTCTTGTTTCGTCTCAAATGTATTATATGCCTCCACAATAAGTAGTATTTATTTATCAAAACTTTTTTACTTTTCATCTCCTCTCCTACACAGTAGGTGGGGAAATTTATTTATACATGATGCAATATATTTATGGTTATCTTTTGTGTGTGAGTGTGAGTGTGAGTGTGAGTGTTGCTATGAGATAAATATTGGAATAGAAAAAGAATATGATGTTAAAGTTTTTATTAATTGATTGTTACTTTTCTAAAACAATAAAATTAGCAATAAAGTCGAAATTATGTTATTGTCATTAGTTTTAGCCTCCAATTTGACACTGCGCGCGAGTTGACATTTTCTTTTTTAAATTTGTAACACATAAAATGCTACTTTTGTAATTAGCGGAAAGCTTTGCAGATGTGGCACGTACATGTCTCTCTAATTTATTTCTCAATAATCTTTTATGACTTAAACGAAAGAATAATATTGTTTAGATTTTTTTTTTTTTTTTTTTGCAATTTCACTTTAGTATGTCATGACCTTGACAATTTAAATCCCAAATCACACAGAGATGAATAAAAAGTTGGACGAAGACATCCGTCGTATAAAGGTGGCCATTGCTGGAAGAAACCAAATGGCGGAGGACCAAAGTAAACCTGGAACTCCCGATTTGTCAAAGGAGGACTAGAAAAGGACAATGGTTATTACTTAATTTGGTTGTTTTCATTTACATTTTATCTCAATTTGAACTGAAATCAAGACATTGTGTTCGTATTTATATTACAAAGAAAAGCTCTTTTTGACTGTTTTTTCGAAACAGAATTATCGCTTAAATTAAAATAAATATTTTTGTACACATAGATATTGTACATAAATATTTATATATACTTATATTTATATAATAATACTAATTTTAGTCAGTAGTCCCACTATAAGTCTATAACACAATAACAAAATATTAATCTAAAGTACTTTTGTAAATTAGACAACAATGTCTTAAAAAATAGATACGCATGTTTCCAAAACATTTAGGACCATAGTCAATCCAAACACAATTTTAGTGCATTGTTGTCTCATAGCATGGTAACCTATGATCAGACTTTTAAGGTACATCCGAGAATATGATATCGTTTTCTCTTGGCAGTATAAAACCTTAGTTAATACTTAATACACTTGTTTATTAATTACTTTGACATTCATTTCTATTTTCTTTTTTGTATCAGTTATATATATATATATTAAGGGGCAAAGTGCTCTTTTTAGAACGTTAGGGGCACTTTGCAAAATACCCCAAACGATAAGGGTGATCGCAATTGACCCTAAATTATATTTATAAACTTTGGGGCTTCCATTTTGTCCCATCATAAATAAACACTAATATGAAATATTTTATATAACTGTTGCCACATGTTTAAAAAAATGAGAAATTGCGATAATGAGATTTATTATGTAGAACCTGATCTATTTAAGCTATAAGTACTTTCCCAACTAGAACCCTATTCCTCTTTCCCACCGCAACATGTTCGCACTTAGATCGCATCATAACCAAGCCTTTCATGTTCTTTTTATTTCCCTAGTATATTTTGTTTTAAAATATATTTTTAAGCTAATTATGTCAATAATAGCAGCCATCCATATTAAATTTCTTGATTTCCTCAAACAGAGAGATCTTATATAGCCTCTTACGCAAAAACACTGAACCCATATTGCAACCGCAGGCAATGAAAGAGCTAGCATCCTCGCTAGGCAACTATTTAACCCATACTATCAAATCAATTATATTATAAGACCGATACTAGAAGAAGGTAACTCACAACAAGAAACTATCTATATTTTTGTGTTAATCTGCCCACGGTAAGAAAGATATGAGTTTTGGTTTATAAAAAAAAAAAAAAAAAGAAAAATATGAGTTTTGCATAAGAAATCAGAAGTGTTTTTAAGTGAGGCAGGCTAACAATAGCATGCAAACAACTTATGTCCTAACAATTTTAAATAGGATTTTAAGAGGCAAATTTCACATTCATTACCTACTTCCTACCCATTTCTCATGAAAAAAAAAAAAAAAGCCTAACATGTTTGTGCCATCTAAAAACAATTTGTCTTTCTGCATAGTAGAGCAATATAAAGAGCTTGTGAATTCCTCAATTGAAGAACCATCCCTTTCCACGCGATGGCCGCGCCTATGCACTCGATTCTCCCTCTATCTTCTTGCAAAATTCTTATAACTCTTCTACTAATCCACCATTCAGTTACCACCAATTCGAAAACATTGGACTCCGACATCACAGCCCTTCATGCCATAAAACAATCGATGGATCCCAACTCGATCTCCTCCACATCCTTCCTCAACACTTGGAATTTCGTAAGCGATCCATGCGAAACACCAGGAGCTCATTTTCTTGGAATTCTGTGCACAATCCCTGAAGACAATTCCAGCAGCCGTGTCACAGAAATCGACCTGGAAGGAGACGGACTAGAAGGGTTCTTAACCCCTTTAATCGGAAACTTGACGGAAATCACTGTATTAAACTTAAGAAACAACAGGTTCCGTGGTCCAATCCCAAACTCAATCACCAACTTAAAACAGATCACCAGGCTTTACCTTTCCAATAATTTCTTCTCAGGCGGAGTACCTCACGGCTTCAGCGAACTGAAACGCCTTGAAATCGTTGATCTATCGCAAAACAGACTATCCGGCTCAATCCCTGAATCCTTGATAAGTTTACGTGGCTTGAGTCAATTAATCCTCTCGAATAACGCATTTTCAGGCAGGATCCCTGATCTAACAGGGCTATGGCAGCTAAAATTCCTGGACTTAAGCAGCAACCAGCTTTACGGAAACATCCCAAAATTCCCAACAAGTTTAGAATCACTCTTCGTAAGCCACAACTTGCTATCAGGGCACATTTCTCCAATCAACCGGCTCAAACACCTCACGATACTCGACTTAAGCGACAACAGGCTGTCAGGGCAGTTAAACAAAGAAATCTTCACATTGCCGGAGGTAACATTACTCAATGTTTCGCTTAACGAGTTCACCTCAATAGTGATGATCAAAATGTCGGATAGGCCTAGCAAGCTGAGCACGATTGAGGCGC
Organism: Misopates orontium; assembly: GCA_946800315.1. NCBI lineage: Eukaryota > Viridiplantae > Streptophyta > Magnoliopsida > Lamiales > Plantaginaceae > Misopates > Misopates orontium. Next base: position 5,164,982 of record OX326947.1, read on the forward strand.
AAGGCAACCGTATTAGGGGCCATTTGCCGTTGAATTTGGTGACATATCGGAACCTTAGTTCGATAAACTTAGGGCATAATCTTTTGAGCGGTGTGATCCCGGTGGAGTACGGGAGAAGAGCGGGGAGGTTGTGGACGAGCCTGTTTTTGGATTACAACATGTTAGAGGGAAGTGTGCCATCGACGTTTCGTAGTAGTGGTGATCAAATTAGAGGCAGCCTGGCGCAAAACTGCCTTAACTGTCCCAAGTATTTAGCTATGTGTGCTAAGGGACAGAGGCCGCCTTCTGAATGTATGGGGCGTCTTAATTAATCTTTTGGTGTGAGAGTATTCAAGGGAATCTGAGCTCATATATTGGACTATTGATTTTATGAGAATTTAGTATTCAGATATATATGTAAAAGCTGGTGGAGCTTTATTTAGTTATTTTAGTTTTTTCATCAGGAAGGATCACCCAGTTCCAGAGTGGTATATATGCTTGAAAAAGAAAATGATAGATTGTGGCAAAATTGTGGTACAACAGAATTTGCATCACATTTGAACAACAACAACAATGATGTATGAACAACATAGTCATTTTTCAAAAATTGAATTTATTTCAACCTGAAACATGGTTGTGAAGTGTGAACATATGAGTCGATGCCCAAGGATCACAATACTAATGCCCCTTGGTGGTTCAAAGCATCACAAATCTTCTATGTCAAAACGGTGTATCACTCTTTATACTAGGATTTTAAATTTATAACATATATAAAATTAGGTAAAAAGTTTAGATGCTTATTACTCTAACCACCCACCACCAAACGCATTAAGATCCCATCATATATTATATCCATGTATCGTAAATCTAACACTAGTACATAGAGTCGCACAACACTTTATTACAGAAGATTTGCAATGGTTTAAGACCCCAACAATGTGTTTGCAGCTTATTTTCCAATTCTAAGCCTAGGAAACAATCTAACTTTATATCTATTTGCAGCCATTTCCAAGTTCCCACGTTTTATATTAGATGAGACTATAAGGTAGCAACATATTTACACGGTCTTTACTCTTTACTATCAATTTTCTTAACAATCAAGTTATGTAATACATTTGTCCAATTTGAATTACCAATAGTTATTTGTCACAAATGGTAAAACCTAATAACATATGGTCAAATTTAAAACTTTCTTAATTAATTTTGGTGGAAAAATTGATTTATTTATAATAGTAAGTTATAAAAAAATTGGTCGACTAACCCCCCCCCCCCCCCCCCCCCCCCGCACCCAAAACAAAACCAAACAGAGAAAAATAAAAACTCGTGATACAGTAGGCCCTAAAGCAAAATTAGATAATCATAAGAATTTTATAACTAAAATTGTGTGTGAATTCGTCAGTCGCTGCTTGTGTTGTCGTTGCATTTCAATTTATAGTGGGAATAGAAAATGGAAGGTAGTCATGATTTAGAAGAAATAATTGGAGTATTCGAAGCATCTCTTTCTCAAATCCAGTGGAGGCTCAAATCTTCTTCTAAACGCCGTCTACAAACAGGTCAAATTTTTCAGTATATATTTATTGTATTCCACAGAAGAACAGTGTGCTTAATATTGAAATGCTTAGGTCATAATTTTGTGACGAGCTAAATTGGGAGTTTTAATTTTTGACTTACAAATTAGGTTATATCATTTATTTTTGTATTTGTAATGTGTGTTACAGATATTTTGGCGTTGTGCAGTGGGATGAGACCTGTTATCATGGTTGATTACGGTGGGAAGATGCCCGAATTGGGGGACCGTCTTTGCGCCTTTCTCAAACAATGCATTAAGGTGTAGTGTAGTAAACACTCACTCACATTTCAGCTTTTTATCTTGTATCTCGAGATTCCGGTTCCGTTAACTTTTGATTAAAACATTTTGGTGTATTTGTCTTCTATCTTTGCTGGCTGATTTGTTAAACGACGTGGTCGGCATTTCAGAAAGATTTAATTTATGTTCGGTGTGAAAGTGTTTGCTAAATAATGTTAGTCATGACCACGACGTCCTTGTTTTGCTAAACCTCCTATATCACTTGACAATCGTTTTGCGTGTTGTAATTACTTTGCATTGGATGTTTGTGGTGGCTGCTTGATTTTTTATCTTGTTCATATATTTATTCATGGTTCTCTGTGAAGTATTGGTATGAGGATTTTGAGTTTGTCATGCCTCACTCACTCGGTGTGAGATCTGATCAATTTTCAGGAGTCTTCGACGTTTGAGCTTTTACGCGTCATGGTCATAGACGATATGGTCTATCTAATTCAGGTCAGAGCACTTGCGGACTTTGTTGCCTCAAGTTTGAAGTTGGAGACTGAGATGCTATTTGTGGACCTTGAAAGTGATCCCGCAAAGGTTGAATACTTTTTTTCTGACTTATTTTTATTATTAGATCATTTCACTGATTACTTGAAAATCTGTTTTCCAGATGATAACTCTAGCAGAGAAAAGCCCTGTGCTGATGCAACTTATTTCAGCTCAACAGTTGTTCTCCAATGTTTTCCCTGGAGGTGGGATGATTAATGATCACTTGCAATGTGACGGGAGTCAAGATGCTTGCTCCTCTTTACATGATCATATTGGTCCTGAATCTTCCGAGTTAGTTGATCTCAGTTTCTGCCTTCAAAAAAGTCAGGTCACAATCCCAACTCTGAATGGGTATTGAACACTTACTTTCATCTCTACTTGGGACGAGGTGTTATTAGCATTTTAATGCTGCACTGCATAATGTAAATGATTTTTTATGCAATTTGCACCATATTATTAAATGTTAATTAATATTAGTACTGAAGCGAATTATCATTTTGATTTGGAGCTACTTCAAGATAAAAATTGTCTCCAATGTGGATCCACTTCAATGGCATCACATTTAGGAGAAAATGTCCATAGAATGCCTTAAATATTTCTAGGATATGCTATCGGCATTTGAAACCTCCCTTGAGTCTAAAATGCTAGTCCACCTATACTTGCGAACAGCAAAATAGTTGTCAGGTCCGAATGCAGTACATTGATGGCTCTAATACGCGTGTAAAGTGAATCACCTGTATATGTTACTTTTTTTTAGCTAAATATATCCAAAAAAAGAAAAAATAAGACGAGTTCTTTATTTTATCCATGCTCTCGAAACAGTAGCACTGAGTCCATAAGTTTAAACATCATGGGTTCCACTAGGTAAGATTTTTTTCGAAGTTCATGCCTCCTTGGGCAGGACACATGTAATGTTTGTGCTGCTTATACTAGCTATAAATGTGCTCTTATGTCTCAACGTTGAGATAAATGAATATGAGACCCTTGCTCAACTGTATTCATAGGAGTTGTGTAGTTTTTGAGGAATTAATAAAACTACACTTCTATAGAACTGCACTACATTAGATGAGCTCTTATATACCACTTGTTCTTTTTGTCCTTTTTAAGACAAGAACATCTGACCAATGTTTTTATTGCATTGTGTTCCTGCTGCAGGTGGCTGCTTGGTTATCCAGTTATTTATCTATTTGGAATAGAACACATTGACCATGCTGTATATAGTCTCTCAACCAAGTCTCTTCATATCTATCAAATTTTTGTAAACAGGTTTGTTTGGAAATTTTAACAATGTTTTAAGTAAATTCAATCTGATTTCTTATACGCGTGTTGCTCTTTTTGGCCTTAATTTCATGGTATTTCATGTATATATCATTTAACAACCTGAAACGCCATTATTTTTTGGAGGTTTTAATAAATGACACTTTGCTGAAGCAAAAAGACATTCTCTTTTCTTGATTGTAGAATAATTATATTTACAGAATATCATCTTTGTTATCTCTCTTTATCATGCTTCATGTAATATCTGTACATTGATCTTATGATTTTCTCTTTATTAATTTGAAATTGTATATGAATATCTTACTAAATTGTATGGCTCTTGGAAATCCATTTATCTAAATTAAGTTGTTCATCTGGAGAAAGAATTTAACGAGTCATGGTTTATCAGTTCAGTAATGTCCATTTTTTAAGAAGATAAACGATAATCTCTTTTGACTGAACATATGACATTAGGGTTGGCGCATCCAAGAAAGGAGATGCACGAGAAGAACTAATGAGGTATGGTCTGAAATATTTGGTTTACATAATTCAATTGTAGCAGAAGTGCAAAATTATTAGTCTAATAAAAGAGAAATATAGATAGGAATCGTCATCTGTATATATCTCCTCATTTGTATTTTGCATCATAAGGGCTAAAATTTCTGCAATGTCAGGAAAAGTTATTGTTCTTGAGATATTAGGTTTTAAGAGAGGCTGTTCGTGATCTCTTTTTTCTTTTTTCTTTTTTTTTTTGTTGGTTTACATCGGTCTATTCTGTTACAGTTTCACTGTGCCTTACGACTTGAGCGTAGAGGGAAGCGAAGAACCATGGGCAAAGTCATTTTTGGCTCATATGCAAGAAAAATGGGGCAAATGCAAGCAAGTTTGGGGATCTTTACATATGGAGGTCAGAAGTTGTTATCCACAAGCTATTGCATTGTGATAGTACATAGCACTCATATAGTACTAAATGTTCAGTTTGTTAGAATGGTTTTCGTTGAGAGGTTTTTGATTTTTATATTTGGTCGTGATAAATGAGAACGACTCGTTTAATAAGACGTGGTGGATTTTTATATTATTTGTCATATACTTAGTATAACTTTCTTCAACCCTATTGACCGAATAGAATCAGCAAAACGATAACGCTCAGTAATCAAGGAAAGCTAAAAATATGTACCAGCACTTAAAAATGTCTGTCGATTGCAACTGAGCAAGTAAGTAAACATGAAGCTGAGAAATCAAAAACAGTTCTGAATCGAAAAGAAAAACTGTCTAAGATCGAGACTGGAACTCGAAGAAAAGAAAGAGAAAGAAACATTATCCATGAATAATTCGTTGAATTTGTGTCCACATTTTATCATGTATATATTGTTATATGACAGGATAAAATTGTAGACACAAATTCTGCAACTTTCTCATAGACAGATGCGTTTCTTCTGTTAAGCTGCATCAAGGAGACTTTGGACTTCAGAGTGTGTGGGGAGAGCTGGGATTGCGCCCTTTTTAGTCGTAGTAATGGCTCCACATGCACATGCATACTTAAGCACTTCCTTCAACCTCGCCTCATCCTGCAGATTCAAAAATAGCATTATGATACAGTGTATCAAAGACTTAAACAAAAATATATTTTGATGATTTTAGAAAGAAAAATAGTAACAAAAAAGCAGTAACCTGATCTAGCATTGTAAAATTCAAAAAACAACTAGATGTGGTTAAATGTTTTCCAAAATCTTTTGTATGCCCGTTGTTGCAATTAGATGCTAAGATATGTGGTTATATATGTTTGTGCGTGCTTGTGTGTGTGTGTGTTGTGGCGCATATAATACCTCGATTATGGTCTGGTCGTCGACAATTTTACAGAGGAGAGCTCCCACAAACGAATCTCCTGCTCCGGTTGTGTCCACTGTCTCGACATGAAAGCCATCCACTCCTCCACGGAAGTTCTACACGTGCAAAAATGGACATTTTATAAACAAACATCAAGACACTTCCAGGATATGAGCTTCAAGGGCTAAGAGAGACACGTAAACAAATTACAAAAATTATTTGAAAATTACCTTAGTATAATATCGACAACCCTTTTCTCCAAGCGTGACCAACAGAAGCTTCAAATTATCGTGCCATAAAGACATGGCGGACTCATCATCAATCTTGTTGCTTCCCGTGAGGAATTCAAGCTCTACATCACTCACTTTGATCACATCTGCCTTATCCCATATGCTCATTATTTGCTCTTTTGCCTCCTCGGCCGATGGCCAGAGTGGCAGGCGAAGGTTGGGATCGTACGAGAGTAAAGCTCCAGCATCCTTGGCCACTTCCATTGCTTTCAAATGAGCCGATCTACATGGCTCCACAATCAAGCTTATTGATCCATAGTGAAACACTTTAGCCTGTGTATATGTAGCGAAAGTTAAATTTAAACACCTCAACATGTTAATAAATATACAGCCCCTGCATTTTAATATTAGTGCAAATTTAGGGGTGTTTACATAATTATTCAAGTTTCAAACTTTCGAAAATATTTGTGGGATTCAACTAACTTGAAGGGGGTGCAAGAATTAATAGACAGAAAAAATTAATTTCACAGCGGGGAAACTTATCCATTAACGAGTCAACCAACTGTCAATTTATCTATAAGCATACAAAAAACGCACACAAATCAATCTGTTGCACCAAATTCAACAATATGTTCCTTTAGGTTGACACATATTATATTCCTATTGGTAAAAGTAAATGCTTCTTAAATTCACCAACCCATGACTGACTCACCTTACTAGAATCAATTAATTTCACCTGTCATGACTGGGCCCAAAACTCGTTGAATTCTATGTGGATAAAACTGGATAAATTGTATTATCTAATACCACATAAATTACCAAAAGCAATTACCTAATCCCACAATAGATTAACCATATATTTTATACAATTAAACAAAACTTTTGACCAAAGAATATAGTCAAGATTCAAACAGCCAACGAGAATAACGCTTGCTGAAGTAACAAAAGAAATAACACATAATGAGATTTTGTGATGCAAAATGCGTATAATGCACAATTATGGATCAAAACCGAGTAATTATATTATGGATAATCACGTTCAGACCCCCTGAGTTTCACCTAATTAAAGAAACATCTCCTACTATTTGAAAAATGTTACAAACAAACCCCTGCAAGATTCAAATACTTACAGAAACACCCCTTACAGATCGAAAAAACCACATAAATTCACACGTTTTTGAAGGTCCAGGGGTTCTCTCTAAAATCATTCAAACAATTTAATGGATAATCATAATCGTAGTCATGGATAATTACATTCACACGCCCTAATATTTTCCCTAATTACAGAAACATCTCCCTACTTTTCAATAATTACAAAACACCCCTCAATATTTGAAAAATATTACAAACAAACCCCTTCAAGATTCAAATACTTTCAGAAACACCATTAAAGTTTGAAAAAAAACTACAACAAACCCTCTATTCGAAATCAGAAAAATATTACAAACAAACCCCTTCAAGATCCAAATACTTTCAGAAACACCCTTAAAGATTGAAAAAAAAATCTACAGACAAACCCTCTTAATCAAAAAAAATCACAAACAAACCCCTTCAAGATTCAAACACTTACACATCCCACCCCTCAAAGATCCAAAAAACCACAGACAAAAACCCTCAATTTCACATGTTCTTGAAAATCCAGGGGTCGCTTTACAATTACGCAAACAACAAAGAACGTTTTTTGCAATTAAAACAAACCCCAACAAGCATAACCATAACACAAAAAACCCCATAAACACACACACACACACACACATATATATATATATATATATATATATATATATATATATATATATATATAACGATAAAAATGACACTCACAGACTTAATGAGATCAAGATTCAGTTCCTCGGGCGTCAACAGCATGTCGGCGCTCGGGTTCCTATAAAACATAAACTCACGCTCCCCGTCGGCGCGTAGCGTTACGAACGCCAACGCCGTCCTGGCCCCTTTGTCAAAGTTAACGCCGTCAGCGGACACGCCGTTATCTCTCAGAATCGACGCCAGCATGTGCCCGAACTCGTCGTCGCCGAGTTTTCCCATGAAGGCGGACTCGCCGCCGAGGCGCGACACCGCGATCGCCACGTTCGCCGGAGCGCCGCCGGGGGCCTTCAAGAATCCCGGCGCGTCGGCGAGGGACACGCCGGAGAGCGTGGGGACAAAGTCGATCAGCATCTCGCCGAAACTGACGATGAGATTGTTGTTTGCCATTGTGAATTAATTTGTGAGAGAGGTTTTAGGATCTGTTTGTGTTTGTATGAATGTGTGTGTGAAGAGTTATGGGGTATTGGGGTGGGTGGTATATATAGGGGGGTGGGGGTGGGGGTGGGGGTTGGTAGTTGAATTAGAGTGTGGAAAGAGGTTTGACTTAAGTGGATTTGTAAATTAATTAGGTGACGGGGAGTAATGGCTATTAGCGTTATCCAAAAGTTTTTATTAGTTTTTGTTTTTGTTTTTAAAAATTTATTAATTTTTGTTTATAGTTTTGTTGAAAATATTTGGTTTGGTGGTGAAAATGAGAATATACCAATTTTTTTAAAGTGCAAATGACCACCCGGGGATTAAATTGTCGCACCAATGTGATTTTAGACAAAGTTAAAATGTATTCTCTTCTAATTATATGCGAAAATAGTTTATATTTTTCAATCAATTTTAGGAGTCTTTTTGTACTTTTTAATGTTTCTTTTGCTATATTCTACATTTATGTCATTCATTGTCAATAAACGACAAGACGATTTAGTTTTGACTATTATTTATTGTGTGAGAATTCTTCCCGAGATTCTGCGTAGATCAAAGTACTTTGATCTGCGGTTAAATTATGAGCCCACGTTGCATGTTGCTTCTTTCGGATTATGCGTAAAGCAACGAACTTTTGATCAACGGTTTAATCTATTAACCACATTGCATATTGTTTCTTCTCGATATTCTATATAAATCAACGAACTTTGATCAACAGTTTATTTATTATCCATGTTGCATCATGTGTTCGTGGAGGTTTGTTTTCGTACGAATTTAATATTTCGATATACATTACCTTAGGTTTTATATATTATAGAAAAAAATCCTCGTGAGTGAAGGCACTACAAAAAAATTGAGAGCCAAAATACAAAGTTAGCTCTAACTAAAGAACTTAATATTTTAGTTTACAAGATTTACACTCGAGGATGTGTTTTGTAGATGTTTAAAATCGTTTCCGTGGTAATACTTTAGTACATACGATTATGAAATAAAATAAGAAAAAACGAATTCAACCTTTAAATTATATCCTTAAAGGTTTATCTATCCACTTTAGTAATTAGTCTGTCCATCCTTCAAACTCGGGCACGAAAACGAAAAACCAATTGGATTAACGTATTGTATTGTCTTATATATGTTGAGTGTGAAGAGTCCACTCCATACCAAATGCTTTATTCTGTTTCTACTTTAGTTGCTAACTTAATTATTAAAGCATATGAAGTGCGTGATAATTAATTAAATGTGTGGACTGTGGATAAATTATTGATTGAGTAGGAGAGTGGGGCGTTAATTACGAGAACGGATTTTACTTTTAGCTACTTTTCATCATTGGTCATTTTGGCTAAATTATTTTATTAAATCGAATATTGATTGAATCTCAGTAAGTACGTTGCTAAGTTAAGAAGAATGGTTTTAATCTAACATTACCATTTGATGTTTTTAATACAAAGTGTTTGTTTCTATTAGGCAATATTTAAGTATATATTAAACTGATTTTATATACTTTATTAGTTAATTCATGTGAATGACCAAGCAGTTAGCTGGTTTGCTGTCATCCCAGTGAGCGCAATTATACTTCATAATGTAGGTTTATAGTCAAGTGGATATTGAACTTTTTGCAGCGCCCACAGTAATAAGAAAACAATAGCGCTTAATGATTAAATTAATAATCACAACTAGCTGCAATAAAGGGGTCAAAATTCAACACTTCTGTAATTATATTTTAAATATCCACTTGAGAGAGGTATCATTCGAGGAGCCGTCGAGACGAACCCATTTACCTAATTCTCATAATTCTAATTTTATGTGAAGCGAAAATACTGAAAATTTACAAATTGGAGTCTTACAAAGCAAGATCCCAATACAACAAAACCAAGCGAATATGGACACTAATGCTAAGAGGAAAATATTCATAATATTGAAATGCTAATATAGTGAATGTAAATACGAATATCTCTAAATAAAGTAATTCCAACGTAGTGCACTTGATTCCCTATTAGTATGTAACTCTTCACAAATATTTTCATGGACACAAAAAAGGGGAAGGAAGGAAGATAGTTTTATTTGACATTCTATTAAGAAAATAAAATTGTGACAAGCTATAAAGCATTCTAGCTTGAGGGGATGTCAATAAGGTAATATAGTACCAGGTAATAGAGAATTAGATTTTAAATAGTTAGAATATATAAGATTCTTTGCTTAGATAATTAGAATATCCAAGAATACTTCCGATAGTATTCCGGTTGGATATTGAATTGGTACTCTAATACTATACGGAGATCCCGTCAAAGCTAGAGCATACAATCCTCTAAGCTTGTTACAATATCCGTAATACTTCCTTATAAACGATAAATAATTAATAAAGTAGGTGAAGTTAGAAAAAATAAATAGCTTCAAGAAGATTTCATCTACAAATTACTTTTTTTTCGTGTATCTACAAATTACTTGAAATGAAATAACTATTTATTATGAACAACGAAATAGTAGAACAAGAAAAATCATGAACTTGTACTTTTAATAAAAACATGTTAGATCATATCCGACCTTGGCGCCAATGGCACATATAACTCCAATTGGATCGTCAAATTAATGGGTATTAAATAAAATTACTTGAAATTTACTATCTTTCTTGCATCGCAATAAATCGTTTCAGTCTGCAGGCCTAAGCGGAGATTGAAGTAAGAGAGTAAAAGAAGAAGCCTCCTTCGGGCCGTTGGTATTAAAGACTTTGGGCTCCTCTCTTGCTTGCTTCTAGGCCGAATTGTCTATGACTAAGGAAATTAAAGTAAATTGTTTATTATCTTGGCAATGGGCTAAATCAGCTAGACCCAAGGACTTGAATATGAGTTAGTTTTTAATTTTTCTTGATCATAGCCAATGAAATGTTTGAATTTCACTCATTAGAGATTGTTGCTTGCTGGTGTTGATACATTACATAAGCAATGAAAGATCTCTTCAAACCGGAGTTGTAAAAGTCAAATCTGGCAACTTTTTGACTTTCAAATTCTTTTTAAAAATAATCACGTAATCTTGAGTTTCAATTGAAAAAGGACATGTGTGCTGAATGATGACTTAGATTTATATAATAAACTGAAAAACTAGAGTGGAATAATTAAGGAAACATAAGCTTTGCTCTAATTTAAGCTTGTATAATCATGTACCTGGATAGAACTTATCATCAAACTTGTGTTGCAGTTTTCACGTTCATATGCCTACTCACTGGTAAATTTTATGTTTTCTGATTGATTTTCTTAATAACCTGAAACAAATAAGTTCAAGTTCTTGTGATATTCACCCTGTTGATACATCAATGCTTGATATTAAATGAACTTTTGCACTGACCATCAGCTTTAGTAATATAAATTTTTCCAGCCTAAATGTTCTTCTTATTCTGTTTTTAACACGATTTGTAGGCAAGATTGCGAGCGGAGACATAGCGAATGATCAAGCTGTATTGCTCAACCTCAAATCAAATACATTACTGCAGTATCCAATGAATAAAGATGAATTCACAAAGTGGAATTCCGAAGATAAATCACCTTGTAACTGGCCTGGAATTTCTTGCGACACGCAAGGCAATTATGTTACCGCAATAGACCTTTCAAACAACAGCATTTCAGGGGTTTTGTTTCGAAACTTCTCTGCCTTGCCTGAGTTAAGGTACCTTAACCTTTCAGAAAATGCTATTTACGGGGAAATATCTGATGACTTGAGCAAATGCCGAAACTTGAGAGGCTTAAACCTGTCAAATAACATTATAGGAGGCGAGTTCAATATATCTGGACTCAATAGCTTGGAAGTACTTGACTTGTCAAACAACAGAATTGATGGCAGTTTTCTGTCAATGTTCCCTGAAGATTCGTGCACGAATTTGGTGGTCCTGAACCTGTCAGGTAATAATTTAACCGGTTCAATTGGCGACTACCTATTCAATGTATGCGGACAATTACATATCGTTGATTTGAGTTCGAACAACTTAAGTGGAAACTTGTCGTTCCAGTTTGATTGGCTGCTTGAGTTCTCTGTATCTGGAAACAGTTTAGGCGGGATGATTTCTAATTTGGCCTTTAGTAAAAACTGCAGTTTACGGGTTCTGGACTTATCACACAATATCTTCGTTGGAGACGTTCCAAAGCAAATTTCAAACTGCAAGGACTTAATTACATTGAATCTGTCTGGAAACAAGTTTTCTGGTAAAATCCCTGGTGAAATTGGATCTCTTTTAAGTCTCCAATCACTTCTACTAAGTGATAACAACTTTTCCAGGGATATTCCGAATTCTCTAGTAGGACTGACCAACTTGTCTTTATTAGAACTAAGCCGGAATGGATTTGGAGGAGAAGTTCAAGAAGTTTTCGGGCAACTTAATCAAGTAAAATACCTTTTTCTGAGTGGAAATTCATACACCGGAGGCCTAAACTCATCCGAGATTCATAAGCTACAAAGTATCTCTCTATTGGACTTATCTGACAATGATTTCTTTGGTGCTTTACCTGTCGAGATTTCTGAAATGACAAATTTGAGTATATTGCTTTTGGCAAACAATCATTTTACTGGTAATATACCTCATGAATATGGGAATCTGTCAAGACTCCAAGTTCTCGATCTTTCCTTCAATAACCTTGACGGACCAATACCACCAAGTTTTGGAAAGTTGAACTCTATTTTGTGGTTAATGCTTGCAAACAATTCACTGACAAATGAAATCCCTGGAGAACTGGGGAACTGCACTAGACTTTTATGGTTAAACCTTGCAAATAACCAACTTTCGGGTACCATTCCAACTGAGTTTTTCAACATTGGCAGTGATCCGACGTTTACTTTTGAATGGATCAAGATCGGTGCGACCTCCACTAGATTTGGCAACTGCAGAACGCTCAACAGATGGATTCCAGCAATTGATTTCCCAGTTACTTCATCTACATTCTTTACGGGAAAAAATCGTGCAATCAAGTGGAGTTTGTTGCTGAAAGGAAATGCTTTAAATCATCAGAAACACGCAACGGGATACATTCAACTTAGCGGCAACAGATTTTCTGGGGAACTGCCTCCTGAAATAAGTAAAATGCGGAACTTTGGTATGTTATATCTCAATGCTAATAGTTTCTATGGAGAACTCCCACCACAGATTGGATTACTTCCTCTTTTAGTCTTAAACGTCTCAAAGAACAAATTTTCTGGCGGTATACCAAAAGAAATCGGCTATCTCAAATCGTTGCAGAGCCTTGATCTGTCCTACAACAATTTCTCAGGTGAAATCCCGAAAAGCATGTTAGATTTGACCAATTTAAGTAGGTTCAACATCTCCTACAACCCGTATATAAGTGGCAGAGTACCCCCTAACGGGCAGTTAGCGACATTTGACGAATCGTCTTTTTTGGGAAATCCATTGCTAAGGCTACCATTTTCCACAGATAAGGAAACAAGAAGTAATAACTATGAACCAGGGAAAGATGAGGAGAAGTCAGAAGGGCTGGAAATTCATTTCCTTGTAGCGTTTGTTGTGTCGTATCCGCTGTTTTTTGTTCTATCTTTCCTCTATTTCTTGTTTTTTGGAAACCAGGAAGTTCCTATCCTAAACAAGAGAAAGGGCAGGAGCAGGAGGAGATTCCAGCACTGATCACATGATTTGGTGTTCTATAGTTCATAAAAGAGCTTTAAGAGGCATAGAACATGTTTATGTCGCAACCAAAGCAATAAGTCTTCCTAGCTAGTTACATTTTCTTTTTCTTTCACAAATTTCATTCATGATCTATTATGTTTGTCTTCTATATTCTATATCATGTATGCATCTGGATAATAGTATCTTAAAGGTGAACTTGAAAATGAAGGTGTATCAATGAACTAAAAGATTGCATTTATTCATTATCCGAGTTTTTGGATCTCATGTATGTACAAGAAGACTGCTGGATTAAGTTTTGAAGCGTGTGCTTAAAAGTTAAAAGTTCTTTAAGATAAAAGAAGGATCGGGGGAATTAAATATCCACGTTAAAATAACCATATATAGTATACACTAATAATTTGCATGAAATCAAAAGATAAGACCAAAATTGTGAAAGCACTCATTTATCTCCATCTTTTGAAATTGTACATGTAAGCTTCATTTTATTTCTTCATTTTCCATCCAGAAATATGAGCGTACTCGGAAGCTTTGTATTCTCCACTGAATATGTTTGCACGAAGAAAAGACATAAAAGACTAAAACGAAATCCTGCCTACATATTCGGAGCAACCGATACATCATTCTATCCCTCTTGATAAATTTTATTTGTTCTTTTCTAGTAGTTTCCATTTTGCTGGTGCATATGTAAATTTAGTTACTCTTTAATTAAAGATCTATGAATTCATAAATACAAAAGGAAAGGAAATAAATTATAAAGTCCGCATCTTTTTATTGACGGAAAGATTATTTTACATCTTCGCTTGTATATTTTTGTTGGTTTAAAGTAATTATTGGGGTAAGAATATAAATAGATTGTGCAATTAAGTAGAGATGATTGAGTTTATAATTTAAGAGAGTATATTTATACCAAAACTTGTATAATCTTTAATTGAAAAGGGCAAATTACATATATATCTTACCGTTTTATAATTTCTAAAAAATGTGTTTCAATGTATTGTATAATATTCTAATTCACCTACTAATGCAACATTTGCATCATAATCATTTCATTCCCCAACAAATTGTAAAACTCCACTATCCGAAATATTCACCGTCATTCAAAACAAGTAATATTCACTAGCCTTTTTTCAATGATTTACCCGTACTTCTTTTAACGCCACCGATACCGAGCGTACTCCATATCAAAATAAAACATTACATACTATCCATTTTCTATTGCTATTATTAAAACTCTCTGTACAATCAGGTCGGGTACTAGCACTACCTCTGAAGTGCTTCCTTCTACTATCTATAACTCTTACAGTTCTTCCAAATATGTACATGAGCAGTAATTTGTATCAACTAAAAAGGTGCACCTTCTTACAGTATACCCATTTGCTTTTCTACTCACTAGTAGCGATCCAGAATCCACCGGGCTGGGGGTGGATTGGGAGAGGGGAGGCAACAACGGACGGAATTCCTTGCCCATTTTTCGACTTTCATACTCCTTCGGCAGGAAACAACACTGATGTAGCGTATATATCGAACTAACTCTTGTTCTACCTATGTATAGATTTATTAAGAGCATCCTCCCAAGAAGCAGTTGCTGCTGCTTGAGCTTCCCATGGAGATGGGCATATCACGAACTAGGAACTTCACATTACGAGTACCCAAAAACTCCAATATCTCGAGGCATTCATGCAAATCCGAATCACTTACCAACATCACCCATTCTTTCTCGTCGTCAAGATACTTGAGTTGGAATTGCCCCATTTGCAGCTTCAATCTCTTTGCTACTTCTTCATATAGCTGAACACAACCACCAGCAGGCTCAAATTTAAACCTGATTGTGTCTTCTTTGTAGGTAGCTTTGACAGTAATTTTAGATCCAGATGCATCACCGTAGTTTGAAGAAATCCCACACATTAATGACCCAGATCCAGATCCAGACCCACTGGATGACTCTGTCATGCCTGACGAAGCAGGCTGAATATGTTCAACAACTCCATCATCATGAACATCTCCATCATCCCTGTCCATTCCCATATCATTTTTTAAAGTGGTGTCTAACTCATCAACAGCTTCCATGCAGCTCCCGCTTGGAGGAGTGAAATATGATTCCGAAAAATCCAGGTTCTTATTGTTGTCCACTATCCACCTATTGCATTCCTCTCTGGCAAGGAAAGAACTTGGTGGAACATTTGCGAAAGACGGAGTGCTCAGACTGGCATTCCACGATAGCCCTGCATTTAATGTAGCTAATCTGTGCTCCTCTTGCCTTTCAAGATGAAGAACACTGGGTTCATAACCTCCCTTGCAAGACTTTGTACGCATTAAATTTATATCAGCTGCTTGATTTCCGTCTAAAAGATACTCTTTTTCCATTTTCACAATGTCCATAGAAGATGATGGTGATGCAGTCGAATTACTTTTACTGGGCAAAGTAGAACTTTTGCTTGGATTGAATTCTTGGATGATAGGACCAACAGCTAGAAGTCCCCCCGTGGTGGCATCTAACTTCAGACCTCCTTCCACCCCCTGAACAGAGTCTAGCACACTTTGTATTTTCCTCAAAGAACGATTCACCTTATTTATCTTGCGAGAAGGCCATCTTGAGATACCATGTTGTCTGCATATCCTTTTGAGAGTAGTCGGACATACTATAAGAAAATATATGATAACACAAAAGTTAGATTCTCACTTTTACATAAACGTTGCAGAATATTCGCTTTTACCACAATTATGCCTGACATGGTTTAGTCTCTTTTGTGTAAATGTCGAAAGTTTTTAGTGATAGGGAGAATAGCAAGGTGTAATTCTTAAAATTATGACTAACCGCCAATGCTTTTTGCAGCATCCTTAAGGCTTCCGGAGAAGTACTGTTGAAGAACGCTTAAACTAACATGCTTCTCAGCTGTGCTTCTCTTCTTCTCCATTTGTTTTCTTGACCCAACAAATGCCTACAACAATTAAGAGGATTCATTAAGTAAATAAGCACTCTGAGCAAATCCGGAAGGTGAGGCTTGTTCCAATAATGGCATCCCCCCGCCAGGGGAGTAATTCGGACTTGAGAGTCTTTGCAATGTGGAAATACATAATAGACTACGATTCTTTTAGTACAGTTTATTGTTTGAAATAAAGTAATGCTTTCAGGAACAAATTGCAAACACATCCGAAACTCAATAAAGAAGCAGTAGCAGCTTCCAACAAAAAAAGAAATCCTGTATCTTGTAGTTTCATTTCAAACAAGACCAGTCACAACATGCTTATCATGCAAAATTCATAGTGATCACAAGGTAATCAGAACAATAAGAGCATAGCACGAAGTTAAGCACACAAAAACTAATGCAGCAGTACCTGCTCGTGAGGACCATCAGCTTCCATTCCAGTTGTCAATTCACAGGCACTTTGTGTAACATGATCAACTGAGTTTAAATTTCCATTCACAAATGATTGTTCGGAATTCCTCCTAGTTAGGATTGTGGTTGCTTTGTTTTTTGCTTCCCCGTCCTGTAGCTGAACCTTGGAATCCTCTACACCAAGCAATTCGGTATCTGATACTGTTCTCAGACTCTTGCAAATCCTCTGCATGGTACTGGAGAGATAATTAAGCAAGAGCTGTTGTTCTGTACTTCCTTTCATACTAACTGGAAGAAAGAACTCTAGTATATAGTCATTGTCACCCGTGTAAGTACTTCTTAGCCTGATTGCAACAGCTGCATTTAGGCCGAATTTGCGAGCATGGTGAACAAGTGGATACTCACTTATATGGTATTCCTTCACGTCAGGGTAGAAAAAGGGGTGATTTGATTGAAGTGCTTTCCCGGCAATACCTTGTCCTTCCTCAAGATAATGTTCTGTACATGCATGCACGAAACCCTGCATATCTTTGTCATTCACATAACAGGCAGCATCCTCAATGCAGAGAACACATTTTTCGTTTGAACTCGTATTATATCCTCTAGCAAGTACTCTCATGTTCTCATCACCAGACCCTTCGATGTAAGTACATGGAATCCATGTTAGTGCAAGAGGTAGTCGATGTGCATGGCAAACAGCACGCAGAACATCTGTTATCTCAGCTAAAGCTTTTTTCTGATTCTGAGAAAGAGTCTGCAGGTTACATTTTATTTTTAATCAGCACTTAACACCACAATCATGGAATGCTGATAGTTTGAATCAAATAGAAGATTGGTGGAACCTGGGGATAAATCCTTGGAGGTACTTTGCTCCTTAGTTTCACAGCCTGAAAATTTGTCACAACTGAATTAGAAAGTTTCAAAATTATTGGCAGGATTTTGCTATAGCCTAAAGGGTATTCAGATAACTTATAACTGAGACCACTTAACATATATACTTCAATTTGATCATAAAAATTAAAAAAAAAAGAAAAAAAAAAAGGATTTCTGGGACAAAAAGAATCCCAAAAACAAAAATAAGGAAAATAACATTTTGAGATCCAGTAATTAATTTTGCTAAAACGACGCACTACTACATGAGATATAAGAACTTGCTAGTGTATATCCATATCATGGAAATCTGCTACGCCCCATTTCCCCATTCCACTTGTCTGAACATAACCTAAACGGAGATCAAAGTAATTAAAAGAAGAAAACCAATGCAATCAACAAGTAACAGAAAAGGGAATAAAATAAATGACTACCAGAGCAATACCCAAAGATAAACTAACGATTAAAGAAGGTGAAGTGGACAAATTGAGAGAGGGAAAAAAAAATATGATCAACTCATGAAAAGAACACGAGACAACTTCACAATTTAAACTCCAAAGGTGAAGTGTCATATATATAATTTTGACTCCCAACAGTCTGCATATCAATATCCTCTCATGCTTACAATTTTTCATCATGGAGCATCTTATTTCAAACTTCATTACACCAAAACTAACTATTCAGGAAGACTATGTCTTCACGCAAGAAATGTTGTGAAATGAGCGATAGATATGAACAATGAAAATAAGAAAACTAACCTGTAGTGCATTGCAAACAGTTTCCATCTCCAAATCAAAGTTGGATTGTTCCTTCATGGTAACCAATTCTAGCACAGCACAGCACCTTTCTGGTAAATCGTCCTCAAATATGGGTAAAGCAATGGATCCTCGGATGTGATGATTAAGGGCATATTGTACCCGTACGTACTCAGCCTTATTATAGTACATAACATTTGAGGTCCACTCTGGAATCTTTGAGGTAAACACACGACCAGGTAGCCCTTGGAAAGAACCGGGTTTTGATTCCGCTGCAAATGTAAATGATCGCGACACTTCACGATATCCAGTAAGTGTTTGATCAAGTAAATATGGTTGATCACAAGTGCTTAGGATGTACTGATCCCCATTCTTCACTGGAACCCACACTTGAGCTAAAATACCCCCTCCTGACCACTCTTTAAATAGATTCAATGCTCTAAGCATTTTCTCAGACAATAATTGCGAAGGGGACCTTGAGATCAAACTGTTACCTATCTCGCCCAATACGTTATGATGGTCTGAACTCTTATCTCTCTTGTCGATCAAACCAACCCCGTCATCAGCAGAATTCATTGGAGAGGGCAATTGGTTGTCAATCTGGTTATACATCACTTTATCTCCGCAAATGAATGAATTTCCTACAATATCGCTATCAACCATGGAAGTTCCTGAATTATACTGATCCATGAAATTCAATCCATCGAAGGGTGAGAAATTTGTAGACGTCCCACTAAAAGGGGACATGGCGAAAGAGGGAAACATCTGTTCAGACAAATTAGTTGGGCTGTTGCACCATCCAGTATAGGCATCAAATTTTAGCATCTCTGAAAAGCTATTAAATGCTTCTTCCATATTCAACCCCCTTACAGCATCCATGGGTGCAGCAGCTGTAACCTCCATCCGACCCCTTCCTTTGCCCTTTCCATTGTTGGAAAATGGATATTCCATTTAAACTAGAACCCCAGAATTAATAGTATTGAGACAAATACAACTGCTAGAGAATTCCTGGACCACTTAAACTTGAGATGAAATATGCTTCCCCAAAGTTTTCCCTGAACCCTATCCCTTGTGCAGAACCCCTTATCATGTTGAACCTTATGCTTTCTCTCTATTGTTTTTAACCTGTTTGCCAATCAAACCCCCACTATTTCACAAGGCTGGTGTCCCTGCAGTAAGCATAGTTGAGATGACTATTCCTGATTACTTTTGTAACCATGCATGCACAGACAAGTGTGAAACAATGAAACTAAAACACCAAAAACTGACAAGAAGAGCTTTGAGACTGACCTCGCAGGTTCAGAGATAACATAATGAGCTGCTTACAGGGGAGGGCGGAGTATCCTGCAACATTCCAAGATTCACCAATTAAAACATAAATCAATTCCAAAAAGAATTGAATAATGCAAGGCATTTACAAAAAATGTTGTGTATTTACACATTATGGAAAAAAAAGGCAACTAAAATATGACACCTAACTCAAGAAAGATAAAGTTAGTCACAAAAAAATAAACACCCAAATATGCCACGTGAGGAAGTTCTTCGTGTCAATAGAAGTACGAATTGTCAGCAGACTCGGAGAGAAAGTGTCTTTGGCCTAAACATAATTAATGCAGAAAAATTAAAACCTATAGATTGTTGTTGTCTCTGGTGATAGAATTAATGTGATTCAGGTTTAGTTATTTAGAAAACATAACCTATAGAGGAAATTTCTCAAATACGAAAACATTTTGAACTTGAGAGAAGTCCAATACATGTTTTCCCGTAAATTTTTAAAAAAAAAAAAAAAAAAAACTCATTTTATAATCTATCCATTACAAATTTCCTAGCATTTAACATTTAACATAATTCTTTAACTGCTTGATAGATTGTTCAATTAGGATTCAGAAAAATCCGGCAAAATAATTTTGTCTCCCAACAAAATAAAATATACCAAAGCATTTAAAGTAGCAATAATACAAAATTTGACTGACAGTGAAAATAAAAAGTTCCTGAGGCATGTTTCTTTCCCATTAAGGAAGTTGTAAGTTGAGCACTCCAAGAATATAACTAACAAAGAGTCCACTCGACTCATAAATCATGATTAACATTTCCAATACTATTACCACAATTAGAATTGCATCATTCAAATATCATATGTGAAGCATAGACTACGCAACTGAAGTTATTAGACTATGCATGTGTATCCATCAAATCCTAACTAAACTATCAGCATTCTACTACTTTTATTTTTAACTTGCTCCTTTCCAATCTATGAAAATCGAAACTGACTCCTACCAGAACCAATAGGCTGAATCAGTTCTATTAGCCCCAATTTTTATCCTAATCTTTAGTTGTCAAAATCGACGTGGTGCTAGCAGGGGATGACGACGCAAACAATTTCATCGTTCTTAGCAAACCGCTGGACTCGTGGGTCCATACCAGAACCTAGATCTACAGTCTCTATATGTGAACCACAACACCACCAGAAATCACTTGGACTAGCCAAGACTTTTCCGTACCTTATCACAAAGCAAACACACAGCCAAGTTTTTGACGACCGACTAAACGCACGGTATAATTTCATAAAAAGACAGATATAACCAAGCAGAGCCAAATATATGAATGAAGAGTAACTTAATTTGCAAAACAAACCACACACATAAGCAATAAATCCCCATCCAAAACTTAACAAAAATTCAACGAATCAATACAAACTAAGATCAAAATAAACCCTAATTTCAATAAACTCGGCAAAATCTTTCTAATTAGCCGAACTGAAGAACATTTCAACACTTAATTCAAAACTCAACTATCAATTTCACAATCTAGCGGCAAATTACACAGTAACTCTCAGTTCTTACGAACAAAATCCTCGAAGAAGTTAATCACAGAAAAAAGACAGTGAATTATAATTTCAAAACAAAAAATCAAGATAATTCCAAAAAAACTGACCACAAATCTCGAAGTTATCGCAGTAAAATCGTAAAAATCTCTGTACTTACGCATGAAAAAAGTACAAAGTTGGTGAAGGTTCGATTCGATTTCGATGTTGATATTATAGAGATAGAGCGAAGTTGAAGAGGATGAGAAGTGTGTGAAAGTTTGTTTGGCGATTCGGTAGAAGAGGAGAATAAACACAGCTGCCGTCATATAGGTATAGCCCCGCTTTGGCCTTTTTATATATCTAATGTAAATATATAATTTTAAAAGTTGTATGTATGTATGTAACAAAAGAAATTAAATATTAACTTTTTAGTGTTCCTAACTTATTCTAGGTCTTTATGGAGATTTATATATTTAGAAATATTGTGAAAAATAACTGGTGTAGTCGAAATAAAGAACTTTTATCTGACAAGAAGTGAATAAATGACTTGAATATAAGTACTATTTTAGAACTTAGAAAAGATGCATGATTAGTAGGCGAACATTTTCGATGAAGTTCATGTTCTATATTAACTGCTTTACGGATAAGAAATTAGAAAACAAACAACAATTCCCAAGGAGAAAACTCGCATTTTGACCTTGTATCATGAGTTATAAGCAACATTCATGAATCAAAATTTTTATGTTTTTTCTGGAAAAGTACTGAAACGTTTCTATTTTTGAATCTATGGAAAAAAATATATATAATATTTTCTATGTCTAATAAAATAACAATTTTTACGAATTTTCTGAAACATATCAAAAAAATCTCGAAACATGGCGAAAAGTTTCTAATATTTAAAGCACCGAAACAAAACTTTGATCCATGGTAATATTAATAATGTTAAGGAGGGAAGAAATCAATAAATCTAAAATTTATCAACTCAACGCCGTAAACTCTGCGTAATTCAAAGTATCCAATTATAAGTTCTCATATATGTATGTTTAAGATATTTCTAGTTCAATTGGCTGAGTTGAATTTCCAAGGTCAAGTTTGAAAAGAGAACCAGTTAAGTTCTCGTGTATAATTTCAAATATTATACTTTTATCAAAAATTAACATTTAATATGTATAATTTATTTTATATTTTTTTACTTACTAAGATCATCTTTGCTCATTTATTATGTACACCAGTTGGATATATGTTGTTTACTTTTGATCGAATGCAAATATTTCTCTATAGTTTCATTCCAAATATGCCACCACTAGGGTAATAAAATGTAGGAGTTGGCATTAATGCTTATGTTAATTAAAAATCACGCTTAAAAAAAATCAATGGCATTACCTGGACAGAAAACTTACACCAGATAGACATGATTATATATCTTAATTCTGTTACAATAAGTACAGTAGTGGTTTTATATAGAAAGAAAAAAAGTTTAATAATGTCACTATATAGATGGAGTGTTCAAATTATGAGGCCTAGTTCACTGCAGAGTTATCAACTATGTGAACAAACTTACCATGAATTTCATAATACAATATAAGCGAAGGTGCGTGGTGACTTTTATATATAAGGTTACAAATTATTAGGTTAAAAGCAAAAGTAAATAACTAAAAGTATGTAATATAAATTTCAAAAACAAAAAGTGCATGTGAATTCGAATAACCCAATTCTGCAATAGTTTCAAGTTATTGGTCCACTAATTATAATAATAACCGTACCGGTCTAAAATTGGTTACCGGGATATTATCTTAAAATAGGTACTATGTGCACTCATTCAAGTGATCAAGTTGAAGAAAATCCATTTAAAAAAAGGAAGAAGAATATTTAAAATAAAAAAGTGAAGACTATATCAGAATTAAAATGCCACGCAAAGTGACGAGATTCTTATGTTATTGTTACGTGTGTCATAGTCTATATCAACTAACTGATAAATAAAGTCCGTCACCATTCTAAATAAAACATGTCAACCAAATATTTAGAAGAAGAGCTCATGTCTCCTCGAATAATTTGGCGAGTTAAAGTCAAGAAAAGTACGAAGTACAAGAAAAAAACGAAGACTGTAAAGTTTAATAATGGACCTCTCAAGTACCTATACGTGTCTATTGAGATTCTCTAAAATAATTTAGTTGTAAAGTAAATAAAAAAATCGAGAATATATTAAAACAATGCGGTACACTAATAACCTAATTGTGAAACACTTTTCAAATGTTTTGAATATATCGTTTTTCGTATACCAGTAGATTCGCAAATGTCTTTGGAAAATGACAGTTTTTATTTTTATTTTTATGTTAGTATAAATACTTTTACAACGCTGCGTTCATGCATTTCCTTAAAAAGAAAAAGAAAAAAAAAAGATGCCCATGAAACAAGCACCTGCAGAATAAATGTTTATTCTTACTTTAATTTTGCCCATTAACAATCAATAACACAATAAGTAATTTCTAAAATACATATCCTTAAACACTTTAAATAATTTTTAATATATTATCTAAACACCATCGACTTTTGTTACTAAACAACACATAAAGACTCTAGCTAATAAAAACTTAAAAAAATTACTTAATTAACTTTCAGAAATACCACCAATAAATCAAAATATGCATTAAAGTTCATCCAATTATTGTTATGTTAGTTTATAGTACAACTTGTTTTCATTTGCATAAGAAGAATAATACTTATATAAACCTATTTCTATAGATTACATAGTTGTCAACTTGTCATTGGTGACATCACTATAAAGTTGCCTATTTATACAAAATAATTATATTCACAAACCTCGATGCTTCAATCAATTTCACCAAAACATGTAACTATTTCTCTTAGAAGTCAAAAAGTAAAATGTCCAAATTTAGGGCAAATAGCAATTGGTGGACACACGTCGGTTGAACATGTAAATGACTTGATACTCGGAATCTAGAGGCACGAGGAGGGAGCATTAGATTCCAAAGATTTTAGTCACCTTATTAATTAATGGCACGCCAACCGAACACAGAGCTGTCACCTATGTATGTATTATATTATAGGGATTATATATAACAAGTTCAACACCTTTTTTCTCTATTTATTTCAATTTTTTATCAAGCACCTTTTGCGATGTGATGTCATGGATTATGTTATCTTACCCTTCTCGTTGTGAATGCTTTTTGTACTATTATAAGATGCAGTTTTAACTCATGATCTCGTTACTAAATTTGGAAACTCAGATTAAAATAATAATATTGGGAAATTGTGTTAGACCGTTAGAAAAAAAATGATACAAACATTAATCGAGCTAGTCTTTTATGTTATATATATATATATATATATATATATATATATATATATATATATATATATATCTCGAAGTTATAACAATTATCAAGTTTCAGTTCATTGTAGTTTGGATGTATGTACGAGAATCGTGTGGAGTCGGATCTATAAATCTCATTTTGATTGGAAAAATGTGTCTCAGTTTAATCATTTAGGTAGCATGTTCCTCCATTTGAAAGTGATAAAAAAAAAAAGCAATTTATTCATCTACGAGCAAATTGTAAAAACCACCACTTCTCTCTAATTAATCAATAACTCGCTATACAAAATTATCAAGCGTTCCACAGAAATTGAGAAAATCAGTTACTCACTTGTTGACAATAAATAATAGTAAAACTTATATTTTTTATTATTAATCTTAAATCTACAAGTACCTGTACAACAAACATAATGATAAAGCATATAATACGATCTCTATACAAGCAGGACGGACCTTTGGCAAAAAGAAAAAAAAACACATTATGTCTCCGACAACATTTTTGATGATTTATTGCTACAACATGTTAATGTTTTTTTTGTTTGTGATATAAATGATCCTGTTGTATCGGGCTATCAACCTAAAACTTCCTTGTGGTTTGAAAACTACCTAAAATCCCCTTGTGGTTTCAAAAACCCTGCACACATTCCCTTCCGTTAAATTTAACATAACTCCGTTAGTTTTATTTAAGAATGACTAAATTGCCCTTAGTTATTTTTAACTTCTTTTAAAAAAAAAAATCTGGAAGTTTTAAGAAAAAACAAAAAAACAGGGATTTTATGCAGGGTTTTCAAACCACATGGGGATTTTGTGCAGGGTTTTCAAACCACATGGGGATTTCGTGCAGGTTGTCAAACCACAAGGGGGTTTCATGTTTTCAGTTTTTAAGGGTGAAGTAGACTTTTTAATTCGAAAAAGTACACAAAAGTTAAACCCACTCTCACATAAAGCGAGTGGTTGCCACTCTCTGACGGAGTTTAACGAATTAGGGATTTTGTGCAGGGTTTCTGAAACCACAAGGGGATTTTGTGCAGGGTTTCTGAAACCACAAGGGGATTCTAAGTAATTATCAAACCACAAGGGGATTCCGTGCAGGTTTTCAAAACCACAAGGGAGTTTTATGCATTTCCCTCATGTTGTATCACAAGTTCTAACAAAACTTGTTGTAGCAATTAACATCAAACATGTTTTCATAAAGAGTACTTTGCAACACCAAGAGGCAGATCACATAATTAGAAACTATGCTCTCATTATATTTTCTTACCTTCATCATCTCCCAACAAAATATCATTATTCTAACATGAGTGAGTTCGTAGCTATTTTCTGAATAATAAATTAATAAAAAATGCATTTTGCTGATTTAAGATGATACAATGGTAGTTTATTTTGAAAACAGTCATCGTGAGTGTGAGTAGTTGCATTGGTTACTTGGTTATACTCATACAATATAATTCATGTTTCGTGTGAACTCAATTTTGTAAATATCTCTTCTAGCCTGTTGCAAATTGCAATACTTTACATATATATATCGATCCAATCAACTCGATGAATCGTGCTTGGGATGGAATCTTAGAAGTAGAGTTGAAATATTCAAATGATCGTGATACGGAATGATCATTTGAATAATCCTCAAATCTTCCTTTATGGCTTTATCATATTTCTTAATTATATAGATTCCTCTGTGATTCTCCTAATCTTAGAGATCATGTGCTACTAACTACGTGATTTATTATATACGAGTTATTCACTTCAACATTAATGATCGGAGTATTTAGTATCTAGACCAAGCTAATATTTGTCTGGGGTTTTCTTAATGCTACAACATGATCTCAAAATAAAAATCAAGCTGCCATCATATAAGTTGGCATGATATGCATCGAGCAAAAATTCACATAGAAGATTCACTCGGCATCTCAATTATTTGAGAAAAATGACACTTGAGTTCCCTTGTCATATATGAAAAATGCCGAAAGCTCCATGTAAAGGAATAGACAAGAGCCACGAAAGTTACACTCAAGTGTGAATGTTAACAAAACAAAAAAATGGAACAACTACAAAATATCAACAGCAGCAAAAACAACAACAATAATTATAATAACTAAATCGATAAATAATCAGGTATATTTACGGTGATGCTTCGTGATCCATCTCCGTATGAGGCAACTCTGCATGGCTCGCCGTGGTAAGCTACAACTATACACACATCAATACATAGTCGCACATCGTATATATGTATCTATTGCTTGAATAACATAGTGTGGATTAGTGTATATTTGTTACGTACGTAATTTTAAATTTTTATTATTATAGACAACACGTGGCTTTGTATATCAAATTGTCCTTCCAGACAGAGAACCATTTGACGTAAACCGCTATATGATAATGTGATGCATATATTCGATTGTTGAAATGAGATGATTAGAAGGTTATTGCATATAATACATTATTCACTCACTCGTGAGACTTTTGCTTTTGAAAAATTTAGATATGTCAGATGACGAGTCTCCACAATGCTACTTCATGCCGTACTCAAAGCGATCTATGTTTTTTTTTTTTCTTTTTTTCCTTCCTTTAAGTTTTTTTTTTTTTTTTTATCTTGTCTGTCAAAAAATAGCTATTACCAATTAGAATGATTCTTTTTTGACGTTATTATATTTGTCTTTTAAATTTTGACTGGTGAAGATGGATGCTTTATATGAAAGTGGGGTTTTCCTTTTTGGAGTCAAAATTAAGGGGAATGTTTACAGTAAAGAGAGGGGTCAGTGCCACAAAAAGTAATACAATAGAGCACTAATAATTAATAACTAGGCCAAACCAACCAAAATAAAAAGTAAAATAAAGGATGTCGTTAGGCTATGACGACTTAAAGTTAAAAAAGTGATACCATGGTGTCAACTTTTAATTAAAGCCCAAAGAAAACATATGCAATAGAAATTGGGCTTGAGGTTATCTATATCAATTTCATTAAAGGCCCAGTTCTCGCGTGTTTTTAAACTACCAAAGTGAAACGTAAACTGGGTCGAGGCCCATTCGTAGAAAATGCAATTTTTTACTTATTATACTTTACTTGCAAACACTTACAAAAATGGATTAATTGTTTTTTTGACTTTAAAATACGTATGATTATTTATCAGTATCTTTTGTTTTGATTTGTTTTACAAAAAGTTATAAAGATATTAGCAGAAACAGAAGCCGGATAAACTGAATTTATGGTGCTTTCTAAAGTTCTGACTGTTAATCTTTGCAAAAATCTACTTTCTCTGAAGCAATTTCTTGCTTGTAAATGTTAACAAGTTTTGCCCACCATGTGTTTGCATATATGCGTGTGTTGGCGCAGTTTCTTTTTCTTGAGCTCAGTTCAACTGTCACATATCCCTTTTTCAAGAATATGGGAATAGTGATCTCGTCGTGTTCAGTTTTTGCCGATTGACCGATTGGAATAATCAAGAAATGTGCATATATATATATGGCGTAAATGTAAGCCATGTTTTTCAATAAGTTTGAGTTGGAAGTCGGCTACTTTCTTCGTCATCAGAATATCAAATTATAAGTACTGTTAGAGTTTCCGGGCGAATGATCAAGTCGTTGTGCTCGAAAGAATGGCAATAGTAATAATATTTCAGTTCCATGATATTTAAGGAGGCATGGAATTGTTTCATGGTATGCGGTCCCATGTATTTCGATCAAGTGCCAATTTTTCCATCGTGTACTCGAGAATTAGGGAGTTATCATCAAGTGGTAGATGGAAAGAGGTGATTTATCACTATAGAGAAACAAAAAAAGCAGGAATTCAACCGATAGATCATGCTGTTTTCTCTCGTGTTCTCAAGGCTTGTGTGGCTCTATCATCACTTAAACTGGGATTGTCTGTACACTCATCCTTGATTAAGCAGGGATTCGAATCGTTCAATTCAGTTGGGAACTCGGTGATGGACTTCTATGCAAAACGTGGAGCATTAGACTCTGCGATGGGTGTTTTTAACTCCATGGATAGAAAAGACTCTGTATCATGGAATATAATACTTCACGCGTATCTCGATCGAGGTTTTTTCAAGGAAGGTTTTATCTTGTTCCTTCAAGCTAGAATGGCTAAATTTGAACCCAATGTCTCGACTTTGTTGCTCATAATTCAGGCATATTGCAGTCATGGAGCTTTTCTTGATGGTCAGACGTTTCATGGTTATCTGATTCAAAGTGGGCTGTGGAGCCTTACTTCAGTACAGAATTCGTTATTGAGTTTCTACACAGACATCGGAATGGAGTATGCAGAAAATCTTTTTGACGAAATTTATGATAAAGATGTGATCTCGTGGAGCGTTATGATCAGAGGTTATGGACATAGTGATGAAACTTTGTTTGCTTTAGAGACATTTAAACGGATGTTATCACAGTCTGGCATTGAAGCCGATGGACAAACAATGGTTAGTGTGATTAAAGGCTGCACCGATTTAGGGGACATCACAATTGGAAGTTTAGTTCACGCTTTTGTGCTTGTGAGAGGTCTAGATTATGATTTCTTTGTAGGAAATAGTATGATTGATTTTTATTGCAAATGCAGTGATATTGATTCTGCCATTAAAGCATTCAACGAGATGCCTTATAGAAACATTGTATCATGGAATTCTTTGTTATCTGGATTTGTTCATAATGACAAGCATTTAGAAGCATTAGCATTGTTTAGTTTGATGGGAAAGTCAGGAATCGATGCTGATGAGGTAACCTTAGTGAGCCTACTTCAAGCATGCAAGGTCTTAGGGCAACTTCGTCAATGCAAGTTGATACATTGTAAAGTTATCCGAGGAGGTTTTGAATCAAATGAATTGGCTATGAATTCCTTGATTGATGGATATGCAAAATGCAGTCAAATTAATCACGCATGGAGAATTTTCGGCCTAATAAAAAGACCAGATACTGTTACCTGGAGTACAATGATCTCAGGTTTCACACATTGTGGCATGCCTGATGAAGCAATTTCTATTTATTGTAAGATGCGACTTTCACTCGAAAAGCCTACAGCCATTACCCTTTTAAACCTTATCGAGGCCTGTGCACTTTCTGCTGAAATAAGAAGATCAAAATGGGTGCACGGCATAGCTACTAGGATGGGATTGGCGTCAAATGTGGTGGTTGGTACTGCAATGCTCGATATGTACTCGAAGTGTGGGGCGATAGAAACATCAAAAAAAGTCTTTGACCATATTTCCGAGAAAAATATTGTTTCTTGGACTGCTATTATAGCTGCATACGGTCTTAACGGGCTTCCACACGAGGCTCTATCTTTGCTTTCTAACATGAAAGCTCTCGGTTTGAATCCCAATCCCGTGACATCACTCTCCCTATTATCAGCATGCTGCCATGGGGGGTTGGTCGAAGAGGGGCTCTCTATTTTTAAAGATCTTGCAGAAAGGCATGGTGATGAACTAAAGTCGGAACATTTTTCTTGCCTCGTGGATTTGCTGGCTCGATCTGGGAACCTGGAAAAAGCAATGGATATAGTTAAGTCCATGAGATTTTCTATTCCAAGTGCATGGGGTGCGATTTTGAGTGCTTGCCGGAACTACGAGAACAGAGAATTTGCTGCGGATGCTCTTTCTCGGGTTCTTGAACTGGAACCATTGAGCTCTGCTGGTTATTTACTTGCATCGAGCATGTACGCAGCTGGAGGTTCATGGACAGATGCTTCTGGGATGAGACAATTGGTGAAGGAAAGAGGTTTAAAGGTGGTTGCTGGTTACAGTTTGGTGTGTCCGTAAATAACAATGTGTATAGTTCTACTGCAGGAGATAAGTATCATACATTGTCATCCTATACTGGACCCTGTAACTGCACAGTTGCATTTGTGTATGAATATTGTTATTGGAGCAATGACCCTGGCACCTTAGGAGCTTATTCCTTTGTATCGTCATTGCAGTAGGCAGGATCATACTACGGTAATGTAGGCAGGATAATAAAATGGTAACGACAATTTCTTTTCTGTTAGTTATTTTAATTTATAGAAAGTAAACTTTAATTGACTCTTGAATCTTGAAGGTATGGAGGCATTGTTGTATTTTGATCGACATAACAAGTTGTAATTTGTATGGTTTTAGCGTGAGTTCTGATACCATATTGAATTATCATGACCATCTCATCCGAAAGCTCTCGAGAGGATTGAATTTGTGAATTTGTATATAACATAACACCCACAATATGTGTAATTTGATCCAACATAATGCCATCACAAATTGAGAGTGAAAATAAGAGCCAAAATAGATCTATTAATCCAGCTTCACAATTTATTTAAATACAAATACAATGATATTAAAGGAAGAAAAAAAAGGGAAAAAACAAGAAAATGCATGGTACGTTCATGCATGTTGATTTGGCCCATAAAACTTACCCCTAACAATATTCACTCCCAACTTTGGCCATGGATGCAGCAAAGTATCTGAGTACACATATATACTTGTTTCAGTTTGTAGACACATTCATATATTAACTGAAAACACGTCTAGCTACGGATTAATATTTACCCTGTTAACTGGATATAAGTATATATGGATGAATGTATTTAATTAGCCAGTGCTGCGAAACCACCCTGTCTCATCATTTTCTTGAACTCCATAAAGTCGACCATGCCATCGCCATCTATGTCAACTTTCCCGATCATCTTCTTGCAATCCTCAACGGCGTTTCCATGGGTGAGGCCAAGAGATGCCAACACAGACTTCAGCTCGTCAGGGGTTATAAATCCATCCCCGTTTTGATCAAAGACATTGAACGCCTCTCTCATGTCGTGCTCCTCATCACGCTCATCCATGATGGTTTGGTACAATGCGCCAAACTCATCGAGATCGATACTACCATCTCCACTAAGGTCGATTTTCTCGATCATTTGAGTTAGTTCATCGTCGGATATGAAGATTCCCATGTTGTCCAAGAATTCATTCAGCTCGTCTTTTGTGATTCGTCCATCCCCGTTCCTATCGAACATTCGGAAAATGGTTTTCAGCTCATCGATATCCATTTTGTGGAGTGTGGGCGGAGAGGGGAAGACGAATGTGTTTTATTTATTTATTTTTTTGTTGTTGATGTTGTTGTTGTTAGTACTTATATATAGGTACCAAGAAGGAGGGAAGTAGGTCCTCAGCTTCTTAGGAACCAAGTACAAAATAATATTATTATTTAATAATTTGTATGCTAGGGAAATTATCTGAATAAATGGATAGCATTTCAAGAGATTTTAATGGTATAGGTTTATAAAAACGTTTTGTGGGGTGGTGAGTTGATGAGAAAATTTTGGAAAGTAAGTGGGAAATTGTGGTGCTAATTACAAAGTGATCCGAGGCAATGATGGAAAGTTGGAAGGTACGGTTTTAGTTTACGCGTATTGATACGGAAAATTGTGTGGCTCAATTCAAAAGCGCGTTGTTAATTGTGTATTTGGCTTTGTCCACATACATTACTAATCTCTTAGTTTTGTACAAAATAACGTGTCATTTTTTTTAACTTTGTTTAGTTTAGGACACTTGTCATGATTGAAAGATAGATACGATTAAGTATGTTCTTTAAACTATTCATCACCACGTGCATTAAAATTTTACCGCACGTTAGATACTATCAACCTAATTGTGACATAACAATTAACATACCATTCGGCATAGAATATTATTCGACATCGAATATTTTAAAATGTACTATAGTGCATGAGAGTACTGTGCATATTTCAAGAGATTCTATTTCTTTATGGCTAGATCTTATGCATGGAATTTATTATTTTAATAATCTATAATTGTCAAATATTGAAAGTTCTACAATTATTAGAATTACTTAGCCATGGTACAATTTGCATGAACAAACATGCAAAATATATTTAATTTAACTTGTTAATTTTAATTACTTCGGAAGAAAGACAACTATAGAACGCTCACCAAGAGAGTCGCTCATGCATGTAAATGTAATGGTGTGTTTTGAAACTCCAATTTTAGAAGTTGTTAAAGAAGGTAGAAGCAAAAATGGCTAATCCATCCTTATTTTCCGTGCTATTATTAAATTTATGACACATATACATATCTCAGTGGCGTGATCTTAATATATGCGACGATAAGTGATTACTAAAATAAGGACTTATTATAAAAAGTTGATTCTTTCATATCTTCATTAAATATAATCTAAAATAAGTGAACTTATCATAGATAATACTTTTCATAGATTTTGTGATTTTAACTAGTTATATGAATTAAATTAATTACCTAAACAAACCTACCCATTCGAAAGAGAATCTGTTAGGTTTTATCCCTCCAAAGTCTCTAATAAGCCAACCTAGTCAAAAATATTATAAAATCTTAACCATTTTGTAATTTGTATCTATTGCCTCCCAATTTCTAGGCCGAAAATCAAAATAGAGACGGACCAAGCTGAAGGTTTTGTCAAATATGGGGACCAAACTGCAATTTCACTTCTCTCTAAGTTTGAGCTTAGAATATAAATAAACAGATCGCGCCCAATTAGTATCTCCGATCAGCCGAATCGCCATGGTCAAGTTTCAATATTCTCTCAGTGTCACTCTCAGCCTACTCCTCGTTCTTCGATTTTCTCATCCAGTATCAGCTATTAGGTATTGCGATTTAACAGTTATTGCTGATGTTTTGATGTTAATCGATTTGTTTTTTTGTATCAATTTCAGTTTATTCGCGTTTGTTGATTTCAATTTATTGCGCGTAATTCGTTGTGTTGTGGATTGAGTTTGTATTTGATGTAATTGTATAGTAAAATGTTGACGGATTGAAGATTACATGATATCAACTGATGATGATTGTTGCAAAATTTTAATTTGTTTTTGGATTTTACACATGGATGAAGTTTTAGGGTTAATAGGTTTGATTCATATGGCAGGGACATGCGAAAATATGCAAAGCGGAGTTGTCAAACGACTGTTCAGGGACGATTTTTAATTGCTGATGATAATGGTATTGCACTTCCTTTAGTTATTGATTGCGTATTTTTGATCGAATTCGTTTTGACTGGTGGTGATGTCTTACTTTTTGAATTTTGAGGAGATAACATGTAATAGAGTTGCTAGGATGACAGTGATAATAGGAAGAACAACTTCGCTTACTTGTTAGGATTAGTGAGTTTGCGAAGAAGCACTAAACTAGACTTTGGCCTCGTGTTTTTATGAGTTTGAGGCCATCCAGGATGGCCTATCTGAAGTGCGGTGAGCCATCCTCAAGGACTTTGTCAGTAATTAATTGCCCTAGTGCTCTAGGTCCAGAGCAAGATGATACCAACGGTTAACGGAGATAGTGACACTTTGATAATTGCTGGAAAATTGATGGTTGGAAGACAGAACCATGAGCAAGCTGATGACTACCATTGTTTGGCAAAAAATTCTGCACAACTGATGGTTAAAAAATAACCAAGTGTGTGTATGCAGGTTTGAGTGTGTCTGTGATATCATTGTGTTTATTTCTTCACATTGTGGTATATATAAGTATTATGGCATCTAGTTCTTTATTCACGTTGTCTACAATCGACAATGTTCATCGATACATTCTGATCTTATCCAATTCCCTAACCCTTGTTGTAGTAGTGATAATTTCCAACTTCTAGGCACAGTTAGTTGACTTGTAAAGAGTTTGAGCAGAGAAAATAATTGAATTTGATGTTCGAGGCAGTTATAGTCATAATGAGATTTCGTTATTGTAGGTTTTGTATGTGATGCATTGTCAGTTGATCCACTGTCCCGTTGCTGCCCCGGAAAAGAAGATCAGTTCTCTTGTCAGTGAGTTATCTCGTTGTCCTTCGATTTTCATGTTTCAATTCCCTCCATTCCATCGGTATTGGTCCTTCTCACCTTGTCAGGTGGACCAGAATTTGCACAGTTTCCAAATTCGAACTCCATTGTTTCGTTCTCTCTTACTTTTTCCACACAAAAGGCCAACAGAAGAGCAAATATTGTCATCATAAATCTGAAAATTTTGAACTTCGTAAAAGAAAAGAAATAGATGCTATGAAATATAATCTAAAAGTCAGTTTTAAATGCTAATACTATAATGATGTAATTTTTAAATCTACTATCTATCGCTGGATAACTTTCCTTTTCTTCCCAACTTTTTCCATCTTTATCACTTTGCAGTGGATGCAATACTGTTTCTCAGTGTTGCAACTCATACGAGTTTTGTGTTTCCTGCTGCTTGGATCCAGCTGTGGTAAGATTTTTTACTCATTTGTTTATTTTCTCTTATGGTTTTGTAAATAATTCTTAAATTTTAACGACAGTCAACTTGTGTCACAGACTCGTAAAGAACTTGCGTTAAAGGTCAAAGTAGCAAAGCCTGCGTCTGCTGGTAAATCTGATTTTACATCAACTAGCATGATTGGTTAAATGCTGTTTATGCTATTGGTTATGTTTTTATCATGAAAATTTTCTTGAGGGAAGATTATATAATATATATATATATATATATATATATATATATATATCATTACCTCGATTAGCCTTTAGACGAAGGGCTTTTGACATCTGATATATAATTGATCTCATCTTATTGCGGGTTTGGATGGTCTCTAGTTTTGATTTTAATCCATGCACGTTTTGGATTGTGTTCGTAAGAAAGATCCTAGTTTTTACCTGGTGTGCATAATTAATCATTGTTGTTATCTGTATTAATTGCTTATTCTAGTTGTGGAATGTGATTCACAGGAACATATGACAGTGTTTTTGATTTTTGTGCGGGGAGGTGTCGCCACAATTCTGAGAGTGTGGTATGATATTGTTCTTGGTTGATTTTGATTTTCATGTGAGCAATTGTATACTTGCTGATTCTCGACATGTCTGCTGGCATCTGACATTGTTTTATGATATTTCAGGTACATGAAAATGCTTATCTGAGTGAATATCATCACTGTTTTTCCATCTCATCCAATTCTTCAGGTCAGTGAAGAAATCGTTTGCTTATCAATGTTTGCTTTCTATTTGGTTGCCTTCGAGTTGAACACTAATTGGCTTGACCTATAACACCTACGTGGCTCAACCCGTTTTATAATGGATCATGGAGCGCGAATGACATAGAGAGATCTACATTTCCATATCTTCGAATTAGATGCAACAAAGTGGAAGAGCACGAGGAACCAACTGTAGGGTGCAACGATCCATTGATCATGTGTGATGAATCAAAATAACATATTCATTCAGTTACTAAGCCAACTTCCTTATTATTATAAATAGGTCCCTTCATCCTTCGTCTCTATTCATTCATATCTTTTCTTTTATCTCTTGTACGAATTCTTTATTTTCTGTTCACGCCCTCTTCCATTATCTCTTGTTTTCTTCCTTCTCTGTGGTTTAGAATATGTTTGATTTCATGAGATTTACGGTGCTACTGACTGGAGTAATATTAAGGGATAATTAGTTTAGTACCTCCTTATGTTTGGTCGAATTAAGATTTCATTTAACGACTTAATAGTGTTATCGAGACACTCTTTAAAATTAGAGAAAAACAAACCAGTTAGTCCGCTTGAGATTTAAATAACCTTAATTCTAAATTTTGAAAAGATAATACGGAAAAACCCCTCTGTAAGTCTTAGAGCACGTCTTGAAACTATTCAAACATGAGGAAACCTTTCTAACTAAGATCAAATAAGAACTAAATATAAGGGATAATTTCAGCGACCTCTGAAACATGACGTAATACTACTCACGCCCCTGAGGTTTAATAACACCCCTCTAATGTTTAACTTTCTTGGCAAAACTGTTATTTTTTGAGAAAATGATATTTCTACATTTTAATTTATTGTTATCAAAGTATTTTGAAACATAAAGTATTGTGGAAAAGTTAAAACTACAAGAATATCTCACAATTCAAGTTTTGTGCTTGTTTATAAAGTTATAATATTAAATACATTGAAACAACTTATCACAAGTTTTATAATATAAAACAATTCTACAACATAGTTTATGGTGGTAGACTTTGTCTATGTAAGTATTTTTTGCCCCTACTTAGTAAGGAGGACCAAGATCAAAATCGAGGCATAAGTGGTGTCACCGCTTTAGGTTCAGAACTAAGGGCGGTGAAGTCGTTACAAGGGACTAACTCCACCGTGCCACTCATATTGCGAGATTGGAGTCGGTGATGAGCCTCCTCGGCCCGTAGGTTGTTGCCCCCTTCTCTGATGCAAGAGTCGCGAAATTGATGCCGTTGGATAGCGTAATCTTTTTGGACTAACATTTGTGTAATTAAACCAAACTTCACGAGCGCAACTATAGTTATCCCTAATTATACTTCTAGGACATATGACTATTTAAAATATTACATATTTAAAAAATACAAATTGCAAGTAAAAGCTAAAAACTAAACATAAACTTGCTTTATGTAAGTAAGAACTTCCAAAATTAAATGTGTGCTCTTCTTCTTGTCCTTGTCTCTACTTAATTTTATGACACAAAAGGGCGCAAGTCCAACAGGGAAAGCCTCATTTTTGTCCTCTAGCATTAAGATACCAAATCTCAAGTATCCAACCTCACCCTCATTCAGCCAATCACATCCCACCTTCTTATTTTCCTTGATGACCCTATTCACTTCACTCTTCA
The DNA here is from genome assembly GCA_946800315.1 of Misopates orontium. Lineage (NCBI taxonomy): Eukaryota > Viridiplantae > Streptophyta > Magnoliopsida > Lamiales > Plantaginaceae > Misopates > Misopates orontium. Next base: position 5,202,148 of record OX326947.1, read on the forward strand.
CTCATTTCTTATCTCTCCACAACAAAACTCTTAACTTCATCACATCTCTTCACTCCCTCCTCTCTTCTTGTCCAAAAAAACAAACACAACCTATTACTCTCTTCAAAAAAATACAACCCACAAACTCTTTCAAAAAATTTCTTTCAATAATGGCCACCAATGCCTTCAAGTCTATAACACACCACCACAACACCCTTCAACGTCGCCACCCCATAGACCACTACCTCTCCACCACAAAACACACATTTTCCTTCAACCCCACCACCCCTACCCACCCCCACACCCCAACCCTCTCCCTCTCCCTCTCCACAACTTACGCCATTTCCTCCACTACCCCTACCCCTACTACCCCCACCCCGAGCACCCCCCAAGCCAACACCTTCGACGTCCTCAGCCAACATTTATCCACCAAAAACTACCGAGAAGCCGACGAGGAAACACGTCGCCTACTTATCGCTCTCGCGGGCGAACAAGCGGTTAAAAGAGGCTACGTTTTCTTCTCAGAAGTCCAATTCATATCAGAAGACGATCTTAAAACCATGGACAAACTATGGAGAGAAAACAGTGATGGTAAATTTGGGTACAGTGTGCAGAAAAAGATATGGAAGAAAATGAACAAGGACTTCACCAAATTCTTTATCAAAGTTGGGTGGATGAAGAGGCTTGAGAGCTCTGAGGTTGAGCAGTATAATTACAGGGCTTTTCCCAATGAGTTTATTTGGGAAATGGAAGAAGGTACACCTGAGGGACATTTGCCGTTGACTAATGCACTAAGGGGTACACAGCTTTTGACTTGTATTTTCAACCATCCTGCTTTTGAAGATGATGATAATGAGGATGAGGAAATTGAGGTTAAAGAACAAGGGAGTAGTAATGGGAGCAAAGGGTTGGGTAATAGGATCTTTAAAACAAGCTACACTTTCTAATTAAATTTGTTTAATTGGCTCTGATGATAATTTGTATTGTACTATTGAAAATTTTATATTGATATATATATAAGCTTTTTGTAAAGTGTGGTGAGCTTTTTAGTTTTAAATGAGTTCTCTTATGTTCTGTTCTGCATTTTTTGACTTGTGAAATTCTCTGTGATAGGCAGGTTTTTTTTTGGATGTTTAGTGTTACTTTTGCAGATATAGTTGTTGGCTATTATTTAAATCTTTTTGAACGCAATTATGTTTGTTATATTGGCATATTGTTAAAGTTGTTACTTGTTAGTTACGTTTACTAAAACAGAGTACTAGCGTCCACTGCTATCTATGTAGTCATTTTCATACGATTAATCTTCTTTTACCACATTCTATGGGCTAATAAGTATAATTTGTTTCGCTATTAATAACATCTTCTAGTCTTGACGTTAACATTAAATGTTGATTAATATTATGTCGCTGAATTCATTTCAAATAGCCAACAACATTCTTGCACAAAAGTACGAAGTCTAGTATTAGTGTATTAGTACCTATAAAATTATGGCTTTTGTCTTTAAGGAATGTTGTCAAAAGAAGTACCAACAAAATATTCTTCTATTGGTATAATTACTTATTTCACTAGGACGAAAAAACTTACCTACAGAGAAATTTGTAGGTGAAGTTATTACCAAAAGAAAATATAGACTTCTCCGCCAGAAATCGCCTTTTTTTGTTTTCTAGTAGCGCGCAAATATGTCGCCGTAAAGCGGGAAAATTTCGTTTTTTGTCATTTAATGATGCCACTATCCATTTTGGTCATGTAATGTGTACATCTCCAATTTGGTCCTCGTAGATGCGATTTTTTTAGATTTTGGTACTCCACCAATTCGTGGAGACTCGGAATACCTTTATTCGATCTTTTTTTTTTACCTATCACGTGGAGAAATTATTTCGTGCAACTGTTGTAGAGTGAGGTGGCATAACAAGTCGGTTATTTGTATAGATGAACGGATGGGATGGGATTATGTGGAAGTTATTTTCTATAATTTAGGAAAATGTTTTAATCACAATTGTTGGTTGCACCACGTCAGCAATACAACAATTGCATAAAATAATTTTTCTATCACGTGTGAGTTTTGATGAGAGAATCTATCCAAAAGGCTAAAACACATTAATCATTCCCCGTGCAATAACAATAATTTTCTAATATGAAGATGGTCAATACTAAAAGAATATAAATTGATTTAATAAATAACCTCTCTATCAATTACAATAAGGTATCATACAAATTAAATTACAAAAAATATCTTTTTAATTTGACCATTGCATTACATAAGAGTGTCAAATTTGATGCCAACACTTGGTAGTTTGGTCGTTAGTCCTGCTGCATGTGTCTTAAAGCAACTTATAGAACAAGAAATTACAACGTAACCACACACGACACATCCTCTACTTACAACCTTAATTAATCCCTATCCCATAAAAACACAGACGACCATCACTTAATTATTTTCTTCACAAAATGAAGCCCAAAAGAAGATGTATGTATTATTAGGCTTTCACCTGCACAGATTTATCCTTAAAAAGTTTGATGCTAAGAGCACTCATCATTGCCCGAGAGTATTGTCGAGAACCCATCTTCCAGTCCATGCCTGTTGTCATCATGGCTTTGAACTCAGGAAAACTGATACGTCCGTCCTGCAATACATGCAAAAATTTTGTCGTCTTAATTTTTTTCGAAGAGAAACGATAATCAAATTTGAAATATAAAAAAAAAAACAAATATTATAAATAATCATTGAATATAACAAGTACACTACAAAATAAAGATGGGACATTGTGAACTTTTTGATATCACATGCGGTGAATTGTCTATTTTTTTTCTTCACTTGGGGCCAATTTGTCAAAAAAAAAAAAAAAAAAAAATTATACATAAAACTTGCTAACAATAAGTGTTTTCCCATTAAATTAACTAAAATCAAAACTAGCAGAACAAGAAACACATACCAATTATAACCATCACAAATCACTAATTGCAAAAAACGGCCCTATATATGTATGTATATGTGCAAGGAAATTAAGACAAAAATGCAGTAATTAGAGTAATTACCTTGTCTAAATCAGCATCAAAAATAATATCTTTGACAACCTGATCATTAGTGGGACCAAGTAGCTCATCCAACAAAGCTTCTCTTAACTCTTCAAACTCGATGAACCCACTCTTGTTCTTGTCGAAGTAGAGAAATGCTTGATGCAAATGTTCGTCGTTGCCTATCCTTTTCAAGTGCACGGCCAGTGTCACAAACTCTTCACAGTTGAGCATGCCGTTCCCATCGAAATCAGCCTTTCAATTTAACCAACACAAAACAGTTCAGTATATAAGTTTACAATTAAAACTAAATTGGTTCTAGAGATGAAATGTGAAACATAGATTCTATGTGAGAAGTGTTACGCAGCATTACTACGATGATAGAAGAACAAACACAAGAACGTCAATAAAAGACTCAAATATTTATTTATCAAGTTCGTTAAAATGACTACGTCTCTGCAGGTGTCGCCCCTAGCCACGACTTGTCGCTAGCTAGCTTTGATGAGTCACATTATAAATTATTTATATTAGAAGTACAATCCTAATGAAATCTTTCATAGATTTTGAAACATGAGCTTGGTGTACACATGCAACGAAGACAAACAGTAGTATGTAACTATTTGGACGAAAGCCTCAAGATTGTGACTTATTTTGATGAAAGACTCAACATGTGACACACTAACTACTTCTCTAACATACTTAAATGATAAAAAATTAATATAGCTTTCCAAAAATATGTAAGATTTAGAAAATAACTTTTATGTATATATTTGAAAATGATCTGTTTATGCATATATATATATATATATATATATATATATATATATATATATATATACTTACAGCATCAAGTAATAATTGGACATCAGGGTCGGGAACTGGTTGTCCTATCATACAAAGACCTTCTTTCAACTCCTGAAAACTCAAATTCCCATTTTTATCTGTGTCCATCATATGGAACATCTGCTTTATTCCGTGGACTTGCTCATCTGGCAAGTTGTCTGCTACCACCTGTTATATATATACAAATTAATACAAAAATCACTAAGTCATTTGATCAATGAACTTCAAACATTAATTGTAAAACAAACTTGTAAATATAATTATATGTATCTAAAATTGAATAAATATAGCCTCGACGACTTACTCGGACGACCCTTTTCTTGAATTTGTTCATCAACGAGAACTGCTTAATTCTTGTTCCAACACGTTCTCCCAGAGACACATTTGGAGCCGTATTAGCATTTTGTAACCACCGATTTTCTTTACCATAAAAATGAAGACATTTTCGTTATTCACACATGAGAAAAATATAGTAAAAATTAGATCGTGTAACAAATTAGAAACTTAAAAATATTGCATTGAGATTTGTACGTACCTAAGACTTCCTCAACGGTTAGGCGGCTGTAAGGATTTGGTTCGAGCATACCTCGTACAAGTTCCTTAGCATCCTCGGAGATTCTAGGCCATGGATCCCTCTGAAAATCTATCCCACCCTGGACTATTGCATGTGCGATACCCTCTTCCGTTTCTGCGCTAGATCATACACCCCAACCCCTCTCATTTAAGAATTTAATCACAGATTAATCAAGAAAAAGATATAATACATAAATGAGCGATACATATTTTACTAAGAGTATCGTTATTAAGGTGCAAATATAGCAAGTTAAGTATTATGATATAAAAGGAGGAAGTAATTCATGGTTTACCTGCCCAAAAAGGAGGAACTCCACATAATAAGATGTAAAGAATAACGCCTGCACTCCAAACATCAACTTCTGGTCCATAATTACGCCTCAAAACTTCAGGGGCCATGTAATATGGGCTTCCGACAATCTCGGAAAATCTTTGATCTAGTACAGTAATTAAAATATTAATTGATATCTAGAATAAGACATGTGTTGTGGAGATGGATTCATAACAATACAAATTGCATTTTTATTTAGTCAATACTCAATAGTTTCTAATAACCAACGAAGTTATCAGGCATAAAGCAAAATATATGAATCATGCTTTTCGAAGTACAAACAGTGTATACCTAAATAACCCGATAAAATATGGAAAGGTAATTATAACGAAAATTGTAAGTTAAAAAACAAGATTTATGCTAAGAAAGTTATTATTGCTCTATTTTTTAGACTAACCTCAAATTAAAGTTAATGGGCCAAAATTGCATGCATTTTGCTCGAAAATGAATCGTTGGTGCGTGACTAATTTTATCATGGAGCATCTTAGGATCACTCAAGCTGAACCAAAAAATTGGAGATGTACTTGCTTGTACATACCTGGCTTGAAGAATATGGAAAGGCCAAAATCAATTGCCTTTATTGGGGCATTTTCACCATCATGTGCATATAAAAAGTTCTCAGGCTTTAAATCTCTATGTATAACTCCATGTTCATGGCATACCTAATAAGAGGATATTATATAATTGAGTAAGGAATTAACATGTATAAATATATTTATAGGAGAGAGTAAAAACATTTAGAACTATTGGAACATTTAGAACAAGATGTTGGCCTATCAAAAATAAAATCAATAAAATGTGTTAAACAAAAGGTTTTGGGATTTCATAACAAACATACCTTGACAACCTCAAGGATGGTCTTGGTAACAAGTGCAGCAGCTCTCTCACTATAATGCCCTCTCGCCACAATCCTATCGAAAAGCTCCCCACCTTCACAAAGTTCCATCACAAGATAAATCGCTTCTTTATCTTCAAAAACCTCTTTATACCTCACAATATTAGGATGTTTAGGCAAATGCCTCATTATATCCACCTCCCTCCTCACATCCTCAATATCAATCTCCGTCCGAAGCTTCATTTTCGATATCTTCTTACACGCCAAACTCTCACCATTATTGTCGTCGAAACATTGATACGTGACACCAAACTCTCCCCTCCCCAACTCCTTGCCGAATCGATATTTCTTATGAATCTCGTTGCCATCCGGATCTTTCAATACGTTGATCGGCCGGGAGAATTTTTGAGACGAGGCCGAGCTCTTTTTCCCTCCGATTTTGCTGTTTTCGTGATGGTCGTCGGTCGTGCATGTTTTGCCTTGTTTGTTTCTCCTCAAATGAAGGTGGTTGGCTTGAAGGGACATGCACGTTCCCATGGGAATTGTGGGGATTAATATGTATTACTTCCTTTTTTATGTTTATTCTACCCCGGCCCCTTAATTCTCTATTTTTTTTCTTGTTTTATGTATGAGTTTTGCCCTGCTATACATACATTTTCATGGCTCTTGACATCCCAAAGGAACAAAGGGAAGGTGGAAAGCCAGAGAGAGAAGATCAAAGATAGAGATTTGTGTTGTTGAATTTGGTATAAGTGTGGTTGGTTTTCATTCCCCGAATTTAACTCTAATCCTCAAGATCTGCTGGCCTGTATTTTATTTGTAAACTAATTGATATCTAGACTTTAAATCATACGTATCAATGAGTTGATGTTAGAAAACCGTCTTGTTAAATTGTATTTTAGCCTTCATTTAAATATGTTAAAACTCCTTAAAAATATAAATATATTATTAAGCTACTAGAAGAAATGAGTTGATGCAGATTTGTGGTTAAATAGTCCAACTAAACTAATGGGGCAACTCATCTTTACATTGAGTTAAAGCTCAAATAAAATATATGAATACTTGTTGACGTTTCCTTAAGCTGCTCGTTAAGTCGTCTTGTACTGATTTTTACAAGATGGCTTTGAAACCAAGTCTGTAATTGTAGGGTGCTTGAGCTATTTTATTTTTGACGGAAGGGTTATGATTTTTAGCATTTCCAATATTTACTTTTGTCACTTTGTATAGATATATGTTAAGCTTATTATAGGAGTAGTAAATAGTTTGAAGTAGGGGATATTTGTTGACAAGTTTTGCGTGTGGAGGCGACTCTCTATCCCAGAATACTGTTTATTGTAGTGCACACGTTGATGAACATCATTTAAATAAGCAATCTTTGTATTTACTATTTAGGTGGTGTATGCAAACTCTTTTCTAAAAGAACAAATTCATAATTTGAATTGAACCTGTAAAATTATGTTTAGGCCATAAGTTTAGAGTGTTTGAAAAAAATAATTTAAAAGCTTACCATAAGTCGAGGTGTTTGGGAAAAAAATAAAAACTCGTAGAAATATAATATTTTTTATTGAAAATAACCACCACAAGCTAAAAACAGATTTATAGCAATTTCTAGATTGTGGGTATTTTTTTGTTTAAAATAAGTGTGCTTATGAGATTTTAGCTCGTTAATCAAACACCCTAAAAGTGCTTAAATAGAATTAAAAACAGATTATAACTTTTTAGGAGATTCCAAAAACCACCTTAGCAATGCCTTTAGTGTAAACTGTCTGTATCTTTATATTCTATTTTCATTGCCCGTGAGCCATACTTACACAGACAGCGTAGAGCCCCAGTCTAAATTATGATGCTGCAAAGTTTGTTATCTATAAAACGGATATATTTAAACTCGTTGCTCTGGACTTGTTGCGACTTTTTCATAAGCAATATTCATTTGGACGACTCTGTTATATTCACTTTTCACAATTCCAGGTTTAGATTTCCCTTCCGTTGGGATATACCACGCTAAAATGTAAAATTATAAAACTCAAAATTAAATAAGTTAAAAGGTAAGAAACTGAACACGTGCACCGCTAACATATTATAGTTAATAAGATTCAAAAGTTACATACGCGTGAAGAACTACCAATAAAAAATGAAATCTATTTAGATACACAGAGATGGAAAACTATCCTAACCATTCTTCGTGAGTAGAGGAAGTTACAGTCGATTCATTTGATAATAATATCCCATTTTATATAAACTTCAATGCAACTCTTAAAGAAGAAAAACTGAAACAATAAATACAACAAAATGGAAAAACAATCAGAAACATTCAAACACACACGTACAAACACCCAAATACTAAAAATTGAAGATAATAAAATTAGTAACAGTACGAAAGAAACAAAAAGCGTCATAAAGATGCACGAGTCAACGTCAAAACATATAATACATGGCAACATACTCTAAAACATGCCTTGAACGTCAACGTCAAAACATATAATACAAAATTCTCCAACCAACCACATTAATTTAAGATAACCAACCAAGATACACAAGTAATTCTGTGCATAAGGACAGAGAAGCTTAATTAAAATTTGGCTGCAGAATACATCAAATATAACATGTTCATTCTATTCATTTCTGGTGAAGAACAAAAAATATCAGCTCCGTTTTCAATTACAAAACACCAGGGGGAGGGGTACCTCACAAAATGTTTGTATACATCCATCAAAACTATATATAGTAATCTAATTCACAAACGCACTTACGTTAAGTTCAAAAGAAATTGACAACAAATATGGACTCAAGTCAAGAACAAGTCTTAATCTGATGTCGGGATTGACTGTATATCTAAGTTGAAACATAAACTTTGTCACCTTTTTTATGCATGCCCACCACCTGGCGACGTGATGTCGCAAATTGCACTTTACTTTTCACTTTAAGCTGAGACGCATATCCCAAACCGATCCTACAGAGAAAATAGTATCAATGGAAAACACAGTACTACAAATGATTTTTTGCAACAAAAACTGTCATCAGTCCAGGTTACACGCTCCTAAATCAATACCATTCCATATCATGTTTTAAAGTGTAAAACAACAAGTGGGAAAAGTTCAAGGTGTAAAGTTTACAATATCACGCTTCTGTCTATGATATGATGTTGTCCTGTTTCTTTCTTGAATTGTGAGTTAGCATTCGCTACTCCCTAAGAGGATATTTACTAACTAATCATCCATTTGAAATTGGTATATGGCTGACAAGAAATTTTGAAGATTATCTCCTAAGATTTTTCTCACTTGTCCACACTAACTCTTAAATCACATCCGAATGTCAATACATTGAGCTAGATAAATCTACAATTTATTCTAAGAAATATAATAAACACTAATGGTTACTCTTAGAAGACAATTTGAAGGTTACCTCAAAATTTCCATGCTCTTCTCCCACCACTGATGAAAACATTAGTGACAATCATGAATCACCAACTGTGAATACCAGTACATAGAACACGGTTCCGCATTGTAGAGGATCCAAAAGACAATCTGCTACATATGCTCAATATAAAGTTCAAAATTTTCATTTTACCGCCAGGGACGCAGATGCCGCTGAGGCCTCAGCTATTAATGCAACAGGCTGACGAGCCTGCATGCAAGCCCCTATCTCAAAAGGACGCAATTCAAAACCATCGAAAAGAAGATTTACACCAGGAAGAATCACTTCTTTGCTGTCGGTATCCTCTGATTCACCTTTAGCCGAACCTACTCTCGGCGAATCGTCACCAGGCCTAGTGCAAGCCTCATAAACTGGACTCAAAGCATAAGATCTGCAAAAACATTCAGAAGTATCATAATCAAATTTAAAGATGTCAAATTAGTTCCAAATATGTAACTCTACCAATTCACACTCCAAATACTAAAAAAAAGAAGGGTCAATTGCGTTTCGCCCCTCGACGTTTGGGGTGTTTTGCAAAGTCCCCCCTAACGTTTCAAAATGAGCACTTTGCCCCCAAAAGTTTGTCAAAATGTGACGATTTGCCTCCTGATGTCAAATCTAATGGATGAAAAGATAGCCACGTGGCAAAAATGGACGGTAGATCAAGGACTCAGGGGGCAAATTACAAACGTTAGGGGGTAAAGTGCTCTTTTTGAAACGTTAGGGGGCACTTCGCAAAACACCCCAAATGATAGGGGGGTGATCGCTATTGACCCAAAAAAGAAAGAAAATGTCTGGTAGTACCCTAATACAGCACATTGTTTCTAAATATTCCAAAACTAAAAGAAGAAAAGGAACACTCTTATGATTTTATAAAGAACCAGTGACAAATTTTTGGCAAATTTTCCATCAATGTGAGACAAAAGTCTCACAATGCACAAGAATTAAAGAATTTAGACAGGGCCTCATTTGGTGGCACCTATAAGTTATACAGGCAATAAACTGATAAAGGAAAAGGAAGTACACTATCAGTTTATAAAGTACCTCAATTTCCTTCAAAGATAATTTTACTCGAATAGTCTTTAATTTGAGAATATTTCCTGAAATTTGGTCCAAATGTCCCTTTCTATTGCATTGATGTATTAGGGTCTCACACGTTTATGAATTCAAACATCAGTAATGACGCACCTTAGGATGTTACCATCAAAACTCAAAACTTCAGTCCGGTAACGATGCCTGTTAGCAAGCTTTACTCTTTGGCGCTCACTTAAGGCACCTGATATAGGAGAAGAAGGATCTGCAAGCGGGTTCCATTTTCCACTCGCATAAGTTGTTAGTTGTCGAGATGAATTCCTTTCCTTCGGTTGGTCTTTCTGGTAGAGAATTTTTGCAGTAGGGCCTGTGGCTTGGTACTCTGCACAAACATCACGTAACCTGCTTCTTAAGTCTTGCATTGCTTCATGATGCTCATTCGTTAAGTCTGTCTGAAGTAACTGTGAAGAAACCACTCTTTTACATATACTGTTGCATAATTTGGGACTGAAAAGTGGAATACCAAATTCGGCACTCAATGGAACCCATTCATACTTCTCATCATCAACAGAAAGGTTCTCTGTGTCTCCCTCTTTAAAAAGTCTTAATAGACGAATATAACCGATGGTCCATAAATTTATTTTATTTGAAATATCAAGCAACAGCGAGTTTATCTTGGAACTTTCATTTCTGGATAGTCCCAGTTCCTCCCCAATACAAGCCATTGAACCATCACTGTTCTTCAAAGGCAACGGAACATCCAGAGTAACAGCTTTACCACCATCGTCGAGATCATATCTGCTCAGCGGTTGAACCAGCACAGCAGAGTATTTCAGAAGAGAATTCAAACAATGTAAGAGTATGCTTCCCTTAACTAAATTCCCTTCAAATTTTCCGCCCAAACCCCCAATGCTAGATCCATCCCATGACCATATAAGGGCTTTCTCACAGCCAGCTAATGGTGCAGGAAGCAATCTTAAACACTGACCTTTCATTAGAACAACTGAAAGAGGCCCACAGGAAACAGCAGAATATATCACCAATTTCATCCAGGGAGTCATAGAAGAATGCGATGGAGGACCAAAATGAATAGGGCCCTTGGGTCCAGGCAAAACAGAAGAATGAGGCAATGGAATCATAGACATGATAATGTCATAGTCACGAAGAAATAGACGGTCCAAGGTAGCTGGAGCCAAAGCAGCCAAGCTTTCACAGCGAAGAATATCGACTCGGTATTTCTTATGTTTCTTCATCTCTTTTCCTGTACCCAAAACTTCAACAGGGTCTGATTTTTCTTCATTCTGGGAACTAAGACCTAATTTGGAATGGTCAGAGAGAGAATCTGCTTCTTCGGGTAATGTAGAAAAATTGCTATCTCTAGCATCACCATATGAAGCGTCATCAGAACTATTATCCTCAGGCACTTGGGAGTCCACATTATCCTCCATCTTCGATTCAGATTTATTTGGACCTGAATCTCCGGACTTCTCATCTTGATGTGCATCATTCACCAAAGTAGTATCTTCAGTATGGACCGATACTGACTCTATATTCTCTGTTCCATCAACACCACCAGACGTAAGGCATTCCAGGATACACCTGAGGCTGAAAGCATGATTAGCAAACTCCTGCAATTCTCCTTCAAATTTGGTACCCTCTAGTGTTATAAGATCTTTACAAAGATCTGCAATGCTTGCATGACCCAGTTTCCCTGCTTCATACAGAGTGACAGCATGAGATTTCAGACCTGCATCAGAAATACGAGAGCAAAAAAGTTAATTCAGCGACAAAGTCGTGAACATGTTGATGTTCAGCATAGATGCCGCAGTAGTTCATATAATCTAACAGCAAGAGAGAGATAAGCAGCATCAAATGCAGATATCCCCCAGAAAAACCACGGGAGAATTAAGGAAGAAAGCAGTCAAACTAGAAGTGTCCAATAAATAGAAATTTCTTAGAAGAAAATGATGCTGGCAAGAAGAGCTAAAGATATATGCATGCTGCATAGTGTATAGTGAACTTCGGAGAAACAACAAATATATTCCAAGCAACAACTTATCCATTTCTCTTCCCCACCCCATCCAACAGCAGGTAGCAAGTACATTACATAAAGAAGCCTATTTCCCTTTTTTGCAGTCAGTTCATGGTAGTTAATCATTTTAACATCAATTAAGATTTTTTTATTTTTCATCTTTAATCAGTTCATGGTCCCAAAAATAATCCTAATCATCAGAGTAATGACGAAATTTGAATCCCAATATGACCAGGACTAAAATAATAATCAAGTTGGGAGGTTAGTATATATAAACTTCATGAAAATATTAACGACAAAATATGAACCCAGTATGAATAGAACTAAAATGAAAATCTACTTGAGAAGTAAGCATATATTCATTTCGAGTAAATAGTGAAGCAATGAATAGAAACAAAATGAAAATCAACGGGATCAATGGGAGGGGGAAAAAAGGAAAGAGGAAAGATGAGATAGCAATATAGGTGTGACCTGGTGAAACAGATCCCATCATGAGATAAGATGTTATATTAGCATCCACAACAAAAGCTACACGAGCACAATCAGCAGCTGGGCGATAATTTTCTGTCCATAATGCATCTCCTTGTTGGAGAGCACTGCCATCACCAGATATATTTGCAGAGCTCGTAGTAGCATGAGAACCTTCTTCATCACTAAGTAAACTTTTAGGAGATCCAGGAACATTTGATTCTTGAAGAATAGATCCAGGATCTATAATTTTTACTGCCCATCCCAATCGACAAGCAAAGGATGCGGCAGCTTGTAGCCGAGTGAGATCAGCTTGCAGTGTTGTTGACAATTCAGCAACAGTTGAATGCTCACTTGACACTACAAAAACAGCATAAAGCAACCTGGAAGATGGAATTTATAGTATCCAATTCTCAAATTCCAAGTATACTTCTTTAATCTATAATTCCACATGAAAGGAGGGTAAGGTAGTTGACTTACTCCTCAATGGGATCCTCATATAACTGCTCTCTGTTTGAAACAAATCCTTCCAGCCTAGAAACTGTAAAGCACAGATATAGAATCTTAACTCTGTAAAAGTTCGACTCATAATATATAACATTTCATGGAGAAATACTTCATCAGCTCAATTTTAACAGCTCATTTAAATTACCTTTAAAACGATCATCAGGATAGACGGGAACATCAAAGTAGACAAGCCCCCGGCGAAAAAGGCCCTTAATAATTTCAGGATCAAAGAGGATAAATGAATTTGCTTCCTCCTTACAGATTTTATCAATGGTTGCCATTTCTTCTTCTGAGAGTTTCTGGAGACAAGGAAATGAAAGGGAGTTCAATGGAGAGCCAACTTCATCAGTTAGATAGAACTTGAGGTGATACCTTCAGCAATCTTAACAGAGAAAATTGATTAAAAGAATTCTTACCTTGAATTCTTCCAGAGTAAAGTTGACAAGACAAACTCCCCACCATGGCTCAATCGCGAAGTCCACAGGTTCTGTTGGCAAGAGTTCTTTAGCAATAGACTTGTTCAGCTTCCACATGATTTTCTGGAGGACTCCAATAAGTTCAATGTCAAATTAGACAGACAACAAAGCAAAACTATCTGGTCCTATATGAATATGTAAGGAGCTGAAATTGCAAGAGGGCACTTCACGACAATAACAAGAGATCTGTGTCCACTACTAGTACACCTTCAGAACCTTAGACTAGCTTCTTCAACCCAGCAACTTATGCATCGAAAGGTCAGATATTCAAGCCAGATTAAACTTCAGACAAACCTTGCAAGTGTATTTCAAACTGCTCATTTTTATTAGGAACTGCGTGACTTTCTTGAATCTTATTCTTAACTACCAATTATATCAATTGTGAGAATGTGATGATGTGAAAAAAAGATAAGGATCCAACTACTTCGCAAGATATAGATAACTCTAATTTCACAATGCAATTACAACCAAACTCACTTTCCTCAATGAGCTACATCATGGTGTTTCAAGAAGTTCAAGCCAACAGAGGAAAACATGAAATAGAAAACGCCTAGCTACTGGACAACAAATTGTTAATGTTATTATGCTAAACAAACACGAATGAGTATCAATTATGCTGTTTATATTAGATATGCATTGACTCTAAGCATGACATTTGAACCAGCAGTGACTTGTTATTAGACCCTACCTTAGATCTGCATTTATTCATGATGTCAATGAATTCATTTCTTCCAATCCCAGTGAGGCGCAGCGCATCTGCGGCGCTAAAATTTGGTATGCTGTCATAAGGTTGTTCTGCAAATATGGTGTACAGAGAAAGTGACAAATCCAATTATGAATCACAGATTAAAATACCCCATAAAGAATTAAAAGATAATTAGGAATGCAGCCATATGATAATGATCAAGATCAAGTCCTAAGCCTTCCAGAGACATTAACAAAGAATCGTCAAACAACGACCCCCTAAAATATTTAAGTCGAAAATCAGTCAGTAGAACAATGTAACAAACAACTTCCATAAGAAATACATATTAAAGTAATATAACAGAGGCACAGTCAAATGTCGGCTTCGGAAAAGAAATCTATTACATGTTATATGTTCAGCCCAGCATCGCCACCTAATCAAATGCAGGTAACAACTAATACTATTGATTATGCATCCGGGGAAACTATGCAATCAGATTAAAAAAGTACCAAGTATGCTCCTGATAATAAACCCCAATCCAGAACCCTGGTTGGTGATAATTATCAGGCCGTGTTCCTAGTATATAGGGCGACCACCAAAAGGTGCTTCTCTTAATAATGATTCCCGTCATTTTTAAAAAAGTAGCCAGGTATCTTATTCCTGGACTCTTTTTTCTCCACTGGTTTTAGTTGTTGATTTTCGTTAATTGACTCTGCCGAAAAATAGACTTGTTATTTCAACTTAAATGCAATCAATTTTAACTCATTACAAAGTGACTTCTCTTGCAAACAAGCTAGAAGGATATGCAGAAAATTAATAAAGTAGCTCATTTTAGCATGTCTGTACCATTTCTCATAACTTCAAATATCATGTCACAGTAATATTTGAAAGGAGAAACCCTCATTACACGGCAAACATACTCCGCGAGATGGTAGGGAAACAGCTGCAATAAAAACAAATGAAATGTTATAATGGAATAAGCTACGCCTCAGAATGACTTAAGCCAACCAATACTAGCTACTCCAATAAAGTACATAATTAACTATAATAGCTCCATTCTTTTTCTTATCTCAAAACTCACTAAAGAACAGCAAGGGAAAAGTTCAAGATCAACAAAGGTGTATGTGATTTGGAAGCAAGAAGGAACTTGTTTCATGTCTTATGTTTCACAATCTTCAATTAATTACGACAGGAGCAATAATCTTCCCTGATTATACTTGGCAAGTCTATGTAAACTAGTTGCTCGGAGTTAGCAACATATAGTTTTTCTTAAAGGAAGTAATTCAGAAAGGGGAAATCCATTTAAGAATGGGACAAACCTGGTACATCCAAAAAAGGGAAACTGGAAAATTCAAGTGGGATAAAACATTGAAGTAATGACATTGGAAGTCAGCGGGTATCTTAATTACTTTTCCCAAGAAAAAGCAGAATTCATTTGGTATTTTATTATGATGGATGACTCATCAGCAACTTGGCTGCTTAACTATACAATTAATGATTTGCAGAATAAAGTAATAGATGACAGGCTTTCCGTTAAACATACTGCTAGATTCCTTCGCAGGTAACGCATCATTTCTTCATAGTATTCACCTTCTTTGCACACTTTGCGAGCAAAACAATTGTTCCAGAGGAGCCTTTTCTTTATGCAGTGATCAATTATCCTGTATGACAGGTATGGCAGAAGCAGATATTTCATACGCAGTTCAATTATATAAACATCAAACTATCCAACATAGAAAAAACTTCTTTAGACAGGAAGAATCCACATAAAGATGCGCGATTTTGATTCACATCAGACCTGTAATGTTGATTATCTAATCCACTTGAAACTTGATAGTTTCAACAGCAATAATATTGAACTATACATAAGAAATATCAGACTTTCTGATATATAGAAGAAAAAAAACAACAACAAAAGATGTGAAGCAGGAATTTTTTAGATTAGGACCTGACATTGTTCAGCCAATCAAATAAGTCTCCAAAGAATTTACAGAAGACAATAGGATGTTTAGAGTAAAGCTATGCCAGTGGAATAGCTCCATAAGTGGTAAAAGTTCCGTAGAATCTCCCCGGAGACACAAATATCTTTATAAGAAAACAGGTGGAATCTCAACATTAAGCCGGTATAAACTGCACAATATTTATAACTATTCCAAGTGGAAAGAGGTTGAGAATGAATTACAGACGGAATTAAACCTAAAATGTCAAGAAGACATCTAGACAACACTTAAAACTAAGGAATCCTTCTACAACTAAGATTAGCCTAAGTAACTACCTTTTGAGCTATCCCTAATAAGTAAAGGAGCACACTTATGCCCTGCCCAACCTAAATTTAAAGAATAATATAACACCCACACAAATTTCCTAGAGAAAAGATACAGCCAAAAAGAAAATGTGTTAATTCATCTTTCATCTTTTGTTTTACCGCATTAAGCTGACTCTTGCCATCAAGGTTTATACAAACCATTAAGTTAACATTTTATTGTTAAATTAGCTTGTCATCTTCCCCCAATCTCAATACAAAACACTGATGAGCAACATGAAATGGCGTAGACTTACATTTTCAAGTGAACACAATTTCGCAAATAATGCATAATCAAATATATTTACGTCACATTGTGTCAGGGAGTGATTAAATTGAGTGGAGAAGAGAATTTAATGTTTCGTTTCGGGTACCTTAAATACAAAATACTTTTATTAGACCAAAACCTCATCTCTTCTCGACATGCATAGACCAAAATCTATTGCATCACTAAAGATCGTCACAACCCCCATACACTAATTCTTGGTACAATATGATCATTTAAACCAAGGATGCTATCCCAAGATAGTCGACAAATAAACACCATTGCCATTTTCTTCTTAGATGAGTAATAAAAACAATCCTTAGCAATGTACTACTGCAGAGCAAACTCTCAAAGTCACATATAAACTGTATGAAAAAACATCAGCAATAACCTGATGAAACAGACAAACTATAGAGAAGCGTAGTACTCAATCAGCACTCACATAGAATGTAAAAATCACAGTCCAAATAAGAAATAGAATTATAACATGAGATCTCTATTTTAAACAACTACAAATCACTATGAGACAAGTAAAAACTCAGAAAATTCAACAATCGAACCTTCGATGCCATTCCTCTTTGGAGTTAAACGTGGACTGAAGGCGCTTGGGGAGGTTTTCCCATGGACATTCTTCTCCGATCGCTTTTTTGATCAACTGTTCCTCAATCGTCGCCGACATATGCTGCATTCTGTTATTGCGACCTAAAATCGCCGCAAAAAATCGCAATTCAATAATCGAAAATCGTAACTAAATTTAAAAACCGATCGTTACACATCGAAATTCTGCAGCGAACAGTACCGGTTAAACGGAATCGAATCGGTCGTAATCAGTGGCGGTGATGAAAATGGCGGATCGATAAACTAGGGTTCCGATGAATCATTAATGGCGGTGAAGAAGATCTAGAGCGTGAAGGAGCAAAGACTGATTGACCTGCTTACTTAATTATTTTGCATTAACTACTAACTAAATAAGGCAACTAATTATATATCTCAATATATATATATATTTAATTTTTAACAAAACTAATCTGACAATGCAGCGTATAATGAGCTAGCACCGACATTATTATTGTCTTAAGTTGTTAAGTGAGTAAAATCGCAAACACCTAATGTTCAATTGATGAGATGAATAATGAATATCTTTTGTATAATGTTATACGTGTTGTTTTTATATAGTCTAGTTAGTAATTGGTTTTTTCCGGTATCATTTTTTTTTAATTTACTTATGTGCATGCGATAACTTAGTTTAGACTTTTTTTATTATAGGAACTTAGTTTAGACGTTCTTATCGGAAACTACGACTCTAAAAATAAACACGATTGTGGTACTTGTCGTATTCAGGATATATAATCAAAAAGTTTTAGAAATTTCTCAAAAATACTATAAAAAGAA
Source organism: Misopates orontium (assembly GCA_946800315.1). Classification (NCBI taxonomy): domain Eukaryota; kingdom Viridiplantae; phylum Streptophyta; class Magnoliopsida; order Lamiales; family Plantaginaceae; genus Misopates; species Misopates orontium. The sequence goes on from OX326947.1 coordinate 5,220,297, forward strand.
TCTTTAGTTTGTTTAAACACATGTTCGTATTAACAAAAAAAATTCATAAACATCATTAAGCAACTGACAGAATAAAGGAGTGTTTGCAAATGCTTAAGAAAAACACTTATCGGCTTATGAAGCCCCATATCACATTTTTAGTGTTTGCAACACTAAATTTTGTCTGCAAAAGTCAGAAAAATCACAAGTCACAAAAGCATGGTCCGGAGTCCTTTTGCTACTCCTTTTGAAATATGTTGTTTTAGAAAAGTTTTTAAAAAAAAAAAAACAAGTCACTTCTCACTAGTTATTGCAAGCACTTAATTAATATTTTAAGTAGTTTTTTAAAGAGATTTGCAAACACTTCAGACCACTTAAAACTATTTTAATCAAAACTAGTGAATAAGCTCTTTCCATAAACTCTTGCAAACACCCGAAAATTTCAAGTGTTGCTTACTAATTTTTAACATCATCTCACTTCAATCGTTCAAACTAGTTCCTAATCTAACTTCGTTCTTAAAGTAGCCAATCAGATTACATGCAATGCAAACTGCATACGATAGTCTGAATTTGAATAAATTATAAGTTGAAAGTGGACTATTATCACTTGCCTCCAACATCACTCAAGTTGGGGATGTATATCCCTACAGCATAAATATGTTTTGGGCCTTTGGCTTGACTTTCTTTTTCAAACGAAAAGATCCTTTGGCTTTCTACGTATGCTGCAAATTAGTTACCGGATGAAAATTTTGAATTTTTTAGAGTTCTTTTGATGCAATTTTGTTATTACTAGTTCAATAAAAAATATACAAAAAAAAATGTACAAGTTATAGGAATTTGACATGGACCAACGCAAAAGTATGAGGTTCAACAATATAAAATGTTAAAGTATGTTACTTTTGTTTTGATTAAGTCTATGTATCTTCAAATTGAACATGCTCATTATCGTCTATTTCTAACTAAATCGATTTAATTCAAGGAAGCGAGGTACCATAGGACCAAACCCTTATGTCTAACAAGCTACATATTTTTATTTCAACACTTCTATTTTGAAATAATCAACTTTAAGTCTTTAACATTTAACTTATAATTAACTCAAATTCTCTCATGTATTAGATGGGCTAAATCAATGTTACACGGAAGTAGGTTGTGCTAAGCTACAAAAGATATAATTATTAACAATCGGAATTCACTTAAAATCCCCAAAATAAATTTTAAAAACTACCCATACGTTATTTTTTATGGGCCACTCTTATGGATATTCATCTGTACTCCGACAACTTAACTAGATGTTATTAACTTTTAACTTGTAGACTTCATTTAAACATACATGTTAGAAAGCAGCACACTATTTTTTATATCCAAGGAATGCAAAGCATCCAAATTATTAAATTTAAAGGTAAGTAAAGTTCCCCTAAAAACAAGTATCTCTCGAGCCTTAGCCTCTTAGGGCGTCTTTGGGTAATTTTTCGATCAGTTAACGATACTTATGTCATTATATCAAACCCCCAGGGGGTGTAATCGCAATCTAATCCCAAAAACAAACTGGCTTACAAATATATAAAGCACCGGAGAACTTATCAAGATTTTGAGACCTTAATTAACAATATTCAAAGAATACCTTTAGTCAATCTCACATTTATTACTAGAAGTTGAATCCCATATGTCAAAGTACTATGTCACAAATAATTTAGGTGAAGTTCTTAACATTATGAGTGATATTTATGCAATTAATTAAACTAGGATAAGGGCACGTGCTTCGCACGTGCGAGTTTAGTCTCACATAATGCAAGTTAGTTTTTACTAAAAGTAATGTAATTGTATTATCTTAGAGCTTTAGCGAGTAAATTAAACATCACTAATGAAATAAAGATAATTAGACAATATTTCTTCATATTACTTTTCCGTAACACGCAATATAAATCTATTAAAGTAGTAGCAAAATCGCGATTCTAAATTACAAGGTAATAATGATAAGTCAAAATTTTAATATCAGAATAACAGAGCAAACCAAAAATATCTTGAGTTAATCTTTTCGGGGATTTGAAATCACAAAGACGTCAATCTCATAATCATTCAAAATGTTTGAAATCACAAAACATCTCTTAATTCAAAATATGCAAAATGATTTCGATGGAATGTACAAGATTACAGAGACACCTCTCTTGGGTTAGAAAAAAAGTATAGATAAAAAAGAGAATTTTATATTTACTCAAATTTAAGTAATATGTTTTCTAGTTTGACAAAACATGTAATAATTGCCAGCAACTCATTACACAAAGAAGTAGATTCAAATATTCAATATAATGTCTGCGAAAAATAGTTATCAACTCATTTTTTTTTTTTTTACAATATCACCTAAAAGTCGGGATAATTTTTTATTTAATTTAATCAAAATTATTGTGATTTGTCTTTTTCCTTTATTTTCTTTTGGTTTTTTCTTTTCTCTCTCCCATTGCAAAGCAACCCCAACGGCTCCCAATTATCGCAACACTCCAGCACTACCCTCCCATTTCTTTGTCACGACCCCATCACAAATGATCTCAACCCACCTCCCCACCAATCGCAACCAACCCTTTACCAGCAACCCCATAGCAGACTCCAATATCCGGAACCAATCGTCTGCCCATGAAAAAAACCATGACGCAATCCGCAGAGAATGAGAGAGAGAAGTTTGTCCAATTTTTAGGAGAGGCGGCGGATGACACGACACAGAGAGAAGCGGATGTTATATTTCTTTTCTTAATCATCGAAAAGTAAGGAAGAAGCAAAATGCAAAAGTGGAAACAATAGAAAAGGGCATGGTCAAAATTGGAAACATTGAAATTGGATAAAACAAAAAACCAAGTGCTCAAATGAATAAAACAAAAACAGCAGGGCAGAATAGAAACCATAACAAAAGAAAAGGTGCTCAAATGGAATAAAACAAAAATAACAGGGCAAAATAGTAACAATACAAAAGAAAGGATGCTCAAATGGAATAAAACAAAAACAGCATGGCCAAATAGTAACAATAGCAAAAGAAAAGGAAGCTCAAATGTAATAAAACAAAAACAACAGGGGTAAATAGTAACAATAACAAAAGAAAAAGTGCCGAAATGGAATAAAACAGAAACAGCAGGGCAAAACAGGAACAACGAAAGATGAACGGACAAAATTATTGCCATTTATTATATAGTACTAGGAATAAGGGCACGTGCGTGTACGAATTAAAAACAATAAAATTATATGAATAAATATATTTTTTATTTTAAAAAGACATATTCAGATTTTGAGATAGATATTAAAAGAGAAAGTTCAATTACTTAATATTTTTAAACACTATTAATTTACTTCTCTATTGATTAGATACAAATAATACTATAATGTTAATTAAAGAGTAAAAAAGCTTTATTTCTCTTAGTCGAACAATGATTCCTTTTTTTCTTTTAAAACAAAGTATATTTTATATTAAGAGTAAACATTTATACATATAGGCTAATTCCATCATAGTAGAATGCACATATTCATTACATATCTAAATTTACGATTAGTGTACAAAAGATACCTATTTTTAAGTAAAAAAAAAAACATAAGTAAATAAAAAAAAAATAATAATTTGTCCAATTGCAGTCCACATAACTTTGATCCATACATAGCTTCTCATATTCTTGTGTTTTCTCTCCTCAATTTCAAAATCGCTTGTGATACCTTCACAAATTGTCGTAAAGACATAAACTAAAAGGCTATTGATATAAATTGAGCAAGAATCCTAATGACGGGGCAACTTTAACTTAATTCTGTATTATATCCTATCATTTCAATTAGCACTCTACCAAATGTTTATGTTTAGTTTCGTAATTGTTCATGCCAAAAGTATCAAAATGCCCTATTTCTTTTGAAATAGTTCAAATTCTCTTTCTATTTCAAATTATATTTTAGTAGGAAATGATCAAAATGATTATTGTTGTGATGTATTTAGAATGCATCTATAAGTATAATGTATTTGTTGGTAATGTGTGAGTGAAATATTAATGCACCATGACTTGTGTTAATCAAAGTGATTGTAATGTATTTTATGAAATCTTAAGTATAGATATGCATAATCTATTCATTACTGATAAAAAATTTCAATAACGTAAGTAAGGAATTATTACTTGATTTGCTTGATCTTGTAGTTAGTTTAATTGACCTTTTAATTAGATTTAATTTTTAATTGTATACCTTTATGTTTCCCAACCATCTCCAACTCATTTAAATATTATTTTTTCCTTCCACATTGCTTTTGTTCTTAATTTCTTTCTGCGCTTCCATTTCTTCCCTTTTTTCTTATCTTTTGACGGATTATTTCTTCTGCAATCACCTCCCACCGCAATTTTGATATTTATGCAATTAATTAAATAACATGAAAGGGTTTTAATTTACCGCAACAAATAAAAACAGCTTGATAAAAGTGTGCGGTGTACTGCTCCTCCCATAAATCTTGCTGTCGGTGGAATAGCAGGTGGGTCCCTCTATACCTTCCACTCCATTCCAATGGCTTTGCTTGATTCCAAATCCAGCCTGTACCTAAACATCGATCATCTTTCAGCCATCATCTCCACCGTTGATTAAATTTGGTCAGATCTAATGAATAATAGAATCAATTTGCCAACTATTTCATTAATTGATGGCTGAATTGTCAATTGTACCCTGCTGTACTACACCACCCCTCATTGCCGACTGAACACGAGAAATAATCTCCTTTTGAAATCCAATAGCAATCGAAACAAAATAGTTATTAAAACTGAAAAATGCGTTTTAAACTTAACTTACGTTTATGTAGTTTATAAACAAAAAAAAGTACTCCAATGTTGAAAAAAATACATTTTGTGTCCCTTCATGTGTTGTATATAACTCCACACATTCCATGTATTAAGATTAAAGACACGTGTCATTATCACAGCTACGTGAAACACAAAGTGAACCAGACAATCCTAGCCAACACATTTGGAGCTGTAAACCGGCTTATTAGGAACATAAAACTTGTTTTACGATACATCCAAACTTTTAAGTTGTAACCAAGTCACTTGATTTATTATTATAGCAAAATAAAAACCAATATATTAATCATGCATAATTATTGGTGTAAACTGAAAAGGGACTCCATAAGAATTATTTCTCAAAACCAGGGCTATTTTCGACATCACACATCCTAAAAAAAAACCACCAACAAATTAAAATAAAAAAAAAGGACAAAAATCATAAATCATTGAAAGAGAAAGCTGATCTAACTCTCTTCTCCTCTACCTTTCACAGTCGTCGGTGAGTCCTCTTCTCATTTCTCTTTGCATTGCACTCAAAGAAACAATAATAATCTCTTCAATTCTTCAGCAAGTTTGTTCTTTTCTCTATAAACCCATTATTCTTTTTCCACAATCACACACCACACACAGATCTCACACTAGTTCTTTTCTTGTTTCAGGTCCAAAAATGGCGAACAATTACAAAATGTGTCTCGCTATTTTGCTCATAATCATGTCGATTATGAGCGCAAGTGCCGATTCGAACAAGGAGATCATCAAGAAAACCGTAAAGGGCAAGAAAGTTTGCGACCAAGGATGGGAGTGTAAAGGGTTCTCTGAGTACTGTTGCAATCAAACGATTTCTGATTTTTTTCAGACTTATCAGTTTGAGGATCTATTCGCTAAGAGGAACACGCCTGTTGCTAAGGCTGTTGGGTTTTGGGACTACAAGTCTTTTATCACTGCGGCGGCGATTTATCAGCCTCAAGGGTTTGGGACCACTGGTGGCAAACTCATGCAGATGAAGGAAGTGGCCGCGTTTTTGGGACATGTTGGTGCTAAAACTTCTTGTGAGTTTTTTGCCCATTTTAAAAAGATTTGATTTTTGATGTATGTATGTGTTTGTTAGTTATGTATTAGAGATTCGATGTTTTTTCGAGAGTACGGGGAAATAGTTTGTGGGGTGGAGTTAAAAGTGGGTTTTAACTTTTAAGTTTTGTTTCAACTGGGTCGGAAAAGGAAACGGTTCGGTGTTTTTTTCGTGAAAATTTGAGGAATCTTGATTGTTTAGTTTGTTTGAGTAGAAAGGTGGTATATACATCGTTGAATCGGGTTAATCGATTTACCTATGATAAGTAAATATTGTTGATACCCTGTTTGGGAATTCTAGTTTTACGTTAGATGCGTAGATCTTGGTATACAATGTAGTTGGTAAATTTTTTCGTTTAGTGTGGATTTGAGTGTGGTGGTTATTCTTGTGTATTTGATAAATGGTGGGTGTCATTCTCTTTGAAGTTGTTCTTGCGATAATCTTTGCTAAGTTTTAGATTTATCGAGTTTGCTTTTGTTTGTTGAGAAAAATGGGAATTGTTTGATTATTGTAATGATTATGCTTCGATTTCTTTTTCCTTTCTCTTTAAAGATTTTACTTGTTAGCTGATTGAGGTTGAAGGCACAGTGACTCAAATGAAAGGAGAAGTGTGTCTGTTGTCTTTCTATGCGTTAATGTTATTTATTTTTTCACTTATGTTTCCCAGTTTTCAAGTTTTGAGGAATCGATTGTAAATGAGGTCTTCTCAAAGGTTTGAGTTTTACCCGAAAATACTGAATTCACTGGGAAAAGTTAGCTTTTCTGGGTGAGGTGGTGGTGCAAGGGGGGGAGGGAGTGTGAAGATAGTGGTGCAATGCAAGTAGCAACCCATTCTGATTAACAATCATAGTTATTACATTATCGCAATAAGGGCTATATACCAAACTAGAATTGGTCAAGAACCAATTTGTAGGAAAGGGGTACTCTTTTTTTGACAAAAATATTTGTTTGCTGAATCTTCTCTATTCCTATCTGTTCTTGTATGATAATTGGTGCTCAAATGATGATGTAGGTGGTTACGGAGTCGCCACAGGTGGACCTGAGGCATGGGGTCTATGTTACAACAGGGAATTGAGTCCCAGCCAAAAATACTGTGACGATTCCTACAAATCCGATTATCCATGTGCTCCTGGTGCCGAATACTATGGTCGTGGTGCTATACCAATTTACTGGTACTCTTTACTTTTTCTTTATATATTATCTTGTATGGGTGAACGTGCCAAGTTGCTTTTTGCATTGTCCTTGTTTAAAAATAAATAAAAAATCATGCCCTTAGAATCCCCAGTACTTTAACTTGATGTGGATCACCAAAGTTGTCCTCTTATGTGGTAGTTAATTGTTACTCCAGACATTATTATGTATAGATCCCCACCTTCCCAGATATGGTCGAAAGATATTTAATCTGATTTTCAGCTTAATGGTTGCAACTATGCTTGGCTATTATAGTTACAGTAGTGATAAAAGATTCTTGCTCGGTAGTCAGATATGCTTTGTTTCAACATCATAAACATCATTTCAAATCCAGACCTCTTTGTCCTTTATCTTCTTCTGTGCATTTGAGGCATGAACTAACACATTTCTCTAATTAGTCAAGGTTTTAGAATTCATTGTAAAGATCATCTCTTAATGCATTTGAGGCGTGGAATATCTTAATTTTTTTCATTAGATAAGTTTAGTAGTCAGTTCAAACATATACCAAATGAGTTTTGAGCTGCCTAGCTTAATATGACGGTAGTAGTTGTGCATACAAAGTGATTGCTTATTCTGAGATCTCTACTAGTTTATGGTTCTACACAAATCTACAAATTCCTGGGAAAGAACATATAAAAGTTGGTCTTTGGTGTTAAAAATGTTTCAGGAACTTCAACTACGGCGCTGTGGGTGAAGCCCTAAAGGAAGATTTGTTGAACCATCCCGAATACATTGAACAAAATGCGACCTTGGCATTCCAAGCTGCTATTTGGAGGTGGATGACACCCATCAAAAAGGGTCAGCCTTCTTCTCATCAAGTCTTTGTTGGAGACTGGAAACCCACAAAAAACGACACGTTGTCCAAAAGGGTTCCGGGATTTGGAGCCACGATGAATATCTTGTACGGGGACAGTGTATGTGGTCAAGGTGATATCGACCCCATGAACACTATAATCTCTCATTACCAGCATTACCTCGACTTGATGGGCCTCAGCCGAGATGAAGCAGGACCCCATGAATTTCTCACCTGTGCTGAGCAGGCTCCTTTTAATCCATCCGCTGCCAAGTCATCCTCTTGAACTGTCGGCACAAAGAAGCAAGTCTGTTCCTTTGCTGCAAAACTTGTGGAGGAGTTCTTTGTAATAAGGGAGCAAAATTTGCCTTATACTATCCCCTACCCCAAGTTGTGTGATTATTAAGTGGAGAGTAAATCATATATGTTAATTTGCGTCATTCATTTGAGTTGTCTATTATCATACAGGTTTTGTAAACTCAAGTTGTGCTATAGTTAGTGTGTTATGGAGTTGTAAGATTGCATATGTAAGTTTAAATTCCCGAAGACGGCCTTTATATTCTATTAGTTCATTGTTGTATGCATAAATATTCTTCTCTTTTTTCATTGTGATATTTGATTTTTCATAGACGACACTATGACTGAGTGGAATGTAAAAATCGAGGGCTGGCCTGGAACGAAAAGAGAAAAATAGAAAGGAGAACAGGGACGAAAGACATGTTTCTCTTCTGCTATTTGATCCAAAAATTACTCTTCTCATCATTTTGATTTGCTCTTTTCTTTATGTTTTACCTAAAACAGCAATGCCTGTAATAACTGTCATAAAAACCAGTATTGTGTTGCAGGACGGCTACCGCTGTTTTCTTGATTTACCCAATTGGTCAAGGAAGTATTTCTGGTGGTATCCTCTAGGAGTTTTGAGTACTTTCAACTCCATGATTGTATTCTATGCTGAGCATAACATGCTTATGCAGTATGCACCCGTTTCCATGTTAGGCGTAGCTGGTGTATTCGCCCCTCTCAAAATTCAGTGTCCTATAATTTGAAAAATATTCAAAATCTTAAATATAGCATATGGTTTGCATGAAATGATTTTCAATTGTTCAGCGTGTTTCACGAAATCTCCTTGCACAATTCACAATCGTGGAATGCTATAATGGAGAGAACAAAAGCTGTGAAACTAAAATTAATAGTAAAATGCTTTATCATGGATTACCAATCGTTTAGTTACGAAGATTAAATGATTATCACAAAATATGATATAAGTTCTTTCTGTAGGATCCAGGCTTTTGTGATCACATGGTTTATGGCCCTTATCGCAACAAGGTCACATTTGTATGGACTTAATAATAACCAGGTGTCGTCGCGCTGCTGCAGTTGCAATTTTTCGTGAACAAAGATGGGGGTTGTAGGAAGAAAGCCTTTATCACAAACGAGTTAAATTGAATAAGTTTCAGAAGTATTTAATGCTCAATGAAATCCAAACATCCAAACTCATGGAACGCATGCTGGCGGACAAAGTAATACACAAAAGTGAACTGCTTTTTTCTTCAAAATGAGTAAATTAATTTTCAATTTTGTCAGAATGAGTTAGCTATAAAATTTCAAAATTACTTCATTAATCATCGCATATCTTTAACCATTTCAAATTTTCAAGTCAATAAACTTTGTGAAGCAATGGAATTAAATTCTTCATGGAGATCATTATTTGGAAACTTCATTATTATCATCAATAGTTAACGTCCACTCGTGCCAAAACTCGTCCGACTATTTTAAATCATATTGATTAAAAATTATGTGCATTATGCACCAACTACATTGACTGCTCACCAGCAACCATAAACAGATCTAATTATCAAGTAACGACCACATTCATTCAAAAAGTTAGAATTAGAAACATATCTGATCAATTCAAGCACTCAGAAAACACAAGAATAATCTTTCTGCGTGTTTTGAACAGAAAGCATAAAACATTCTTGCCTCAACAAAACTCAATCACATTCCCCATCACGGTTTGTAAAACAGCATCACTAACAAAACAAACAGAAACATTGCACAAAATCTTATAAGTCTTGGCCAGATTTTTTTCTCAAAAAAGGGGTAGAAATATGCACTCATGAAAAGTAGATCAATGAATAAACGAGACACTCAACTTATGTGACTAAACATCAGGAACAGGTGCAGGGGCGGGTGCCTTCAATAGTGGTTGGAGAGCCTTGACAACAATGCTCATATTTGGTCGGAACTCAGCTTCGTACTGCACACATAATGCTGCAACGGCTGCCAGCTGAATGACCAAAATAAATCAAGATATAAGTTGGTTATTTTGCAGTTCACATATGCATCAGGAGGAGAAGGGGTGGAAAAGAGGGTGGGGTAGGAAGAGGAGAGTACCGAGGAAGGTACCTTGGCAACTCCTTTTGGTGGATACTCTTTGAGTTTAGGATCAACACATTGTTTGACTTTGTCCTCACTCAGTCTTGGAGTGGCCTAAAAGTAGAAGATACAGGTTAATCATATCACTATAATCACATAATATGCACCAGAGAAGACTGGCCAGCAAAGATTTAATATTTAAGTTTTCTTCTTTTAAATAAAAAAGATAAAAAGAAGCCTGAGAGATCACAAAAAGGGGTATAAGAAGTAAGGCTCACCCAAGTAACAAGACTCTGTTGTCCACGTGGCATGGTATGATCAACAGGCTTGCGTCCAGTAAGAAGCTCAAGTAAAACAACACCAAAACTATAAACGTCACTCTTCTGCGTCAACTGTCCAGTCATTGCATATCTGCAGGATATTCATAAACAAAGATAAACTTAAGTGAATACATAAGTGTTTTATGGACAGCTACAAAATTATGCATAATGATTTCGAGAATGATATATCAATGACATCAGATCACTACCCAAAGATATGCTAATGGCATGCTATTGAATGGTGCCGAGACTGAAATCTAAGAAGAGATGCTATGAATTTTTTTTCGAGAGTGTTGGCTGTGTAAGATACTAATTTCAAGCATCTAGACCATGAAGCATATACAATCTGTATCCAGATACTAAATATATTTTTGTTGAACATCTTGGCAATATCTCAGTTACATCCACGCCCCGATTCTGCGACAGTTGCATATTAGAGATATGCTTGTTGCATGTCTTGAAGTATGAGACTAGTTTCATTACATCTCGATTCTGAATCAGAAACTGGAATTTATCTGTCAAAAAATAATCGCATCCGAGTTTCAAACATATGCTCTATATATACACATTGAGATTATTCTTTAGTTAGCTAATTCACAACAGAGCATATAAGATTGGGATAAAAGCATTAAACCCCCTATACTATGCCCCCTATCCTTTTATTTTTTGCGACTTGCCCCCTGTACTATGGATAAATAAGCACTTTGCCCCGAGTCCAATTCCAATGGCAAAAAATGGTGACATGTGTCCATATCCAACGGTGAAAATATGAGTCAAGAGGGCAAAGTGCTTATTTATCCATAGTAAAGAGGGCAAGTTGCAAAAATTAATAGGATAGGGGGCAAAGTGCAACATGGGGTAAAGTATAGGGGGTTTAACGTTTTTAACCCTATAACATTTGCACTTGATAATGCTCCTAGATGCAATAAGTTGATGAGATGTCACCCCCCAAGACCCTTTCAAATAAAATATATTTCTAACAACCAACTAACCTAATGTAATTCGGTACTGAAGTGTCACACCCAACATCTTATGGACTATGTTTTGCACTAAATTCCAAATTTAAACTATCATTAGGAGAACAGAAATTGGATTACAAGCGTCACCCAACTTTAATTATAAGACAGAATAATAAAGAAAAGATAAGTTAAAGATGTTACTCTGGTGCATGATAACCAAAGGTTCCAAGAACTCGAGTAGAATGAAGGCGAGCAGCCATGTCAGGAGCCTGGTTTGAAAGATTAAAATCTGCGATCTTCGCCTTATAATCTTCAAACAGAAGCACATTGCTGGATCTAATATCTCTGTGAATTATTGAAGGCTGAACCTTCTCATGCAAGTATTCCAGTCCCCTGGCAGCATCTACGGCAATTCTTACCCTCTGCATCCAGTCAAGCACAGGGCCAGGCTGTGCCCCTTGTACTCCTTTTCTTCCTGGTACAAGTACGATAAGAAACGACCTTAGTTCCTATATTATGTAAAAGGGCTAAATAAAAGAATGTTAATTTTACTTACCATGCAAAATGTCATGAAGAGATCCCATTGTTGCGAATTCATAAGCTAAGACACGCAGATTGCCTTCTACACAGTAACCAAGCAGTTCAACAAGATTTTCATGCTTCAATCTTGATACCATGGAAACCTAGGGAGAAATAAGTCACATGTTAAAATTTGCTTAACTCCATGAAATAAGAACTTGTGGGCATACCTGAGTCAAAAACTCAACATTTGAATCAGGCTCAGAAGACACATCAAGCTTCTTCACAGCAACATCTTTTCCACTATCTAGCTGTGCAAAATATACTCTCCCATAGGATCCTTCACCTATCAACGCCTTTGATCCAAAATTATCAGTTTTTTCTTTCAGTTCCTCGACTGACATTGCAGGCACCTCAATAGGAGGTGCTGCCTTCTGAACTTCGGGCTTCACGGGAGCTGATGCCTTGGAGCCTCTTTGAATACCTATTTGCACACAGAAATGTACATGAAGTGCATGAAACATGGTATTATGATACTGAGCAATACCTTATAATTTGAAATGTCCTCGTGGGGCAACAGAAAATAAGGATCTAGAAGAAGCCACTTGGCAAAACCAATACTGTATAAACAAGGATCTATTCTTTTCAAATGGAATATGAACAAGTATAGAGAGTTGAAAGGAGTTATGGATGACTGACTTAAATTAGCACAGTTTATAATCAACTTATCCATTTCAAATCAAGAATGTTTGTGCATTATGTAGCTTTCCAAGCAAAAGAAGACCAAAATCTTTAGGCCATAATCATATATTTCCCGATTCACTGAAGCGGATATATGACATACTTGAGTTGAGTCCGCCCTACACTTTTCATCATGCAAATCACAATGCATAAAAAAGAAAATTAAAGGCGTGCAATCCTTGAAACTGAGCCGAACATAATTTTCATAGACAGCTTTGAAGATACCATGAAAAATGGTTTTGTATCAACAGCATGGAAGTAATTTTATTTTATTCAAACATAAAACATAAAGAACACACCATCAGCATGATTACGTGGGCTCTTAAGGTGATCATTTTCGTGCTGATGGTAAGTCTCCTCCCTATGAGAGGTGCAGCATAGCCACCTACGCATCCTTGCTCTCTTCCTCAGATAAAGATCGTCTTCAGCACTTCTATTCTCCAAGCGCACAAAGTAACCAGGAGAAGTTGCAAGAGCCTAACACCAGTCAAATGCAAGAATAACATTACAAGATGAACACATCACACACACTTTGAACCATCCACAAGCATGCTCAACATTACAAAAATCCAACTGTTTTTACACTTTAATGTCCAACATCAGTAGCAATTACCACATATCAATTCATCTATAACCGTGACCATTCTTTTCAAATAAGTAAATAGAACATGAATAAACTTAGCAGGCAACGATATACGTAAACTTTATGGTTTGAAGAATTTATAAATCTCCTTTTGTCCACGACAAGCTTTCTATCACTACAAAAGACTGAACCACAAACTCCTCAATACAAACAAGCTACTCACATTATCTTCATCGAATAACACCCCATCCCCGCTTCTTCCCAAATTCACGATCAACGCAAATTCCTATTAGTACATTAGTACGCTCCATAATCGCGTATCTAAGGCTGTCTAGGACCAGTATATCACATGAAATTCTACGAATAACCCCTAATCAACTTTCTCTCATAACATAACGGTAAATAGCCCCATAAATCCACAATAAAAAAAACCTAGATGATTAAGATATAATATAATACACTACAAACCAAACCCTAACTGTCATTAATCATCAAGAACAACAACAAAAAAAAAACAAAAGATTCATAAAAAACTTCAGAAACGCAAAATTCAATCACAAACAAGTGCCGGTGAAACAGAGATCGAGAAAAATATAAAGTGACAAAAACGTTAAGAATCAAAATTGCAAGACACAATTTCACCGCTAAACATAAACGAGAAAAGAAATACGAACCGAAATTCATGAGCCTCTCTTAATTCTGTGCGTGCGTACACAGAATTAAAATTCAATCGCGTCGTAATTCGAATTAGGGTTTGCGTAAATTAACAACAATTATCGTAATAATAATAAGAAAGGGGATATGATATGATATGATATGGATCGGAGACGAAAGAAGAATGAGACGAAAGAGATATATATTCTTTTCTTTCTGTATACAGAGAGAGATGGGTGCGGTGGAGAGAGTGGACGTGAAAAGTGATATTACTTGAACAAATCATATATTATACTCTTTTTCTTTTTTTCGTAATTAATTATTATATTATTCTCTTTTTGGTAATTATTATTATTATGGTTCTTCACTTATCTATTGTAATTTATTAGGTTGAAAATAATATGACCTGAGATTTATTGTTTTTGCGAATTTAGTGTTTGATTTATCTTTGTTTTGTAACGCATACCACATGGATTTTCTCGTGTTCTTATTTGTAACATGGAAAAAATTTATTGTTTCTAATAAGAGCACTTGACTTGAGCAATTGTTGACAGTATTATTCTCTAATTAATTTTTTTCCTTATTCTGATTTTCCTCTCGCGTGATATATTTTAGATGTATTTTTGTACAATGATTCATTTATATACATCGTTTGATTAGATGTTGTACTCCATTGACTGAAACGTGAAGACCCACAGATACACTAGTGCGACGGACCGAAACTCTCAATCTAGCAAACGGATAGAATACGAAAACATTAAAGAAAAGTTGGGTAGAATGTTACACGAATACACGTATATATATATGATAGGAATTCATGTGTTTGGGCTTGGCTTAATTTTTCATTTGATTGATATATTATAGCCTATGCCTACACCATGGCGTATTTGTGGGTGTTGTTTGTCCCGTTGATACGTCTTCTTTATTTATTTTTGAATAAAAAGAGTTCAAAAGGGGAAAAAGAAAGTTACAAATGAAAAATAAATTACATTCAAGTCATAAAGTTCACGTCACTCAATAAGAACAAATAGAAGTATAGCACTGATACCGTCTCACAAGAGAGAGAGAGAGAGAGAACTTCAAAGTAAAGCTAAAACTTATTTCCCACGGCCATGGCTTTTGAAATTTTCGGCCACTTCATTAAAAGCGAACAAAATTATTCGCTTTCATTATAATTATATAGTACAGATAAAGTTTCATTGAACTTTTTTTCTCGACAGTTTTGTACTTTCCTTCATCGAAATATATATATGAAATTGGACAATAACTAACGGATAATTTAATAATGAATGTGAATATGGAACCGTTTAATTCTACATAATCATATTCCTACAAAAGTAGGCTCTCCATGTCTACCCGTGCGCTCATTAAACTTCATTGGAAAGAAATGTAGTTGCTTTTCCATTATTTCGTCACACGCGTTGGGAATTAAATCAGTATAACACTAATTCGTCTCACTCACCGTGAAACAAGTTTTGGCCAAGAAAATCTCGTCTGAATAATAATTTTATCAAGAAACAATTTGCCGAGGTTATTAGAATAAAATATTTATTCTAAATTTTGGAGTCTCATTGATGTATAGAAATATTACTCTGATGTGCTTAATTTGGGCAGATCTACTAGACTCTTGGCACTAAACCCGATATTAACAGGTTTTCAAAAATAGAGTAACCACCATGGCTCTAAAATAACATGAAAGTTGTGTTATGCCAGGTGTGAACCCATAGTTAAGCAACTTACTCCCAAATCCCGATTCTTTCTTTAGCAAGTTGAGATCACCAAACCGTTTCAACACGCTAGCAACAGCTAGCAACAACGAGTAAGCATCTCAAATTATGTGTCCTAACAGTGGATCATTCTCTCTACCACGAGAAGATTGTTGAGTCGCATGCGATCAACATAAGATGAAGACTTATATTTCTAACCATGCGTTATTATACATATTGTGAATCTAATGACAGACACAGTTTGACACACAATTTAACACAACATTTCGACTACAAGAAAGTGATCCGACACCAGTAATCACCCAAACACTTACATCCATGCGTTTTAAAACTAAAATAAAAGTAAAAATTAAGTGACATACATGCAGAGTATTATTGAGCAATATCAGTGTCGAATATATACAGGTTAACGGGAAAAAAAATTACCCTGTTAAACCACCTACACAATCCCAACAAGAAAAACTAAACAAAATTGTAAAGCTAATGCTTACTTTGTTCCATATGCATTTAGCACTTTCCTCTTACTGGGATCCAAAGACTCTAACCGGCTCTTGAACCCGAGCATCTTGTTGAGGGCACCAACGTAGGCACGCACGCTGGAAATGACAACATCCATCGCAGCTCCCGTCCCACTAGTCGTAATTTATCATATAAATTTATTACCAAAAAATTCATGCAAATATATTTTTCATTTTAACATACTGGAACAAATTAAATCATTTTAAGAAAAAGGTAATTTTCTTTCTGCATACCTGAATGCCCGATTAACAGTTTCTCCTGTCATTGCATGAGTTGCCGTGATATTGTCCTTTCCGCGAATTAGAACTCTTGTTGTGGCTATAGCATCAATACCTTCAGTTACTGCACTCAATGAATACTCAAGTAGTGTGACAGGAACCTGCATGAGAGCAAAAGGGCTTGAAATGGCATCTTAAAGAACGAAATTTTAATGTAAGCTATAATTATAATTCGAGAAAAAATGCTAGAGCTTCAGTGATTAAGTGAATAATGTAATACAAGGCTCAACTCAGAATAACACGTTAATCATGTGGAATCTTAAGACCTTGTCATACTAATCTCTTTGACTACATGAAATCTAACTCGGACTGTATTTACATCTGTAATTACAGATATGCGAAATATATATTAAGCAACCGGAAGTAGTCTATGGCAGTTACTCAAGGAATACCAAGGAGATAAATGGGTCGCTAAAACTACTTTTGTCATAATATAATTTTAAATTGCTTGAGAAGTATAAAAATACAACTTATTTGCCAAATATCAAAATATAAATACATACATGAACATGCATAGGCACTGGGCATTGTATATCATTAAATGACATAAATATTGGGCTAAATACAAAACAACCACATGTGACATTCAAGTGTAGCAAAATCCCATAATTAAGAAAACATAATAGCAAACTCTCTCATGTTTTTTGGAAAAGTAGCACACTGCTACATTTTTCCACACACATATTTTAATGAGCCCAAAACACTAGTTGACTTTTTCTTAAATTACATTCAGATTTATATATGTTCTTAGTTTTTTCTATTATTATTTGACATTAAGGTTAAAGAAACTTTTAAACTTTTGTAAATGTCAGCTCAGTCTCACAAAATCACGGGTACTTTGCACTTCCGTAAGGGGTCATGTGGCCAGCACAAAAATACAGGGAGAGCACGTGGCTTTTGTTAAATGACGAAAAAGATTTATTGCCTTTTTCCTATATCATAAAGGGAATCACTCCAAATAAAAACGACTAAAACAATTAGGGAGTCCCAAACTGTCATCTGATTAAATTACCAATGGTAAACTATGAATACGAAAATGCAAATTCTTGAAATTTAAGACCTTAACAATAAGATCAACGGCTTTATACACTGCATCAACTGGCCCATTCCCAATTGAACAAGCAATATACTCGGCACCATTGGCATCAAATAGTTTGACGGTCGCAGTAGAAAGGGAAAGTGTTCCGCATGTAACCTGTCATTAGAAATATTCACCATAAAATTGCCTATCCAAGCTATTATTCAAATGTTAAAATTAACTTAATGACCCTTCAAGATGAAACAAGTAGGATATTGACATACCTGTACATCTCCAAGTTTCCAAACAACTTGTGGCTGAAATACTTCGTCAGAAATAAGAGCGATTAGGTCATCATCGGTGATTATCTGTAATACAAAACAGTATAATAAGAGATACCCAAATATATCCGTGTTATCAAGTAAAACCAGTTCCAAGTTGTTATGTGGTTGTTATCTGCTAAATATTATTTATCAGTTACTGAATAGACCATTAAGGAAATTTATGGCACAAAAGAGCCACGGCATCTAAAGCTAGTACCCTAATGCACTATTCAAAAGCTAAACCTGATTCACAGAAGAGTAGAGAATAAAGAACCTATACAAAAACATCCTTTTGATCACGGGGATCAAATAAGATGAAGAGAAAACTATCATGTTGATAGAAACAACAAGCAGACTCCACTAATCATGCATCATAAACAACCTCCAGTGATCCTATCTCCAGAATTTCGGACCAAATTACGGATAACATTCTTTCTCTCTACTATATATTTTTAGATAAGTTCAGCAGCAAGATAGGTAACAAAAGCTCTAAGTACCTTTTTATTTCCTGCTACTTCTTTGAACCGTGCAAAAAGATTATCAAGTTCCTCACCATCAATATCAAATCCAAGCTACAACCAGATTCAAATAAGACAAGATAATCATAAGAGAAATATTTAGAAACTATTTATCATTCAATATCAAACTCAGAATTGCAACTTACCTCCAACATTTTGGCTTTCAGAGCATGGCGTCCACTGTACAAACAACGTCAAACTTACACATAGTTAGAGAGTAGAAAATATTTACAAATGCAGGTTATCATGACTATAACGAAGACAGTTGAAGTAGCAATATCTACCAAGAAAAAAAAAGGTGTTCAACATATTACTACAAATTCCTTATTTTATATTCATTCATCATTAATTGTCAATAGATATTGAGTTCATCCACAAATGAAGATAATAACATTCCTGACAGACCCTGGGTCAGTCTGTCAATAGAATTCAGTTTAAAAGGCTTGTTTCTAGTCTAGAACAGATACGAATTTATGTTTCTCATAACCTTAATTCTGGGCAAAAAGGTGAAAATGTTGTTTATTCACATTTTTTCATGTATCAGCATTTCAAGTCGTAGTTTCTCCCACAATTTTACTATGTCAACTCCCCATCTGCAATTACCTTGATTCGGTAAGAAACCATTTTAGTGATGCAGAGCAACCTATACACTTTGAGATTAAGACCAATACAACGCAATATCCAAGCTCAGTTTTCAATAAATGTGTGCCCGCAAGTAGTTCAAAATCGGAAATCTCGTGATACTCTATAGAAGAAGTAAGAGCTGATTCAGGAAAAGAATATACATATCTCTTTCGATATAAGATTCATATTGTTGAGGTAAGCATCAAAGACCACTAGAAATTTGTGCTAAACTATAAGTAAAGAAGATTAAAAAAAAAATGACAGAGAGCAGCTATTAACAGGTAGCCTACCTGAGTTTTCCCAGCACTATACCAGATTCATTAGAACGAAGAAGTCCAATATCTTCAGGAGAAATTATTTCGTATGTATTTTTATGTTTAAGCATTCCATCCTGCAAAAGTGTCGATATAATAAGAGGTAAAAAAATATCTTGGTTTCTAAAGGTTGACTGAACATGATAATTTTGACCAAGAAAAACTACAGTCAGAAACATGAATAAATTTTGACCAAGAAAAACTACAGTCAGAAACATGAATAACTGCAGGGTCAATATCAAACGAAAGGGATTGTGTATTTAAGGACACGGATAGATGGCAGAATATTGTATGAAAGTTCGTAAACACATTTTTCATACGTACTTAAACACGTACAGTTGGTTAGAAAGTCTTTATAATTTTTAAAAAACTTCAATAACCTTAAATTTAAAAACAGGAGATTAACACATTTTCTCTGCTGCTGGCTAGAGTAACATGTTTCCTCAGTAGAGTTGAACAATCACCCATTCGTAAAGAATGGGTCAAAGTTCCATCACGAATCCATTCTAGTAGAGTGTGCAAACAATTAGATTAGTTTCTCAATATGGAAGCCTGAACAGGTTTCATGAACAAAGTACCTGTTAAAGAAAAAGTTGACACCAACTTAAGGAGCAGCACATTCTTCCAGATATATAAATCTAGATAAGTGTAGGGCAACTATACAATTTTACTGAATGCGTAGGCATATTTCTAGAGGTGTTTGTGTTTCTAAGGATTTCCAGAGATAATTTGTAATAATCTAAGGATGCAAAACGAACGAGTAGTATTCCGAATAATGGTTGCTCAAACACCAACCTGGTGGATGCCACTTTCATGAGCAAAAGCATTAGCTCCAACAATTGCTTTGTGTGGTTGGATGCGCAAACCGCTATACTCTTCTACCTGAAGATAGAGTGTTCAGAAATATTACAACATAAAGAACCAAATAAAACTTATACAAGCTGCAAGAAGCTGGGATAGCAGACCATCTTGCTGGCCATAATAATGTGTTGTGTATTGATTCCTGTATAAAGGCCGTCTAATACTTGGTCTCCACGACACTTCAGAGCCATAACAACCTGCAGAGAAGCATAAATAATACTTAAAATTACAAAAAGAAATGAAAGTGAAGGCACCCGTGGAAAAGTAGGCGAGCTGATAAGCCTTCAAGTTGATGTCTATGCACACCCAAAATTCATATATGCTAGCATGAGATAGAAACAGTTTGTAATTTAAAAGAGGGCAATAATTGGATGTTTTCTGCACTTGTTTTTGGGCAATATGGCCTCAGTGTTCACGGAAAGAATTTTAAAGCCCTACCACAAGATCGTCTTTTTCTAGTTCTAAACCCCTCCAAGAACAACTACCCTTGATTTGTTTTCCACTGTGAATATGCGCTTTTCAGAAATTACCAGCTGAAATAAAAAAATTATCAACTTCTTCACTTTCGTTTCATAAATCCATCTAGCTTCCAGATTATTATCCATGATTGCTTTATCACCATTCATACCCTTTACATGAAAGTAATTCCATGATTCTAAGTCCTTCCAGGCGAACAGCTTTGATAAACGACGAGCTCCCGAAATAATTACATAGGAACAAACATAAACATCAGGAACTTACTTTCCAGATTTAACTATATCAGCCAGGAATATTTCTAACTTTTTGGTTCCGCGAAGACTTCGGTTCATTTTCGCTTAAAGAAACACTTCGCACGTGGTATAGAAGACGGTAAAGCTATAATTTCTTTTATAAGAGGTACTTCTCCTTAAAAATAAACACTGTTGTGTGCCAAAAGGAAAAGAGAAGGAAAAGTTATAATTGCTAGAAGAAAACGCACCTCTTCTAATGAGGCATTACCAGCTCTTTCACCAATTCCATTTATGGTCACCTCTACTTGCCTAGCACCAGCATGTGCCCCCTGAATAAACATAACCACCATGAATACAGCATGAACTTTGTTCTGGGGGATAATGGCAAAAGGCAAAAAACTATATACCGCTAAAGTATTAGCTGCAGAAAGCCCAAGATCATTCTGACAGTGAGTCGAGATAATGACATTTTCAATCCCGGGGGTGTTGGCTTTTATGTCAGCTATCAGTTGTCCAAATTCAGCAGGCAAAGTATAGCCAACTGTATCAGGAATGTTAAGGGTTGTTGCACCAGCCTTAATAACTTCACCTAGAATTCGATAAAGAAAGTCCCTGTCTGATCTGTAAGAAGCAAGAATGGGAATATGACAATCTATGCATAGGAAGTTGCACTACTGTCTGAAACAGTTAGAGAACGTAAACAAGCAGACATAAGTGTTTCTAGAAAAGAGATGCAGAATTCTCTAATTTATCTTTTAACCAAATCCAAGCTGTTCCAAAATGCAAAATCTGAGTAACTAATAGAAGTTCAATCTTTCGCCATCAATTCAAAGAAATCTCACAGTTGCCCGACGTGTTGTGGGATCTACATATAGGATGTACCAGTTCATTTGAAGCCCTTTAATTTTAAATTAAGGGTGTTCAAACAATTTAACTCATATCAAAGTTTTCGTCACGTGAAAACCTGGTTCAAAACTGAATTATTTCCCGAGTTTTATTTTGTTTTTCTCCTAATCAACTGGGCCCGTACAACATTAGTTCATTATGAACTTCACTTAAATTTGGAACATAAAAATAACCGATAAACCAATAAAATTAACTAGTTTAAAAGGCACTAAAGGACCAAACATAACTATTAAATATTAAGTATGAATCTTCTTTTGCTTATTAATTTGATTCAATAAACGCTAACTGACAAAGTTAATCAAAAGCTTTTCTTTAGTAAACTCTTAACCGTGAATTTAACCTTTTTCACAACATCACTATCACCACTAATCTAAAACGTGCAATTTACAAATCACCCTCACCTCCCAGCATCTTCGGGACTAAACTCCACGTCATCGCACCCCAAACTCCTCGCATAAGCCACCATACTCGTCGCCTTCCCGATCACCTCCTCCCGCGACATGTTCAGCTTGTACTTCATATGAATCTCACTCGTCGCAATAAACGTGTGGATCCTCGCCTTCTTCGCAAACTTCACCGCCTCCCACGCCCTCTCAATGTCCCTCCTATTACACCTCGCCAGTCCACAAATCACCGGCACGTGACCACCGCCGCCATCATCATCCCCACCGCCACCAAACTCACGCGCGATCAACTTCACCGCCTCGAAATCGGCGTCCGATGAAGCAGGAAAACCGGCCTCGATCACGTCGACACCGAGTCGAGCGAGTTGACGCGCGATGTCGAGCTTCTCCTTCGTCGTCATCGTTGCGCCCGGCGACTGTTCGCCGTCGCGGAGAGTCGTGTCGAAAACGCGGACGTACTTCGGATCGGGAATGTGGTGAGGAATGTAGTTAGGGCGGGTGACGGAGCATCGAATCGCATTTTTTGGGGATTTTTTGACGGAGATTGTGGAGTGGATTTGTACGGTGGTTTTGAGGGGGAATGACGGTGAAAATGGCGGATTTGAGGAGAGAGAAGTGGCGGCGGCGGCAGCCGCAGCAGCAGCAGCCATGGTTGAGTTTTTCGAGTTGGTGTGTGATTTTTTCAGGGTTTCAAAACCCTAATTCGAGTGGGAATTGAATTTTTGAGTAATTATTGTATGATGTGCATGCATGTTTATGACGTGATGAAGTAAATGCAACTTTAGTGTATGATCATAGGGTGGTTATGAACTGTTGATAGTGTTATGAACTTTTTAATTTTATGAGTATGTTTTCTATGGCAAGTTAATATTTTGGTCCTATGACTTTCTTTATACTACACTATTAGCCCTTTGTTATTACATTCGAACAAATGACGTCCTTTATCTTAACCAACTCAACAAATTACGGTTATTTTATCTTTCTATAGTGAAAAACATAAATTATGTTGATATCGTTCTTCTTAAAGTTTAGTTCACATTCTGTGGCAAATAAGAAGTGAACAAAGCTTTTGTTCTGATTTGAAAGTTTTATGAGCCATAAGATTTAGTTCTAAAGCAAAATTAAAACATGGTTTGTGACGAAATATGCGTGGTCTTGGTCGGATTAGCGTGAAACTTATTAAAGTTCAAATAACTAACGCGTTATGGGTACGTAGATTGATCTCTCTTTACATGGGCACTAAATGATGTTCTTTTGAAAAGGAAAAAATATGTTTTCAGACTCTGCAATATCGACATGTTTCATATTATCACGTATTCACGTGATATACTATCATATTTAATTTATATTCCTAATGTTATACTTCATATATTTCATAAAATTGTGATATGAGTAGGAGTAACATAAAAGATCGATGCATGAATTTGTCAACAGAAAATAGTTTATCACATAAATATAACATATTTACAAGTAATACTTTTCATTGTTATTAGTTTAGATATAGAATATGTTAAACTAGTTTATAATATTATGTCGTAATTATCTATAAATTTTATTTCATCTTACTATATGGAGGGAAAACCTCCTATTTATACAGTTCAGTATTTATTATACGATTGTTTGTTTAATGTATATACTCATAAATCATAAGTATTACATATGCACGTGAAATTTTTCAAACTAATACTAAAATAAACTATATTTTCAGGGTATACATTCCCAAAATATAGATTTTTTTTAGGGATTAATATGCTAACATATCAATTTTGATGTGAAATGCGTCAAAACGCCGTATTTTCAGGTGGAAACTGTCAATCCTCCAAAAGAAATTCATCAAACTACACCGAATGTAAAGGAGGTGATATATCCAAAACAAAATCCCTAAATACATATCAACATTTTATTTTTTCTATTTTACCCATGTCAATCCATAAATTAAACTTATCTTCTTTTTTTTAATTACTTAATTTACTCATATCCAGAACCACAAAATATAGAAATCTGCTAGGATAATAAATGAGAAAGATTCGATTTATCATGAAAGAGATAATATTTTCTGAACAAATCTTCAACGTATTTTTTCATTCATATTAAAATCTCATAATCTTTTTCCTCCGTTAATTAAAATTCATTTGGCAGAAACTTCTTAGCAAACATAGTGAGTTACACTTATTTTATTACCAAAAAACGTGAAAAGCGATATAATTATTTACTTTCTAGAAAGTGTATATGTTCAATAAAATAACAAACTCAAATAATTCTCTATAATTCTACTTCATGCTAGAACATATAATATAATAAAAAAATTCTGAAAAAATAAAAAAATTATTGGCTATCAATATATCTCACCAAAATATTTCTTCAAATAATAATGTGCATATTCTTCACATTTTTATCCACTAGATATAATCTTAACATAAGGAAACCTATTAATAAAATATAATACGTCTTTTCTATTTCACAATTTTTAATCTTATCTTTTTCATTTGAATGTAGAAAGACATGCATTTCTTTTTTATAATTTTTATTGTACATATTTATTTATCACTTTTGATACTTATTATTATTAATTAGCCGTTTGGAAGATTTTTCATATTTAAATATAAACGGTAGACTTTACCTAGATTGTTCCTGTTTATAAAGAAAGATATTTTATCTCCATATAAATGGGAAAGATAATAAAAGGAAAACAAATTGATCTCTTTATTAAGGAAGGGTATAATCGAAAGGTAAAATAGAGAATAATAAAATATTACTTTAAATTTGATGATCTTGCTCTGTCTATATCATTTGCCCGAGTGTAAGAGTAACTAACATCAAATTATAGCAATTTCTTTATCTCTCACATGAAATCGTCTTAAACTTTTTGATATATTTTTTTCGTTAATTAATTGATCCGGGAATAACAAGGGAGGATTGTGAGTGGCGGTTGACGGGTGCACGAAAGCGTGAGATGGAGAGGAACGGTCCTCACTTTTTGCAATGGGGGAATAGAAGAAGGCTAAGGTGCGTGAGGGCCGGGTCGGGTCCGGGCTGAATGTGGGTCGGATGATCATAGTACCAGTGTTTTTAAAACCGGACCGGCCCGGCCGGTCGAACCGGTCGGACCGGGACCCGGTCCCTTGTCCGTCCACTGGTTTTGACCGGTTAAACCGGTTCAGGCACCGGTTGAACCGGTAAAACCAGTGAACCGGTGCCTTGCCGGTTCAAAGCACCGGTTCGGTTT
This sequence comes from Misopates orontium, assembly GCA_946800315.1. Lineage (NCBI taxonomy): Eukaryota > Viridiplantae > Streptophyta > Magnoliopsida > Lamiales > Plantaginaceae > Misopates > Misopates orontium. The sequence goes on from OX326947.1 coordinate 5,245,693, forward strand.
TAAAAACACTGCATAGTACTATTGCCAATAGTACCAAAGATCATAATTCAAATGAGTTAAACAGCAGTGGTAATAATTATGGTAAAAGTAACAAGGGGTATTTGAATAATCTGCATCAGCGTCCGTATTCTCCATCTCACCGAATTTTGAGGTAAAAGTTATTTTTTGATCGGAATAGGATAAACTGTTTATCAAATGATGTAATTAACATATACTTAACTTCCATTCATAATGTTCTACGTGATATAGTTTATAAAACATGTGTATGCTTATCAATATAACATAAATGACGCATGAATTTGTCAATACAAATTAGTTTATAAAATAAATATAACTTATTTAGAACTTAGAAGTAATACTTTTCATTGTCATTAGTTTAGACTTTAGAAACAGAGGGATAACAACCTAAAATCCCCACACTATAGTTTTAGACACTTGCATGAAGAAGCCCTTTGTTGTTTGTTTAAAATTCCTTAGTAATTTTACATACTTTGCACAAAATCTCTTTGGGAAAGTTGTGCATTATAGGGATTTTATGCAAAGTTCATGAAATTACGATAACAATTATTAAACCACAAGTAATTTCCAGGCAAAGTTTTGAAACCGTGGGAGAGTTTTTGATACTTTTGTAACCTTTTGTTTTTTGTAAATGCTTCATGAATAACAAGGGAGGATTGGGATTGGTGGTTGACGGGTGCACGAGAGCGTGAGATGGAGAGGAACGGTACTCCTCAGTTTTTGCAATGGGGGAAGAGAAGAAGGTTTAAGTACATGAATGTCGGGTCGGGTCCGGTTGAGCGGGCGCCAAATCGGGTTGATCATAATATTACGGAAGATCCGAATTCAAATGAGTTAAATAGCAGTAACGGGTATTTGAATAATCTCCCTCAAAGTCCCTCTTCTCCATCTCACCCAATTTCGAGGTAAACTTTAATTTATTTTTAATATTTTTTTACTCTTTTTTTTTGTTTTTAATATTTATATTATTTGGTGTTAGGGTGACTGTCACGTCACGTGTATTTGAACTATTGATCATAATTCTATTTAATTTTTTTTATAAAAAGTCATCATAAAATTAGACATTGTGCTAAACTTGAGAAAATATTTTTATAAAATTTGGTTTAAAACATTTCTGACGCACTCTCTCTCTCCTCATACACACAGTCACACAGTAGACATGAACGTCTGTGAGTTACCCTCATACTACTATAATAGCCAATCTCATAATAATCCAATTGAGCCCCAAATTGCAACAAAATTGAATCTCAACAGCAGAAGAATCTTCTTCAATACAGAGTCTTCGAATCATCTTCACTCCTCTGTTGTTGTTTTCTCCGCTAACAGGACTAGTTACGGACGGAGACTATCGCCGATTAATTCTTCCGCCGGAGATGGCGGTATCGATTCTCCGGCGAAGTCTCTCCGCCGACTTCTCGATTCGCCGGAGATTCACCTCGGACCGGCTTGCTTCGACGCCCTCAGCGCGAAGCTCGTTCAGAGAGCTGGTTTTGATTTCTGCTTCACTACTGGTACGTGCTGCAAAGCTGATTTTTCATTTTTTCTAATTTTTGTATTGATTTGTTGAAAATAATATATGTATAATAATACAAATGCCTAATCTCTCGACGAGCTTGAGCTTTTAGATGAGACGACTATTCATTATGTAATAAGAGCTGGTCTGGTTATCGTATGCCACGTTCACGCAGTGGTTGTGGGACGTAATAAAGAAGATTACAGTCAGCACCTGAGGAGATGTGTTGAAAATAACTATTTAAGTATAAATGCCTAATGTCTCCACAAGCTGGATGAGACGCCGATTCAATCCGGGAGCCCCTAGATTTACGATTCATAATGTTGTACAATGTATCGGATATTGAATGAGAGAGATATTATGGAAGACGTTAATTTGAACTTGTGTTCAGTTCATATGGTGAAAGACGTTGCCTTCTTCTTGAAATGGCGTGTCTTCTTAATTTTGTAAGGAGGGTGCTTTTTCTCCCTTTTAAGCAAATTGTTATTATCTCAACAGAATATTTTTACTGTTACAATGAACAATAATAGGATGGAGTTCACTACGCAATGCTATTACCGGATAGAAATCATGTAGTATGAAATTAGATAAATAAGTAAATTTTTTTGATGGGAGTCAAAGCGAAGATCTGTGCAGTAATCATTTATTGCCATTTTGATAGCCTCACTGGAAGGGGAATATGATTCATTTGTAGAAAATAATATAAAGATTAAGTAAAGTTTATCTTCAATCTTGTTTGTGAGACATGTTTGCAGTGAATGGCCTCTTAGAAACTTGCCTGTGAAACATGTTTAGTTGTAGGACATTGCAGAATTTTTTTGTCTGCAAGAACCTTCATAGCAGAAGAGAGTAACAAGGGCAATGTTGAGTTATGAATGTGTATGGTGTTATAAGAATTTGTTTTTCATTAAACAAATTGACCAAAATTACTTGCTTCCAATGACCTTGCTTGGTAGCTAGCAGACCAGGAGAATAATGAATGATGCATTTCTCAGGATTTGGAATATCAGCTGCCCGGTTGGGACTGCCGGACACTGGGCTGATCTCGTATGGGGAGATGGTAGATCAAGGACGGAAAATAACTGAAGCTGTGTCAATTCCTGTAATTGGTGATGGTGATAATGGATATGGTAATGCCATGAATGTGAAGAGAACTGTTAAAGGATACATTAAAGCTGGCTTTGCTGGAATAATTCTTGAAGATCAGGTGAAAATTGCTCAAACTTCTCTGAAAACAAGCTGTGCTTTTGATAAATTTAATGCATATAATATTTTTTTGATTTAACAGGACACTGATACAGCCCCTTCTGAAGCATTAAATTTATTGTATAGCTATGGCTTTGCCTATCATTCTAAGCCGGGAAAAAGTATGTCTCAAGATTAAATGTTTAATTTCTCGGTAATTGTTTCTTGGTGGCATATAACTGCACTTAGTTGCATTCCAAGTGAGAAGTAAAAGCTAAAATTGGTTGGTGGATGTAATTCTAGCTTTTACTGTGAATGTTTTCTTCTCAGCTAAAACAAAACGCATAAGAATATACACCTCAATTGGAGACTGAGCATGTCTACTCTTAGATGCCACTTGTTTGTTGTTCGTACTTAATTTCTTCTCTGTTGTTTTTATACATGTGCTTCGGATGGGTTTCTAACCAAAGAATCCGAATATTGTTGTTGATATTTTGGATCATTTTTGACGTTTGTTAAGATCTACCATCAACATTTTCGCTTCTTTTCTAGATTTCTCCAAAAGCTTGTGGTCATACACAAGGGCGGAAAGTTGTGTCTAGAGAGGAAGCAGTAATGAAAATAAAAGCAGCCGTTGATGCTCGGAAAGAGAGTGGTTCTGACATCGTTATAGTGGCAAGAACCGATTCTCGTCAAGCTGTGTCCTTGGAAGAGTCACTTTGGAGGTCACGTGCTCTGGCTGATGCAGGAGCTGATGTTTTGTTTATTGATGCTCTTGCTTCAAAAGAAGAAATGAAAGCTTTCTGTGAAGTTTCTCCCCTGGTTCCAAAAATGGTACGTGCCTTCTACTTTCTGTTATTTGGGAATCAGAAATCATAAGTGCCTATTTTCACTAACAAGTGGTTCGTACTTTTTTATGTTTTGGTCTTTTGTTTTGATTCTGAATATCAATATCACATGTATTTTCTCTTAAAGTTGGCAGCAACTAAGCAGCACCTTGTTCTTGCAGTACTGAAATTGCTCAAAATCCTTTATACAAATAATTGCGGTATCTGTTGGTCACTGAAAGAAAGGACCTGTCAACAAGTCCAACAAAATAGTATCGAAAAGTTTATGGGATATGTTTGTAGTAATTAGCGTGGTTCAACAGGACAGAGGTCCAATAATATAAACTGAATTAATCAGTTTCATTTCTTTTGGACAGTTAAAGATCCTATTAAGATACAGGGTACAGGTTTTGGTTTGTGAACCATGTTTTAAAAGTGTGTTGTTATAGAATTTATCTATCTGTCACTTTTATTTGTACTGCAAATGGTGGACGGTTGCTCATGCATAATTGACCTTTTTTCTTTTGCTGAAAATTCAAAACCTCTATTTGACCAAAATTTTGAGTTTCTCTAACGTTTGTTATTGTATCCACTAATTTTGTAAATCTTTTGCAGGCCAATATGCTTGAAGGGGGAGGAAAGACCCCAATACTCAGTCCTATTGAGCTGGCTGATATTGGATACAAAATTGTGGCATATCCATTGTCATTGATGGGCGTATCAATTCGTGCAATGCAGGTAACACAATACTTGTTCTTTTGTTCCTTTCTTGCCCTTGTAAACATAAAAAGTTCCACATGTTGACTCAAAATGGTTTGCAATGAGGTCTGGATGCTCTGAGAGAACCTATAAATTGCCTTTAGTTGACTGGGAGGAAGAATCCTGCACGAGCGAAATAGAGATGTATGGGGAGATGGGTTGTATGTGTATATATATTGGCCCAATAGCATAAGTTTCTTACTAATACTTACGTTGAAACTAGTATCGTTTAAGAACCTAAGCAAAAAACACAGCTCTTTATCGTGTATAAGTTAAGTTAAGCCCTTTAACTGCAACTTGTTGACCGGTTTCGAGGGTTGTTACTCTTTCCAATTACTCTACTGAGTAATTATTATATAAAATTTATCTTGACCGGATGAATTTTATTTGTGCTGGTATCCCTTTATACTGACCTAAAGTTTTTTCCATCACCCTAGTTGCATAATTTTCTCTGTATAGGATGCATTGTTGGCTATTAAAGGAGGTCGTGTACCCTCTGCTGGAAGCATGCCCTCGTTCGAAGAAATTAAGGAAATTTTGGGTTTTAATGACTATTATGAAGAAGAGATGCTATATAGCACCAAGACCAGTCAACTTCCTTATGAAAGAGGTAAGTAAAGATCATACTAATTTCATTCTTCTAATTTTAGAAAAAAAGTATTTCAGCTATCAAAACATGTGATACTGGGAGTGTCTTTGCAACTCAATTTGGTTGTCATTTTTTGCTTAAGATTACACTAAGTTAATTATGTTGAGGTCAAGTAGCTTGTAAATATGTAATAGCTAATGACCAAGACAATTTGGGAAGAAATCTTTCAATAATTTATCTTAGAGATTCATAATTCTGAAATAAAGTTTTTAGTATGCTTACAAATTTGGATGCTGTCTTGGATGCATTTTTTTTACCATTGGGTTTGCACTAGAGTTTTACAGTGTGCAAGTTGCCAAATTGAACTACCCACATGGATATGCTTTTTCCCCCTTAACTATCTAAATGACAGGTTATTCCTCCACAAACAACCCTTCTTATATTACTGAACGCGCCTCTCAAAGTGACCCCGAAAATAGAAATCAGGCTGCACAAGATCCGTTTGTGGAAGTTGTGACCCCTGAAATACTCAGTAATTATGTCGCAGATGGTTCAAGGGGCCCTTTTTCTGGTATTTGGTCCAGAAAACTGAGAGTCAGAATCACTGGGCGCGATGGATACGAGAGGCTTGATGTCCGGATACCGGTAAGTCATCTTTAACTTCTGAATAATCATATGGATTACACAATTATTTTGCTCAAATACTTCTTAAATTCTACACAATCCTATGATACACTGTGCTCATATGCACTTTTCTTTTGCTTAATATTATATTCTGTTTTTCTTTTGTCTTCGATTAGGGAAAGATTGTTTATGGTGATAAAGTTTTTATACAAGTGAATTGTAATGACACATCTAACATTTGGCAAAATTACAAAATGTACCCTCAAGTTGGAAAATTATTAAAAGTTAAAACCCTCAAGATTAATATCTCCACTGAAAAGTAAACAACAGATAGTTTCAAGGCAAAACACAAATAGGTAAGATTTTTGTTCAATTTTTTATAAATTTGAACATTTCAATTTGGTAATATCTTTTTTTTTTTTTTTTCAAACTGCCGACATAAGTGTCAAATTTAAAATTTCACTATTATCATTAGTTTTAGTCAGCATGTTTTTGAGGGTGCTTTTTTTGTGGATATATGATGGCATGTGCTATAATTTATTTAAACGTGAGGGTAGACATTTACTTTTGGATACACAGAAATAGAGTGGTATAACCTCTTGTTTTGAACTTGAACATGATCCATCGTGATCCTTTGAACCTTGCAGCTGTTTATTCGATACTTATATCTGTGAATATTCGTGCATATATATATATACATATATATATATATATATAGGAGCCACTACAACAGTTGATACATTTTTTGTATACTTTTTCTTTTCTTGGATTTTTTTTTCTTCTTACAAATGTAAGATTTTTCTAATGTTTCTGTATAAATTATGTTTTTCTTGTGTCATCAGGCTGGTTTTCTCGAAGGAATAACAAATATAGTTCCAGGTACTGGGTTTGTGGTCGCATTTTATATTACATTCCGAGAAATGACCACATCAAGTATTTACTGATTATCGTGTTTTATTGTGCAAAGCTTTGGGGGGCATAAACATCAAAGAATTATTGGATGATGCAGCTCTAGAGGAGGGTGGCAAGCAGTTGTTAGATTTTAACGATGCAAGGGGCGACAGAATTCAAGTGTTTCTGGAGTAGAATGATTTTGGCGAGTATCTCACTGCAGAAGAAACTTTTTTCAGGAGTCTTTTTTGCATGTATCAAGCCAAAGCAACATTGATTTTTACTGTAAACACCAACACCCATATTTGAGGAAAATGAAGTTTACTTAGAAGTTTTTATTTTTATTTTTTATACATAAATATATATTGGAAGTATTTTAATGGTTTGAGAAAAAAAAGAAAAAGGGATTTATGGTACACCTTAAGTCTGTCAATAATTACGCAAGTCGTATTTTCTTTAGGGAGCGCCAATAGGAGTTTCAGTGGTAGTCCACATTCAGCGGGAAAAATTATTAGGTGCAGCGGCTGTACGATGACGTGGTACAGCATGTGGTTGAGATTAAATACTATTCCTAAATTATAGGGAAATAACTTCTCCACACCTCATCCCAACCATGCATTTATATAAATAACCGACTTGCTGCACCACCTCATCGTACAGCCGCTGCACCTAATAATCTCTCATTCAGCGGACATCAACAAAACTCATCCTTTACCAATTTAAATTATTTTCAACATTTTCTGTACATTTCTCTCAAAACAACAATATTCGCCGGGATATTTCAATCGGCCATGTTATTATATCTTCCGGCTTCATTGAAAAGCAAAATCGTATATTTTTAACATCACAAAAATTCTTTCACCCAGATTAGAGGTTTATATAACATTGTAATAATTATTATATTACGTATAAATAATGTGATAAAATTTTGACCACGGACCTAACACGATTCGGGAAACAGCCTACAAAACTTGCAGCACTATTTATTATAGATAACTTAAAAGTTTTACTGATCACCCGATCAGTTATATATGTAATTGTTAATATGATTCCTTGGGGGCTAGATGTTGAAATTTCCATGAAAGCACTAATACACTCCCCGGATTAGATAATTAAACCAAAAGATAATATTTTAAAGGTGCGGGTGATTACCACTACGGTCCTTTTATTCAGATAACAAGAAACATTATAGAATTTGAATCAGAACTGCAATACATACAGTTCTGACACTTCTCGTTATAATTCGGATATTACAGTAATTTATCCACTCAAAAGACCACAACATACATGATACAACACACCTATAGAGCATAAATCATTTAGAGCAGCTAAATAAGTTATTCAAATGACAGCAGCTAAACTACTTCAGTAAAGCACGACTTTTGAGTATAAAAACGAGTGTGATTAACACAATGCAGGTGGCAACTGTAATGGCTTTAGAGCAGTATACTTACAAACTCTCATCAATCATAAGCCAGCCATCTCTTGCATGATGTACAGCTTCCCGTAAATGGATGAAATTAAAAAAATGAAGTATGCTATGATGGATTCCGCAAATTTTTCATCATCACGAAAACTTCCAAGGATAAAGCATGATCTCTAAAAGACACATGTATAGCTCCATATAGTCCCCAAGCAGGTGGCTTGCAAGCATGTTTTCATGCAGATGCAAGTCAATCATGTCCGTTCTAAATATTGTATTCCGCCACAGCTTCCAATTAATTATTGTTTTGAGAGAGAACATAAATCAAGATCCTAATTTTTCATTCTCAAATGAAACTCTTACCCCCATTCTTCCCAGAATAAAATGGAACATTGCTTGTCATGGCCAATTTTTTTACCCAATAATTCATATTTCAACGTTCTTTGATGTCAAAAAAGATCATATTGAGGCACCAAAATAACTCACACTGCTGTGTCTGGTGATGGAGTTACCTTGCAGACCTCAACACTGAAGCCAGAGTCCATCAAAACTAGCAACCATGCACGCTGCTGTTCTGAAAGTCGGTCCCTTGGGCCTTTTACTTCAACAAGCTTTGCTTCGCCTCTGTAAGAGTCGTGGAGCCGCCATAAAACTAAATCAGGCATACCACTGGTCCAGCTTCGATAATCTTGGGCCAAATGTCGGCAAATTGCTGCGAGACAAGGACCACCAATGCATGTAACGGCTAGTCGAAGCTCAGTCAAAGGATGCTTCTCCCAGTTAACTCCTCGACAGGCAGTTCCCACATGTGATTCCCATGTTGTAATGAGTATCTCTTCTGCCATGCCGTCATGGATTTTGTTCAGGAGTGCTTCTATGAGGTCTTTCCTGACTTCATAAAAGCTATCGGTGTCCAGATCCAGAGGTGCGGTCTGCAAAAGGCAAGATTTCATATATCGATACATGGTTGCAGTGATGCTCATAGAGACAGGAAATGTATGATAGGGGAGAAATGTAAAGATAATGATATATTCTAACACGATCGATTCAGCTCCAACAGATCAAAGAGAATAAAAGGAATTCTGAATTATGTGATTATCAAAAGAGCTGCCGCTTGCAATAGTAGCAAACAAGTCAAACTTTACCAAATGCTTTAATTTGTCAATTTCAAATTAACTAAAGATATCAGGCATAGGCATCATACTATTTTGGATGTGAATGAATAACACAAGAATTTCTCCTACTAAATTTACTGTTAATAGAATTCCTTAATACAGTTGATAATCATAAAATAATTACCATATATAAAGAGATTTCCTAATATTGGCAAACCTGAAGCAGCTTCGTCGTGTCATTGTTTTCTTCATTATTCTCTCTCTTCTATAATCCTCTATAAATCTAAATTAATAAGCAACATTTAGACCTACCTTACTGATCCTTAAGCACTACAAAGTGGGTACTGCATTCACACCAAGAATCTAATTGAAAATGTTGCTGTTTCAGTTGCATCGAATTTGTAGTGGATTTCGTTGTGCAAAACTTAACCAATAAGAGATCAGTAATTAGAATGATATGATTCTTATGTTTGAAAGATATATGGTTGAACATCCTACAAACTAAACAAAAAGTTCACCCTAACCGGGCAGGGCTTTTTTAAGTCGCACAATCCTAGAGCTGAACAAAATGCACATGGGATAAATTTGTTAGTGGATCATGTTACAAGTTCCCTATAAAAGTCAGAATATAAACTTGAGTCAATTTGATTGCTAAAAATACCTGAAATTTTGTGCGGAATACGTTTGGCACATCAGCAAAAATAACATCCCACATTAAGATCCCAAAAATGGTTAGCCAAATGCCACTCTCTGTATGAACACCCTGCCAACCACCTCCTTCTCCAGCATAATACTGTAAAGCAAGCTGCTCTACCGCACATTGTTCTCCATCTTCACCATAAAATCTGCTTTTCATCCCTGTTTTACAATTCAAAGGTCTTCCTTGAATGTTAACCTATTTTGCAAAAGGACGATTGAAACAGATATAATCAAATTAACAGAGGCAAATAACAGAATATTGACAGAATTACTGCTCAAAAAAGAGGCAACAAAGGCTAAATTGTCCATTTACGAACCAACTACCTCGGGAATCTTCCTCTTAACAGACTTCGAATAACTGGGAATTTTCCATCTTCTTGGTGGTTTCCCCAATCTCAGAACCCGCCTCTGAAGGGCTATTCTTGAACCTGCTCGAACCCATGGATCCAGTAAACTGTCTTCCGCAACTCGCAGGCTATCATCTATATGTCCCAGATGTTCCAAATCAATGGAAAGTCTTAAACTCCAATATCCTCTTCTTCCATCAGATACGAATGTATTTAATAGCTGCCTTAGTAAATTGATGGCTTCAGTATACCTGATAACAATAAGAAGGCTAATTCAGAGCACTGCACTTTAAACATGTGTAGACCCGGGAAAACTACCAGGAAAGTAGGATACATCAACACTTTCTTAGTGTCTGCGTTCTTAAGGATCTGTTATTTTTCTATTGTTTTCCAAAATGCAGTAAAATTGTAGCCCAATATGGATAGTACAATTAAACTTTTTTTCACTGGTGCGATCTAAGCAATCCCAGATCTTCTAATGAGAAACAACTAAAAGTTCTATCCTACTAATTCTTTCCATAATAACATAGATATTACCACGAAAGATGTAATCTGATTTCCATCATTATTTAAATCAAATTTATTTCCAAACAACAAAAGACCTATTATACTCCTTCAGTATAATGGTGGATATCATGTATGATTCTAGTCAATTTCTTCAACTCCCCAAGTATAACTGTAGGATAACCCTTCAGTGGGATGTAAATCTGCAGGGGTCATATTCAAATACAACTACTGGCTGTTCATGCACCATATCTAACTAGTTCAAGACAAACCAAAGAAAGCCATTCATACTAAAAGGATCAGTTCCAAAGTTTTGAAGAAAGGAATTACAATGGGATCTATTAATTGTGAAAATAAACATGCTAACCTCTTTTCATGCTCAAAAAAGGAAACACCCAGCAAGACCACCTTAGAATAGATCCATGAGGCTGAAAAGTACGAAAGAAAAGTTGCCACTGTTTCACAACTTGAAGATTTGGCCCCTTCCGAAGAAGATGGTAGGCGCAAAGCAGAGATATCTATGCATCTATAAATCAACTCAGAGTTGTTCTCGTTAAGAGACTCATCCATAATTTGTGCAATCTCAATGGCCTGTAATTGTATCTTTTCGCTTTAACAAAGGGATGTAGGAAATTAGGTCAATAAGTAGCACACAAAATTCGAGTGTACCTCTTCATAAGAAAGCAAGTCACTCCTATTTGAGAAGATCTGTTCTGAGAGTGTACATTTGTAAGGGGGATATTTTATAATTCCTAAATCCACGAGTAAAAATGACGAGAGATCCTGCTCTCCATTAAGGAAGAAAAGTCTCTGTACAAAGAAAAAGTTAAATTGCAATATAATCAACAATATCAACATGAAGGAAGACAACACAACCATGTAACTTCACTTAAAGACAGTTATTCAAGGATAAGCCGGTAACATAAACAATTCCCTCTCTCTCTAATACCAGTTTGTTTCAACTATGTAGAAGAAAGGTTTCTTCTTCCTACAGTAAATGAAAAGTTTTGACAGAATTGAAGTTTACAACAAAATAGATTATCATGGATCAAAACAATTTGATGCCATAGCTATTAGAAACCATCAGGTAAACAATATGGTTCTAGCCATCCACACACATGTATATATATATGTAAAGACAAACAGGTCCACTTCATTAGGTATCCAAGAAATATCACCTCCGCACGCCATATTAAAGATTCAGCTAATGGAGATATCCGAACACAGGCTCCAGTCCGGGCCAAAACAAAATCTTGGAGCTGAGGGCTGCATGGCACATAAAAGATCATTATGTAAGAAGAGACAGCTCAAATTCTGAGAGGCATAAGACGAACAGCATAAAAAGAAATTACCTTACCACATACCATCTTTACCCGAAGATACAAGTAAATCAATGATATCTTGCTTTCGTGTACCATGGTGGCGTTTCTGTAGTTTGATGGAGAGAAAAGGCAACTGGTCAGGAGTGATCTAACATACAAAGTTGTTAGAAAGGACAGTTGCAAGGAAATGAATCTCTTTTTCTCCTAATCAAAATTTGCTTAATGTTGGCACTATAGAATGCAGGGTATTAAATCCACAACCTTCACATAGAATCAAGAAAAGAATGTGGGAAGATATGTTACTCACATATGACTGAAACAACACTTAACCTGTTCGTGCTAGAATCTTTTTTTTCTGATATAAACTTGTGAAATTAAGCAATAAAATACAAGCTTGGAAGGAAAAAGAACTCCATCCACTTTGATTGAAGATCTGTAGGCACATCGGGGTTACATGATGCAACAACTGAATTTAGAGAGAGAAGCAAAATCAAGGAAGGCATGCTGGAAACAGAGTTCTCACATATGAATGCGACATCAACACAACTCTTCCAGCAACAGAAATGACTAGTACAAATGTTTAGGAATTGAAGAAAGTATAGAAGCGGTCATTTGAAGAAACAAGCTAAGTTTGGACATAGTCCCCAAGTTGCCTCCACTCTTAATTATGCTAACTAGATAGCTCTGGTGTATTACATATTGCAGAAATTTCACGGCAAACACAAACAATTCACTAACCCCAACTGCTTTATTTTTTTTTTCTTTAAAGAAGCCACTTGGCCATCATTTGAAGAAAAAGAAAAAGCTAAACAACCCAAGCGGTTAAAGACTGAATTCAACCAAATTAATACTCATAAATAAGCTAGCTACGCATGTCGATATTACAAGCAGATAACCAAGCATGCGAATGGTAAGTTTTAAAAAATTCAAAGCTTTATTGCAATACCAAGTCTTTCGTCCATTGGCTAAATAAGGTAAGTAATAGAGTACATAATATGTGGCCCGTATCTGTCAACACAGTAGGTCTAGTTCTGTGAAGTCATCAGAAGCCAATATCAATTTAGGAGCATAAACCATAGCATCAATCAATTCTAGACTGAACCATCCTTTACGCTCCAATTCCATAAAACGTGATATGGCGAGATGCCTTAACGATGGTGTAATTTTGGGAGAAATCAGATATGGGAGATTTTAGGTGAAATAAATGGATGAGACTGCAAAGGGAAGACAGGTACTCTGACAAAAACTGCATACTGTCAAGTGCTATGAATTGAGATCCAAATAAAGGCACAAAAAAAAAAGTGTAGAAAAAGATTGTTAACCAAATTTATAGAAAAAAGAGAAATGACTACTAAACAAACCGATGTTGAGTGAAACTAATATCCATTCACGATTAACTCTAGACAGAGACGAGCTAGGTCACCCTTCAATTCTGACCCAAATGATCAGCAACTTTAGAGTAAATAGAAATTCAGTTATATACCTTAACTCCAACGGTAAAGAACCCTACTACTTTACTAGTGCATAGATATTAACAAACATATTAACAGCATTAGAAAATATGGTGCTTCCATAACTTTTTATAATTTAAATTATGTTTATCCCACCAATAAATGAACCCACAAACCTTATTAAGCATGTAAGAAGCTTCCCGTAGCTCATCAATGTTAAGAACCTGCAGGACCCCCTCAATATCATTGTCTTCACCGTCATTCCTCCATGGGAAGGAAACCAAGTAGCTATCTTCTGTATCATGGTAATATACACAAGATCTTCATATTGTTTCATTAATAATCAAAAACAAGATAAACATGACCTTCAAAGATGTGTGAGACAAGTTAACTAACTATTACCTGAGAGTCTCTTTATTGCCTGGTGGCAATCAGATACCTCGGGATATAAAAGATTAGACATCCGAAACCACGGCCCTGGGGGGAAAACAAACAACTTCACAAAAATTAGAGAAAACATCATGATATGTTATATCTGCCTATGTATGTAATCTCTCAGACAAACCACAATGTGCACTGCAGTTCTAAGACAGCCATGTGTATGGTCTTAAACATAATCCAAGTATAATTAAAATCTTTGAAAGAAAGGGGACAGGTGGAGAAAGCAGAAACATCAATCCCCTCTCAACTAGGAGAAATTATCTATTGCAACCACTGCACCACGTTATCGCGCCCTACGTGATGCAGCAACCCAATCATAATTGGCGTTCACTGCTCAATTATATCTCTCACACAAATAGATTCTTCCTAGAACATATGAACTGCCTGCTAGAATCCCATTATCAACATGCACATCATAACATATAACGAATACTGGAAGAATGAATGAGCAGTGTAATACCTTTTCGTGTATAAAGCCGAGCAAAAAGTCTCTGACAATCACCTGGAAGTGAAATAAATGTTTCTGCATTAAAGCGGTGCAAAAGCATTGTTATAAAATTGCGCCTGAGAAGAGAACAGATTACACCCCTGGACAACATTAACTACTTTATTTAGTACCTAGGAAAGACTTCTCCACGATGGTTAAAATATGTGGATTGTTCTTTAAAACCTCTTGTATCAGAAGCACCAGATTATGCTGATACCTGGTGATCCCAGAGGAACCAGTCTTCGAAAGTTCGACAGCACTGAGAGCATGTCTCCATAACGACTTGAAAAGTTGAACATTGTCGCTATATTTTCCATCACATGGCCCACTGTTGCATTCAATCTGAATTGGTATTGAGGCACGAGGATTTTTCGGTACAGAAATTATTCTTGCCTGTAATGATTGTATGAATTAACTGAATTGACCACCAGCAATAAAGACATATCAATTAAAACCTGACAGATGAACTACTTTCACATAACTATGCAAGTATAAGTTCTTATTCCTTTATAAGTGAAAATTGTGAGGTAGAACCAGTAAGTGACAGATATATTACCTAGACAGATACCGAGCTTTTACCTCGAAGTTTAAGTTGAACGTGTCAATTAAAGGAGACAGATACTGAGCAATTGCTTGTGGCAAATAACCCAACACATTATCTTGCTCGGTTTCTGCATAAAGAACCTGGTCAATGGGAAGCAGAAAACTCTTAAATAATAGATCAACAACACAAAAACTAAATGCCACGAGGGAAGAAAGAGAAGAAATACAAACTTTGATAGCATTTGCGTCTTTAACATTCTCACGGTCCCTAGAGAGGCATATCCTTGATTCAGGATCTAAATCCTGTCTGATACCAAACCTACGGCCAACAATGGAAGTTGGAATAAGAAGAGTCGACATGTCACCATCGTCGATATGTTCTTCCAGAAGATTTTCAGATTTATCACTCTCCAAAAGCAATGGCGGAATATCACTGATAATCTCACTATCGAACGAGTTTTCAGTGCAGTTTGTAAAAGGATTGTTTCTAGAAGCAACAGAACCAGAAGTCGACACTTCTTGATTATTATCATAATCTTCAGGCTTATCTTCCACTCTGAGACTATGAAGTAAATCACAAGTCTTACTCCTGATGGGATCTGTTAATACAACTTGATTTCCTTCATCCTCTGATTTCAAGAGCTGAGTTTTAACTTTGGACCTGGAGAAGTTCAATTGGAGAAGTGTAAGCTGGCCTAGTTTACGCTTACTTCCCCTAGCAAGGCAGTTATCTGAAACCATCAAAAAACAAATATTCAGCATTGCAGCTTACCCATAGAGGAAAAAGTATAAAATGCATTTTATGCAGAGAATGTATCATAACTTCTCTAACTTTTGCAGCATTGTGGTCATTCAAGTGACACGAAATTGAAAAGAAAAATCATAGAACAGGATAAACTAATATTATGGAACAATACTTGTCTAGTTCATTCATGTCTAAACAGTTCACCGTATAACAAAATCCCTTCACTTCTGGCAAAATACAGTGTTCAAAATTCCAGAACATAAACAGCATGTGACTTAACAATCCAATAAATAAGTTCCTCCTGGTTTCAACTAACATTCTTCTTATGCTCTATTTGGTAGTAAAAAAGGAGAGTAAATACAGTAAATCAAAAACAAATACAGAAGATATCGCACTCGTTTAGTTGCCCTAGAATTTCTACACAACGACTGAATCACGTCAGCCTAATAATCTACCAAGTCAAAACTAGGGCACCAAATATTTCTAGGGCAAAATATAACGATCCAATTCATAACCTACAAATCCAAACCTTGCGAATAACAGTAGGTATACCTAAATGTGAATTGATTAGGGCATTATCTTGTGCAGGAAGGCGCGCGCCACAAACGGGACAATCCACCATTTCATCGGATCTTCTATCCACCGCATCTTTCTTCTCATTCTCATTCTCATTCTCGTCCTCTTTGCGCGAACTAAAACATCTCTGAGAAAAATCACGCGGCGGAGATATCAAATTATAGCGAATGTGTCAACAAATAGGAGAAATAATCGAAACAGAACTGGATTAGGTTGTACCTGAGATGAAGAAGATGAGAGAATCGAGCGGCGATTGGGCAGAAAACGGCGGCGTTTGCCGATTACTCGGAGCAGGCTCTCGTGGCCGGTCAACATTTTTCGTCCCCGGAACCCTAATAATGTGGCGGGTATTTGTGTGCGTGAAAAAAACGCGGGATTCAAAAGGTTTATGAATGAGTTGTGGCACGTATTTCTCTTAAACGCCGCGTTTTGGAGATTAGGGGTTTCTTCTTTTTTTTTTTGGTTAAACTTTAGGATATTGTTATTTTAAATTGTTGGAATTTTTATGTTTAATATATTGGTTGTTGTTTTTTTTTTTTTTCCTTTCAACTATCTACATTGAAGAGAAAGGTGCCTTATGGTGGAGCGGCTTAATTACGCCCTTCGTAAACCGAACGACGACTACAAAAAAAATATTAAGTTTACGAGCATTCAAAGATATGATTTTCAACATAATTAAGTCCATACAAATATATGAACACTTCTTGCAAAAAAAAGAAAAAGATTAAATTCACGAGCAGTCAAATATATGATTTTCGCTAATGAAAGATCGTGATCTTGGAAAGTACATCAAATTCCATTAAAGGAGGGTGCACAAGTCTCATCATAAGAAGTTTTATTGCACGTTTAAAAGTACAATGGAAACATAAAATTAAAATTAGAAAGAATAGCCAAAATAGCAAGAGCCACGAAACTTAAACCCTAAACCGGTCTATTTAGCATAATAATGCTCCTAACTAAGTTCCTACCAACAGGGCGTGGAGCATTTTTAGGCTCTTCATTTTGTTTTGTTTGGTTTACTTTATTTTTAATATTTGAACTTACGATATATTGTGTTTTAGAGCATTTTCTCGGTCCAAAGTCAAAATTTGAGTTTTATGACTTTATCAATTGCATATCACGAACAAGCCCAGTTGGCACGTCCAAACGGACGATTGAGTTTAACTATCTAACATTTAGAGGTAACATCGAATAAATTAAACATAATACCAACACCATTTGTTCGGAACAAAACAATACAAACATATTTATATATTAGAAAGAGTAAAGTTATTTATTCAATTAATTGTGCATGGGATAGTGTAAAGTAAGATGGGAACCTTTTTAATAAAATAAAGATGGGCTTCGTATTGCTTCCGAAGTTATTTTTGTTTGAGAGTTGTAGGAGCATGTGGTATGCTGTACAAATGACAAAGACCAAACATATGTAAGTGACGCAAACGACAGAAAAAAGACCCCAAAGCCCACGTTAGTCATCTCATTCATTTACCTCTTCTATGTGTCCACATATATTCCACCAATTAAATTGCAAAAATTATTTATAATTGATAAATAACTAATTTTTTATTGACTCAGCGATGCTTGCAACTCCAAATCATGGGATAATTCTTATTCAATGCAAGTTTATAGAACTTATGGCTATAGTTTGTTACATCATTTAAAAATGTAATTTGTGAATCTTGTAATATTAAATACACGAGATAATTACAAGTAAAAAATTGGTACATGAAAATCTAATATACACCTAGTGTATGTAAGGTTATTTCTATAAAACTTAAGCAAATTTATTTTAAAGTGTGCTCAATTATCTTAAATATAATATTGACCACAATCTTATTCCAATCGTGCATGCATTGTCAATAATAAATGAATCGATTTCACACACATAATCGTAAGTTAAGCATGGAAAATCATGCAAACTATAAGTGCAGTGTTCCAATAATTTCTTTGGACAAGACGATACATGGACCAATTGGTGTGTGACCCCACCCCCTTAAATCTTCCACCGCTGGGGGTCAAGCCACCCGTGACTCCAGCTTTAATCATGTGAACTCACATTTTGTCACGGCTTTACAAAATATTGTAAAGTTCAAATCTTTAATAAATTTAAAAATTCCATTGCAATTTTCGATAAATTCCATCCGTAAAAAGACAAGGAGTAGTTGTTGTATGAAATCACTATAAGAAGTTCATCAAATAAATCAAATCGACCAATGAAATAAAGGTATGCTTAGACCTCTTTAAGTTTGGATTACTTGAAAGAACATTAAAGACAGGTACATATGGAATTCGAATAATTATGAAAACACACGACATTAATTAAATATGTAATTACAGTAAATTGAACTACGCTATATGGACCGAACTGGAATCATACTGAATCGAGCACATAAACTTTCATCTTCTAATCGATCTAGTTGAGTATAACGTCTTCATATAGACTTCTAAACTCCGTCAACGTGTCATTTCGTATGACTTCTATCCTCTCGCTCTACCCGTTATCCTTAGATTGATGGCCTCAAAGCGTCGTATATGTGCTTAATTGCTTTATACAAACCGTTTGATAGGTATATGTTCTTAAAGTTTTAGTGGGTGTTACCATATTTTTTCAATTTTAGAAAATAAAAAGATATTGTTAGAACCAAATCTGAGTAGTCCATATGTAATTAATTACTCCAATTGAACAGTTGTATTCCCATTAATTTGAAATAGTGAAAGTGAAAGGACAAAACAGCAGACGACATGGTTAACGACACAGAGAAATCGAAAGGCTAAAATGCTGTCCAAGGACTCAGAATAATTTGAAATATTGTAATATTTGTGGGCTATAAAAGATATGAAAGTGAAAGGTTATGCGTCAGAAAATGTGTCTGCCTCCATATTTGTACCAATTTTTAGTTCAGTGTCACAGAATTAAATTAACTTTCACCAAACTCCCAAAACATTCCTGCTTTTCATGACTTCATTAAATACTTCAACAATCCTCCGCAAAACTTTCACGGAGAAAGATAAATGTACCAATGTACTATTTCTTTTTTCTTTTTATGGACGTAGAATTTTTTGTTGACTGCATGCATCCTTTTGGTGTAATAAAAATTTGAACCCAATTTTAATCCATTGAATACAACAGAAGAACCAACCATTATTTTAATTAATTCCAATAAACTATATAAACTACAAGGTTGTTAGCAAAATACTCAATGTGTTATCTTAAATGGGGCACATTGTATGCAAAAAAACCTATACATTATGTTAAAGAGGCACATTATCTACACCTGCAAAATACCATAACTTATTATTCCTTATTGAATTTTACACATGCGAAATACACCCCTTAATATGCAAGTATTGAAAGGATTGTGGAACTTTCTTAAAATCATAGAGGGGTGATTTGCCTTTTTTTGTGGTTCACATGGGGTGATACATAACAAAATCTTCATTTAATCTTTCTTAGCATCTTGTTATTTCATAGACATAATAATCAATGTTAATACAACTTGTTCAATTTCATCCACTTCAACAGTAGCCTATGAGCACCACATACTACCCCCCCCCCCCCCCCCCCCCTCTCTCACACACACAAACACACACACACACACACTATATACAAAAACATATCTCATTTTTCAGCCATTTCCGTGCAATATCTAAAACTCCCAAGTCCAACTCTATAGTACCTCCTCAACTTCAATCTCCCTTTTTCACCACAATGTACAACTAAAAAACACCATCCCATTTTTTTCCATTTTCTCCTCACTAAAACCAAACCATGAATATCATCAAATCTTTAGCAACACTTCTCATCACTTCACTACTATCCTTAACACTCCTTCAAACCACCACAAGTGAACAAACTCTCCAACTAAACGACGACGTTCTAGGCCTCATAGTCTTCAAATCCTCTCTCCAGGACCCTTTAAACTCCCTGGAATCGTGGAACGAAGACGAAAACTCGCCATGTTCGTGGAACTTCATCAAATGCAACCCGTTGAACGCACAAGTATCAGAATTATCACTCGACGGCTTATCTTTATCGGGGAAGATTGGCAGAGGACTCGAAAAGCTGCAGTCTTTAAAGGTGCTATCTTTGTCCAACAACAACTTGACAGGGAGTATAAATCCTGAGTTGGGACTTATACCGAATCTCCAACGGCTTAATCTCAGCAAGAACACATTGTCGGGCAATGTTCCTTCGTTTGTGTCTTCACTGCAGTTTCTTGATTTGTCACACAATTATCTATCGGGTCCTCTGCCTGATAACATGTTCGAAAGCTGTTTTTCGTTAAGGTTTGTATCGTTGGCAAATAATCGTCTAGAAGGGCCTGTTCCGGGTTCTATTGCCAAATGCAAGACGCTGAACCATTTGAATTTGTCGAACAATCATTTCTCAGGTTCTCCTGTTTTTACGAACGGGATTTGGTCGTTAACAAGGCTGAGGACGTTGGATCTTTCGAACAACGATCTTTCGGGTGTGATTCCAGGAGGGATGGGATTTGTTCATAACTTGAAAGAGTTGGTTTTGAGTAGGAATCGATTTTCGGGGTCTTTGCCTTCTGATATTGGGTTGTGTCCACATTTGAGTAAGTTGGATTTTAGCAATAATTTGTTAACGGGAATAATTCCAGGGACTTTTCAGAAGCTGAATCAGCTTCTGGTTTTGAGCTTATCTAATAACTTTTTAACTGGGAATTTTCCTGATTGGATTGGACAAATGGGAAGTGTGGAAGTCCTGGATTTATCAAACAATGGCTTGATGGGTTTTTTACCGAGTTCGATAGGAGAGTTGAAGTCGTTAAAGTTCCTTAGTTTGTCAAATAATAAGTTGACAGGGATGGTTCCTGATTCGTTGAGTGAGTGTTCTAGCTTGTCTGTTGTTCGATTAAGAGGGAATGGATTCAATGGGAGTATACCTGATGCATTGTTTGATATGAAACTGGAAGAACTGGATCTGTCGAGAAACGAGCTGACAGGGTTCATTCCTCCTGCTTCTAGTAAGATATTTGAGACACTTCAGATTTTGGATCTGTCAGGGAATGGTTTAAGGGGAAATCTTCCGATGGAAATCGGGGTTATTTCGAAGTTGAGATACTTGAATGTTTCTTGGAACCATTTGGAGTCGAGGATTCCGATGGAGTTTGGTTACTTTCAGAATCTTTCTGTGTTGGATCTTCGGGGCGCCGGTTTGGTTGGAACTGTTCCAGGGGATATATGTGATTCTGGTAGTTTGGAGATCTTGCAGCTTGATGGGAATTCATTGACAGGTCCAATTCCTGATGAGATTGGCAACTGCTCATCACTCTTCTTGCTGTGAGTTCTCAAAGTTTTGCTTATCATTTCTCTATGCACTTCCTTTTTAGCTTTTGTTGTATTTCTGAGTTTATTAGAAAACCACATTGAGTTCTTATTAATTGGAATATTCAATTATGATATTCTTTTTAGTATTTAGGGCATTGTGAAATTCTGAAAATCAAAGAATTGCAACATATGATGACACTCATGTATTAAATTTTTTACCGGTAGCCTTCAAAATGTTTAGAAAAGAGTAAAGAATACATTAGGAGCTCCTCCTGATGTTTCTTCTGGCGCAGTATTGTTGCTTTTAGTCAAAGATAAAAATATTTCTACAGTTTCTTAATAAAAATGCTCATATATTTCAATTTACATTGATGTTCTTGCTCTGCCTATATATAAACAATTTATATAGTAAAAATCAGGTCTTTCCAATCAGTTCCATGTAGGCTACTTCCGAGTGAGAATCAATGGGATGAAATACATAGACTGAAGTTCAATTTTGAAAAATACCGATACCAATAATATAAGAAAATATTTGCTAAATGATTACGAATGGGTGGTTTTCACAATTTTAATCTGCAGTTTTCTTACTATTGGTTGAGTTGTTGATTGTATATCATAAACTCTAATGCAGAAGCTTATCCCACAACAATCTAAGTGGCTCCATACCAAGATCAATGTCATTATTAAGCAAGCTCGAGATTCTGAAGCTGGAGGCCAACCAATTGGCTGGAGAGATACCTCAAGAACTTGGAAAGCTTGAAAATCTTCTCATTGCCAACATATCCTACAACAGGCTTGTTGGCCGACTACCCGTTGGAGGTATATTCCAAACCTTAGACGAGAGCGCAATCCAGGGGAATTTAGGTATATGTTCACCCTTGCTGAGGGGGCCTTGTAAATTAAACGTCCCAAAGCCATTGGTACTCGATCCATATGCCTATGGAAATCAAGTGGGATCCCAAAACCACAAACGTCCCAAAAGTTCCGATAACTTCAGGCATCACTCTTTCCTCAGCGTTTCTGCCATAGTTGCAATATCAGCTGCAGCGGTCATAGCTGTTGGGGTCATGATTATAGCCTTGCTTAATGCCTCAGCTCGAAGAAAACTTGCTTTTGTTGAGAATGCCTTGGAAAGCATGTGCTCGAGTTCTACTAAATCTGCGAATTTGGCTGCTGGAAAACTTATTCTTTTCGACTCAAAATCTCACCATAACTGGTTTAGTACTAATCTTGAGTCAGCCCTGAATAAGGCAACTGAAATAGGGGGAGGAATGTTTGGAACTGTGTATAGAGCTACATTGGGAGAAGAAGGAAAAACAGTGGCAATCAAGAAACTTTTAACATCAAACACTCTTCAGTATCAAGAAGAATTCGATCGTGAGGTTAGGATTCTTGGAAAAGCAAGGCACCCAAACTTGATCCCATTAAGAGGTTACTATTGGACTCCTCAAGTACAGCTTCTGGTATCAGATCACGCTGAGGGGCGAAGCTTACAAGCCAAACTACACGAGTTTTCACCATCGTCTCCTCCACTTTCGTGGCCTGACAGGTTCAAAATCGTGCTAGGAACGGCAAAGGGACTCTCCCATTTGCATCATTCATTCCGCCCCCCAATCATACACTACAACATTAAACCTAGCAACATACTTCTCGACGAGAATTTGAACCCAAAGATATCAGATTTTGGACTAGCAAGGCTTGTAATAAAGCTAGACAAGCATGTTTTGAGTACCAGGTTCCAGAGTGCACCAGGGTACGTGGCGCCTGAATTAGCCTGCCAGAGCCTAAGGGTCAATGAAAAATGTGACGTTTATGGCTTTGGAGTCCTGATTCTTGAATTGGTGACGGGTAGAAGGCCGGTTGAGTATGGGGAGGACAACGTTGTGATACTTAGTGATCATGTAAGAATGTTGTTGGAACAAGGGAATGTGCTAGACTGCATTGATTCGGGCATGGGGGAGTATCCGGAAGAGGAAGTTTTACCCGTTTTAAAACTGGCATTGGTGTGCACTTCTCAGATTCCTTCAAGTAGGCCTTCGATGGCAGAAGTGGTGCAAATACTGCAGGTGATCAAGACTCCTGTTCCACATAGAATGTAAGGTTCTTTGATAAAATATTAGCATGATTTTGATCTTGATTCTCATGGACAGAAACAAAATTGCTTGTAAGCTGTAATTGCACTTCTCTACTTTATGTCTGTGTATGTTTCTGCTCATTTCCTAAGTTAACTATTGTAAAATCACTTGGTTTTTGTTTGAAATATAACCATTGGACAATTTAGAGCAAATGGCAAATAAGGCTCGTATTATATCTCGAATAGGCAAATTATACATCCCATGTGGTTTCAAAAGGTAGGACATTGTCCCATATTTTGTTGTGTGTGATACATGTGTAATGACCAAAATACTCTTGGTACTTTTTTTCTTTATTGTAAGTTGAAATTTAATTGTAGCATTTTAACATTTATGTAATTTAGGTAAAAAGAATAGAATACACACATTTGTGTGTGTGTGTGTGTGAAATCTTTTACTTTCTTTCAAGAGATGGAGAAATAAAATAGGACCAACTTTTTGGTTAGAAACTTCCTCTAATTACATTCTTATATGGAACAAAAAATATCAGGGAAGTTTTTAAGGTTTTCCTAAAATCAAGTGATTTATTTTCAATAAGCTCACATAATATCCACTAGCATGAGAAAATTATCTACGGTGAATGTAAATGTATAATTTAGATGAGATATTGGGAAGTAAATTTACGATTGAGATAGAACAATCAAATTATTGATGTAAATGTACAATTATAATGAGATATTGGAAAGTTAATACTCTATTATTTCAAAGATAGGGATAGTTACAGCTACACTTCCTGAGGTTTGGTGTAATTACACAAACATCCCCTCTTTAATCTTGCATGCAATTCAGCAGAGCGGCGAAGGATCGAACTCTGTTATGTCTCTAAGTACTGAACTCTCCTTCTCTTTCTCTTTCTTTTCTTTATTATCTGTAGTTCAAGTGTGTGACGTATTTGTGGCCATTTACTTACGGTACAAGCATACAATAAACAAACAACACAATTTTTCTTAAGGTAAAGTTTCACTTGACCAAATTGAGTTTTAAAACTGATCCCTCAAAATCCCGTTATCCCAATTTGCTCAATTTGACATGCATGAGCACAAAAAATGCACATAAACTATAAAAATTTAACAAATCACCTGTTGATTAATCCAGTTTTTGGCAGAAAAGACCTCATGCATGTTCATCTTTCAAACCATTAACTAGCGGTGGAACACATTTAATTCAATTATGCAAACCATAAAGAAAAAGAAAAAAAACAGAGGTGATAGAAAATGAA
Source organism: Misopates orontium (assembly GCA_946800315.1). Classification (NCBI taxonomy): domain Eukaryota; kingdom Viridiplantae; phylum Streptophyta; class Magnoliopsida; order Lamiales; family Plantaginaceae; genus Misopates; species Misopates orontium. The sequence continues at coordinate 5,270,398 of OX326947.1, forward strand.
AGTGCAATGTAAAAGAAATATACTAACATTACCGAGAAGAAAAGATCTTGAAACTCCAACCAAATCTTGCACGAAAACCCCTCCTGTTGTCAAATAGTGTACACTACACCACTTCATATTATTAAAAGTCTGCATCAAATTCCCTTTTGTTAAAAGGGATAACATTGGCGATTAGCTTTTAATTTACATCTTATAAGTGTTAGTTTTGAAAAAGGAGATTTGATGCAAAATTTTCGAAAACACAAGCAGGTTTCGGTTAAAAAAATAATACGAAGGAAGTTCGGTGCAAAATTCTATAACAAATGGGGTTTTATGCATTTTAGCCCTAAAATTAAGAAATCCACGAAAAGTTTAAAGTGGCAGATTCATTTACAAAATTTCTTAAGGTAGGCAGAAATATTATGTATAAGTCAATTTTGGTGAGGGCGGGTGAGTTGAAGGAAGGGAAGAAGCTGTTTGATGTAATGCCTGAGATGAGCTGGAACGCGATTTTGGAAGGCTGGTCAGATGACTGCGGCGTTTAAGCTTTTTGAGAGTATGCCGTTGAGAGACGTAGCCTCGTGGTGTACGGTTATCTCGGGCTATGCGAAAATATCACTATACCTGCTATGTCTTAAAAGCTCTGGATTGTTCTACTCGATTGTCCCTCAGACATGGAATAGAAACAGCACCAGGAGAAGCTGACCTCTGCTCCTCCATCACCCTCGAGCTTCCAATTCCATCATGATAAGTTGACAGGTGGGATTCATCAAAGCTGTGGCTTCTCAGCAGATACAATGTACTTTCAACGCCATTTTGCAAGTTCACAATTGTCCCAAACTGGAGCTGTCCGAGACTCTACCAAACATGCATGTTTCCCTTTGCTCGTATAATTTAACGACTTTGCAACTTCTGGAGAATCACTGACTTTTTTCGGCAACATATCGCACAGTCCTTAATTTAACTTGGTGGGAACTGGGGACTCAAAAGAGTCTCTCCTGCCTCGGGTTTAGGAAAAGTCATGGGCACATATTCTTCGGAATCCTGGATTCCACTTCCTTCCTGCTCTAAGCAGATTCGAATGCAAATGGGCTATCCGAAAGATTTTGTCCTGATGAACTGCAAATTCAAACACAATAGGAAGTCAAAATACAAGTAAAAGGTGACATAGCAATAATATGTTAAGGAAATATTCCATAAAGTTACTAAAAGAACTGGAGTAATGATGTGATAGTTCAAAGCATAACTCCTTTCCATATGTACTTACTTTTCCCCTCACAATCAGCTGATTCTCTGTTTGACTAGTTTGTTAGAGAACATAAACTGTCGTGCAGTTTTTAAACTAAGGAGAGAACAGAATAACATATTACGAAATAAACCATCAAACGGGAAAATGTTGGATAGAATTTGAAAAAGGAAAACAAGTACAAGTCTTGAACTTGGTATCATGCAAGCAGAAAGAGTAGCTGCGTATGGGACGCTGAGCACTTTCCTTCAACTTTCTACAGACTGAATAATATAAAGAAGTATCATATTTGAAAGTTAATGGATGCAAATGTTGAAATATATGTTACAAAAGAGAGGTATATTCATATGCAATCAGTTTCAGTGAATACAGATGAAGATGAGTGTACCAATTTGAACTTTGAAAAACGAATGCATCTAGCATGAAATCAAATTAAATATCAGATTAGTGTCTAGAAGAGACAGAAATGCACGTATGAAATGTGAAAAGTGTCACTAGAAATGCGACAAAAGCAGAGTATATGTGCATAAATGAAGCAGACTTTGCATGCACATATCAGAAAAAATATGCGTAAAAACTGGCACATAAAAGGCACCAATATTGCGCACACGTGTTTCATATTAAAATTACAGAAGCGACATAAATGAAGATAGACAACATCATTATAAAACGGATAGAAATATATGAAGAATCAGATCACATATCCCAGAAATATGCAAATTCAGCATGTCATAGATATGACAGTTAACATCGATGCAAAACATTCTTATACGCGATAAGTCCCTTAACAAGTATGTGTGTAATTTTATGAACAGTTGAATGTACCTATGATTGACAATGGGTGTGTTCTGATGAGATTTCGCTTGAACTGGGATTCCATGAATAAGATGAGGATTGCCTTGTAGAAGGACCGGTGAGATAGTTTCCGGTTAAATAGAAGTCACAAATCCATTTCTCTTCTCTTGATTAGGAATAAAAACCTCCAGAACGAAATGTCAAAAGAAAAAAGGCCGACTTTCTGTAGCTATACATTTTATAACTAAGCTATCCGAGAACGAAATGTCAAAAGAAAAGTAGAAAATCATCATTTCATGCTGACAAGGTGCTGATGAACTTATCGGCTTATATTTTCTTGGCAAATCATATTTAGAAACTCCTTTATATATCATATAGAACCTATTAATATGGAGCAGTAAATTCTGGCAAAATTAAGACTTAGATCCCCTGCAGCAGTTTCTGAATAAATCAACAAGCAACCCCAACAACATATCCCCGATATTAAGAGAAAATCAAAAATTCTACCAGCATAAAGAGAGAGGCCTCTGTATAAGAAAATAGAAGCTCATAAACTAAATTTTGAAAAATTATGAGAACAACCGTTCGTAGAATTACTATATGGTGCCAGCAACAAACCTGCCGACATTGATCCAAAGAAGGTTTCAAGAAATCGGACCACCACCAAGAAAAAGTTTTGACCTGATGACATATTGCTCCTCACCAGTGACATTGTCCTATAAAAATACAAATAGGTTATTAATCACTGGTGCTGCAACTTAATCATATCGACGGACAACTGCAATTTGCTCACCTATACAAGAGAATTGCCATCTTCAAACAGCAGAACATAAAAATTAAACAAACATATTAGTGAATTAATATTACTTAACAAAAGATATCTGCTTCTTGCAAAAGCTTTACTTGTAATTACAGAAGAAAAATTGTATAACGAAAACTTACTGCATCATTTAGCACGGATTCACCAAAAACCAAAGCATAAATTCACATCTGAACCAAGCTCCTGTAGAATGCAATATTAAATTACCGTTGTTTACAACCATTGATGAGGTAAAGTCATCTCAATTCAAGATAAAGTAAACAATTACAGATCCTATCTTTTACTGATTGCATATTAGTGGCAAAAAAAACTTTGCTGTTGTTCAATTAAAAAAAACGATAAAAAGTAGACTAATCTGTTAATCAATAAAAAAATTCTTTGTTGCACTCCGTTCTACAGTAGTAAATCTATAAGTTGGTAGGTTGAAATCTATTTCTATAACTCTAACCTTGAATTAATAGCGAGATAGATGTAGCAACATTTTTCAGATAGTAACTTTTGCCTACAACTACAACAAAACTTAACAAATTATGTTCATCATTTATACATTCCTGGACTGGGACCTCCAGACTGTGAATTAGGTTTCCATCCAATTTTCTGCAAGCATCATAAATGATAAACTGGCCTACAGTGAGTAAAAAAGTTACACCTCCCGAGTACTTGCATGCTACTGCCTCTGAGGACTAACTAGAAATCTTGAGCTTTAAAATCAGAAAACAAGGTTTCTATGATATCAAATGGAGTTTCAGTATACTGACGCTGCTTGATAATTCTTCTTTAAGAAGGTTGAGCTTCTAGTGCAATTTACTTTGTGTAGAAAGCAAACAAGCTACTTTGTCATCACAGATGTAAACTCTGTTTCAATAACGAAGTAAAATTCATTCAACATAAAATCTCACATCCAAACTAAGTGCATAATTCAGAAATTGACATAAAATGACAAACCAAATTTTAAACTTGGATATAAACAATTTTGACCAACTTATTAGTTTCCCTAGCATAGGAAAAAACATGTAACAAAGTTTGCAAAAAAACTCCATATAAGGATAAAGCACAGTATATATATACACACATAGGATGGTACCATCGTGAAGGTAAAGATGAGCATGGTCCTGTGACTTTCACTCAAGTAACAACTATGTTCCATCCGTCTTTGGACCTAATGAAGAAAAATTAAATCAAACATATTCAGCATAATACCAAAACAGAGCAAATACTCCAAACTATCTCGTGAAAAAAGAAAAATGAATCCCCTCACAAACTACAATTTCCCAACAACATGTTTAAGCAGGACCATCTCATAAACAATAAATAAAACAATGCATTTTGTTCATATGAAGGTGCAAATTCTTGATAATGCCAAATTAGAAACTTTGCCCCGCAAAGTGAACCATGAATACCCTTACATCATCACAGTCCCATCATGAACTTGTTGATATAAGTTAGACTTTCCATTAATAAACATTCTCAACTAGTTCAAGAGTGATTAGTGAAAAAGAAAAGTAGCTGATATCACAACAAAGCAACACACAACTTACACAAGTCTAAAACACCAGATCACCTGAAATATAGGACAAAACTGTGACATGATCAGTGGCTGAAATGAGAGCGCCGAACATCAGACACTCAACAAAACATGAGAAGCGTAATCCCCTCGAGACATCTGCAGTAAACGAAATGAAATCATAAAGCGTGTATGTTTTACTAAGATAACAACATTACTGCAATGGCCAATTTCAAATTTGGTTAAGAACGTGCCATCTCCATCCCTTTATTACATATGCTAAAATAAAAATGTTTTTCCATTTAAGTATTCCCACAAATATAATTAAGTCAAGCAACATAATTTCTTACCGTCAAAACAATTGTTGCAGTCGTGGTGGAAAATATTGTTCGGCCATGTCCTTCTGGAGGATCATGCACGCATTGCAAGGCTAGAGAAAAATCCATAGCTCCACGGAGCCCTGCAACGGTATTTTATGAATTTGAGCACTCAAGAGTGTATGCACGTGTGTATACATGAAGTTTCCATGGGAAAGGAGGGTTCGGAAACTATCACATATGGAGAGCATTTGTAAGAAAGAACTATGTCCAAACTAAATTTTGTATGGGCTTACCACTGTACAAGTGATGTCTGATGTTTCATGGGTATTTTTCTATGCGCAGGTCTAGCCAAATTCACCAAATAAGCGCATGACAACACATTTGCAGCTCTACAAGAACAAGTTACAAAAAGGTTTAGTAACTCTTCGGCAACATATCGCACAGTCCTAAATTTAACTTGGTGGGAACTGGGGACTCGGAGTCTCTCCTGCCTCGAGTTCTAGGAGAAGTCGGGGCCACATATGCTTCAAAATCCCGGACTTTAATTCCTTCGTGCTCTAAGAAGATTCGAATGCAATTGGGCTATCTGGAAGATTTGTTCTAATGAACTGCAATTTCAAACACAGTAGGAAGTAAAAATCAGAAGAAAGACAAGTGTAAGGTGTCATAAAGATATCATAGACAGAAAAAAATTCACAAAATGATAAGAACTTGAGTAATGTTATGATAATTCAAATATTACTAAATTTCAATATCCATTTCACTTTTCCCCTTACGATCAGCTGATGGTTCTTTTGAGAACTTGCGGCTTCGTGTAACTTCTGAACTACAGTGAGAAAACAGAATAATATATTATGAAATAAAGCATCAAATGGGAAAATGTTGGATAGAATTTCAAAAGAGAAATAGGTACAAGTCTTGCTTGTAAAAGTCTTGGAAGCAGGAAGTGGTGCAGACGGTGAACATTTTCCTTCCACTTTCTGTAGAGGAAATAATATAATAAAGAAGTATCGTATCAGAAAGTTAACGAATGCAAAAAGTGAATATATATACAAAAACAGAGGTATTTTCATATGCAACCAGGTTTTAGCGAAAACATACGAAGATAAGTGTATCCTTTTAAGAAGTATGGAAAAATGAATATATTTTGCAGGAAGCCCGATTAACTACTTCCATGTCAAGAATAAGCGCAAATATTGCGTTATCAGATTAGTATCTAGGAGAGACAGAAATGCACAAAAAAAAGTGTAAGTGTTGCTCAAAACATGGCAAAAGCAGAGTAGGTGTATAAATGAAGCAGACTTTGCTTCGCGTATCAGACAAATATGCGTAAATACTTGCACATAAAAGACACTAATATTGAGAATTGCACATACACCACGTGTTTCATTTTATAATCAAAAGGAGCGACAGAAATTAATATAGACAATATCATCAGAAAACGGAAATAAAATACAAGGAATTAGATTATGTCACGTATCTGCATGTCTGTGGATAAGATAGTTAATGTCGGGCCGCAAGACATTCTTATATGTGATAAGTGCCAAAACAAGAACACTTATAATATTAGTAACAGATCAACCAAAATCATACCCGATCCTCGATAATAATTAATTGATTAACCCTAAAAACTTTGTAACTACTAATAGATCGGAGAAAATTTTCAATTAAAACCCTAGAAATTTATTTACCCAATTGAACCCAATTCCAATTAAATTAAAACCCTAGAAATCAAAACCCTAGAAAATCTCGAAAAGGGGGAAAAGATTATTATACCTTGTGTTCTTCATCTTCTTCTTCGTGTTCTTCACTGTTTGTTTTTGAGCGGGTAAAATAATTGCGCGAGTCCCATATTTATAGACTTTGCTTAACGGTAATATTTCGACAAACCGCGTCATTAGTTGTTAAAACGCGTTTTCTTTGGGATTATTATTATTATTAACACGTTGTTAAATAAATTGATTAGTATACAATACATTACATACATTCTTATTTATAATAAACGGACAATCATTTTAATTAGTTCTTTTATTATAATAATTATTAATATACTAAACAATAAACAAAATTTATGAGTTTTATCCCATGACTCAAACATTAATTTAACCTAATACCGAAAAAAAAAAAAAAAAAAGGTCTCCATCCCTAAATAAATTCTATACTTCCAAATTATTATACCTGTGTTTTGTTTTAAATTGTCTATACAAATCAATTTTCTAGTTTAATTAAGTCCACATAATATTTTATACAAGTTTTGATGATCCTAAAATAAATCGAAAAACGATCTTAGTTAATAAACACTAATCATGACAAGAAAGAGTAATTACTGTTGTAGTAACCAAACCGTGATGGAGACCTCGCCAGAATAATAATCGAACCTCATAGCTAACAGACATGGCGATATGCAGATGATTATAAAATAAAAATAAAGATTCGTTCATCAGCAAGCTGTTTCGAAATTACATTGTGCATATCCAAGAGCTTGAATAAAATCAATTATATGTGAAACTTCAATAAAGTTATTTTGATGATGGTTTTAAATCTATTAAGAAATTCTTATAATTTTATTTATTGATATTAAATAAAAAGATCCACCTTAATATAACATTGCACCTTCACCCCCTAAAACTTAATACATACATATATATATATAAATATATATAGTTACACTTCGAATTTATAACATTACAACCCCCTCAATTTTTTAACTGACTAAAGAGCAAAACTGGAAATCTATTATGGATTAATGATGCCACAAGCAACGTTCATCCAGATATTTAGCGGCTGGTAGATCAAGGGAGGTCAACCCCCACCCCCCCCCCCCCCCCCCCCCCCAAAAAAAAACAAAAAAAAAGAAAGGAATAGTAATGAATCATTTCATTTTTGTTCTCTGATGATTTAAAAGGTTGACTGAACCACAGGTAAAACATGAGAATCAACTTATGGTGATCCCGATCCGTGAAAGTATTGGATGAAGAGAGCCCCAAAAGTTAAATGGGACCGTCAAATCAACGCGGGGATAAAGATATCCTAACTGTGGTCTTTATATAAATAAAGTAAGATGATCAAATCCTTACACAACATTCTGCATTTCTATGAACTCTAAAAGCAACAAAAAATTGTGGTCTTAATTCTCAGATATGCTGAAATTTAAGTAAAAGGAATTACATTAAAAAATAGATTTCAATGTGGTTTGTCTCCATTGAATGCTATTTACACCGCAATCTGCATAATATAGTGAAATTCATTAGTACCAGGACAGATATACCAATAGGAAAAATGCAAGCAAGAGCAAAATGACACTGGTAAAGTCATTCACTAATAATGAAAGAACCAAATTACGAAATTTAGATAACTTATACAGGGAACAAAAAGTACTAGAAGAAAATGCAGAGCAGCACACAAGTAAAATTGCTAATAGGAATCAACCGGGTTTGGTTACCAAAGTCCAGGACAGCACAAACTCAAATATCATCGGAGTTGATAATCTTAGGCTCACATGCAGCTCATTTCATTCACTCTAAATAATGAACAACTTTAACACAAAATTACACAAATTGCCAGCCAAGTTTACAATTGTGAACTATCAGCAGCCAAATATCAGCACTACCGTTACATGGTGATGGATTATACTGCACAAACTTCATTTGTGTCTGTTTCATATAGTTGGAGATCCTCGAACATAATCATAAAAGACTAGAAGCAGCTTAGTTAAAAATGACGTGGATCAAGAGAACAAAACATGACAAAAAAGCATTACAGTTATACCAGCCAAAGTATGCACCACTTTAACTAGAACCGGCTTTTGTTACCTAGTAAATGTCAATTAATAAAATGACTCTTGACCATCGGATTCACATTTGAGATATAAAATGACGTGGTAGCTGGTAGGTTAGCTTTAAATAAAATGTTCAGTTTTACAATTCTTTCAAACTTTCTTCTCTGTCTCCATGTTCAGGTGAGATGCACTAACCCAAAAATAAAATCACAAATGCCTCATTTCTTTTTCTCCATGTTAAGCGACAAAAGCCTTGATGCACTCCTTAAACCTGAAGCTCTAAAGCATATCCATATGTTTTAAGGTTAATCTACATCAACTTTTCTCATTTGCAATTTGACTGCTTAATATAGCAAATTAACCATCACCCTGCACAAAATACGCTAGACATAATCAACTTAGATCTTCTAGGTACAAGAAATTGGTTGCTTAGCAAATTTGCAAACATTATCAATATAACACCATACACCAACTATGACGACCCAAAAGAAGGAATGTGTAAATTCACAATATTTAAAACTTTAAGTGAAAAAAAAAAAAAAAAAAGAATGCTTTATGCTAAAATCTATCACCGTAGCCTCAATAATGCAATAAATGAGCATCAGAGTCCAACTAATATGGAATAAAATAGAAAAGACCAGCCAAAGTGAAATCTAGTGAATAATTGACTTAAAATTGTTATGTTATTCAATACTGACAAAAGTACAGGTCAAGGAGTCGATTGCTATATCCTTGAATCCCAAAGTATTTCATAACAGAAAAGTTCCATAATGGACTCACCTCTTTCATTCTCCGTTCCAATCGACCAATTCACTACGGGGAACGTAAAGCTTTTTTCTTTCACCTTCAGCGTCATTAACTACACCACGACATCTGGCAGATCCACAATGACAAGCCAGTCGCTCGTCGGATGAAGCAAACCTGCAACCCAGGAAAGGCAATAAACTAAGATTGTGGAGGAAAAAGAACAACTACAGCAGAGTGATAAGGTGCAAAACCTATAATCGTATGTCAGCTCTTCCCACTGCTTGATATCCCGTTTCGTGTAGATGATTATGTGATCCTCACCTTTGATTCTAATTGACCTAGAATAGCAGTTTGGCTGGAGCAGGATAAAATATTAAACTTCTGATGATAAAATCATAACTATATGATGCAAAGAACGAAAGAAAGCTGTAGAAAAGTTAGCAGATGCACTTCTACTCTAGGTGACTAGTCCACAATGAAAACAGACAAATATTGCACTAGAGGTTCAACTGATTGACTTAGCCTATAGTTGACAGTGAGACAACCTAAACACCACGAGATTTGCTAAACTGTCACATCCAATCATGGATCAAAGTTTTGTTTCTAATATATGTTTCGATAGGTTAAATATTAGAAACTGTTTGCAATGTTTTGGAATCTTTTTGACATGTTTTGAAAAATGATAAAAGCTATTGGTGAAATGGATGTGAAAATACTTGTATATTCTGTTTCCATAGAATCAGAAATGGAAACGTTTGGAAATTCTAATCCATGCATACAATAATCAAATTTACAACCAACAAAATCCTATCTCAAGCTGTTCAACACGGACTAACTGTACGATTATGTGCAGAAATGATTTTGTCTTTTTCGCTATAATCAACCTTAGCAACTCGTTGCTGGGCCACACTGATAAGAGACGTAAGATAAACTCAAAAACTGTGAACAATTTTCGCCACTTCTGCAGACCTTTTTACAACATCATCAGCATTTTTCAAACTTCTATTAGGAATATCTTGGAATTCTTCAAGAAAAAAAAATAGATAAGTTGTCTGTTGAACAAACATTGATGATGTTGGTGAGACAAGAAAAAATCACAAGTCCCCTCCTCTCCAGAAGGCTGATAGTCTCCACCGTTATGAATTTTGGGCAATAAGCCCCAGAATATACCAAAAGTTAATTCAACGAAGCCGTTGAAGCATCACAGAGCAACTCCTGGAGAGCTCAAGGCTCTGCCTTAATCACAAAGTTATCGCTTAAATGCGCTACAAATCACACTAAAATAAAATTTAATCAACTCCGAGTATGAACAGAATACAAACAAAATAAACTCATCTTCTTTCTGAGAAATCACATGTACTGAAAGTTAAATGTTTCACCAACAAATGTGTTTTATCCAAGATATGCAAGGACATTTAAACTAATAATCATCTATAACCGAGCTTATCGAGTGATAGTTTAGAAACTTCTTTTCTTCCCATTTTTCATGATAAAATAAAGATTTTTATGAAAAGGAAACAAAAATTAGTATTAAATCTACTAAGTTTAGTACATACATCACATGAGTGGTTAATCAAATGTGCTATGCTCCCTTTTCTGGTAGCATCTATAACACGTTCATCATCAATTCGGAACATATAAGTTCCAGCACCCTGCAAGATACAGATATTAAAAAGACATATCAAAGTAAGATATCTTCCCCCATAAATCAGCACGGGCAATTCAAAACTCTAGCGATCCAAAATATTACGTAAGCCATAAGATGCCTTTTTCCTCTCAGATGGGAAATAAAGGCACCCAGCAATTTTTCCAAGTGCACAGCAGTCCAAAGTAAAAACCAATAACCAGGCATTGCTCATTCAAATAATTTACAAACTTAAAACATTGAATAACACAAGTGTGGATCTGACAAAAATGTGTATATGGATAGGTATTCAAACATGTCCATGATGATAGATTTAAAGAAAGGGATAGGTGTTCAAAAATGTGTATGATGATAGACTAGTAGTATTTAAAGAAAGAGATAGGTATTGACGGCTCCAAATGAGATTTCCAAAGAATCCAGCAATTTGATTATTGTAATATGTTGTGCCGATCAACTACTTTGCAAGATATTTATATCGGTGTACCGGATACAACACTTGTTTCTGTTTAGTTAACTAATGTACCCAAAGGGAGAAATTTTGATGTATAATTCAAACCCCGTAATTCAATAGTGAAAATAAATTCAAATAGGCCTACTTTAGTGATAAAAGAGAAAAGTGAAAGTTATATTAATTTCACAAAATACAGGACGCACTTATTCTCTAAAGAACATTGTAAAGACATAACCCGAATAAGCAGTTAGCCAATGCAGGTATGTATTAAATTTACTTATAGAATGTGAGGTAGCAGGGAATCAGTATAGTCAAAGTTATCAAGAACAGTGAACTTATGCTAATAATATTTTTTAGCGCTAACAGTAACCATCAGTTCAAGGCAAGTTCACTTGGCCTAGAGAACATGTGAACTCATTTTGTTCATTTCATCCTGAGATCTCACAAATTCATTTAGATGATGGCTAAGAAAGCCTTGGATTCATTTGCAAACAAATTTCTTTCAAGAACCAGTATATGGACTGGACATCAAAACAGTCTAACTGCCAGAATACCAGCCACGCCATGCTAAATAACAGATTGATCAGGGCACTTACCACTACTGAATTGTATATCAAACTTTCTCTTTTGTCAGCCACCCGAGCTCGAATAATTTCACCAGTATACTCAATAACCTATGGTGCAACAAAGTTAGAAGAATATCTTATGATTAAACTTCAAAGTTATTTTACATGAATGTGGTGGAAGTAATTTACCATGTCTCCAGCTCTATGTGGTACCTTGGCAAAGATACCAAAACCATGTATGCGAGACTTCCCTGAAGCCAGAAGTACTCCCAAAAGTAAATAATCAAATAAAACACTTAAAGTTGGAAAATATAATTCATTTCATCACATAAAGCTTCAAAACAAAAGCTCTCAATATCATCCATCCATCGCCTTCTATTTTGGAGATTACCCTTCGTGTCTGTGTGTGTGTGGGGGGGGGGGGGGGGGGGTGTTGTAGACTAGCATTTATGCAAGATTGAAATCCCTGCATATTGCACATTTCTAGCTAGTCAAAGACCAGATGATCAATACAAATTAAGGAAACAAGTGCTCTGAAGCATAAACTAAACATTCATCAAGTATTACACTGTAAGAAACAAGAGAACCAAATCTGGGGTACAGAAGGGGAAATACTAATAATGAGAAAGTATATTTCCCTCTAAGAAAGGAGACTATGATGTAACGGGAGATGTAAAAGTCAGGAGGCAGAAACAAACAACGTTCTTTCTTCCAAAGCACTCAACCAAAAGTTGATTCTTTAGCATTAACACCAGTGAATGCGAATTATAAAAAATCAGAATTTGGGGGGTAAGGCAGAAAACTGAGCACTCATTTTTAGTAGGGATCTTTGGTTCCTAGCTACATGAAAGAGTGTGCAGATAAGCTAATGAAGATAACACAAAATATCTGTGCATTGAGATAATGACACAAAATAGTGTTCTGTTAGGTAAAAAGAACTGAGATGGTACTCCTCTGAGGCTATTGAGAAGGACTCAACATCAACATAGTCCATGATGCCCCACCCTCATGAATTTAATTTTTACTAAGATGTGTATCAGAAGAAGATTACAACCACAGTATGTAAATATCAAACTCATATTTTGTTTTCATATACAAAACGACACAAAGCCTCCCATTATTTGTAGAATGGAAAAAGAGAACTAGAAAAAATGCATACGGGGCATAAACTAACACTCAAGTAGTATACGTTTCCCAATAGTGAAACAAATGGCTGCAAAAATTAATGGCTAATGGAAGTTTACCAAAAGTCAGTCTCTTTTTACAGGTGTCCTTCATGTATCTGTACTTATCAGCATATGAAAGAATCTTCCTGGTATTCTCAGCTTGAGAGGCTTGTAGTTTCAGGAGTTCAGCTGAATATTTAGAGTGGTCAACTGAGTTGGAGGACATTTTATTCCACAAGCGCATATTGGGGCTGAATGCACCAACTAAATATGGCATGTTCTCCACATACAAGCGCTTTCGTGATGCAGCTGCAAGGGCTTCGGGTTCATTTCTTCCTCGTCTTCTTGTAAAATCATAAGGCTCTAATTCCGAATAAAGAAAAACGAGAGATCAGTTATCCAGGTATCCATGACGAATCAGTGTGGTAATTTCGCTAAATGATATGCAGCCAAGATCATTAACATAACAATGGATATACAAATATAATACGGAAGTAAAGCAAGAAATGGAGAACCTCTACCAAAAAAAGAAAAGGCAAATAAGAACACTCACAAGAGGGTAATATTCAAAGAAAAGCTCCATACTGTTAATATAAATAGACTACGACATGGTGATTTTCCCCCTTTATTATGAGATTTAAGCTTTAAAGATCACAGATAAAGCATCCAATAAGATGTTATAACGCCTCATATCAGATGATAAGAAACTCAACTTAATAAGTGAATTACATTTTATCAAGAAAAAAGGTGATACTAAGAGAGACTCAAACTCACTATAATAAAAATTGAGGGGTTGGTTTATTATATTTGTGAAGGCTACCAAAGAAACACAAGGAGCAACCCACTTTTCAAAATTGGTTGACCTAAAATACGGAAAAAATGACTGCGAGTGTTTGAAAAGAATAGTCTAGATATATATCCACCCCCCCTCGAACTGGAGAGCATTATGCTCTAACATTCTTACAAATAACACACTTAACAAAGAACAACTTAACCGGATAATTTGTTACAACAATTGGTGGTAGCCTACTACTGAACATTGGCGAATGGACCTATTCAACTCAAATTTGACATTCTTGGATTCAGTACCTTGCAGTGACAAACAACTGGCAACATCAACTAACAAACATGGATTACTTGTTCTACCAACAAATCAAGATAAATTGATACACAGAATGTCCAAAAATGAGGCGATCACACCAACAACTCTCCAATAATGTAGCCAACAAAAGACAATGAGGATAACAATAACAGACAAAATATATACCAAACATACATCGAAAAAATGAACAACTACTCCATACTCTCTGTTAGTAATAAACCACAAGAGTTGCTCACAAATTCTAATGCTCAAAATTTACAAAAGACTCTGATATAATCATAAAAGAAAACTTTCAACAATGATTTCTAATGACTGAGTCAACTCACAGGATTTACTCGGCAGCTCAAACAAATCTTACTGATACAACTCACCGATTCACTATTATCCTTAAACCCCAAATAAGAAGTTTCCACAAGCAAAACGCACGAACAGCCAGACTGAAATGAGTAAATGACAGCAGCATGTAAGGGAGTACAGATTTGAGACTGCTTTGGGTACATATTGAATTACAAAAACATAGACTAACAGATACAATGGTAACAACTTTTGGTTTCGCCATTGCAGACTGAAGGTGTCGCATTTTTGGTATTGCCACTTCCCCTTATTAATCATTCATTCAAGACATTTTGAGTGTCATGTCACTACACCTTGCACAGGTTCAGACTCCATGCATAGACTGGTACTGCACAACTTAACTAGACTTACAAATAACAAGCAGAAAAAGTGTCACATTTGCATGAGACCAAGATATACAATCACACAGAGCATTTCAATGACACTTGCATATGATCACAAAAAATGATATAACAGCAAATAGATAAAAGAAATGGCAACATACCAGTACGAGCACAACCAGAAGAATTTAATTTTGGAGTATATTCAGCAAGTTCACAGGCATTTTGGCCTATTCGTTCATTAGAATGCACACTGGATGAGGGCCTATGTTTCCTACAATAGGAAAGTAAATGGATGCACTGATCGTCCCCATCCTCGTCGAAAGGAACCAAATGTGGTCTATCAACGTCCTCAGGCTACACATAACAAATAAATGTGCAAGTGTAAAAAGAGTAATCATTTAAGAGCTGATAGCTAAATAGAAAGAAAAAGAATCATTGAAGCCAACCAGATAATTATCCAGATGCATATAACTTAAATTCGCAAAAATTGTGTACCTCAAGGCAAAAACCAGCAACACGCGCACAAAGAGGATGGTAAGCGACACGACATGCATTGTTTGAGCACTGCAAAATGTTTATAAAAATGATCTAGTGCAACAAATAACAGTAGAAACTGAAAACCAAAAGCAAAAGCTTATCTTAAGAAGCAAATTCGCTATCAATACTGAGCAATATACGGAAGTAGCACAACCTATAAATACATATTTTCAGTGGAAAAAAAAAAATTCACATAATATCAGAACTCGGAGCACAGAAGAGATATAACTCACTGACTGAAAAGAACAGTGACATCGGTATAACTCACTGATGTGGCAAGAAAACGTGTCAGTTTGAAAGATAACACGTTGCATTAATAATTATAGGACTACTAATCGTTCAAACATACTGCGAATGGGGGAAAAGCGTCAACCTACATGCAGGAAGATGAGTAATATTAGCCCCAGCCTTACCATAACACATGCATTATGCACATATTCCAACACGCCCAGCTTTCTGTGCCCTTTAGAGAAAGTCATGTCACAGCGTGAGGTTACAAAGTTTTTATGAAAGCAACGAGCGTCTACCAAATCATTTGGCAGAAGTAATAATAATGTGTCTGGAACCAAATTTTGACAGCATCCCACAGACATGACATAAGCGCCTAGAAGCGAAAGATTTGTTGATTCTAAATTACAAAGATAGCTATTTAATATTACCATTTGAAATATCAACCCTTCGATCCTTCAAGGGGAAATAGAAAGAAAAGGAACAATCAACTAGTTAAAAGTTACAGACAGTAGCTTAACAAAAAGAAACCTTAAAATTACCTGAATACACGCTCCATAAGGGACAGAGCAAATGCTACATACTAGCTTCCAGCGGTCCTTTGTTGAAAAAGAGAACGGCAAACAAGAATAAGAGATTACTCCACATTACGTGAGCAGTAATTAATTAGAAAGACCTAACTATGCATAATGCAAGATAATCCTCTATGTTTGGTGTTTATCATGTGTACCTTATTGACAAAACATCTAGAAAGTACCTTATTGATTCTATGAAGCCCATCAATTGGCTCCATTGTCTTTACATCAGCTAAACAGGTTTCTGCATGAAGATATATGAGTAAACCAGTCCAAATATATGATGCAAAATGTGTATGTGTGTGCGTGTGAGCATGTTTGTTTTTAAATAGAGCAATAACCTGGTATCCATATGGCACAAGCAAGATGAGCCCAACGACCATCGCTGGTAGGCTTCATTGCACCTCCTAAACCAGGTTCACACACATCATCGAAAATATATTAAATAACTATCTAAAAAAGGAAAATAGAGTAAATGAGTATTTAAGAGTGTGGATTAGTACCTACGACAGGACACAGGCAACATGCAGGAGATTTAGGGGCTCCTGGACGACATAAGTGGCACAACCAAAGTGCATCCCCTGTATTCTCAAGCACTCCATAGCATCTAGCATGCACCTGAAAAACATCACAGGTAGTAAAGCACAACAGTGCAAAGAAACGAATACAACAGAGACAAGCACAAAACTGAAGTAAAATATATAACGTCAGGGAGGAACTTGAAATCATAGATGAACTTGGTGGAGTTATAAAAGTGAATCGGATCAGGGAACTTCTCTTTTCGATTGGCATTAAAAATTACTGGGGAAAAAATTAGGACAATGCATTAGCTAACTGTTGCCGTGATTCCCAGCCAATGACGAGAAATGTTCACTCTATTGATGTATGATTTTCGACAAACTAGCAAAACACTTTCAAATGAAAAGAAAAATGATATAAAATCCAGCCTTACCATCATTCTGCACTTGTCGCACTGAAGAAACAAATTATTCTCGTACTCCTGACACAAATAATTACATCAACAGATTCAACATTTTGCAATCGTCAGTTTAAGGATGTAATCAAGAAATTGCAATTAAAAGAAAAGAAGGAAACTCTCTGTAATATTTAGGAGAAAGGAGAAAACCGCCGTTTTTTAAGGCAGACCACCATGTAGCATACTAGACAAGAAAGAAAACAAAAACTTATATAATACAGTTTCTTACTTAATCAAGAAATGAGATTTAAAAATTATAAACCAAGGAATATTTAGTTAAAAGGGAGAAAACCACACCGTTTTAAGGCAATTCTATCTAACTAGGCTACTTAGATCAGAGCTATACCTAAAAAAAGTTCATAATTAAGCTTTCCGATGCAAAATGATTTATTAAAAAAAGTCAAAAAGGAGAAAGCCTGAGTTATTTTAGGATTATAAGGAGAAAGTAACATTTTCCAAAGGCAATTCTTCCTGTCTAGGCTTATTAAATGAGAAGAAAACATGCGGATGTATTGAACATACATGATTTCTGAACCGAGTTCAGGAACAAAAAAAACAATCCTAACTAACTTAAGGATCTTACCTCATCCATATGGCAAACATCGCATTTATCAAGGTCTCTCCACTCAACCCGGACAGCTCTGAAGCAGCCATGAGAATCTTTACAATTCTTTGGAGCTGACCCCAAGGGTTTTGAAGATGACTTAGAATTTGATATTTCCTGTGAAGATGCAGAAGACATTAACATGTAGGCTAAGAATAGAATGGAGAGGCAAGGCACATACTGTAATACATAATAACCAAAAGAAAACCCACAAATCATGATGAGGTTGATAGGCAAGTACTCAAACACAAAGAAATATTGTAAATACCGCGAAGATACTCTGTCCTCACACTATATATGATGCATATCTCTAATAAATATAAAGGCAGGTCTATGAGAAAAGGAAAACTAGAGATATGAATGAAGCGAGAGATGTTTAAGACAAAGATCGAGCAGAAACTCAGAAAACAGAGAAACGTGTATATCTTGTACTACATGCATATCCATGATTGATTTCATATTTGCGGGCATTAAACATCCTATTTTCGATCATTATACAATTCAAGCATGATCAAGCGTTCCAAAGAGAGTAATTCCGGGTAAAGAACTACTACCTAACCTCATATCAAATGGGCTGATGCATTAACCAAATACAAAAACAAGATTTCTTAACTAATAGAGAGTCTGGTTGTACAAACCTTTATGAGCCTTGAAACATTTGGGTGCGAAAAACCAAACATGTTAGAACCGGACTCAAAATTCTGTTCAGCTTTATAATCACGATTGTTGATTTGCACCATCTTAATCCTTTCGTAAATTTTATTCCAGCAAGCAGCCGGAGTTGATCCCTGAAACTGTAAAGTAAAAGTAATCAACAAGAAGATTCAACGTGAATTAAAGCGCTACGCAGGAAAGGAAATCCAAAAGAAAAGAAAGAAAGAAGAAACCGGCGGTTGAGACAAAATCAAGTCAAAAACAATTCAGAAGATTGAGCAAGTGATATCAAAAGAGGTTATGAGAATAAAAGGAAAAACTTCAAGAAGTACTGTATGGAAAGTCTAATACGCGAAAGAGGAAAAAGTACGCTACATTAAATATTTTCCTTTTTGTCTGGCCAGGGCAGAGGCAATTAATGACGAAAGAAGAAAAGTAAAAAAGATGGCAGCCCTTTACTCTGGTGGTTGAAAAACATTTATGACACGTCTAATGAATAAACTATCTCCTATAAGCCTACAGGTAATTTAATGCAATATAAGCAGATTTAAATATATTTTTTACATAAAACACTTTTCTCAGTGGAATATATAATTTAGCTTAAATAAAAAGCATTGATTTAAATTTACACGAGTCTTCTGAAAGATACAAGCTCAAGTTGCACCACAGGCAGGTAAGGACATAACTTGGAGACAATCACAGTAATACAGGAAGTCTAAGGGAAAAGCCGAAAAAGCAAGGTAACTGGAAGAGACAAAATGCACGAGCATATAAAAATATCATACAGGATATGATGAAAAAGATCAAGTAAATCAAAAGCACAAGTAAATGGAAATGAGAAACACACTGTTCTGATAGATTAATAACTTTACATACCTCTTCCCCGTCATCTGTAGTAACTCTAAATAGAGGTCCTGTCCTCACATCATCATCTCTCAGCACTTCCATCTTATATAATACATCCACACTGGGATCTAAAGCCAATTTGAACCCCAAAGGTGGTAAGGATTAGACAATGAAAAATAGTAGATAAACACATATAGGAAACTCCTTTCAGAGCAATGATTCACCTGCTACTGAAAGGAACTTTCTCACTGCAGTATATCCTTCAGGATATATAAATCTATCGTTCTGGAAATTATTTGAGTTTCTCACTATCTTTCCTGCAACAACTCAAAGGCACGTGAATTAACAATAACTAATGTGAATAAAACATACTTTAGCATGTGCACATGCAAAGACTAATTTGTCAAGTGATGAATCAAGATATACATAGGGCGGGAATCATTAGTAGGAACGGTGTCAACCATCACGGCATCAGTCAAACCACAAGAAATTTGGCTGCCATCCTAGATATGAAGTCTCAGAGTGACACCTTATGCGAAGGGTAAGCATTAAGGGAAGGAAAATTCCCAATGCAACAAAATCACTAAATCAAGACTTACCAATGCTTATTACTTGCAAGTCTCCTGCTTCCAGTGGGCAGCTCTTGAGATCTTCAAGTTTTTTCATTATGTCATCTTGGCTCACGCTCTCTTCGTCACCCAAATCAACAGCATCTTCATGCTCTCCACTTCCCACATCATTGTCATCAGCTTCAACACCACCTCGCAGCTGTAGCATTCTTTCTGGGAGCTTCTGTTTACTAAGATACCTGATCAAGTGCATTGATATGTAGATAAGTTCTCTTGCTATCTTCCATACTCAGATAAGTATCAAGTACTATGTAACAATGAGGTAACATGATCATTTGTTACCTTTCTTCCAAATGATGTTAACATCAAAATTGTACTTCAATAAGCATCAAACATAAGAGAAGCGTAATACTTAGGGTTACGAAGTTCGGCAAATAATATAGCTACAACAACTTATTGCAAATTGGAGGAAAGTGTGTAATTTAAGAAAACACGTGTTATGGACATGGATATGGCTATATAACAATGTCATTCGTAAAACAAATAATATGGTATTTTCATTCTCCATTTGATCATTCTCAATGTGTTTTTCATTGAGAAGCAATTCAATTATATTTTGTAGTGCGAATCTGTTAGCAGAAAAAACGTATTAAGATGACTCGTAATAAATAGAAGTGACTAAAAGTTTGATAATGTGAGAAAACAAAACTCACAACTTTGCTTCCTCCAAACCTTGCACAAAAGTTGCTTTATTGCACTTTAAATGACAAGAAGAAAGAAGTCCCTCGAGGAAAGGGATAACTTGCTTCCGCTTTACCCTGAAATTTAAAGAAGAATGTAAAACAACAACGAACATCAATGATATTTCTTATTGATACAGATGCTGCCCTGCAGTCTATAGTATGAAAAGAACCTTCGAAACTTGAAAAAGTTAACCATACCCAGCAAAATCATGGGTGCCAAAGAATTGTACTAGAACGCAATTATCTCCAGTGAATTTATTTAGACCCTTGCATTCAGCCACAAGAGATTTATCCAGAATAACAGCTGGCCACACAGCATGCCCTGTATCAAAGAGAGCGACGGATATGTAAATGAATGTAAGGGGCAGTTTAGTTACTTGTATATAATTTAGGAAGTTGCATTTTCATTGCAAAAAGAACGTACAGATAGTCCAAGTATAAAAATAATAAAGGGTTATATTGGTAAAGTTGCGTGAACCAGGCCGAGGTTTAGATGTGGACCCCTCACCTGTTTGATCGAGTAAGTGCAAGACATGGGAGGAAACAAAACTAGAAAGAATATACTCACCGGATTTAGATTCTAGAGCAGGATATCGGAAATCGGGTCAGAGTTAAAGAAAAAGACTGTGTGGAAACTCCGATCTATACCTCCAGAATTAGTGTCTCCCCTCTAAATCATATAAGTAAGAAAGCATACTATGTGCTAATCCCAAAATGTTTCTATCGGGACCTAGAAATTGGGTAAGTAAAGCTTCTCATTGTGTAATAATAAAAGGTTAACTAATGCACATCCTAACCTCGCGAACAACTCGACAGTTTATTTCGCCAATACCAAATTTGGTGAAAATAAAATGCACATAAGTCGAATGACATGCACATCACCTTAAAGAAAATTACTGCCTAGACTAAAGGGTGAAAAGGGAAACCAGGAAAAAGGCAAGGAAGAAAGAAGGAAAGGCTATACGTTCATATTTCCAAATGAAAATGAAAGGGTTATTTGGCTTTTAAAGGATATTACTAATCATAGTATTACAAAGATCTAGACAAACACAATACGAAGTGGATTCACAGTTTAAATGTTGATGTAGACTCCACTTCAATTCAACCTTGACTTTGTTTCTGACAAAAGTTCAAAGAAAAAAAGGAGGCAACATTATTACCTCCAAAACAAATTACCAAAATGTCAGATTTTTAGTAATGAAGCGAATACTCGTCCAATTTCACGCTAAGCCACGAACCATATGATTCCATCGCTACTCGTAACAACGCAAATTCGTCGATGAAGTAATAAAATGAACCAGCTTACTGACCATTTATTTTTCTTGTTTCCATACCTTACACATTTTTGTAATACAACACGCGAAACATGTGTTTCAAATGTTTCGACTATCATATTTTTGCAGTTAGCAAATTATAACAATGTAGAGTTTTGTGAACTCATGGTGATTGTGACTACTGAATCCAATTGGTGACAACAAAATTATATTTTGGAAGAAAAGAATATCTGCCACGATTCCAAATGCACTATTGAGGGAGTCAGCCAGTAAAAAGGGTGTTGACCAAAGCCATGATCATAACCTTTTAAAAACAGCAACAATGACGATCATCGAGTGTTGTGTGATCATCATTCGATGACTAAGACACGAAGTTAAAGGTTAAAGTAATCAACTATGGTCAGAAGGAGTGGCCTATCAAAAGTTGTGCAAACATAGAAACATTTCCTATGATTGCTTGTATTCGGTATCATTCTGCAGAAGCTGAAAAAAGATGGATGAACGTGAAATCAGATATTGGAAACACTCTAGAATCTAGGTATTTTGCAATCTAATAAGACAAACTAATGTTATAAGTGAAGCCAAATTCCATTATGTTACATTTTCCTTAGGTCAAATCACAAAATTAATGCAGGATATAGAAAATGCATTGGAATACTATTTTGACTCGTCCTTATGTAAAAACATATAAAACATTTCTATTCAGATAAAATCAAACACAAATTTTTACTTTAATGTCGGCAGTGAAAACGACCATCCTAAAACCAGCAGAACATGACAAAAAAAAATTTGAAGTATATTATTCCAAGCAATATGGACCATAACAATCCATATTCAACCTCCAAAGACATTCGACGAGTTCTATAATACTGTTCTGCGAGAAGAAAAAAGAATGACACTGAAGATTTACGTTTTAAATCTGTTTGCAGTTACAATTAAAGTGAGTTAACTCAGTTATTCAAAGTTGCATATTTATTTTACAACATTATGCAACAAAATAAAGCTGCAAGCACCAGTTGGCATTTAAAATTGTCAAGTTTGGTGCTTTTTTTTCTTACCTTGTGTTCTGGCGGAGGACATTAGTCAATAATTTGAAGGCAACATCTTTGCTATCTTCATAATTTTGTGAAAAGGCAATCCTTCAATATACATGTTATTGACATAAGACTTTCTTCAGCGCTTTGTTTACATTATGACAGCTATTTCTTATGCAAGCTAATTTGGCTTTCATTAACTGTTGAAGATATATTGCTTACTCAAATTGTAATAGAGTTAAAGCTGCATCAATCTAAAAATATGGTGATGATGTTCGCATGCAGAATTCCTTCTTTAATGCATGTGTATCTATCACACAAAATGCATAATTTCCAGCAGTGACAATCTCCTTTTGAGGATGAGAGATTAGCAACAAGTTAGTGTTTTAATGTCTTTGAGCCCATATACAAGCACGTGAGTACCTAAAAAACTTACTACATTATCCAGAAATGAAAATAATTTTTAACATAAGCAAAATTAAATGCACGCATTAACCAACCAGTAAGTTTAGCCCAAATTACATCCCCAGGCTCAATCTTCTGGAACTGAATCAGTTCATGAGCCAGCACCACGATCTCATCTCCATCAGCTTCTGTTCTCTTTTCACAACACTTCAACTCCAAATTCTGTATCTCCACAGAAGAGACGTGAAACTTGACTCTTTCATTTGATAATACCAATTTTTCTTCATCTCCATCTTCATACTTCACCTACATTGCACCCTCATATTACCAAAGATGCAAAATAATGTTGAATATTATATGTACAATATTTGTATCTCAATGTATGAATTGAAGAGTATTACTCGATGTTGTTTAAACTCAGAATTGTAACCAGATATATGGCCAGTATACCAACTTGCATCCAGAGGCCAGTACACCTGTTCCCAAACACTCTCAAATCATGTTAACCCACAAATCTAACAAACAATTCAAGAAAAAGGAAATAGTTCAACAGACATGCTCGGATCCACACAAATTGCTCAATATCTGCATCTCAGTGCTTATAAGTTATACAATCAAATGATTGATCAAATTGAAGTCTAAGATTAGACCGAGTGTGAACATACATACATAGATCATCCAAGAATTGTGAAGGCCTTACCTTGCATTCTAATCCTACAAATTTCTTTGGATCAGCACCCTCATAACTCAACCTGCATTCAACCAAACAGAAAGGAGAAAACCATCATTAGTTCCAAAAATCTATCTTTCCAAGCATTTCGAAGACCAGAAAATCCTGAACATACATACCACACCCATTTCTTCTTCAAATCCTCTGGTCTTTTAAGATTAGGTTTCAAAGACACATTCTTTCTCTTGCTGCTCTCAGGACGATCATCAGCGACGACCGTGCTATCGAACCCCCTTTTCCTCCCAGCAACCCTTCCACAATCACTTCCGTCAGTAGCGTCAATTTCACTCAACCCCTCACAATCAACCCCCAATTTCACCAACTCACCCGTACAATCCCCAATCCTCCTCCTCTTCGCACCGCGTTCCATCACCGAAATCACCGACCTAATGTACGATGCGGCCTCCTCCCGTTTCTCCTTCGTCCTGTTCCACCGCCGCCGCGAGTACACGCGAGTGATGTCAGGTACCCTCCGATGCCCCCGCATTTGATCTCCGCCGTCGCTTACCGGAGCCCTACGCGCCGCGGCCTTGACCTTCTTCGACCCGCCCGGCGTGGTGGCGCAGGGGGTGGTCGCGGAGTACACGTCGCAGAGCGGGATGTACTTCACCGGAGCTTTTCCGTTCCTCTGGAGTTCGCAATCTTCGTCGCCGTTCGATGAATTCGCCATTGTACGGAGCAAAATCGAAAAGGGGATTTTTGATTTGATTAATTAGGGTTTTGATTTTTGAGGAGAATGAAATTCGATTTCCCGCCGTTGGAAAAATCTCGTCAGTGAGAATTGGAGGCGATTTATATATCTGTGTGTGTGTGTGAGTGTGTGCTGATGTGTCCGTTATGAGTAAGAATTGGCAAATACGGGAAAATAATTATGGGGGAGCGTGAGGTTTTATAATGTTGTTAAGAATAATAATTAGTAGGTGATTTTTTTAATTTGCTTTTTAAGGAATAATTGTTGGTATTTTTTGACGTGTAGTTGAAATGGGTGTATTGCATCGAATACGTCGATGAAAAATTATCTTTATGGCGAATTGCATCTGATATATATCAAAGACAAATATAATATCTTTTATGTTGAATTGCACCGAAATGACAAATATTTTAACGATGGATTGGTTGCGTCAAACGTATCGAAAATTAATATCACAACAACAAAAAAAAATATTAAGTGGCGGAAAATTATTATTATGAAAAATGAAAAGGCGTTGCGGGAGTAAACTTTGCTACGTTGTTTGATGAATGCTCTTGAAAATTAGACGATCAAAAGTTGATTTTTAAAAGTCTCTAAAATTTTGAAAATATCATATGGCCCCAAAAGTTTTAGAATTTTTTGGTATGGCTATGGGTTTGCAATCAGCCAACACTTAATTTGTTTGGAAATTCGTTATTATGGTCCACTAAATAATATTTTGATCCACTTAATAGGATATTTATTTCTCTCGTATATGATAATATACTTATTAAATGTTGATTGTTGAGTCTCGTGATTTAGTGTTTAAAATATTTGAAAAATACCATTAAATGATAAAAATATATAAGTAAGCATTTATCCGTTTAACTACTAACAAGAAATCAAAATAAATTGTTTTCAAAGGATTAAAAGAAACCCTTTTTCACTTAAGTCATTTATTTCATAAAATCTTATTGAGTGCACAATATAAACACAATTCTCAACCAAATTATGACACGATCAAATTATTGAAGTGAACTAAGATTCATCATAAGGAAAAAGGTGAGCATTGCCCACACGTTTATTCATGCATCGTATGGTAAAACCCCAACTTCATCAACTCAACAATAGAACCCTCAATTCTCCTATCGTTCATATGCATTTTACCTCAAGTTTCATCTTTGAAACATCGGTCCGATAAACAAGGTCCTGTTTTCTTCGCTGGTGATCCTCCTCCGTTGTCGCGAGTACACACGAGTGATGGTGGGGATCATGCGATGACGCCATATATAAGCCGTGACCCTTTTTGACTTGGGGATGGAAACACAATGGTTGGTGGCGAAGCACACGTTGCAAAGCGAGCTATATCTGAGAGGATCTTCCCCGACCTGTATTTCACGCTCTTCAATTATTTCAACACCATTTGATGGAAGAGACAATTCCTCCATTTGGTTATAAACTGAAAGGAATTTTCGGTTATTAGCGTTTATTTATAGGAGAAATAATCCAATTTTTTTGCCGTTGGGAATCAATAGTGATAATTAATGGAAGATGTCATAAGTTATATAGACGTGGGTGCGTTGATTTCACGTTATTAGTAAGAAAGAGCAAAAATAGAAATAATAAAAATTGGGGAATGTGAGGTCTATTATTGTAAAAATAGTTGGTGCATTCACGTATTCACGATTTTTTGGGGTATTTTAAGAAATATGTATTTGGACTTTGGAATTTACATATCTAGTGGATTTAAGGCGATTTGTATTGAACGTATCGCTGACAAATGTTTTTGCAGTGAACATATCGATGACAAATACCTTTCGTCCTGAGATCAATCTCATGTCAAATTGCATATGGCACGTTTGAATACTTTAAAAATAGGATTAATTGTAGCAAACCCCCAATTCATGGGTTTGTTGCACTTTGCCCCCTAACCTATAAAAATGTGCGAAATGCTCCATCATCTATTGATTTTTGTGCAATTTGCCCCCTTAGTCGTTGATCAACCGTCATTTTGGATACATGTCTAAACTTGTGTCCGTCAGATTTGACATCAAGGGGCGAATCACACAACAATCAATAGATTGGGGGGCATTTTGCATATTTTTATAGATTAAGGGGCAAAGTTCAACAAACCCCGTAGATTAGGGAGTTTGTTGCAATTAGAAATTTTGGTCTATATCATGTGCAATATAAGTATATTTGGGTTCTAATTTGTAAACACATTATGGGATGTTTGCAACCACTAGTAAAAGGAAGGAGTGTTTTTGTATATATTTTTACTAAGCTATTTAAAACATTTATAACGTGTTTACAATAATTTATAACACGTAAATAAAAAAAAATAAAAAAATCTAGAATACCATTGCATCAGTTTGAGAAGTATTCTAATGTGGTGTTTGCAAATGCTTATAAAAGGAGTTTGTTGGCTTTTGTAGCTGTAAAAGTACATTTTTAGTGTTTGGAATGCTGACTTTTGCTTCTGCTTGTCTAAAAAAAAGTCAGAAAAAGCACAAGCCTCAAAAGCATGCCCATGGGTGCTTCCTCAACTGCTTTTGGAATTATGTTATTTTTAAAAGGTCTTTAAAAGGAAAAGTTACTTTCCAATAATTTTTGCAAATACCTAATTAATGATTTAAGTAGCTTTTTAAAAATATTTGCAAACACTCCCGACTTTTTATTAAAAGTCACTTTAAGTGACTTTAAGCAAAAGTAGTGAACAAACGCATTTTATAAGCCCTCCTTTCAGCAAGTTTTACTTTTTTCTGGCCATTTTTCTTAAAGATTAGCTCAAGTAAAAGTGAGCATTGCAAACCCTAAAAACACACGCATGGAATTGAAAAATCAATAATGTTTGTTAATAAGCATTTATAAATATCATGACCTAACTTATTTATTCAAATCAAACCTAACTCTACAAAAATATCATGAATTTCTTTTAATTAACCTAATCTAATTTAATCAATTAGTTTATTTTAGTTTAGTCTTCCTCGGCACAACTAATACTGCACGTGGAAGCTTATCTAATGCTTCAATATTAATCACGTGTGCAATTAACAACTAATATTTATTTATTTCTCAACGTGCACTAAAATAAAAAGATTTACAATAGATTCTCTTAAAAACAGCGCGTAAACTCAACGCCAACGTATTAATATACAATTAGTCGGTTACTGTGTTACCGTTAGCATCAAACAAACCCCTAACAAAACCCTAACCGTTCGAATCGTCTTCACAAATACTCAATCACATCTCTCAATCCAAGTTAGATTATCAATTATAATCCGATTTTCTCATCACACAGTTGTTAGATTGTCAATATAATCCGATTTTCTCATCATACAGTTGTTAGATTGTCAATATAATCCGATTTTCTCATCATACAGTAGTTAGATTGTCAAATACAATTCGATTTTGTTGTTTGTTGCGATAGATTTTAGGCGAAAATGGATGTTAAGAGTCTTGTGGAGATACTGGTGGCTGCGCACAGCGGAGATCGAACTGAGCGCAAAGCGGCGGAACAGAGTCTCGATCAGGTGAGGTTTATGAACTGAGAATCGAATTTGTTTGTTGCGTTTTTGTTTCACTTATTTGAATGTTCTGGTTTGCAGATTGAGTATGCGCCTGGTCATTTGGTGAGGGTGTTGCAGATCATAATGGACGTTGAAATTGAAGCGATGGTGAGAGCGATGGCTGGCATTTATTTCAAGAATTTCGTAAGAAGGAATTGGGCGCCTCGTGGTCGTGTTGGTAACTATTTCTTTTTTCGTTTCTCCGTTTTATTGTATTTTAATTAATGATTGAATATGAAGAGACGGTTTTCTTTTGATATTTGGAAATTAAGAATGAAATTATAATCAATTTTTCGATTGTTAATTGGTAAATAAACGATTCAATATTACGTCAGTGGTTGTATATTTATGTGTTTTTTTTGTTATATATATTTTTTAAATTTAAAAACAAAATTTGCAAATCGAAAAAGATAATAATTCTTTATGTCGAAAAGCAAAATGGTCATATTACTTTATTTTCTTAATCAATCCCACCAAAAGACAAGAAATGTCTTTATCATCCATCTGCAGTATGAGCTAAACCATTACGATCGTTTTTTTTTAATTGTGCTATTTCATAGTTTTGAAGGACAAGTTACAGAAATCTGATGCCATGCACACAGTGTTCACATGGCATTGGAATAGGTGGCGGTAACCAGTCTGGAATTTGATCCCATCTTACATATTGGACATAATATCCCAACTCTAATTTTATTAGTTGATTGTCTGTAATCATGAGATTTGATATGGTGTCTAGGGCGAGTGGGGATAGTAAAGAGTGGAGAGGGTAAATGTGTCGTGGTAGTTGTGTATATTGATGCCAAAAACTTGAGTAGTAGAAGAACTTGACTGTGTATGTACTTATTCGCATATTATGATAGGTGCAAACCCAGAGATCTCTCCAAGTGACAAGCAAGTGGTGAGGGAGAACATTCTTAATTTTGTTATCCCAGTACCCCCGCTGTTGAGGTAGACTTCCTTTAATTTGATCTCATAGTTCAATCGTATGTTGCATTCTGGTCATCTTTTTGCTTGTGGTTTGAATTTCTGGTTGAGATGACGTTAATTGATTTTTGAAATTTTGAACAGAGTACAGCTGGGTGAAGGCCTGAAAACAATGATACGTGCGGATTTTCCTGAACAATGGCCAACTCTTCTGCACTGGGTGATACAGAATTTGCAAGACCAACAAGTTTATGGAGCTCTGCTTGTGCTAAGGATAATTTTCAAAAAATACGAGTGAGTGTGTAGCATATAGATAATTTGTTCCATCTTCTCTATGTCATGCCTGATTTACTCTCTTCATTTTTTACTTTACTTTATGAAAATTTAAATTGTTCCGTCCAAAAACTTAATAAGCTATGATGCCCAAGGCTTACCTGCATGACATACAACCAAAGGCCTTTGAATTGTTAAGTTAGTCTTTGTTAGGTATTGGGCTCGGCCTCTAGACTTTACACCTAACAGCTTAGTCAGGGTTGTCCTGCATTAAGTGTTGTTTGTGGTTCTTCCTCTCTGTTTTCAGTTAGCACCTGATGAAATCCTTCTGTTTGATTCTTGTTAAAAAAGTTCTTATTTCATAAGTAACTACCATACCTAGAAACAAGCTAGATTTCCATTGGTAGAGGTCTTTTTTATATAGAAAAACTGTAATTGCTAAACAATATATGAATGATAGTGGCAATCCTTTGTGATTCTATTGAACTTAAACCTTTGTCCTAGCTGTGCCCTGGGCGTGATTTCAAATGTGGCCACATCTTGTAAGAGTATGCTCTTAGTGTTGCATGTTCATAATTTGCAGGGTCAAATTAGACGAGCAGAGAATACTGGTCCATCAAATTGTTGAAGAAACATTTCCTCATCTTCTTAACATCTTTAGACAGCTTTTTCAGAATGTGGAAACTTCAATTGAAGTAGCTGACTGCGTCGAGCTAATATGCAAAATATTCTGGTCATCTATTTATGTGCGTCCTTGAACCCGTTCTCTCAATCATGTCATGTATGCCTTTGAAACTTAATTAATGGGGTCAGACCAGGGGTGCTTTGGCCTAACACATGATACTGCATGGGAGCTTTTTCTTTTCACATACATAGTGATCAGTTTGGTTCCAAGGGAAATATGTTGAGAAAAAGGAGGGAAGAGATAATTATACTATTGTTTTGGATATGAGGGCACCCCGAACTTAGAAATCCAAAATCTTCAAATTTCTAGATGTAGAAGCTAATCTTTTGTGGAACACATCAGTATGGAATTTATTTATTTGATCTTTCCTATTAGATCTATTTCAATTGTTTCACGTTCTCATTCATTTTCCATATAAGAGATACGATAAGATAAAAAACATTATGCTTTAACTTCATAGCCTGCTGCTTACTTTTCATAGTAACGTGTTTTGGTGGTGACAAAACCTTATGCACATAGTATTTTCTGAGCCTTTCAGATTGTAATACAGAGAGTGCCGACCATTTAGGTTTTGATGTCTTGAGTCTTATACCCTGAGTCTTTTAAAAAAATTTGCTATATTTCTTGCCATTAGTTAATTAAGTTTTCCAAATCTGGTTCCTGCAATTTTTTGTTTGCATCTTACTTCTGCTATGTTGTTTTTCTTCATATCTTGATTTTCATAAATCTTTTTCAGATGGAGATTCCAAGACAGTTATATGATCCAAATTCATTCAACGACTGGATGCTTCTTTTCTTTGATATAATGGTGAGTCCTGTTCATTTAGAAGGACAACCTGGTGATCTTGAGCCGAAAACATTGTGGGGATGGTGGAAAGTAAAAAAGCGGATGCTCCAAATATTTTACCGCCTTGATACTCGGTATGATTTATTTGTGCACGTTTACTCGGCCTTATTTTTGGACTTACAGCTGCATATCCCTGATTTCATTGGGGTTTACCTTCTTTTTTGCCTTCTCCCAGCTTTGGAGATGTGAAATGTCAAGACCCAGATAACAAAGCTTTTGCCGAAATGTTCCAGAATACTGCATGGAAAATTTTGGAATGCCATCTAACTTTGTTAAATGCCATTGGTGTTGGAGGATATTTGCCAGACAGAATAATCAATCTTATTTTGAAATACCTTAGCAGTAGGTGTGTCTTATGCAAATATACACTTCCAATGTTCCATATATAATCTTATCCACTTCTTTCATCTCTACCCCACCCAGTTCTTGTAGATTACCACTCAGACTCTATTTCTGACTTAACCTATATCAATTCATGATTTAAGCACATAACTTGCTGGTGTAATATTTAAATCCCTACATGTGAGGATAAGCTGTTTGTAGCAATAAATGACTGAATAGTTAAATCACTACATGTGGTGTAATATTTCTAACTTAACATATATCAAGTCATGATTTAAGCACATAACTTGCTGGTGTAATATTTAAATCACTACATGTGAGGATAGGCTGTTTGTAGCAATAAATGATTGAATATTTAATCGACATGCTATGGGAAGATACAGTTGCTGCAAGTACACAATACATTAACTGTTTCAATGAAGTCTCCTAGCTCATAGCTAGCCTGGGAAGAGATCTTATCTGGTTTTGTAGAAGATATTGCCACCAAATAATGTGGCATTTGTGTTTACTGCAGACCAGAGGTAAACCTCTTTCATAATAGTTCCGTTCTGGACTTATTGAATTTCCTTATCAAGGGTAAAAAATTAATTCTCTCAGTAACTCACAAATTCATAATCATATTCAACATTTAATTTCTAATACTGCTACGTCATTCTTGCCACCAAGAAGAGTCTATTTCAGTGTTGGTAGAAATTGGACTGCTTTTTACTTCAAAGTTCTATCGGCTGTGGTTGTCTCTTTATGTTCTTTTTCTCATGTTCTGGTTGAAAATACCTGGCTTGTATGACCAAAAGTGATTATTGTATCTGAGTTCCGTAGCTGTATGTTGCCCTTTGTGAAGATCTCTTTATTATTGAAAGGGAACACTTTTTCCATATTTCACCTGAATCTCAACATACCCTGTTTTTAAGATACACTTAGATTATCTCATTTCATGTACAGACAAATTATATCTTCACCACAAGTGCCTTTTTACTTTCAACCCCACTGTAAAAGGCATATTGGATTTTAACTCAGCACTGAGGTTGTAAAAGAGCGTTTAATGGCTAAGCCATCTTTTGCCCTTTTTTGACATGGGGATTTTTTCTTTCTTGATTTCTGAGAAAAACATGTCTAGTTAGTAATGCGGGGGACTGGAAGTAATGATTCCATGTTCTGCAACAATTGCTGTATTATAGGTAGTATTAAGTTCGTCTTTCTATTAATGCACAAACACTATCTAATATTATCTGCATCATGTTTCTGAAACTTAAATAGATTGATGTCTTGAATGATATTTATGCACTTGTCTCGTTATCCGTCTTGTCTCTTGTGCAGTATCTCAAAAAGTATTATGTACAATCAGCTGCAACCTAGACTTGATGTTATTCTCTTTGATATCATCTTTCGACTCATGTGCTTTAATGACAATGATCAAAGACTCTGGAATGAAGATCCACATGAGTACGTGAGGAAGGGATATGGTCAGTTCAAATTTTGTCTCTGGTCTTATTCATCTGCTTCTGAGGAGCTCAGGATTTCTGAATTGAGATACATGATTCATTTTTGTTCTCATGAATCTGCAGACAGAGTCGAGGATTTGTATAGTCCTAGAACCGCTGCAATGGGTTTTATGAGTGAGCTAATGAGAAAACATGGAAAGGAGAACCTTCATAAAGTCATACTTTTTATTGCTGAGACTTTTAGGAGGTATGTCTCTGGCCATATACATTATGACTGGTAGATCGATTGTAAGTCTTATGAATGACGATGATCTTCATGCTTTATTGTTAACTTAGATATGGTGAGGCGGCACCAGAGAATAAGCCCCATAGGCAGAAAGATGGTGCGCTTCTTGCTATTGGAGTTTTATGTGATAAACTGAGGCAGACTGAACCTTACATAAATCAGCTGGAGGGTATGCTTGTGCAGTATGTTTTCCCTGAGTTCAGTAGTCCTGTGGGACATCTTAGAGCTAAGGTCAGTTTTCTTGGTTCATACTGTTGTTGCTCTTTTCTGAACCCCAACTCTTAGTATAGTGTAATTTTTAAGTTCTGCACCTATATCTGTGTGCGTTAATGCTCAGAACAATATTGCAGTCATGTTATTGTATTCACTTCCCGTGAGACAATGTCAAATTAGTTTGCAGTGCCGTGGGAAATTTTCCTATTCCTATTTCTTGTTCTAGAATATAGTTTTAGGTTGAATGTATTTGAATTACCAGAGCAAATGTTCACATTTCTGTTTCTTGTGCTTGCTTGATGCATGCTTAACTTTTATAGGGTCAATTGCATTAAAAGCCCTAACCTATGCCCCCAGTTGTCCCCCTAACCTATTAAAAAGTGTGACTTGCCCCCTAACCTATTGAAAAATGTGCGAATTGTCCCTCCTTGATCAACCGTTCATTTTAGACACATGTCTCTAATTTCATCCATTAGATTTGGCATCAGGGAGCAATTCGGACACTTAAGCCATACTTTACGGGGCAAGTCGCACAGTTTGATAGGTTAGGGGGACATTACAACTGGGGGCATAGGTTAGGGGGTTTAACAGCATTGATCCATTTTTATATGATTTATTACTTTAGTATGAGAAGTTGGTTCGTCCTATCCGCTCTCATGAGTTGCGAGCTTATCCTTCTGCTCTGTTATTGTTGATATATGGGACTCTAGGCAGCTTGGGTTGCAGGGAAATATGCATGCATAAGTTTCTCTGATCCAAATAACTTCCATAGAGCATTGCGTAGTGTTATTGCTGGAACGCGTGACTTAGAACTTCCTGTTCGTGTTGATTCTTTCTGTGCACTTCGCCCTTTTGTGGAAGCCTGCAAAGGTGAAGTGTTTACTTCCTTTTAGATTCATCTCTACCGTAGAAATATAGTAATTATGATCATATTGTCATCATTTGTACTCTTTGTTCACGTACAGATTTGGGTGAAATACGAAAAATTCTTCCACGCTTACTTGATGGTTTGTCTTCTATACAAGTCCCATCTGCATTGCTCTGTATTAGGGGACATACTATTAACTAAAATTGTATGGTCCTTCTCAAAATTGTTCAGATCTCCTTAAGCTTATGAATGAGGTTGAGAATGAAGATCTTGTGTCTACACTCGAGACAATAGTTGACAAGTTTGGAAAGGAAATAGCTCCTTATGCTATTGGATTATGCCTGAAATTGGTGAGACTGATATTTTTAATATCCTGATCAGCTCAACAGTCGTATCTTTGGTAACATATGTTTTTTTTTCTTTGTAGGCGGCTGCATTTTTGAAGAGCGTAAATTCTGTGGAAGGTGATGCTGATGCTTTAGCTGCTGGTGGCTGTCTGCGTGTAATAAGCACAATCCTCAAATCTG
Source organism: Misopates orontium (assembly GCA_946800315.1). Classification (NCBI taxonomy): domain Eukaryota; kingdom Viridiplantae; phylum Streptophyta; class Magnoliopsida; order Lamiales; family Plantaginaceae; genus Misopates; species Misopates orontium. The sequence continues at coordinate 5,305,015 of OX326947.1, forward strand.
TCAGGAGTCTCCCTCATCTCTATGTACAGATTGAATCCACTTTGTTGCCAATTATGCGTAGGACACTGACAACCAATGGTAAATACCCTGTTTGAAGCATGTATATTCCTTCTCACTATTTTGACCTCATGTTTTGTAGTCATTCTGCTGGGATTGAAAGTTTCAAGTGCACGAATCTTTATCAGGATAGCCATAAAATCATCACAGGAGAATTTTAATTTCATTGTTTTGGGATTCTCTAGAAGGCATCTGTGGCTGGGAAAGGTGTGGCATTTTTATCAGGTGTGCCCAAAGGGAAAGCTGTGGAGAAAGCATTGGGGCTGGGAAAAGGGGCATTGGGTGTATAGCTGGGCGTAAGGTGTACCTCTTAGTGCTCATTGAATATATCTTAACGAGAAAAGGGGCATTAGATGTATACCTGGGCGTATGGTGTACCTCGTATTGCTCATTGAATATATCTTAACGAGATAATAAGCTTTTGTTGTTTTTTAATCGACAACACCTTGAATTATGAACCATCATCCATGGGTGGAATAGATTGTTCAAAGACAAACTCAATATGTACTGCAGGATTATTTTGCAGTAATATATGCTGCAGGATATAATCCTGCAGAATCTTGAAAACTCTTCCACCACCATACTGTATCTTGTGCAATATTCATTATCCACAGAAGTTCTATAGTTCTTATGCAACATCTCATCTGTTCTCAAAGAAATTTAGGGCTTCCACTCATTTTGAGCAGCTAAAGTCCCTTTCTCCCTTCTTTTTGGCTCCTTTTTTCCTCTTGGTACGCTGCAAAATTTTGTTCCAGTTCTGAAAATGGCAACCCTTCCAGAAGCACCCTCGTCTGAAGTAATAATATGTTCCCATTGATTTCCAACCAAGACTTTAAGGCTAAAAATTTAAAGATATTAATGATTCTCTTTTGTGAACTTTTGTCAAAAAGTCTGTATGACGTAAAATTTCTTTACTAAAAAATCAGGAGTATATTTTATCGTTTGTGTGTTGGTAAACTTGGTTAGTTAACTTGAATGGTTTTAAGGGATTTGATTACGGAAACAGTATATACGAAAATTACTCGTAACACGAGATTGCCAGTTGGTAACCTTCATCCATTTAACCGTTGAAGAAACTATGTATTGGAAAATTAATGTTGGCTGGAAAATGCCAGACTTCCTGAAGAGCTTCATAATTAGTAGTAACAGGTCTCTTTCTTTTAATTTTATGATTCAGCTGTGGTCTTGGAAGAAGTTCTGGAGATAATCTCAGACCTGACCTTCTACTCACCCACTATATCGTCGGAGATGTGGAGTTTGTGGCCATTAATGATGGAGATTCTGACTGTTTGGGCAATTGAATTTTTCCCAAGTATGTTGCTGTAAATTTAATTATAACACTTGTGTTTTCTTGCATTGCATTACATTGCCATTCTTGAAGTTGTGCTTGCATCTTCGGGCAATTGTACCCTGACCTTTATGAGCAACTCTTTTTAAGAATTACTGAACAATTTGCTGTTGACCTAGTAACCACAATGATAATTACCATATTTTAAGATTGCAAAAAGCTGACAGGGTACTTTAGGTTCTCTCCTTATGTTATAGTTGCATATCTTTCAAAATCCGCGGATGCTTCTCTGATTATGTTATAGGTAAAAACTTTTCCAAATGAAGTAATGAATGCCCAAAAAGAATATGCATTTTCTTGTAGATTTTTAAGCAGTTACTCCGTACTAATATATGAAAGTTTTACCAACTGTACAAAAATTGAGGTGTGAGTGAGATGTAATACGTCTGAGCCAGTCTTCCCACGCTCTTAGGCCATTTGCTTGAAATTTTGGCTTATCTTAGTGATGATTGCTGCTTTGACCTTCGAGATTGTCAGGAATGTAATATCACCATTTACTATTTCATTTTGGTGCTAAGTTGCTCTTGTATGGATATCAAGGTTTTTCAGTTATGGATATCAACATGATTGGCTTTCAACATTTTGTAAAATCCTTGAGGATTGTATATTTATCTCCATTTCAAAGTTCAAGTGAACTTTTCACCAAGAAATTCCATTTTTCCGGGCAATATCATTTATAGGCCAAACAGTTTCGATTCTTTTGTTCTTGATAGTTGGATGAACAATTTTTTTTATTATTTATTGTTTTCCTCCTTTCGTCCTCTTATATGTTATTAACAAACTGGGAATCCTATCTTATGATGGCTTTCAAACATAAAGAGTTTCACTGGAATTCATGTTTGCAAATTTTTTTGTTTGCTCACGATATGCATTTGTATTGAGATGCCATTTTCTGTCTATAATCTCCATTAGATATTCGTTCGTTTTGTATGTATTTTATATTTTTCTTATTATGTTTGCTCTCAACTGCATTTTGAATTGATTTTGAACTTAAGACTTTTCACATATTTGAGCTTTACCCATTGCCTCACTAATTGCTGTTGCGTGTTGGATCAGCTTCTTTGAAAATTTCTTATGCCTTGTTATATTTTCAGATATCTTGGTATCATTAGTTAATTATATATCCAGAAGTACTTCACATTTTCTCACGTGCAAGAAACCTGATTACCAGCAAAGCCTTTGGAACATGATTTCATCTGTGAGTCAACTATTTACTTTTGGCATTGACTGAACCCTCATAGTAAATGACATACTTGCTTTTGTGTTTTGTGCTATCATGCAGGTCATGAAAAATGAAAATTGGGATGATAGTGATATCGAGCCGGCACCTAAACTCATTCAAGTGGTGTTCCAGAACTGCCGGGGAAATTTGGATCATTGGGTTGAGCCTTACTTAAGAATTTCTGTGGAGCGTCTTCGCCGTACAGAGACATCTCGCTTGAAGTGCCGTCTGATGGAAGTGGTAGGGAACTTTACACATCTCTGCAAAGTGCATATATAGGCTAGGTAGCTTCGCATAGCGGTGAAAATTTGAGACTGCTATGTAGTATGTGGTTTTCTTGTTCAAACTACTTTTTCTTTTTCTAATGCATTTTTAGCTTTACATGAACTTTGATTTTCCCGTGTTGCCATCGCTATGAACAATGCCCAACCAAGTTATTTCTCGCTGATGGATGCTTCAACTTGACTTTGAGATAGCTGTGCAGGTTTATTAAGGGTTATTTATACAGGCATGTATTCTCTATAAAAACCAGGGCTCGATGCTAATATGAAATTTTATTTGTTTACATTTTTTGAATTTAAAACTTCTTCACGCATTGTTTTATACTATAGCGGTGTGATTGAAGTTATTTCATATTTTTTTATCGAGAGTAATAGATAACCTTTTTGTTGTTTGCATCTTATTTAAAATGGGTGGCTGGAATTTGGAGAAAAAGGTGCATCCATATGATGGAGTCAAGACTGTGCTAGTAGTTAGAATGTCGTCATACTGCATCTTCATTTATTCTTTCTGAAGCTGCTGGTCACCTTGCATGTGGTCAACCAGTAGTGAATTAAGCTAAGCATGGGAATCCTTTCACTTTTTGTTAGGTTGCTGATGCTCTTTATTATAATGCACCATTGGCTCTCCAAATACTTCAGAATCTTAATGTTGCAAACGAAGTTTTTGACCTTTGGTTCCAGATGTTGCAACAGACTAAAAGGAGCGGAGTGCGTGCCAATTTCAAAAGGTGTGTCTTTATCACTACCAGTGAAGATGGATTTAATTGCTTTCTTCCGTGCCTTTTTGCTAAAATAGAAGTCCCATCTTGGATATTGTTTTATGTTGTAGGGAACATGAAAAGAAAGTATGCTGTTTGGGCTTAACGTCATTGCTTTCTCTCCCAGCTGATCAATTGCCAGGAGAAGCACTGGAGCGTATTTACAAGTCTACCCTTGACTTGCTTGTCGCTTATAAAGACCAATTAGCAGGTTTTGTGGTTTATATATGCCTTTTAACAACATCTATTCTTTTTCCAATAATTTCACAAAAACCTTAACATAAAAGTATATTTAATATACTTTTACATTTACTATTAAGTGTGTGAACAGAATCTGCAAAGAGCAGCTTTCAAATTGATGATGAGGGTGATGATGCGGATGATACTGATAAGGATATGCGGGTTGATGCTGAGTATGAGGATGGAAATGACGCTGAAAGCCTTGAACCTAAAAAGTTGGTTTATTGGGTCAGTATTCCGTCTATGAGGCTTTTAAGCGTTGTTATGATTGAACCTTTCCACAAATGGATTGGAGTTTCCAGTTATCTTTGAGGATGATATCACTGATGCCTCTATGTGATATCACTTACAAATCTTTCTGTGCCTAATATCACAAATCTATCTCGAGGCTTCAGTAATCTGAGTGCACCTTTAGGTCTACTGCTAGAGTCGTGTCTTACACCAACATCTTTGCCTTTACTGACTCCTTGAAATAAAAATAATTAACCTTGTGAGCAGATCGTTTCTTTGACACTAAATTTCAATTTATATTAATATGATTCCAGGACAAGGCTTTGCCTACTACTGAATCAGATGACGAAAACTCAGATGATGATTTGAGTGACCTTGAAGAGTTCCAATCACCCATCGATGCTATCGACCCTTTTGTTTTCTTTGTGGACACCATCATAGGTAAAGTTTTTTCTCTTCTGTTTAGTTGTCGTGCAAGGAATAATTAGTGTCATGGTTTCCTATCCTGAGCTTGGATTTCCACTTGTAGTTTTGCAAGCATCAGATCCATTGAGGTTGCAGAACCTCACTCAGACACTTGATCTCCAATACCAGGCAATTGCAGCTGGAATCACTCAGCATGCTGAAGACAGAAGAACAGAAATTGAGAAGGCCAAATTGGCAAGGTAACCAAATCGGCTGACTATAACAGTAATCTTTTCCCGGCATGCTCTGAGATTCTTTGGTTGCTCCATTAATTTTTAAAAGAACCAGCAGTCTTTGATTCAGTGAGTGTGTATGTGGTGGTGCTCGTCCCAGGCTTACCTTACACGAACGTAGGCCATGTGAGTTGGTTCCGTCATTATCTGCCGAACTTGTTCTTCCAAATTAGAAGCCTGTTACTAGCTTTTCAGTCGTTGCAGGTACCTGTAGTTTTACCATTTTTATACAGATGAAATTTTCACGTTGATGTCAATTGAAATATAGTGTTGATAGATAAGAATGAACACAGGATATATGATGATCATCTTCGTCTTTTTTTCTTGATAGTTGATGATTGTATTCTGGAGGAGTTTGCCCCAAAATTTGTACGTGTACGTTAGTGGTTGGTGTCTAAATACTTGTTTCGACATTGGTAGGACTGAGGAGATTTTAGTGTGTACAGAGGTGAATGTAGTTGATTTTGTGCAGACTGTAAAACTCTCATTCTTTTAGAGGCCATGACTCTAATAAATCATGGCCTTCATCTTTTTCTTCTCTCTGCTTCGACACTGCTTTCACCTATTTATGCTTCTTGATCATTACATGAATTTATGTTGTATCTTAAAATGTATAAGTTAACAAACAATAGTACAATACTATATTCCTATTTGGTAATTTGACTAAAACAATTATTAGAATACTCGTGGGATAATATTTCCAACGTGCTATTTAAAACTGAAAACTCCCAAGTATTTGTTGATGCTTTTGAAATACGACCTATGAATATCGGTAGACTAATTTTATTTTATTAATCTGAATATGACTAACTATTTATGAGATATTTCAAACTCTAAATATATAACAGTGTTGTTACCTTGCATGTATAGTTGGTATAATATACGGTGAATTATGTTATTAACTTTATAACTTTATGCATGTAAATCACCATTGTGGTGAAAATTATTTATCAAAAAATTAAGTGGTGTGAATGTTCTATGCTGCATTATTTGATGAAATCTGAAAAATAATTACATTAATTTTGTATTGCCGTTGAAACTTAGAAGAATTGACTTGATTTAAAGAAAGTCAACCCATGCACCAATCGATGAGTTCGTTCTATTAAAAGAAAAAGTAGCCGGATTATCACTCTGTCGGGCGATCCCTCTTTGAGCTATTTGGCTTGGCCACTGCCACTAAAGAACCCTTTGGACCTTCTTCAACCCCGGGATGTGATGAGTCGACATTGAGGTGCCAAACGACTCCGTCGATAAGAGCTCATGGAAGTCATCAGCCTGTTATCGCTAGCGTACCTTTGATCCGTTGAGCGAGAGCCCTTCCACGCGGGACTCCCGGATCACTATGGCCGACTTTTGTCTCTGTTCCACCTGTCGTTTTTTACTTTAGACTCTAAAGTTTTGAAAATATTAACATGACCTCAAAAGTTTTTGGAAAATGTTTAGACTATTTCAAAATTTGTAATTAACCAACACCTGATTTATATGTAACTCCATTGTTATGAATTATGATTATAAGTTTTCATTCCTCCCATATATAACAACGTATATGTTGAGTTTCATGATCCGGTGACCAGGAATTTTTAAAATACACTTAAATGTTAAGTAGTTATTAAGTCAATTGAGATTCTTTATTATGAAAAAATGGGCACTCCTCATACATTTAATCGAGTCTCTCGTTTACTACAACTCTCAATTCTTTAACTCCATCATACAACCAACATTCTTTTTGTGTTCGTAGATCTGTCTACATAAGGTTCCTTCTTTGAATTCACCCACCCAATGAACATTTCGTTTTTGCGTGGTCCTCTTCTATCATCGCGAGTACACACGAGTAACAGTGGGGGCCTCATGATGATGCTTCGTTTGATAATGGATTTCATCGAACATATCTCTTATTAATACATGTGACACAATGATGACAATTTATTTTCTTTTATTTATTTTATATTTATATGTGTCTTTTTAATACTTAAAAGTTAAAACTAACTAATAATACCGTATATTTGTATTCCATGCTGACTAAATCGATTGCTAAAATACTCGGGGGTTTATATTTTGAACGCGCTATTTCCTTTTTTGATTGCTTAATTTTAAAATACTACAAAGACTACTTGTACACAATTTTGTTTTTTCTTAATCTAAATGACGAATTATCATAAATCATAATTGTAGATAATAATCGGGAATTTTGCAATAAGAGTCCTTTAAGTTGACACTTCTTCAATTTTAGTCCTCTATATTTTTTATCTGCAATTTTAGTCCTACAAGTTACAACATGTTTCAAAATTGGTCCTCTAACCAATTTTTTGCCCATTTTGGCCGAAAATTCCAGCAATTTCACGAAATCTGATCATTTTTTCCAGTTTTTTTTCGCCCCTTACAAAACGTGACTTGGTACTTGTGTTTTATGAATAAAATTAAATAAAAAAAAAACTGGAATTTTTGACCAAAATTGCTGAAAATTTGGTCAGAGGACTACTTTTGAAACATGTTGTAAGTTATAGGACTAAAATTGCAGATAAAATATATAGATGACTAATTTTGAAGAAGTGACAACTTAGAGGACCACTATTGCAAAATTCCCTATATTATAATCAGTAGAAAACGGCGCGGGAACTCCAACCGTGTGTAAAATAAAAGATTCTCATTCTCCTAAAACAGCGTGCTCTGCAAGCAATATATATATATATATATATATATATATATATATAGATTACCGTTAGAATTAGACAAACCTTTAACAAAACCCTAAAACTGATTCAGATATTTCTACAAAACACATTCTTCTTCGCTGAATATCTCTCAATCCGATTTTCTTGCGATAGATAGTGGGCGAATGGATGTTCACGGCCTTGCGGTGATATTGCAGGGTGTACTCAGCAGTAATCCAATTGAGCGCAATGCTGTCGAACAGAGTCTCGATAAGGTGAAGATTATTGAACAATTTATTGATGATAATTGAATGAACCCTAATTTACTTGTTAATGCGTTTTTGTTTCGTTTCTTGAATGTTTTTCTTGCAGATTCAGTATGCGCCTGAGCACTTGGTGAGGCTGTTTATGATCATAGTTGACGGTAAATTTGATATGGCGGTGAGGCAAGTGGCTAGCATTTGTTTCAAGAATTTCATCACGAAAAATTGGGTGCCTCGTGATCGTTCTGGTAAATTTAATGTCTTATATTGATTTATTGAAGATTTATGAATGGTTGCACGTATAAACACCGACGTGGGGGGTGTGGGAGGGTAGAGGTTAGAAAATGTTACCACAAGTTCCACAAATCTGATGTCATGCACACAGTTTTCACATGACATTCGAATAGGCCGCAGTAACCAGCCTGGAATGTGATCCCATAAACTTACACATTTGACATAACCAGCCTTTAATCAAGAGATTTGAAGAACTTACATATTATGATAGGTGCAAAACCAAAGATCTCACCAGGTGACAAGCAAGTGTTGAGGGTGAACATTGTAAATTTTGTTATCCAAGCCCCCCCACTGTTGAGGTACACTTCCGTTGATTTGTTCCCATAGTTCAATTATATATGTTGCATTCTGGTCCACTTTTTTGCTTGTCGCTTGAATTTCTTGTCAGGATGATGTTAATTAATATTTGAAATCTTGAACAGAGCACAGCTGGGTGAATGCCTGAAAACAATGATATATGCAGATTACCCTGAACAATGGCCAACTCTTCTGCATTGGGTGAAACATAATTTGCAAGACCAACAAGTTTATGGAGCTCTGTTTGTGCTAAGGATCCTTTCCAAAAAATATGAGTGAGTGTGTAGCATATAGGTAACATGCATCCCCCTAAACCAATACGAAATCTGGTGTTAATATCAGTAATATAAAGCTTCTTTATGGCAACAAGAAAATTTATAATTACTTTATATAATTTCCTGAATTTTACGGACTCGGACTATGACATTTCATTTATTTGTATTCCTATTATTTAATCTTTATGACTCTTACAGACTTTAACCATCACACTTCGTTTGTTTGTATTACCATTAGAAGTGAATGTAATTTAAACTTTTATGTTAAGCTGTTAAGATTTTGTATGGTTAATTTGTTTCCCTTGTTATCAAAAACAATTACTTAGTTACTTAATCATGTCTAAGTGACCATGCAAAGTATGGAACAAGTTTGAGCAGTATATGTTATAGAAGAACTCTTGTTATGATCGTTGATATTAAAGTAGGTATCTAAATGTACTAGGACAAGATTACAAAATTTTAAGTTAGTTGACAGAAATACAATACATATTCTACTATATATGACTTCCAAAATGAGCAACATATATAAAGCGAAATGGAGTTTGAGAATCAAGCATGGGGGAAGGGATGATTCTGATAAAACTGCACACGGTTCCACGAAACTCATATTTTGGAGGAGTAGCGTTGCTGGAATATGGGAAGTGCAATATGTGTGCAGGAGTTGAACACAGGGTGCAAGTTGCTCGTCTCCTTTTTGAAGGATGAGAAGTGAAATTAAGGATGGTTTGAGGGTGCAAAGTGGAGTTTATCATAGTATGTTTTCTCTTTAAAATCTTCTTCTTTTCAGGTGTAAATACGTTTTTAGATTTCATAGTTACACGGTTGTCTCCCAGTGTTTTTCCAGTGACTTATCTCTTGCTAGTTCTGGTTGGATTCAGTGGTTTGGTTTAATCTCACTTCTTTTTTCACTTCACATGACCCATATTGTTGATGACCCTTTAGGTCAAATGTACTTTTTTTTTTGTGAGGTCTAGTATATGCAGGCTTTTTTCACGGATGAGTGGCGATGAGATTCTAATCCAAAACCTCTTCGTACCCATCTGAAATCGTAAACTAGTAGAGATGAGTGATATTTAGTATTTAATTGTCTCTAATACCTGCTTGCTGTTATCAAGTTTATGATGCTTAACTAGGTGCACTATTTTTGACAAATGCAGTGAGGTCGAACGTAGAATTTCTCTGTAGTCTTGCTCTAATGCCATATATAAGTTGAAGTTTATTGTTCTTTTAAATTCCTTTAAGGGTATGAGTAAAAGGGCTTCGATTTCTACATGGAGAAATTCGAATCCTTTTTATAAAATTATAACATACCATCACCAGTGAATTTGGTTTAGCTCATTTTTTCAAAGCTTTCATCTTTTTTTTTTTCAGATTGATAGACATAGTTCAAGCTCCTCTATGTCTCACACCTGATTTACTCTGTTCACATTTTACTTCACTTTATCTAAATTTCCTTTCAACTCTTTGTTCCATTCAAAACTTTATGAGCTATGAAGGCCAACCTATATGATAGACAACCAATCAAGCCTTTGAATTTTTAAGTTAGTCTCTGTTGGGTATTTTTCTCGGCCGTTTAGACAATACACCCAAACAGCTTAGTCAGGATTGTCCTGCATCAAGTACTGTTTGTGGTTGTTCTCCCCTTTGTTTTCATTTAGCACCTTATGAAATCCTTCTGTTTGATTCTTGTTAAGAAAGTTCTTATTTTATAAATAAATCTAGATGTTTTCAACCAACTACTGCGCCTAGAAACAATCTGGATTTCCATTGGTAGACATCTTTTTTTATATAAAAGAACTGTAATTGCTGAAAAAAATATATCCTAGCTGTGCCCTGGCACGTGATTCCAGTTGTGGACACATCTTCTGAGAGCTTAGTGTTGCATTTTTATAATTTGCAGGTGCAAATTAGATGAAGAGAGAATACCGGTTCATTACATTGTTGAAGAAACATTTCCTCATCTTCTTAACATCTTTAACCAGCTTCTTCAGATTTTGAACCCTCCCATTGAAGTAGCTGAATTGATCGTGCTAATATGCAAAATATTCTGGTCATCTGTTTATGTGCGTCCTTGAACCTGTTCTTTCCATCATGTCATGTATATCTTTGGAACTTAATTTATGGTGTCGGACCAGGGGTGCTTCGACCTAGCTTATGATTCTGCGTGCAATCCTTTTAAAATTTTCTTTTCACAAACATAATTAATGATTAGTTTTGTGTTCGTAGGAAAATAGGATGAGAAAGTAGAAGGAAGAAGGAATTTTACTTTAGGTTGAAATTGAATATGTGGCAACCCAGATATGGAAATCCAGAATCTTCTAATTTCTAGATGAAGAAGCTAATCCTTTTGTGGAACACATCAGAATACTATGCAAAAAGTTTATTTTCTACGAGAACATTCCTATAAAATCAATTTCAATTGTTTCACCTTCTCACTCAGTGTCCACCAAAGAGATCTGAATAAGTTAAAAAACACTATGCTTTAACTTCATAGCCTGCTGCTTACTTTTCATAGTAACGTGTCTTGGTGGTGACAAAACCTAATGTACATGGTATTCATGAGCCTTTCAGATTGTAATAGAGAGAGCGCTGACCGTTTAGGCTTTAATGTCTTAAGTCTTATAACCCGAGCCTTTCCAGAAATTTGACTATATTTCTTGGCATGAGTTAATCAAGTTTCCAAATCTGGTCAATGCAAAAAAAATTATTTTGCATCTTACTTCGGAAATGTTGTCTTTCTTCATATCTTTTTTTCATAAATCTTTTTCAGTTGGAGATTCCAAGACAGTTATTTGATCCAAATGCATTCAATGCCTGGATGGTTCATTTCTTTGACATATTAGAGAGGCCTGTTCCTTTAGAAGGACAACCGAATGATCCTGGGCAGAGGAAATCATGGGGATGGTGGAAAGTAAAAAAGTGGACGGTCCACATTTTGTACCGCCTTTATACTCGGTAAGATTTATATATGAGCACGCTTACCTGGCCTTATTTTGTGGACTTATAGCTGAATATCCTCGATTCATTGGAGTTTATCTTTTTTCTTGCCTTCTCCCAGTTTTGTAGATGCGAAACGTCGAAACCCAGATACCACAGCTTTTTTTGAAATGATCCAGACGAATTATGCAGGGAAAATTTTGGAATGCCATCTAAATTTGTTGAATGTGGTTCGTGTTGGTGGATATTTGCCGGACAAAGTAATCAATCTTATTTTGCAATACCTTGATAGTAGGTTTGTCTTATGCCAATATACATTTCCAGTATCTCATGATATAGTCTTTTCCATTTCTTTCATCTCTACCCCCACCTACTTCTTAAAAGCACTTATCATTTGGCTGAGAATCGTAGCCGGACCCTGTTCTGCCATAACCTATATCAAGTCATGATTTAAGCACTTTACTTGCTGGTGTAATATTTAAACCACTACATGTGAGGATAAGCTGTTTGTAGCAACAATTGATTGAATATTTAATATGGCTTGGGAAGATACAGTTGCAAACAAGTACACTATTTATTAACTGTTCCAATGAAGTCCCCAAGCTCATAGCTAGCCCGGGAAGAGATCTTATCTGGTTTGTAAGAGGTATTGCACAAATTAATATGGCCTTTGTGTGTACTTCATAGATGTGAACCTCTTCCATAATAGTTTCATGTGGAGTAAATGAATTTCCTTCTCAAAAGGTAAATTTACTCTCTCAGTAATTCATCAATTTATAACCATATTCAACATTTAATTTCTAGTACTGAAACATTATTTTTGCCACCAAACGAGTATATTTCAGAGTTTTTACTTCAAAGTTCTACTGGTTGTGGCGGTCTCTGTATGTTCTCTTATCTCGTATTTTGCAATGTGGTTGAAAATACTTAGCTTGTATGACCAAAATTAGTTGTGATATGTCTGAGTTCCATAGTTTGTTACCCATCTTTGAACATCTCGTTATAAAGAGTTCACCAGAATATACACATACTCATATTTTAATAGACTCTTAAAGTATCTCATTTGATGCACAACACTAATATTATAACCAGAGGTGCCTTTTTCTTTCGACCCCGCTGTAAAAGCATATTGGATTTTAGCTCACCTCTTGCAAACGAACATTTCATAGCTAAGTGCCACCTTTTGCCCCTTTGAGACAAGGATGGTTTTTAGTGATTTCTGAGATAAAATGTGTAGTTAGTGATGCAGGGACTGGCAGTAGTTATTCCATGTGCAGCAACAATTGTTGTTGTACTTTGGTAGTATTAAATCCGTCTTTCTATTAAGCACAATCAGTGTTAATGTATTTAGATTCACATTCTCTGTAATTATCTGCATCATTTTTCTGAAAGCTTAATGGATTGAGATGTGTAATGATATTTATGCACTTGTCTTTCTATTAAGCACAATCAGTAATGTCTTGTCTCTTGTGCAGTATCTCAAAAAGTGTTATGTACAGTCAGCTGCAACCTAGACTTGATGTTATTCTTTCTGAGATCATCTTTCCACTCATGTGCTTTAATGAAAATGATCAAAGACTCTGGGATGAAGACCCACATGAGTATGTGAGGAAGGGATACGGTCTGTTCAAAATTTTGTCTCTGGTCTTATTTATCTACTTGTGAGGAGCTCTGGATTTCTAAATTGAGCACACGATTTTTTTTTTTTCATGAATCTGCAGACACAGTCGAAGATTTATATAATCCTAGAATGGCTGCAATGGGTTTTGTGAGTGAGTTGATGAGAAAACGTGGAAAGGAGAATCTTCAAAAATTCATATTCTTTATTGTTGATATTTTTAGGAGGTATGGGTCTGCCTATGTACGTAATTGTCTGGTAGTTTAATTATCATTAGTCTTCTGAATGATGATGGTCTTCATGCTTTGTTATTAACTTAGATATGATGAGGCTGCACCAGAGTATAAGTCCCATAGGCAGAAAGATGGTGCCCTTCTTGCTATTGGAGTTTTATGTGATAAATTGAGACAGACTGAACCTTATAAATCTGAGCTGGAGCGAATGCTTGTGCAGCATGTTTTCCCTGAGTTCTGTAGTCCTGTGGGACATCTTAGAGCTAAGGTCAGTTCTCTTGGTTCGCACTGTTGCCCTTTCCTGAACTCCAACTCGTGTTATAGTGTTAATTTTGATTCTTCCCCCTTTTCTGTGTGCGTTAATACTCCAAACAATGATGTAGTCTTGTTATTGTATTTGGTTTCCTCTCAGATGAAGTTAAATTGGTTTGCAGTGCTTTGGAAAATTTTCCTATTTGTAATTCTTGTTCTAGTATATAGAGTTAGGTGAAATATATTTGAATTACCAGAGCAAAATTTCATATTTCAGTTTCTTGTGCTAGGTTGATGCCTGTTGATTAATAACTTTAGTTTGAGAAGTTGCTTCGTCTTATCTGCTCCCATGAGTTGCAATCTTATCCTTCTGCTCTGATATATGGGATTCTAGGCAGCTTGGGTTGCTGGGCGATATGCATGCATAAGTTTCTCTGATCCAAATAACTTCCATAGAGCATTACGCAGTGTTATTGCTGGAATGCGTGACCTAGAACTTCCTGTTCGTGTTGATTCTGTCTTTGCATTGCGCTTTTTCGTGGAATCCTGCAAAGGTAAAGTGTTAACTTGCTTTAGATTCATCTCATGCTGTAGAGCTTTAGTAATTGTAGTCATATGGTCGTCATGGGCTTGTACTCTTTATTCATGTACAGATTTGGGTGAAATACGACCAATTCTTCCACAATTACTTGATGGTATGTCTTTTATACAAGTCCCATCCATAGTGTTCTGGATTTAGCAACATACTATTTACGATATTTTTTGTCCTAAAAATTGTTCAGAGGTCTTTAAACTGATGAATGAGGTTGAGAATGAGGAACTTGTGTCTACTCTTGCGACTATAGTTGACAAGTTTGGAGAGGAAATCGCTCCTTATGCCATTGGATTATGCCAGAATTTGGTGAGACTGATATTTTGAATATCTTGATCAGCTCACTTGTCGTATCTCTGGTAACATATGTTTTTTTAGGCTGCTGCATTTTGGAAGAGTGTAAATACTGCTGAAACAGATGAGGAAGGTGATGCTTGTGCTTTAGCTTCTGTTGGCTGTTTGTGGGCGATAAGCATGATCCTTGAATCTATTAGGAGTCTCCCTCATCTCTATGAACACATCGAGTCAACTTTACTGCCAATAATACATAGGATGCTGACTACTGATGGTAATTACCCTATTTGAAGCGTGTTTACTCCTCGCTATTTTACGCTCTTCTTCTGTTGTCATTCTGCTGATATTCAAAATTTCAAGTGCATACATGTTTATCATGGTACGAGCATTTTAAGTTCATTGTTTTGGAATACCACTAGAAGCATTCGGAGGTGTGCCCAAAGGGAAGGCTTTGGAGAAACAATTGGGCCAATGAAAAGGGGCATCTGGTTGTTATAAACATGCCAGATCTCATCGGATGTATGCCTGGGCGTGAGGTGTACCTAGCAGTCCTCGCGGAATATATCTCAACGAGATAATAAATTTTTCTTTTTTTTTTAATTGACAACCTTGAGTCATGACCCATCATCCAAGGGTGGAATAGCTTGTTCAAAGACAAATGTTTTATTGCTCTAGTTATGCAGCGCAGGATTATTTCACATTAAAATGTACTGCAGAATCTAGAAAACTCTTCCACCATACTATACTGTGGCTTGTGTAATATTATCCATAGAAGCTTACTAGTTCTCTATGCAACATATTATCTGTTCTAAACAAATATTTAGGGATTCCACTCACATTGAGCAGCTAAAGTTCCTTTCGCCCTTCTTTTTGGATGCTTTGTCACAAAGTTTCGTTACAGTTCTGAAAATGGCAACCTTTCCAGAAGCACCCTCACTTGAAGTAATAATATGTTTCCATTGATTATTTAAGCAACACTTTAAGGCTAAAAGTTTGAAATTCAGTACTTCTATTTTGTGAACTTGTGTCGAAAAATCTTTCTTGACATAAAATTTCCGTCCTAAAAGATCAGGCCTATATCTTATCATTTGGGTGATGTTGGGGATGGTAAACCTTGCTTCCTTCTAGTGGCTTAAATGGTGTTAAAGGATGTGGTTAACGAAACCTTAAGCAGGAAAATTACTGGTAGCAGAAGATTGCCAGTTTGTAACCTTGATCCGTTGAACCATTGAAGATATCCTAAACTTCGTAATTATCATAGAAGTCGATTAGGTGGTGTAATTTATTGAGGAAATCGTGTATTGGAGAGTTAATGTTAGCAGGAAATCGCCAGAGTTCCTGAAGACCTTCGTAGTTAGTATTAATAGGTCTCTTTCTTTTGAAAATATGATTCTGCAGAGGTCTTGGAAGAAGTTTTGGAGATAGTCTCAGACCTCACCTTCTACTCACCCACTATATCGATGGAGATGTGGAGTCTGTGGCCATTAATGATGGAAACTCTGACTGTTTGGGCAATTGACTTTTTTCCAAGTACGTTTCTGTAAATTTAATCATTACACTTTCTTTTTTCGTCAGTACATTACATTGTCATTCTTTTATCAAAAATGCTTGTTTCTTCTGTTCTTTAATAAGTTTGCCATTGTCTTTAAGAGCAACCCCTTTTAAAGTATCTGTAATTATCTGAACAATTTGCAATTGACCTGGTAACCATGATGATAGTTACCTATGTCAAGATTCCAAAAAGCTGATAGGCTACGTTAGCTTCTCTCATTATGTTATAGTTAAATATTTTTCCAAATCTGCTGATGCTTCTCTCATTATACAGTTATTATTCTGCAAATGAAGTAAAGAATCCTGAAAACAATACACATTCGTAGATTTTAAGTAGTTACTCCATACTTCTGTTTGAAAGTTTTACCAACTGTATGACAGTTGACGGGTGAGTGGGAGGAGAAATGTCTGAGCTGGTCTTCCCATCCAGTATATGTTTTTTATTATTTTTTTTCCTTCTTTGATCTTCTTATATGTTGTCGACAAACTGGCAAATCCTGTCTTATGCTGGCAATCAAACATAAAGATTTTCATTAGAATTCATGTTTGCAGTTTTGTTGATTGCTTGGGATATGCATTTTATATTGAGATGCCATCTTTTTGTCTAAAATCTTCATTAGTTATCCGTCTTGTTTTGTATGTATTTCAATTTTCCTTATCACGTTTGCTCACAAGTGCATTTTGAATTGATTTCTCAACGTGAGAGTTTCAGCTATTTAAGCTTTTCCCATTGCCTTACTAATGCTGTCGCGTGTTGGATCAGCTTATTTTAACATATTTTATGCCGTGTTATATTTTCAGATATCATGGTACCATTAGAGAATTATATATCCAGAAGCACTTCCCATTTTCTCACGTGTAAAGAACCTGATTACCAGCTAAGCCTTTGGAACATGATTTCATCTGTGAGTCAACTATTTACTTTTGGCATTGACTGAACCACCATAGTGAATAACATTGTTATTTTTGTATTTTTTGTGCTATCATCACGCAGGTCATGAAAGATGAAAATCTGGACGATTGTTATATTGAGCCGGCACCTAAACTCATTCAAGTGGTGTTCCAAAACTGCAGGGGATATGTGGATCATTGGGTTGAGCCTTACTTAAAAATTTCTATGGAGCGCCTTCGTCGTACAAAGAAATCTCGTTTAAAGTGCCGTTTGATGGAAGTGGTAGGCAACTTTATGATTCTCTGCTGAGGGCATACATAGGCTAGGTGGTCTCTGCATAATGGTGAAAACTTGAGACTACGATTTCGAATGTGGTTCTCTTGTTCAAACTTCAAACTACTTTTTTTTTTATTTTTTTATTTATTTTATTTCTAATACATTTTTTAGCTTTACATGAACTTTGATTTGCCTGTGTTTCCGTTGCTATGAACATTTCCCAATCACTATATTTCCTGTTGATGGATTCTTCAACTTTCCTTTTGTGATAGCTGAGCAGGGTTACTAAGATTATTTACAGGCGTGTATTCCGTATAAGGGCCAGGGTCCAATGCTAATATGAAATTTTATTTGTTTCCATTTGTGAGATAAGAGAATCTTAGGCATTGTTTTGTACTTTGGCAGTGTGATTGAAGTTGCTTCATACTTATTTATCAGGAGTAATACACTACGGTTTTTTTTGCCTCCTTATTTAAAATGAGTAAATGGAATATGGAGAAAAAGGTGCACCTATGTGATGGATTGAGACTTTGGCTTGTAGTTACAATTTGTCATCAGACTGCATCCTCATTTATTATTTCTGAAACTGGTCACCTTGATGTGGTCACCTGTCACTTTTGTCAGGTTGCTGTTGCTCTATATTATAATGCACCATTGGCTCTCCACATACTTCAAAAGCTTAATGTTGCAACAGAAGTTTTCACCCTTTGGTTTCAGATGTTGCAACAGACTAAAAGGAGTGGAGTGCGTGCCTATTTCAGAAGGTATGCTTTCATTGCTACCAGTGAAGATGGATTTAGTTGCTATCTTCCTTGCCGTTTTGCTAAAATAGAAGCCCCATCTTGGATATTGTTTTTTACGTTTGTAGGGAACATGAGAAGAAAGTGTGCTGTTTGGGCTTAACATCATTGCTTCCTCTCCCTGCTAATCAACTGCCAGTAGAAGCATTGGAGCTTATTTTCAAGTCTGTACTTAACTTGCTTGTCGCTTATAAAGATCAATTAGCAGGTTTTGGGGTTAATATGCCTTTTATCAGCCTTTTTTTTTTTTTTTAATAATTTCATAAAAATCTTAAACATTAAAAAATAAATCATTTAAGATACTTTTACAGTTACTTGCAAATGTGTGAACAGAAGCTGTAAAGGAGGAAGAAAGTGATGATATAGGCAACTTTCCAACTAATGACGAGGGTGATGATGCGGATGATTCTAATAATATGGGGTCTGATGCTGAGGATGAGGATGGAGATGAAGCTGAAGGCCTTAAACATAAAACATTGGCTGCTCGGGTTGGTATTACTTCTATGAGGCTTTTAAGTGTAGTATCTGATAGAACTTTTTACAAAGTGGATAGGAAGTTCTAGGTATCTTTAAGGATGATATCACTGATGCCCTCTGATGTTTATGGCGCCAAATATATATCACCTACAAATCTTTCCATGCCAAATATCACAAGTCTGTCTTGAGGCTTTAGCAATCTGAGTGACACCTTAAATATACAGCTTGATATTAAATAGCTTTAACAGAAAAGTTAATAGAAGTTATTGATGTCTATTTTTGAAAATTGTATTTTGCTCTTGGCCTACTTCGATTTTAATCTGACCATCATTTTAGGACTAAATTACCTTTATATCAATCTAGTTGTTACTTGGGTTAGTGGATATCTAATTCTGTTTTTCTATCAAAATATTAATCCAGTTGACCTTTTAAATAATTGGGTATCTTATTTAGCAATTGAGTATGACTCATGAAGTATTATTCTGCAAAGTTATTTCTGGTCGAATTACAAAGCATCCCATAAGGTGTGAATAATTATATAAAGGGATGAAAGCATTAAACCCCCTATACTTTACCCCATGTTGTACTTTGCCCCCTATCCTTTTAATTTTTGCAACTTGCCCCCCGTACTATGGATAAATAAGCAGTTTGCCCCCTGAATCAGTTTTTCACCGTTGGATATGGACACATGTCACCATTTTTCGCCATTGGATTTGGACTCGGGGCAAAGTGCTTATTTATCCATAGTATAGGGCGCAAGTCGCAAAAAATAAAAGGATAGGGGGCAAAACGCAATCGAGGCATAGTATAGGGGGTTTATTGCTTTTATCCCTTATATAAATACCCTCTGAAGCTTTAAGAACATAAAGAAATAGGTCTATCTATAATGGTTTTTAAACTTAAGGGGTTGTCTCTGTAATGGTTCAAACCTCATGAAAGCCTTTTGTAATGGTTTTAAAAACTCAGGGAGTGTTTTGCAATCATTCAAACAGTGGGAAAGTTTTGACAAAAAACGATGGGCTTTAAATGTAACATCCCTTTAATTGTAAACACAAATATTAATCTTACACTTAAAGGAAAAGTGGATGATAGGTAAGCATGTCTTCTGATAAAAAGTAGCGATTCTTCAAACAGTAGTTAAATGGAGATGGATATCATTGGCTGAAACCTCGGCGTTTTATGATATAAGTCCAATTTCAGGGAGTGCCAATAAATTTCTTTTCTTATTATTCTAACGTTCTCTCCAATTTATTTCGAATATGTTCTACCAATATTATAGGAAGGGTTTTGTAATTTTTTTGCTTATGTTTACAAAATTAGATTATCAGCTTGAATCATGCTGTATATGCAATTTAAAATTGAATCCAATTCTACTAGGACTGATTCAAGATTGATTATGATTCTAGAGCTATGTCTTACACTGACATCATTTGCCTTTACTGACTCCTTGAAATCAAAGTAATTAGTCTTGTCAGAAGATCATTTCGTTGACATTAAATTTCATCTTGTACTAATGGATTCCAGGACAATGCTTTGCATACTACTGAATCAGAGGATGAAGACTCAGATGATGGTTTCAGTGACTATGAAGAGTTTCAATCACCCATCGATGAAATTGACCCTTTTGTTTTCTTTGTGGATGCCATTATAGGTAAAGTTTTCTCTGTTCTGTTAAGTTTGTGGTGCAAGGAATAATTAGTGTTTTCAACTAACGCACATGGTTTCCTTACTCTGGTTGATTCCCACGTGTAGTTCTGCAAACCTCAGATCCATTGAGGTTCCAGAACCTCACTCAGACACTTAATCTTCAATATCAGGAGATTGCAACTGGTATCACTCATCATGCTGAAGAGAGAAGAACGGAGATTGAAAAGGCAAAATTGGCCAAGGTAACCAAATCAGCCGACTAACATTAATATATTCCTGGCTTGGTCTGTGATTCTTTGGTTGCTCCAATAATGTTTAAGAGAGCCAGCAGAATTTTGTTCAGTGAGTGTGGATATGGTGGTTCACTTCCCCGGCTTATCTTACACGACGGTAGGCCATGGGAGTTCGCTCTGTCGTTATTTGCCGAACCTTTTCTTCTACATGCAAAGCCTGTTACTAGCTTTTCAATCGTTGCAAGTGTCCTGTAGTTTTACCGTTTTTGTTTTCGCGTTCAGGTAGTTGAAATATGGTGTTAATAGACAAGAATGAACACTAGATATATGATGCATCTTCGTCTTTTTGTCTTGATAGTTGATGATGTATTCTGAAGGGTTGCCCTAAATTTGTACTGCGTACATAGTTGGACTGGTTTTGGGAGATTTTGGTGTGTACAGAGGCAAATATTGTTGAATTTGTGCAGAATGTAAAGCTGTCTCCATTCTTTTGTGGGGTAAATGAATTTTGTTTGCAATAAAACATGGCCTTTCTCTTTTTCTTCCCGCTGCTTTCACCTATTTATCTCTCTTGGTCAGTAAATTGCCTTGGCCTGTAATTAATTTTCAGCTAATAGTTGGGTAAGTAGTGATTACTTAATTGTGGTGATGATACGCAAAACGAATATGGACCTATTTTATTTTAGTCTGGAATAATATAAAGAGCTAAATTGTAGTCCCTAATGTCGGCGACAATGTCGCGAGGTGCAAATGTTACTTATATGACTATGTAATATTGAATTGTTGAGTTGTGAATATAATTGGTTTGCTTTTACATGCGTATAACCTCATTTTAACAAAGGATATCTACAGTTATACAGTATGAGATTTATTGTAACTTTCTACAGCCTAGAAAATTACAAAAATCTTCCGTAAACTTGCATAGCCATTGAAGCTCAATCGAACTTCATTTGAATTAGAACGGATAATTTATTACTTCTTTATCGTAAAACTCACTGCATCGTTGATACCAAATAAAACTGTGGACGTATTGTTAGTGGGAAGAAATCATTTTCATACCATAACGTGTCACAATTATTATTTTCATACCATAATTTAATACTCATCAATTTGCATACTACAAAAGTTGGACAAAGAGCTACTACTACTGGAAAATTGATTTCATGCTAATGCTTTAACCACGCGTGCAATTAACAATTAAGATTCCTGTATTTCTTAAAATATCAATCACCAGTGTCATATTAATTTCATTCAACTGAGCATTAAAGTAATGATAAACTATATATATCACGTTCACTGTATAAGTTAAGTCACATAATTTGCATTCTCATTTCAGTGCGCGTGCCGCACACTAGGCAGGCTTAAGTTTTCCTAATGCTCGACTTTAGATTTCTCAACTAATTTCCAAGATTTTGGCAACTTAACATTATGTTTTTCCTCTTTAGGTTGTTGAACATTACACTTTCGAATAGTTAATCAAAGAACTTGGGTTTATATACATCATTTTCCTTTTTTATGCCATTTTCCAACTTTGAGCTGTGGAGATTTTTTGAACCGTGAACGAGTGCAAGGAAATACTAAACACACAGTGTTTATAATTTGAATAGTTGAGCGTTAGATAACTTTGAATGGTATAAACTAAAATAATTTTAAATTTCAAAGCAAAGCGACAAATAAGATGATGATTTGCAAACAAATTGTATCTGGTGCTTATGAAGTTGATTCGAAAAAGGCACATTGCTCATTTTTACTATAGTTATACTCATTGGAATTACTTTTGATCTAAATATGAGAATCGTCGTGTGTTTTCGAATGCCTACACATTCAGAATTACAAAGAAAAACTGAAGTCCAAAAGGTCATGTTTTTCTGAGAATTCAACTTCCGATACTTTTTGTTTTTTGTTGTATTAGTGCCTATAAATACGAGCGTGAAAAGGATTAACGTGTACTCTTTCCTTTAATATTTTTTATCAATTATAAATGATTTTTGTTTCATCATGTATAATTTATTTATTTTATTTCATATTTTTTCATAAACGCATTATAGTGCAGTAAGACTCTATTTTTCTTATTTTGTATTTTTTAATATGATTAGGGCACTACGCGGCGTACGCGCGCGCGCACACACACAATTGTTACTTTTCTCCAAAAACAGCGCGGGAGCAAAGTCGGTTACTTTGTTACCGTTAGAGTTAAAACAAACCCTAAACCGCTCATATATTTCTACAGTATATACATACACATTCTTCGCTGTATCTCTCTAAATCCCCTGTGGAGAAGTTCAATTTTTTCGAACATAATCCGATTTTTGCGATAGATATTGGGCGAATGGATGTTCACAGCGTTGCGGTGATATTGCAGGGCGTACTCAGCAGTAATCCAACTGAGCGCAATGCTGCCGAACAGAGTCTCGATCAGGTGAATATTATGAACCCTAATTTATTGATGATAACTGAGTGAACCCTAATTTACTTGTTAATGCGTTTTTGTTTCGTTTATTGAATGTTTTTCTTGCAGATTCAGTATGCGCCTGCTCACTTGGTGAGGCTGTTTCTGATCATGAACAACGACAAATTTGACATGGCGTTGAGGCAAGTGGCTAGCATTTGTATCAAGAATTTCATCACGAATAATTGGGCGCCTCGTGATTGTTCTGGTAAATTTTAATTGTCTTATATTGATTTATTGAAGATCTATAAAGATCTTGCACATTGGACACAATATCCCAACTATATTTATTGCTTGTATCTTTAATCAAGAGATTACATGTTGTTATTATTAATTTTGCATCATGGTGTCTTGGGGGAGCAGTGGAGAGTGTAAATGCATTGTCGTAGTTTTGTATAATTGTGCAAATTTGAGTAGTTGAACAACTTGACTGTGCATGTACTTATACGCATGTTGTGATAGGCGCAAAACCAAAGATCTCGCCAGATGACAAGCAAGTGGTGAGGGACAACGTTCTAACTTTTCTTATCCCGCTCCCCCCGCTGTTGAGGTACGCTCCCTTTGATTTCATCGCATATTTCAATGTATGCTGCATTCTGGTCCTCTCTTTTGCTTGTGCTTTAATTTCTTGTCTTGATGATGTTATTATTTTTGAAATTTTGGACAGAGCACAGCTGGAGGAATGCCTGAAAACAATGATTCGTGCAGATTATCCTGAACAATGGCCAACTATTCTGCACTGGGTGAAGAATATGTTGCACCGACAAGTTCATGAAGCTCTGTTTGTGCTAAGGATCCTTTCCAAAAGATATGAGTGAGTGCGTAGCATATAGGTTTTGCAACCCCAAACCATTCCCAAACTTACTTTGCACCCTCCAAACAAAATAATAGCAACTTGCGCGTGCATTCAACTTCTTTCAGAGCAGACTGCAGTCTTCCCATTTTTTATATAAAAGAACTTTAATTGCTAAACATGTTACCATAGATAGTGACAATCTTTTGTGATCCTACTGAATTAAACCTTTACCGAGCTGTGCCTTGGGGCTTGATTTCAATTGTGGCCACATCTTCTGGGAGTATGCTCTCAGTGTCGCATTTTATAATTTGCAGGGTCAAATTAGATAAAGAGAGAATACAGGTTCATCACATTGTTGAAGAAACATTTCCGCATCTTCTTAACATCTTTAACCAGCTTGTTCAGACAGTGAACCCTTCAATTCAAGTAGCTGAATGGATCGAGCTAGTATGCAAAATATTCTGGTCAACTGTTTACGTGCGTCCTTGAACCTGTTCTTTCAATCTTGTCATGTATGTCTTTGAAAATTTAATTTATGGGGTCAGACCAGGGGTACTTTGATTAGCATATGAAACTTCATGCCATCCTTTTTTTTTTCTTCTTACATACATAGAGATCAGTTTTAGTTCCAAGGAAAAGGGGATGAGAGAAAAGAGGGAAAAAGGAATTTCGCTGTAGTTTGATATATTGCAACTCGAATTAGGAAATCCAAAATCTTGAAATTTCTAGATGTAAAAGCTCTTTTTGTGGAACACGTGAGAAAACTACGTGATTCTTTAATTTCTAAGAGAACTTTCCTTGTTTCACCGTCTCATTTTCTATTAAAGAGGTCTGTATAAGTTAAAAAACATTATGCTTTAACTTCATGCCTGCTGCTTACCTTTCATAATAACGTGTTTTGGTGGTGACAAAACCTTAAGCACATGGTATTTCCTGAGCCTTTCAGATTGTATACAGAGAGAGCTGATGATTTAGGTTTTTGATGTCATGAGTCTTATACCCCGAGTCTTCCCAAAAGTTTTACTATATTTCTTGCCATGAGTTAATGAAGTTTTCCAAATCTTGCTCCTCTAAAATTTTTTATTTTGCACTTACTCTTTCTTATACCTTCTTTTTCATAAATCTTTTTCAGTCAGAGATTCCAAGACAGTTATCTGATTCAAATTCATTCAACACGTGGATGCTTCTTTTCTTTGATATATTCGAGAGGCCTGTTCCTTTAGAAGGACAACCGGAAGATCATGAGCAGAGGAAATCATGGGGATGGTGGAAAGTAAAAAAGCGGACGGTGCAGATATTTTATCTCCTTTATACTCGGTATGATTACATTTATGAATGTTTTCTGGCCTTATTATGTGGACTTATGGCTGAATATCCTTGATTTCATTTGGGGTTTACCTTTATTTTTGCCTTCTCCCAGCTTTGGAGACGTGAAACGTCAAAACCCAGAAAACAAAGCTTTTGCCGAAATGTTCCAGATGAATTATGCCGGGAAAATCTTGGAATGCCTTCTAAATTTGTTGAATGTGATTCGTGTTGGTGGATATTTGCCAGACAGAGTAATCAATGTTATTTTGAAATTCCTTGGCAGTAGGTTTGTCTTATGCCTATACATTTCCAATGTTCCATGATATAATCTTTTCCACTTCTTTCATCTCCACCCCCACCCACTTCTTGTAAGCACTTATTATTTGGCTGTTAATCGTCGATACCAAGCTGCACCCTGTTACTGACAAAACCTCTATCGAGTCATGATTTAAGAGCATTACTTGGTGGTGTAATATTTAAAATCACTACATGTGAGGAAAGATGTTTGTGGTGATAAATGATTGACTATTTAATCAATGCAGTTGCACGTAAGTACACTATACATTAACTGTTTCAATGAGGTCTCCACGCTCATAGCTAGCCTGGAAAGAGATCTGATCTGGTTTGTAGGAGATACTACCACAAATTAACAAGGCATTGGTGTTTACTGCATACCAGATGTAAACCTTTTTCTTAATAGTTTCATTTTGGACTAATTGAATTTCATTGTCAAAGGTTAAAAATTAACTCTCTCACTAAATTACCAATTCATAATCATATTCAACATTTAATTTCTACTACTGCTACGTTATTCTTGCCACCAAGAATAGTCTATTTCAGTGTTGGTACAAATTTGACTGCTTTTTTACTTTAAAGTTGTATAGGTTGTTGCGGTCTCTGTATGGTCTTCTGTCTCGGTTTGTGCAATGTGGTTGAAAATACTTAGCTTGTATGACCAAACGTAGTTACTTTATATCAGTTCCGTAGCTATATGTTAAACTTTTTGAACACCTCTTTATTATTAAAAGGAAACACTTCCCCTGAATCTCCACATACTCTATTTTTAATGGACTCTTAGATTATCTCGTTTCATGCAGACAACAATTCGTAGCCACATATTTCATTTTAACTCGGCACTGAGGTTGCAAAATAACATTTAATAGCTGAGTGCGATCTAATGTCCTTGTGAGAGTGGAAGTTGTTTTTCTTTTGTTGATTTCTGAGAAGAAAATGTGTAGTTAATGATGCGGGGGACTGCAAGGTACTGATTCCATATGCAGCAACAAATGTTGTACTCTTGGTTGTATCAAGTCCATTTTTCTATTAAAGCACAAACATGTTAATGTACTTAGATTCACATTTTCTATTATTATCTGCATCATTTTCCTGAAATCATAATAGATTGGAGCCTGTAATGATTCTTATGCACTTGTCTTGTTGCTGGTCTTGTCTCTTGTGCAGTATCTCCAAAAGTATTATGTATAGTCAGCTGCAACCTAGACTTGATGTTGTTCTATTTGAGATCATCTTTCGACTTATGTGCTTTAATGACAATGATCAAAGACTCTGGGACGAAGACCCACACGAGTACGTGAGGAAGGGATATGGTCTGTTCAAAATTTTGTACCTGGTCTTATTCATCTACTTGTGAGGAGCTCTGGTTTTCTGAATTGAAATACAAAATTCATTTTGTTTTCATGAATCTGCAGACACAATCGAGGATTTATATAGTCCTAGAACCGCTGCTATGGATTTTTTGAGTGAGTTGATGAAAAAACATGGAAAGGAGAACCTTCAAAAAATCATATTACATGTTGTTGAGATTTTTAGGAGGTATGTGTCTGGCCATGTACATTAGCCGTCTACATTATCTCTGGCAGTTTGATTATCCATAGTTTTCTGGATGATGATGATCTTCATGTTTGTTATTAACTTAGATATGATCAGGCTGCACCAGAGTATAAGCCCCATAGGCAGAAAGATGGTGCGCTTCTTACTATTGGTGTTTTATGTGATAAATTGCGGCGGACTGAGCCTTATACATCTGAGCTGGAGGGTATGCTTGTGCAGCATGTTTTCCCTGAGTTCAATAGTCCCGTGGGACATCTTAGAGCTAAGGTTATTTTTCTTGGTTTGTACTGTTGTTGCTCGTTTCTGAACTCCAACTTGTGGTTTAGTGTGTAAAATTTTAATTCTGCGGCTATTTCTGTGTGCGTTAATGCTCCGAACAGTGATGCTGTCATGTTATTGTATTTGCTTTCCTGTCAGGTGATGTTAAAGTGATTTGCAGTTCCGAGGAAATTTTTTCTATTTGTACTTCTTGTTCTAGAATATCGAATTAGGATGGATTATATTTGAATTACCTGAGCAAATTTCCATATTTCAGTTTCTTGTGCTAGGTTGATGCATGTATAACTTTTTATGTGATTATTACGTTAGTCTGATAAGTTGGTTCGTCTTTTCTGCTCTCATTAGTTGCAAGCTTACCTTTCTGCTCTGTTCTTGTTGATATATGGGTTTCTAGGCTGCTTGGGTTGCAGGGAAATATGCACGCATAAGTTTCTCTAATCCAAATAACTTCCGTAGAGCATTGCATGGTGTTATTGCTGGAATGCGTGACCTAGAACTTCCTGTTCGTGTTGATTCTGTCTGTGCATTTCGCTCTTTTGTGGAAGCCTGCGAAGGTAAAGTGTTTCTTTGCTTTAGATTCATCTCTACTGTAGAACTTTAGTAATTATGTTAATATGGTCATTATTTGTACTCTTTATTCATGTACAGATTTGGGTGAAATACGACCAATTCTTCCCCAATTACTTGATGGTATGTCTTCTATACAAGTGTCTTCTATACAAGTCCCATCCATATTGCTCTGTATTAGGCGACGTACTATTAACTATAAATTTTATTCTTCAAAATTGTTCAGAGTTCTTAAAGCTTATGAATGAGGTTGAGAATGATGATCTTGTGTCTACTCTTGAGGCGATAGTTGACAACTTTGGAGAGGAAATTGCTCCTTATGCTGTTGGATTATGCCAGAATTTGGTGAGATTGATATTTTGAATATACTTGTAAGCTCAGGAGACGTATCTATGGTAACACATGTTTTTTTTTTTTTTTTTTGAGGCTACTGCATTTTGGAAGAGAGTAAACACTGCTGGAACAGACGAGGAAGTTGATGCTAGTGCTTTAGCTGCTGTTGGCAGTCTCCGTGCGATAAGCACAATCCTTGAATCTGTTAGACATCTCCCTCATTTTTATGTGCACATTGAATCGACTTTGTTGCCAATAATACATAGGATGCTGACTACTGATGGTAATTCCCTATTTAAAGCATGTATATTCCTTCTCGCTATTTTGAGGTCGTCTTTGGTTGTCGTTCTGCTGAGATGTGAAATTTCCAGTGCATGCATTGTTATCATTATCGCCAATAAATTGTAATAAGAGAATTTTAAGCTCATTGTTTAGGAATTTTCTACAAGGGAGAAGTGGATATTTTCTTTTTAAGCCCAAAGGGAAGGCTGGTGGAGAAACCATTGGGGCAGGGAGAAGTGGCATCAGGTTTTAAAAACACATTCAGTTAATGAAACATCTTAACAAGATAATAAGCTTTTCCTGTTTTTTAATTGACAACACATTCAGTTAATGAAACATCATCCATGGGTGGGGAACAGCTTGTTCAAAGACAAACTCAATATGTAGCGAGGATTATTTCTCAG
The DNA here is from genome assembly GCA_946800315.1 of Misopates orontium. Classification (NCBI taxonomy): domain Eukaryota; kingdom Viridiplantae; phylum Streptophyta; class Magnoliopsida; order Lamiales; family Plantaginaceae; genus Misopates; species Misopates orontium. The sequence continues at coordinate 5,333,701 of OX326947.1, forward strand.
TAATATATTCTGCAGAATCCAGGCATCTCTTCCACCGTATTGTAGCTTGTGCAAAATTCATTAACCACAGAAGTTTTGTGGTTCTCTATCCAACGTCTCATCTGTTCTCAGAAAAAATTAGGGCTTCCACTCATTTCGAGAAGCTAAAGTCCCTTTCTCCCTTCTTTTGGGTGATTTGTTTTCCCCTTCGCACGTCACAAAATTTTGTTTCAATTCTGAAAATGGTAAACTTTTCAGAAGCACCCTCATTTGAAGGCTAAAAGTTTAAAGATATTAATGATTCTATTTTGTGAACTTTTGTCCAAACTGTCTGACATTAAATTTCCTTTCTAAAAGATGAGAAGTATATGTTATCATTTGGGTGATGCTGGTGATGATAACTTTGCTTCGTTAACTTAAATGGTGTTAAGCGATTCGGTTAAGGAAACAGTATGTCAAAAAATTACTGGTTGCAGGAGATTGCAAATTGGTAACCTTGATCCATTTAATTCTGAAGTGGTATAAAGGAATTTGATTTGAGGAAACCGTGTACTGGAAATTCAGTGTTGGCTGGAAACTGCCAGACTTCCGGGAGAACTTCATAATTAGTATTTTGAATTAATAATTCTGCAGTGGTCTTGGAAGAAGTTTTGGAGATAATCTCATACCTGACCTTCTACTCACCCACTATATCGTTGGAGATGTGGAGTCTGTGGCCCTTAATGATGGAGATTCTGACTGTTTGGGCAATTGACTTTTTCCCAAGTATGTTGCTGTGAATTTAACCATCGCACTTGTCTTTCTTGTCATTACATTACGTTGTCATTCTTGTATCAAGTTATGCTTGCTTCTTTTGTTCTTTAATAAGTTTGCATTGTCTTTATGAGCAACCCTTTTAAAGTATCTGTAATTATCTGACCTATTTGCAGTTAACCTGGTAACCATAATGATAATTACCTATATTAAGGTTCCGAAAAGCTGATAGGCTACCTTAGCTTCTCTCATTATGTTATAGTTACATATCTTTCCAAATCTTCCAATGCTTCCCTCATTATGTTGTAGTTATATATTTCTCCAAATGAAGTAATGAATGCCCCAAGACTATATGAATTTTCTTGTAGATTTTAAGTAGTTACTCCATACTTCTATTTGAAAGTTTTGCCAACTGTATGAAAATCGAGTGGTCAGTCTGGGCTTCACATTTTTGCGAGCTGTTTGCTTGAAATTTTGGCTTATCTAGTGACGATTGCTGCTTTGACCTTTGAGATTGTGAGGAATTTACCATCACCACTTATATTACTTTTGGGTGCTAAGTTGTTTTATTGTATGGCCTTCAAGATTTTTCTATTATGGATATCAACATCATATAAATCGTCTTTCAGCATTTTGTAGAATACTTGAGGTTTGTATACTGGTCTCCGTTACAAAGTTCAAATGAACTTTTCACCAAGCAATTCCATTTTTCCTGGCAAAATTGTTTATAGGCCAAATAAGTTTCAATTCCATCTGTATAACTTTTTTATTATTTATTCTTTTCCTCTTTTGACCCTCTTATATGTTATCGACTAGCTAGCAATCCTATCTTATGATGGCAAGCAAACATAAAGGGTTTCACTGGAATTCATGTTTGCAACTTTGTTGCTTGCTCAGGATATGAATTTATATTGAGATGCCGTTTTCTGTCTATAATCTCCATTAGTTGTCCATCTCATTTCGTATGTATTTCACTTTTTCTTGTTATGTTTGCTCACAAGTGCATTTTGAATCGATTTTTCAACTTAAGAGTTTCACCTATTCGAACTCTCCTTATTGCCTTACTAATTGCTATCACTTGTCGGATCAACTTCTTTTAACATTTCTTATGCCTTGTTATATTTTCAGATATCTTGGAACCATTACGTAATTATATATCCAGAAGTACGTCACATTTTCTCATGTGCAAGGAACCTGATTACCAGCACAGCCTTTGGAACATGATTTCATCTGTGAGTCAACTATTTACTTTTGGCCTAGAATGAACCATCATACTGGATAACTTACATAATTTTGCGTTTCTTGTGCTATAATCATGCAGGTCATGCAAGATGAAAATTGGGATGATGGTGATATTGAGCTGGCACTTAAACTCATTCAAGTGGTGTTCCGAAACTGCAGGGGAAATGTGGATCATTGGGTTGAGCCCTACTTAAAAATATCTGTGGAGCGTCTTCGTCGTACAGAGAAAGCTCGTTTGAAGTGCCGTTTGATAGAAGTGGTAAGGAAGTTGACGCTTGCTGCTCTAATGCATTTTTAGCTTTACATGAACTTTGATTTGCCTGTGTTGCAATTTGCTTCTTGTCGTGGATTCTTCAACTTGCCTTTGTGATAGCTGCAGGGTTACTGAGGTTATTTATACAGGCTTGTATTCTCTAAGGACCAGGGTTCAACGCTAATATATTGTTTCCATTTTTTGAATTCAAAGAATCTTGAGGCATTGTTTTATATTATAGCGATGTGAATGAAGTTACATCATATTTCTTTTGTCAAGAGTAATGCACAACTTTTTGTTGTTTGCATTCTTATTTTAAATGGGTGACTGGAGTATGGAGAAAAAGGTGCATCCATGTGATGAAAACGAGATGGCTTGTGGTTAGAATGTGTTGTCATACTGAATCTTCATTTATTCTTTCTGAAGCTGCTGGTCACCTTGCATGTGGTCGACCAGTAGAAAATTAGGCTTAGCATGGAAATCCTTTGACTTTCAGGTTGCTGATGCGCTCTATTATAATGCTCCACTGGCTCTCCACATACTTCAAAAGCTTAATGTCACAACAGAGTTCTTTAACTTTTGGTTCCAGATGTTGCAACAGGTTGGAGTGCATGCTAATTTCAAAAGGTATGCCTTTATTGCTACCAGTGAAGATGGATTTAGTTGTTTTCTTCCTTGCCTATTTGCTAAAATAGAAGTCCCCTCTTGGATATTATTTTATGTTTGTAGGGAGGATCAGAAGAAAATATGCTGTTTGGGCTTAACGTCATTGCTTCCTCTCCCTGGTGATCAATTGTCGGGAGAAGCATTGGAGCGTATTTTCAAGTCTGCACTTGACTTGCTTTTCTCTTATAAAACTCAATGTGCAGGTTTTGGCGATTATATTCCTTTTATCAGCATCTGTTCTTTTTTGAATAATTTCACAAAAACCTGAACAACAAAAGAAATATTTAATGTACTTTTACATTTAATTGTAAATGTGTGAACAGAAGCGGCAAAGGAGGAAGGAGGTAATGATGAGGGATATGATGCGGATGATTCTGATAAGGATATGGGAGTTGATGCTGAAGATGAGGATGGAGATGAAGCTGTAAGCCTTAAACATAAAAAGTTGGCTTCTTGGGTTGGTATTATTTCTAGGGCTAATCCCATCAAACCCCCCAATTTTTGGGTGGTTTCTCAAAGTGCCCCCTCAACTACTGATTTGTTCGAAGTGCACCCTGAACTTTTCAAATTTGTTCGTTTTGCACCCTGGAGCGTTGACCGTGATTTTTTTTGAGGGTATTTTTGTCTTTTTATTTTTTATTTTCTTTTAGGCTTAAGTTTGTCGGCGCTTCTTCTCCCCACCTCCGATCTCCGCCATCGCCGCCTCAAACTCCTTCTTCTCCGCCGCGATTTCCTTCAATCTCTTCACCACCGCGATTGGGGGGTTTGATGGGATTAGCCCTTATTTCTATGAGGCTTTTAAGCTTAGTAATAGATTGAACCTTTTTCACAAAATGGATAGGAAGTTCTAGGTATCTTCAAGGATGATATCACTGATGCCCTCAATTTTGTATTACTTACAAATCTTTCCATGCCTAATTTCACCCATCTGTTTTGAGGCTTTAGCAATCTGAGTGACACCTTAAGGCCTACAGCTAGAGTTATGTGTTAAACTGACATCTTTACCTTTACTGACTCCTTGAAATTAAAATAACTGGTCTTGTCAGAACATCATTTCTTTGAGATTACGATTCATTTTATTCTAATGGCAATTAGGAGGCTTTTCATACTACCGAGTCAGCAGATGAAGATTCGGATGATAATTCCAGTGACTATGAAGAGCTCCAATCACCCATTGATGACATCGACCCTTTTGTTTTCTTTGTGGACACCATCATAGGTAAAGTTTTCTGTCTTCTGTTTACTTGTGAATAATTAATGTTTCCTACTATCTCACATGGTTTCCTTATCCTATTTCCACGTGTAGTTTTGCAAACCTCAGATCCATTGAGGTTCCAGAACCTCAATCAAACACTTGATCTCCAATATCAGGCGATTGCAGCTGATATCACTCAGCATGCGGAAGAGAGAAGAACGGAGATTGAAAAGGCGAAATTGGTCAAGGTAACCAAATCAGCGGACTAACAGTAATCTTTGCTCGGCATGCTCTATGATTCTTCGGTTGCTATGATAATGCTCAAAAGAACCAGCAGTCTGTGGCTCAGTGACTCTGCGAGTATATGATGGTTCGCGTACTTGGCTAATCTTACATGAAGTAGGCCATGTGAGTTGGCTCCATCAATATCTGCCGAACTGCTTCTTCTACATCAAAAGCCTGTTACTAGCTTTTCGACCTTTGCAGGTATCCTGTAGTTGTACCATTTTTATACAGATGAAATTTTCACGTTAGGCTGTTGAGATATACTGTGGATAGATAGAATGAACAAGAGGTATGCGGTGCATCTTCGTCATTTTGTCTTGATAGTTGATGATAGATGATAGTATTCTTGAGGGTTTGCCCTAAAGTTCGTACTTGTACATGGTTGTTGTCCACTTATTTCGACATTGGTTGGACTGGTTTTGGGAGGTTTTGGTGTGTATAGAGATGAAAACAGTTGAATTTGTGCAGGATGTAAAACTGTCTCCTATTCTTTTTGTGATGTACATGAGTTTTGTTTGTAATAAATCACGGCCTTCATCATTTTCTTCTCTGTGCTTCGACGCTGCTTTCACCTTTTTTATGTTTATTGGTCAGCAGCTGGCCTCGGCCTGTGATTAATTTTCAGTTTATTTTTGGGGGAATTGTTATTAGTTACGTGTCACTTAATTTTGTAAATTTATATTACACTACGGATCAACCTAATTTTATTTTAGTTAGGAATACTATAAAGAGCTAAATTGTAGTCCCTAATTTAATGAAAGCTGTCGCCGTTGCTAGGCTTAAATGTTAAAGTGTAATATTGAATTGTTGAGATGTGAATGTGAATTGTTTTGCTTTTCCTTGCGTTTTGGCTCATTTTATAACGAACATGTGCAGTTATACTCTATGGGATCAAAGTTTTGATTCCATATTATGTTTTGGTGCTTTTAAATATTATATTTTTTTTTTGCAATGATTAGAGATATTCTCGATATGTTTCGAAAAATTTCATAAAAATTGTTGTTACAATAGATGTAAAACATCTTGTAAGTTTCTTTTCTATAGTAGTAAAAAATACCAACAACACTGCCTGAATTTTGAGATAACATCAGGTGAGGTTTTCAATAGTATCAATATATTTACACAACTTAGTTATTCCTCTTAAGTATGAACAAAATTGTTGGTTTGCAAACAAAACATCAATTTTTTAATTTCTGTTACATTTAAAAAAAATAACTAGTAAACTAATTTAAATTAACCCCAAACTTCACGTGAAATATCAAAAACGAAGCAAAGCCAATATATACTTCAAAGTTCAAACCCACAACATAGTTGTGATGAAACGTGAATGATTTTTGTCCCTTTTTTTGATAAAATAATATTTATATGGGTCAACCTATTACGTAATTAGATAGTTTTACTATGTATCTGACTCAGTTTATTTTTTCGGATATTATAAAAATATAAGTAAATTCTTTTCAGAAGACTTTCGAATTTGATACAGTGAAGAAAAATAACCTTTTATTAAAATTTGAATCAACAGTTGTTGACTGTGGGTTTATTTTGCCTAAAGAGGAAAAATTATTCAATCATCAGTCTTAACAGTCAACAGTAGGTTGAGAGTATCGTTGCGATTTTTCCGATCTGTTCTCCGATGGCGTCCGCCTTAAAACTCGTCTTCGCACTCCTCACATTTGTCACCGTCGGAATGATTATCGGTAATTCTCTCTCTCTCTCTCTCTCTCTCTCTCTCTCTCTCTCACACACACACACACACACGCTATACGTATATATATATATATGTATATAATCGATTGCGATTCCGAATTATACGGTCTATAGATTTTATTAGGTATTGTTCTGAGTTAGTCCAATCACTAGTTGAACTGAAGATATTTTGAATCATCAATCTGAGAAATACATTGCCGATGTTATTATCTATGTAAAACTTAGATGATTAATACTTTAGTATTGTGTAATTAGAAATTTCAATTTTTCTGAATTTTGTGTGTTGGTTTTTGTACGTGAATTTGCATATTGTGTCCTTGAGTGTAACAATTTTAGTGTTGACCTCTCTTTGAATTGAGATTTTGTGATATTACTGTTACGGTGGTTATTAGTAATTTAATTGCTATAGATGACATTTTGTTTATGAATGTTCAGGAGCTCTGATTCAATTGGCATTTATTGAGAGGTTAGAGGATTCATATGGTATGTTTTTTAATCTCTTCTTTTTTTTTCTATGTAATTCATTCTGCACGAGTTCCGTGAGATATTGCCTATCTGGATGTTATTTGCCATTTCGAAGCAACTGCTGAATAATGTGACAAGTTAACAAGTGTAATACATAGCTATATTTCCTAGTTTAGATGCTTAAACAGAGTATAGTGTTTTACGTTGAATGCTACTACTGAAGTTTTTAACCAGACTCTTCCTAATCTTTGTGATATTCCTTCTTTTTTATTCATTCCCTTTTTCTCAAGAAGTTCCTTGTAGCCTGGCATGAATACTTTTATAATACTATTTTTCTGAAAATTTTGGCTTGTAGGGACCGTCTCTACTAGGTCAAGAGCGAAAATTCTAAATGGGGTCCATGTTCAATCTATCAGAGGTTTGTACTCTCGGTAAACTAAATGTTCCCATACCAACATTAGATGCACTTCAGCAATTCTTACCATCTTACAGCTTTGTTCACTTTTATCAGGCATTTCATATTGGGATGACAAAGAAGCTATGACTTTACGTGTTGGATATGTATGTCCCATGGTTGTTTCCACTCTTTTTCCATTTACCATCGGTCTTTCAAGGGAAGAGATGACACAAAATTTGAACACCGCTAATCTAGAACGAACATTTCTGGGTGAATAAGATCCTATATTTCTTCTTTTCTTTTAAGTTGGCTTCTGAATTTACTCAGTACTTTCAAGAGCACTAATAGATGAGCTTTTTCTTCACATACATATCTGACGACTGCCATCCTCTTCCCATCATTTGTGGAGCATAGTGCTCCACATACATTGCACCACTTTAAAGCCCTTTTATTTTTCATACTCTTTAAAACATAGTGATGGCTCTATATGTTTGTTTCTACTGGAGCACTTCAAAGAATTGGACATAGTTTGACTACCATCAGAAAACTCAGTGAATGCACTCTTCTCAACCAAAATGAGTGGAGAAAGTGAACATATATGTTTGACTCAGCGTAATTCTCGTTTAATTCATATAGCTTAACCCGATTAATTGGGGATTACATTTCAGGCTTTGTTGTTGTTGTACATCTTCCGTAGCACATTATACACGTCATTCTCCATTACATTGTCGAATAGACGTAGTTTTTCTTATCCTGATACCATCTTCTGTTTTGCAAATCTTATCAGGAAACATTAAAAAGAAGGAAATTGACAAATATGATAAATTAGTCTTACTTTGGGACTCTCCTAAGACCCTTGACGTAAATTGATGTTCTCTTCATATTGTCAGTTTCTGATCAAGTGAAAGATTTGTGCGAGGAAATAGACTGTTTTACTTGTGGAAAAATCTCTTTACAATCAATATCTTATTTAACAGTCATGTTAGAAGAATATAATTATGTATTGTGGATTTTGGTCTCTTCCAGAGCCTAAAATGTCTTTCTTAAAAAATTATCACGAGTCTCCCTTCCTCCTAAAGTTAGAACTCCTATTTTCAGCATCTTCCTTGCAACATCATTAAGTTCATATGAAATTTATGATCATATTGTGTCTGACAAGTACTGTCTTGTAAATATATTGTACAGTTCACTGTATTCTTATATTCATCTATTATATGCTGCTCTGTTCATAACTTTCTCAATTCACTCTCCGTGATGCAGGTGAAACCTGAAATACTTAGCTGGTCTCCACGTATTATTTTATTTCATAACTTCTTAAGTGCTGAGGTATGGTAATATTTCCTTTTATATTTCGGATGGCCCTATTTTGTTGTTCCGACTGGTTCTGTTATAATAAATACACTTTTTCTCGTGGAATACTTTCGCGCTTTCTTTTTTAACTGGTGAGTTTGTCAAATACGTAACTTAAGCAAGTAATGCAAGAGTAAGGTTCTTGGAGACCAGTTTGGAGATAAAACTCTCAGAATAAAATGAATTGCATAAGATTATTTCTGTCTTGAGCTTTGAAGAACACTCTTCTAAGTTAGTCGTGTATTCTATGAGGTGATATTAGCCTCTGTTAGAGGTGATATTGTGTAGTGGTAGGGATATTTTCGTAACTTGGTGTTAGGGTTACACACACCTTATTTACATTTATATCTGTCCTCTTATCAATCAATACAACATTTTTCTTCCTTCTGATTCTTCTAGCATGGCATCATAGCTTTGGTAAAAATTCTTTTAAGCGAAGGTGTACAGTATTTCATTATGTCAGACTTTATTTTCCAAGAATTGATTATACCTCTTAGATGCAACATATAGAGCGCTTAACAATTTCAATGCCTGGATGGATCATTTCTCTTGTTTCTTTATTTTGTTGCAGGAATGTGATTATCTTAGAGCAATTGCGAGACCCCGTCTACAGGTCTCCACCGTCGTGGATACAAAAACAGGAAAGGTGAGAAAATGGTCTAGGTATCATATTGTGATACAATATTTAGTTGGAAAATGCACCAAACTTGTACTTTAGAGTATTCGTTTAGGGTTAGGTGTTGAAATTCTGAAAACAGATTGTTATGCTTAGACTTTTTTTGTGTATACTCTATATTCATTAGCTGGTACCTCATGTTTACGATCCTTGTTGTGGTTCAACTTTTCCCATAACTGTTAATTTCTTCGATTTGGTTGCAATTTTTGTAGTTCTCTTTTCTAACTTACAATTTCAGGGGGTCTGGGTTGTTGGTGGTTCGTGAAATTCTAAATTTATTCCCTATATGCATTTTTAACTATTTCCTATACTTTTCAGGGTATCAAAAGTGAAGTTAGAACAAGCTCTGGGATGTTTCTCAGTGCACAAGAGAGGAAGTATCCCATGATACAGGTTCTCCTACATGGAATCTCACTCCTGTTTTCTGTATTTGCATATTCTTGTTTGTTTACTTTCTTCATTTCTTTTTTCCTTTTTCCATAATAGAAATCATTTAATCAGAGATCATGTACAATGTTAAATTTTATGTACCATTTTTAATTTTATTGTAAATTGAATGGATGGCTTGGTACCTTGGGTGATCTAACACAGGCAATTGAGAAACGAATTTCTGTCTACTCTCAAGTTCCAGTAGAGAATGGAGAGCTTATACAGGTTTTGAGGTGACTTCTTACTCGTACTTGTTTAGTTCTCATTCAAAGCAGACTGTTGATTGGCTTTATATTAAACCTAACATCAGTAGAAGCACAGGTATGAGAAAGATCAGCTTTACAGGGCCCACCATGACTACTTCGCCGACACTGTAAGTATATATTGGTACATTTCTGGTCTTTTCAGTGGTATATTTCTGGTCTTTTTAGTGGTACATTTCTGGTCTTTCTATTGGTATGTTTCCAGACTTTTTATTGGTACACAGTTAGTTTTATACTTAAGCTGGACTGGATAAAAACTTGTCACGTATTTAAGTACTGCAAAATGCTTCTTCTTACAGTTTAACTTGAAACGGGGTGGTCAAAGAGTGGCAACTATGCTCATGTATCTCAGTGACAATGTTGAGGGTGGAGAAACATACTTTCCAAAGGTTATTTTCTTTTTTTAACACATATTCTTTATGGTGATTGAATTTGGTTGCTTTTATGGAACAAAGTTTTGAAACAGATTCTTGATCGTGAGTTTATAGTTCTTTGCTGTGTAATTTTGAATATGAAGTTGAGATATTGTGGCATGTTTTAATTGTTCTTCTTCCCCCCAAGTTACATGCAAAAAGTTATCAGTTTTACTAATTGGAACTATGACTTGAGAAAGTTAAATGTGGGGGAAAAAAAAGCTTCAGTTGCTATTATGAAACAAGAAAGTTTTAAAGTCTAAATGATATTTCTGAAGACTGACATTCTAAGATTCAGGTTCTCCGTTAGATGTTAGTGAATTCTATGGCTTAGGGACCGTTTGCAAGAGACCTCACTTATAGTGGAGGAATAGAGTGAAAACAAAAACCACCAAAGGAAATACAATTTGGGCGGGGGGGGGGGGGGGGGGGGGGGGGGTTGTTATATGGGCCATATTGGCTGGTTAGGACCCTTCTAGTATTATTCTTACTGCGGTTCTGATTTTATCTTACATTTTTACATAGAACCTGGGTATCTTTTTCTGGAACCATGTCTTAAAAGTTCAGAGAAGTGCTGCTTTTAATACTTTAGATGCGTAGGTCCTCTAATATTTTTATCTTTTTTTCATTATTATCTTTTAGCAACTTATAGAGATGTTTGGCCTAATCCTCCATATTAGATCTTTTAGGGAGGTGGTGCTCTATATACTTTTGGTATATTGGTCCTTTACTATTTTGTATTTATTTCAATTGGTTTTTTGTAGCAAAATTTTAATTCCTTTTTTCATCATTTTCTTTCACTATGGAAAGGTGGTACTCTTGATACTTCACATACAGAGATCCTTAATTATTTCTCAGCCTGCTCAACTGGAGTATTTGAAACAAATGTTTTCACCACAAACGTACAGAAACCTTTTAATCTGCAGATTTTGCCACGTTTAAAGATTTGTGGTGATTTAATTTCACTTTGTATATTGGCTAGATGATTGTATATCACTTTGTGTTTTTTATGTTCAAACCTGGTTTCTGTGTTAGGCTGGATCTGGGGAGTGTAGCTGTGGGGGAAAAAAGGTCACAGGGTTGTGCGTTAAGCCTCTCAAAGGAGATGCTGTGCTTTTCTGGAGCATGGTTTTGTTTCTTCTTCCTTTCCTGTTTATTTCATCAGTTATCATTATTTATTAATTACTATTTGACATAGATATGATGCAATAAAGATATGTGAAAGACTGAAGAGGAAGTACACACATGCTATTCATATATATATATATATATATATATATATATATATATATATTTGCGTATGTGTGGAAAATAACAACAGATCCTCTAAAGCATGTACCACTTCATGTGTCAAATAACCATGCACCCTCTTTCTAAGATCCTGGAGACATGTCATTGGTATAACCCAATAGCGCTTGAAGTGGTACCATAAGTGGTTTAGACGATCCTTTGCAAATTTAAATGTGACAGAAGGTGTACGTAGCATTTCGGGTCCATTTTCATTTTACCTGGTGATGGATCATTATATGTGTGTGTACCACATGCTATATCTATTTATATATTTTCATTTATTTCAGGGGCTAGATGGCCAATCAGATCCAAATAGCTTACATGGTGGATGTGAAGTATTATCAGGAGAAAAATGGTCAGCCACAAAATGGATGAGACAGAAAATTGCTTCTTAATTTGTAAAAGGGAAGGATGAGTTTTGGCTGTTGTATATCCATAGAAAGTAAAAGAAAAGAAAATGTTGTTGAATGCCTACATAGAAACTCCAATTAAATCATCTATTATTTCATTCCCAATATTATACTAATTATTGTATCACTAATTTTCGAAAACTACCAAATAGATTGGGCTGGGCATGTCTTATTGGATCCGCCAATTCACATTGAGATTGTTTGGACTTCGCAATGAGAAGGTTTGAGATGCCTAAGAGTCCATAATAACGGCACTAAAACAGAAGTGCTTCTCTGTGTCCTGCGTATGTGTCGTGGATCATAAACACATGAGACGCAAAAAGACATATTAAGTGAGACATAAGTTCCTTTATGATGTCAGAGACGTGTTAAATTTGTTTTGTTCAGCATCACAATTTCCATCTCCTTTTTCATCGTTGTGACACTCATTCAATTCATCCGTTTAATCGGCTATGTAGTTAGGAAATTGTAACAAATTATTAATTTCTTTTTTACTCTAATAGACTCTTCTAAATCAGTTAATGTGATAGTAAGCCTTAAAACATATATGTTTACAGTTTGAGGTATTGCGCAATATTTCACATGAATGTTTATGTTATGAAAGTAAAAAAAAAAAAAAAAAAAAAAGGTAAATCCCCGTAAATGATATGTAAAAAAACTCTGTTGCCAAAATAACACCTACCAAAATATAATTCCTCAAATATCACTTAAGAAACTAATTTCTCAACAAAAAAAAATCCTTATATCGGAACAAATACTTATATAAAACCTACGAATTGTTTCTTATGTTATAAAAAAAAGGGATAAAAGCATTAAACCCCCTAAACTATACCCCTTGTTGCACTTTGCCCCCTGTCCTTTTATTTTTTGCGACTTGCCCCCTAAACTATGGATAAATAAGCACTTTGCCCCCTGAGTCACTTTTTCACCATTGGATTTGAATACGTGTCAACATTTTTTGCCGTTGGATTTGGACTCAGGGGGCAAAGTGCTTATTTATCCATAGTTTAGGGGGCAAGTCGCAAAAAATAAAAGGACAGAGGGCAAAGTGCAACAGGGGTATAGTTTAGGGGATTTAACGCTATTATCCCAAAAAAAAATTCGGAAGGTGAGCTGGATTAGTAAATTAGAATTGTGTTGATATTCACATCACTTTCACCGTGGTGGTATATTGCAGTATATACCACTTCCACGAGGGACCGCCTTATTTTATCTTAACTACTTTAAATAATATAACATGCACAGATGGGTCAATTTTACTTTATTTTAGTACTTACGATGTAGGCCATGGAAACAAAACCAACGAAGAAAAAGACATCATATCCATGGGATTCCACCTACCATCAATTATTAAATCGACGTGTTACAAAGGCCATCCAATCACAACACCAACTTTATGGAGCATTGAGAGAAGTGGTTAGATATAAAATTATAAACGTACTTCAAAATTCAAATGCACGTCCTCCACTTCCAAAACGTAAACATATTTCGTGGATCTCTAACTTACACAAGTATTTAATTTATGAATACAAGTAAATTTTATGTAAACTCGCAATTCTGACATGTTACTCGAAAGCTCCAAAGATAACATGAAAGTTTTGTTCACTCCGTTCAAAACAAACATATCGATGGCAAACAAAGCTTTCGATAGTACAAACGATAAAACATAACAAAAAAGTTCCTCGATGCCATCATAACAATTGGTAATTTTCTTGTTTTGTCATGTACTGTTCCCGGAGGAAACTCATGCGCAAAGCCCTCAGTTATCGTTTAGGATAATTACATCTATACCCTTTACCCTTTATAATTTGGTATATTAATTTTAAAGGTTAAATAATCGCAGACATTACTGAATGCTATAAACACGTGAAAGAAATATACAATTATTACATATTATAGTAATAAAGTCTTTTCCTATTGTGACATTATAGTAATAAAGTCTTTTACAATCAGACAGATGTAACAGTTAATTTGGCAATAAAGTTTTTTGTAATTAGACAAGAGTGAATGTAATAGTTCGGGTTCCCATCATTTGTTCGTTCCACAGCCCTCTATGCACACAGATATTCAAAGAAAGCAGATTAATATTTCATCTTTCTGCTGCTGCTTCTAGGATTCATCTTGCCAAACCCCACCACAAACCACAGACACACTGAACAGAGTTAGAAAGCACATAAAAATGGGAAGCAAAAACTCACAACACCATATAGTGATGATGCCATTCATGGCACAAGGCCATCTCATACCATTCTTAGCATTAGCCAACAATATCCACCAAAAATTTGGCATCAAAATCACCATTGCAACTACTCCACTCAATGTTAGATACCTCAAAAACACCATATCCAAGACCTCAGCACCCTCACTAACCCAAATCCATTTCTGTGAACTTCCGTTCAACAGTTGTGATCACAATCTCCCACCAAACACAGAGAACACGGAAGCTTTGCCTCTCCATCAAATAGTCAACCTCTTTCAAGCCTCAACATCCCTCGAATCCGACTTCCGAACCTTAATCTCAAACATCTCGAAAGAAAACGGTCGCCCTCCACTCTGCATAATCTCAGATATCTTCATGGGGTGGGCTAATCAAGTTGCCAAAGACTACAACACAGTCAATGTAGCTTTTAGTACCGGTGGCGCCTACGGCACCGCTGCCTACGCATCTCTATGGCAACATCTTCCTCATCGTTCGACAAACAACGATGAATTCAACATCCCCGGATTTCCTGATTCCTGCTTTTTTCACATCACTCAACTTCATCAATTTCTGAGAGCTGCTGATGGTACAGATTCTTGGTCGAGGTTCTTTCAACCTCAGATTGGATACTCATTGAAATCTTTTGGTATGTTGTGCAACACAGTTGAGGAGATTGAGCCTTTAGGATTAGATATCCTAAGGAAGTACACAAAGCTTCCTATCTGGTGCATTGGGCCTCTTCTTCCATCAGCAATGTTGAGTGAAAAAAGTTGTGGTAAAATGATCGGTTCGCATACAGGGAGAGATCCCAGTGTTTCGCCTGAGAAATGCATAGAATGGCTGGATTTGCATCCAGAAAATTCAGTTCTTTATATTTCTTTTGGGTCACAAAACACTATAAGTCCTTCACAAATGATGGCATTGGCAATGGGACTGGAAGACAGCAAAAGGGCATTCATATGGGTGATTAGGCCTCCGGTTGGTTTCAACTTGAGAGGCGAGTTCAAGTCCGAATGGCTGCCTGAAGGATTCGAAGAAAGAATGGCTAGTAAGAAACAAGGATTGGTGGTGCATGGTTGGGCGTCTCAGTTGGAAATTCTTTCCCACAAATCAACAGGCGCATTCTTGAGCCATTGTGGATGGAATTCAATCATGGAGAGTTTGAGCCAAGGAGTGCCGATAATCGGGTGGCCGTTGGCAGCAGAGCAGGGGTATAACTCAAAGATGTTAACGGAAGATATGGGTGTTTGTGTGGTGTTGACTCGTGGGGTGCAGAGCAGTATTAGCAGGGAGGACGTCAAGAAAGTTATAGAGACGGTGATGGGAAAAGAAGAGGGTGGTGATAAAGCAGAGTTTATGAGGAAAAAGGCAGGTGAAATCGGAGAGTTGATAAGAGCATCAGTGAGAGAGGGAGGAAGCCATTCTTTGCACATGGAAGATTTTGTTAGTGCTCTGCTCTCCAAGATACAAGGATCTGCCTGATTTGTGTTCTATAGTCAAGGAGCCAGTTTGGTAGCACCCAATACACCAGTACTAGGTATGTGATTCGGGGCGACATGTTATTAATGCATTTCCTAAGCCTATGTACTCTGTCACTAGATTCCTTCAGCAAATTCCGTTCAAACTAGAGTGATAAAATATGAACAAGTTCCTAAAACAATTCCCCCCCACTATATGTCATCTGTGATCTGTCACATCCAAATTCCAGCAGAATGTTAAATCCAGTGTCCATATTTTATTAGTTAGTAGAACCAAATTATCTTTCCATATAATTGCAATACTTATTCCACTATAACTGCAAAGTTACAGTTCTAATTTTGCAGTTTCCCTATATGAAAGTGTAAAAACTGAGATGGTTTAATTCTCTGAGATCTGAAGATATTAAGAGGAACTATATGTACGATAATCCATTTTTATCAAACAGAAACAAACTTTCAAGATTCTTTTGGGTCGGCATTTTGTCTTTTGTAAGCCACCAGAAACAAACTTCACTAATTCTGGAGAAGAGATGCAAAAAACTCTTGTCCTTGAAAACCAGAGAAATTGCAAGAATTCACAAGTTTGACTATAAGCTTTTTATGTGCCAAATAAATCAAGTGAATTACACCCATGATGATATTTGCCTCACTGAACTATAACATAACCAATTTTATACGAACACAAGAAAGTTATGAACTTCTATAATACAGAAATTTATATATAGTGTTCAACTATTAAGCCTAGTGGAAACAATAGATTCTAACTGTGAATAAATCACTGGGAAACTAGATGAAGACAAAGCGCGTATGTGCAGACTTTAGAACTTACATGATTTTTACAATTTAAAGTCTCAATGAGCTATAAAGCTTACAGGGTTGTCCCAAGATAAGCCATAGAACTCAATAGCCCATAACTAGAGGAGAGTCAATAGTAAAGTGAGCGTCTAAGGCTTCAAGCTTGGCTGGAAGGAGCCGTGGGTTTTGTTGTGTCTGTACCAGAGCTCCAAAGCTGTTTCAGCTCCTTTCTTACCAGACCCAACACAACACAAGTTCCTGCAGGTTGCACAATGAATAAGTGACATACAACATAGACCATTACAATATATAGGTGCGTGTATGAGTAAAATTTCCGTCATTGATCAAAATAGTGGTAAGAAATTTATACCTAGTGTACATGGCACAAGGTATAGAAGAGCAGGCTGACCATGCCCATCCATCAAATACAAAGCTAAGTAAGTAAAGAATAGGCCTGCAGTTAATCATCTCTACTGTTAAATAAATAACCTTAAGTCATCAGTTATTTTACAAATGCATCTTAAGCCAGAAAATACAGGGATTGGAAACTCTCCAAGCAAGAAAACAATAGTCAGTGTACTTTTTATTTTTTCAAACAATGACAGAAGCTTACGTGGAATAAACCAAGAAATATATAGCCGATGAAGTGTAATTACATAAAGAACTTCAACGCAGCAAATAATTGAAACGTCAAAGGGCAATAACCCAGTAAGTAAACGTACTTCTGATATGTCAGATGGTAAAGTTAGGAGGGAGAAAAAAAGAAAGTAAACATGCACCGCAAAAAATGGCACAATGAAGACTTATTTTTTCATCTGAACAACTAAAAGATGGATAATCAGCCATGTCAGATGGATGTGTTTGCATTTAGCAAACAGAAGGGTTCAATCATTTGTTCAAAAAGGAAAAAAAAACTGCACAGCAAAGAATGAAGACAAAAGAAGGGCTTCAAAATTACTTTTTAGGTCCAAAATAATACAGGACAAAAGCTACAACCAATAGAAGTAGAGAACTTGGGGAGGTGGTACTTCAAAGTTGAAATTTGGTATTATACAATCATACATTTCCTTTAATCCTGGCTATAGCTCCCTCTTTCACTATACACTCGAAATAACTAAGAAAAGGTTAAAAACACCTCAATCATCAATGAATTATTTTCCATATGGAAAAATAGTATGGATTTTCCACTAATTGTGAAATTAACAACCCTTCTCTTAGGAATATTTGATGATCTTAGACCTAAGATGGTGTTTCTCAAGAAAAAGCAAGATAGAACTGAATATGTAACGTTATCAGAAAATTGCTACTGGAACCGGAGTGGTTCTACCGTCATCATTAGATGCAATAAGTCTATCAGCATACATATAACATAATACATAGTAAACAGCAAAAAGACTCACCAACTCCATAGCCAACCGTTAACCAAAGGAAGTACCCATTTAGTACACTCTTGTTGTGGGCTTTGTCGAATCTGAAACAAACACCCACAGAAGAATTTTATCAAGGAAATGCCATAGTTGCAAAGCAAATAAAATTGTATTATAGTAAATGTACATATGCACTTTAATTAAAGGAAAAGCTGTGAGGTCATCTCTGTGAATTCAGTGGGATCAGGACATGAAAATAAGTTCTGGCTATCGAGAAAATTGAATATCAGATAATAAAAGAAGAGAGGATCCAGTTCTTAATAAAACTACTGTTGACTACTCCAAGATTGTGGAGAAACCTAAAAACAGTTACCTAAAAGCAAAGGAGACTAGCAAACCAGGGAATAGGATGTCCCCAAAGCCTATCATATTGTAACCACCCCAAGCATCAGCAAGTCGAGGAACTCTCAAAAGCATAGGGATTGATTCTCCGCTACTTTGATCACCTCGAGCAACCTAAAAAAATGTAGAAAAATAAAAAATGGGAATAATACCAAGAGCAACGCCCAAAGAATTTGCCAAAATCTGCTTAATAATAGAACCACACCAAACACCGAGAATTGCAGGTATCATGCATATACACCCCCTCCTCCTAACACCAAACACCCACGTGTTCCTCAGAAATGAGGGATCTCCACATGCATAGAACCACATAACGTTTTTTCTTTCTTTACTTAGATTTCCAATTAGTGATAGGCTTATCACATGGAAGGAGAAAGAGCAAGAAAAATGGCATATGAACTTACTGAGATCATCACACTGTCCTGGAATATCAATGGAGATAGGAAAACCCAAAAGATATCATATACGAATGCACAACACAGAAGTGCCGTGGCAACCTATAAGATACAATAAAAATTAGAAAAATTATCAACAGAATGTACAGAAGTTGGCATATGTTAAAGGTTAAGATTATTCACATGCCTTTATGTTTGGTAACTGCGCCAGTCGCAAGACGGTTATCATCATACAAATACCCTGACATCAAACAAAATGAAATCAGAAATCACCAATAGAATTTCTGAACAGTGTTTAGTGGCCGCATATGATCTAAAATAGTTAGAAAAATGTAAAAAGAGGCTAAATAAACACAAATGAAACAGAAACCCCAACAAGTTTTGAGGCAAGATAATTGCAAAAGCAACCGTCAGATGTATATAGTACGTAATGATTCCAAATGCCATGCACATCGAAAGACGTTGAAATTGAACACAGCTACATGTTAAATATAGCAACTGCAAGTGGATTATTATGTAAAATTTACACAAATATATATTTGAATATATATAAGAAATACACACTTCATGTCATACTCAAATTGTATACAGTAGATATAAATCAAGCAAGCATAACTTACGTATGTGAATTTAGGTAAGAATAACCTAAAATGACTAGGATTGTGAAATTTATGACAGGATTTATATAGCTATAGTTTACATAGCATACGACCTTTTCTGCAGAAAGTAATTAAAGAACACAAAAAATGTATCAGCCTATATTGTTTAGCTGACAGCTTACCAGGATGTCTTGGCCAGCCCAAGCATACGATGCCTTTCGTTTTACCGCCCACGAAACTGCAAATGCTATGCAGAGTATCAAAACAACTAAAGAGAAAATAGAAGTCTCCCCTATAAGTGGCATATTCACTGTTTTCCGCACACAACTTTTGCATTTGCTGCTCAAATGACAAGAACCAACGTGTAAAAAATATATACCACTCACCACAATAGAATAGCTTTATCCATTTATCATAAAAATCAAAGCATACCTCGACACCAAGGAAACTATACATCCATGCATTCCCTGATATAAAAGAAAAATAATAAGCAAAACCCATAATGGCCATAATTGTCCAGAAATTACAAATTTTCCAACTTTGGTGAATTAAATTGAATGTTTGAATTTTTTTCATGCTATATTCCTGAGACCATTCCTCTTCACTGATGTCCAATGAAGAAGTACCTTGATGCTATATCATAATCTTTAATGCACGAAAGAGAAATCTAAAGCAAGCATTAAAAAAAAAAATTAATACTTCGTGGGTATTTTACCTCAACACCTCCAATGCTGAAAAGTACAATTAGCACCCAGATGAACCATGTTGACATAAAGAAGTAAAGCAGCACAAGAAAAATTGATGCTGAAATAACGAAAACTATGGCAGACTTCGCGCTAAGATTGAGGACTTCCTCCTCTTCATCATCCTTGGCTGTTGCTGCATCATACTCCTAACATGGAAAAATGAAATACTTAATATAGAGATAATCTACATTAGAGGAGAAAGAGATGAAACTCCAAATTAATTATTCAGAAAAATCCTTAACAATGAAAATAGAATTCGAAAGTGTAATAGTAGATGATCGCTCCTTTTAAATCTAAAATGATAATGTTAACAGCTGGCCTATTATTGCTCCAACTGAGCCACAAGTAAGAGTGGCTTAAGGGTGTGACCTCTCTTGTTAATAGGATTAGGAATGGCTGGAAGGTTCTACCAGCCTTGAAGATCATATATCTGTAAGAACAACTATGATATCTAGATTTGGGATCTACTTTTGAAAGTCAGACATATACTGAGGATAGTATTGGATGCATAGAAGTCCGGGAGTGGTATTTTCCCCAGAAGTCTTAAAAGGAAATTGCAGACTAAGGCCATGTACTATGGATCACTATAGGGAAAAATATATTGTGATTGCTTGTTTTATTTAGACAGATGCACATATGCAATGACCATGGTGGCTGTCGCACAAGCAAATAAAGACAATGTCTGTTCAAGAAACCTTGGATGACAACTCCTTAATGGGCTCCTCATTTTTCCCTGATCCGGTGAATTCCGACCAAAGTGACGAAGAAACAACAGTCCCAACAGCCATCAGCCACAAGAATACTACTGAATAATCTACTTTTGGACGGACTGGAGAATATAACAGAAGCTCCACTGCATTGACAACAGAAACATAGATGTTAGTACTCAAATATATTCAATAAATATATCAATACGATATACTGATACCTCAAACTCTCAGATGTAGAAACAAAATCAGAATGCATCTCGAGTCAAGAATTGACAGTTATTCTAACAAATTTAAAGAAGGTTACTCACCCTTCACACCACTAGTAATTGATTTAATTAGTTCCTCTCCTGCCGACTTTGAAATCGCTACAACAGGAATTGTAATGTTCAAAGAAGTATCATTCGCACCACAACCCATCTGCGTATCACCTATCAAAGTTGAAGCGAAGAGACATTAAAGACTGGAAAGCTGTATCTCAAAACATAAGTCGGGAACTACCTTCATCGGTATTTATCACCACCAATCCCGCTGCCCCTCCCTCTTGTGCGATATTAGCTTTAGTAGTGAATTCGCAATCACCACGTTGACCCAGAGCAATAGAGCCTGATAGCTACAAGATAACAGAAGAAACTGGAAGTGAACCACATGTGGTTGTAGAGAGCAATAATATTTTAACCCTACACTTCACATATCAATAGGTGAATGCCCTACTGATACATGGAGTTCGCTCACACAATCAGATGCCTTTGACAGTAAGATCAACCACATTAAAATTGATAGTCTCAGACGCTCACAGAGGAAAGAAGAGGTCGCACATCAGTAATACTACTAATATGGAAGCTTGTGATAATTGACCATATGATAGCTCCTGAACTCCATATTTTAAAACTTAGAAAATAAGTTTTCAACTGGGTCTATCCGGGACACGACCGAGTCTACAAAATAACAATTTTTTTCATCTTGGAGCTAAGCAAGAACTAGTTTATTCAACCAATTGTTTTTAGATGTGGTTGTCATTCAATAAACTGTGAGAGCCCAAGGCTGGAGAATATTGGGCACTGTCTATGCAAGTTTTGATAGCTTTGAGACTCTGGAATGAAGAAGTCGATATGAATGTGGGTGGTCCTTGAGAGAACAGAGGACGACATGTGTGAGCTTGAGTTGGGAACGGGAGAATGACGACCAGTTTGTAGGTACAAATGCATTTTGGTCCAGCATGGTGCTGTCCCAGTAACAGTGAGGCAAGAGCAAGTTCAAGGAAACAAATTGAACAGATGCCATGGGTACTTATGGTAGCAACAGCTTCTGCTTGTCCTAAATAAGCTGTTGAAGACGGGAATTATTAATGAAATGGTGATCACATGAGAAGGATTTAGTCTCTTTGGTTCTTTAAGAAAAAAATGAGTGCTAAGTAAGGCTTACATGTTTGATCCACTTGGGATTAATAACGTGTATCAGGTTTTTCTTGGCAGCCGACTTTCTAGGCAACTATTAAGAGCGAGAGGCTCACCAAGGCACAAAGTTGTATGGGAACTCAAGCGCAAGATACGAGATAATAAACTAAATGAGGACACTATACTGAACCAAAAATTGATTGAGGGCGAGAAATCACTGCTCTGGTTTGGCATCACCACTTGATATGGATGTATTTCAGTTATATCTTTCTATATATAATTTGTCTGATGCATAGATCTAGGATATTGTAGAACAAGATCCACCCAGCATACTCTCAATGTTGGGAGTGTGCTGTGCCGTGGTGGAAGGAGCTCATGGACACTTGCAATGGTAGTGATTGCAAACATTGATGGGGCTTGGGTGGATAATGGAAGAAAAGGCAGTTCTTAGAATCCACCTACCACCCAAGAATTCCCCAAAGCATTCACAAGCCCAATTTTCGAGACCATCAGTGACCTTGTGTCCTCCAAGGAACAAATACTCGGGGCTAATAACTGTATGCATTAAGCGAAAGCACTCGATCCAAGAAAAGGCTTACCAGCTGAACTTATTTTTGAGTTGTGTTTCTTATGTTTTGCTTGAAGTAATAGGTACTATGTGAGAGATCTAGAGCCTTCTATGCTCAAATCATATGAAACTCCAAATAAACAAACAAGTTTTACACCTGATTACCACATAAAGAACAGGGAAAGAAAAAACAAAAGACAAAAATGACTCATAAAAGGTACCCTAGAGGACGAGGATGAACAGCTGTTTAATGGTTGTGACAAAGCAGCAGGCAATCTTTGGGCATGTTTCAGTTTGGCGGGCAACACCGAGCCAAAAGCCGCACTCAACCCACTTAATGGCTCCTGTTTGGCACCGTTTACCCAGCTATTGATCATAACCTGATAAAAGAATTCCAAAAAGAGGAATTTTAATTTTTGTCTCTTAGCAAGTATCCAGTATCCCAAAAGGCATACCTTACATGAGAAAGATGTAATGTTACAAAAACAAAAGTTAACCAATGGAAAAATAATAATAATAAAAAAAAAAATATGGTTTCATTTCCCTCTCTACACCAAATGATCGTCGTTCGACAATCGATTTACTCGTTATCTAATGTTATCCCTTAAAAATAGCTTATTCGGCAATTACAAATTCTCAAAAATGATGGAATCAAAAACTAGCGAAATAACAGAAAACTAAAACTCAAGGCACAAACATTGCACTACTTAACATAAACCCCACCTGTTAATCATTAAACCACACACTGAGTCATAACTAACATAGATTAACGAGCAAATATGCAGACGCTGATGCAAATGAGAAACATTTAACCATCATGCATTGTCTGGTTTCACTTAATGGAAACGATAGCCAATTATACTGAAAGTAACTTTTTGTAGTTTTCCATGTGCTTCATATTATCTAAATGCATTCATCTCGCCTTTCGGCTTCAACAACACAGCGAAACCTCCCCTGCATCCGAGCAAATCGAAAATTCTCACGTCGATACTCTCTCTTTTTTTTTCGCAAACTTTATGTGGAACCAAAACATTCCCCTGAAGAACTAAAATTGCCTCGAACAACTCGTTAGCAAACATGCATTACAATCCATTTACCCTAATCAGTTCCTCACTCACATTATAACGACAATAATCGCAAATCACACTACAATAACACGCACACTCAAATAGACAAACATGCATAAAAACGCAACGTAATCACGATAACAAGAGTCTCAATTGATCAAACGTCGTCGTTAGGGTTAGAAAAATATCAATTGTACCGATTGATAATCGTTTCTGCAGCCATTGGGTGCAGCATCTAGGGCACAAATTGATGAGAGAAACAACAAAATAATCCCCAATTGATGATACACAATTAACAATGATGATGATGATGAGGATGATGATGAAGCCATTATCAATATTCGGTCCGCCAAAATAACAATTTCTTTTTCTTTGAATGCAGCATGGATTTATTTATGAATAATAATGGCAAAAAAAGAGGAGGATAATAATAATAATAATAATTGAGATTGCAATTTACGAGAGAATATGTAATGAGAGGGCAAAGAATAAAAATTGAAGGAACAATCTAAATTATGTGTAGGCGCGTTATAAACGGGCGATTATTTTGAAAAATATTATTATTTATTTTAATGATGAAAACCTAATAAACATGTTGTTCGTTTTATTTGTTACCGTTATGTTATGGTTTTTCATAATTTGGATTTTAGATTATGACATATATTTAATTGGTGGTGACACGATAGATAATACAATATGCAATGAAAAGTTTTATATTGTTTGAAGGAGATATTTGTGTGATGGTGTAATTGCAGTTTTGTGCAATGATATTGTAAAATGTTACTTTCCGTAATTAAGAACTTTATTTTATTGGTTAGTGTGATTTTACGGCTAAAATGATTTTAAAATTGTGAAAACTTTCCATTGTGAGTAATTTGTGAATATTATATGTACAATTAATTCAGCAATGTAGGTCTCTTGGACCTCTCGTTTTTTGGATTTCTGAATTAAAACTTTTTGTGAATATATATTTGATACCATTGTCATAATGTAGCACAATCAATACGATTCTTTTGAATAGAACAATAATATCATTGTGAATTTAGTGTCCTGCGATTTAGGAATCTTTTCATTTTTATTAATTTATTGTATTAAAAATAGTACGTTGCAAGAAGGGCATGAAGCAATTTTTTGCATGTCTAATTATCCTGAGTCTAGGGTGAATATATATGGATGGACGCACTCGAGTCTATGTGCAGAACATAAAAGAAACTACCGTGAGCAACACTTGAAAAATACTTTGGAGCTGATTCCTATTTCTAAATTACGCGTTCTAACGGTTGATCGTCGATACATATGAGGGTTTAACATACATAAGATTTTTAATGTTACAAGAGAAATCTCACTCGTTTCGACTATTAAAAATTTAAAACTTTACTATGAAACTAAAGTTGTTAGCCATCGATAACTTATGAAAATGTTTATTGGCTTTTGGACCTTAGGTAAATACTTATGGCTTTGTTTGGCTAAAAAGTAGCGACAAAATTAGGAGCCCGCAAACACTTCAAAAACTTTCGCTTTTGAAAGATACCCGAAAACACTTCAAAATTTATTCTTTTTATTAAAGAGTTTCTTCAAGTACTATAAACTTTTGCTTTTAAAACCCTTGAAAAAATTTAAGTAAGACTATTAAATAAGCAACTTCTTTAAATTGCACAATAGTATTTTGGATTGATCGATCACACAAACTTGCTAAATCTATATAAGTTGTCTCTTGGCTTATTTCCGCATGGATATTGTTAGGCGTGTATAAAAAAGTAATCACCCACTCGAACTTGCCCAATTTGTTCGTACTTGAGATATTTCCTTTTTATACTCTACACCCGACCAAACCTATCCGCCCATTTCGAATTATAATTTATATTATAACTCATTTAAAAGTTCAAAAAATTATTTAGGACTTTGCATGCATGCAATCCCGTGTAGTTTAAAAAATTGCTATGCAACTCCCTTGTAATTTTAAAGTCCTATGCGAAATCCTCTTTTAAATCATGCGGGAGTTTTACATTGATACCCCATAAACGTCGTTCGGACAAGAGATATATTTGAATATCAAAATTTGTTGTGTTACCATTGATGTGCGCGCAATTCGGATTCAATAAAAGTTTACAATATAGATATTAATTAGAGAGCAGAAGCAACTAACTCTTCCCTCGTGGAATTAGCTGTCTATATTACCCTTATTAATCAGATTACAGCAATTAATGCTTAAGAAAAAAATCTACTTATAAACAAGATAAAAAAAAGTTGGAGCCCGTCGTATGACGATAAAGAAAGGGTTATCATGAGGTCGAAGGCCAGTTCTTCTGAATGTCAAAATGGTAACGTATGTCCATGTGGCATTTGCCCTCACTATCTACCACCTGCAACAAAATTTTACTCATCATATATAAGTCTAGTTGTATACGGTGGTTGAAAATATCATATTAAATCTCTCTTATATTTTTTTTGATATTGAAGATTATATTTCTTAGTTTTGCAAGTCAAAACTCAACATTTTTATACGTAGCATAAGAAATCTATATACCTTTGAAATTAACTGTTTTAAGACATAGTAACATCAGGTGGAAAAAGTTAACAAGCTCGCATAATTTTCTAGTTTCGTAGATTATATTTATAGTACTTTTCAGATTCTAACTCTTCAATTAAACACTATAAAAACAAAGAAACTCGAGTTTTTTTTCTTTAAACTAGAATTAGCTTGTTCATGGCATTTTTGTATACGCAGTCGGAACAAAAGTAAAATGGTTCGGTGGAACACATTCAACAATTGCAACGTCTAAATTTAAATATGTTATTTTGTGACCCATTTATTAATTAGATTACATAATTAAGTATATAGTTTATTTATATTGGTATTCATATAAATTTACCTCAAATTAAATCTGAATAAAACTTTGAAGTCATTAAATAAACGAATTACCTTGGCTTTGGCGGTATACAAGCCTCTCACAAGAATGCCAGTAGGCAGTGTATCTTCTTGGAATTGGTATACATAAGGATTCTTTCGTGGATTAAAAGTTCCAAGCAACACCGTTGACTTGTCAACTATCATCAAAATACCATTTTATTAGTGCAGGTAATTCAAAATATGGCATGCATGCATGCATAAATACGATTGTTCTTTTCTTCTTCTTTTGGTACCTCGTACGCAAGACTTCCACAATGTATTTTCGTACTTAAGACCCGATACGACTTTGTTCGAGACCAATATTGCGAACTTCAGTCTGTATTTTGTTCCTTCCTTTAGAGTAAAAAGGCAAGCCTTTGGACTCGAAGTAAATGGATGCGTCAATGCAATCTCAGGCCGACCAGGGCAAACAATTGAAAAGCTTACTATTTGAACATCCGGTTCTTTACTCTCTGCTAGAAATTAAAGAGAAAATTTGTGTTACTTTATGAATATCTAATTAAGATAGAATCAAAGATATTTGATATATGTATAGATATAAAAATAAAAAAAATTATGAGAACGATCTTTGATGAATGGACTTAAGGAGAAAACTAACGAGAACAAGCATGCAATATATGCTAATCTTAGAATATCTTAAATGAAATTCTCTATTAAATTACATTTAACATGAATTGTATTTCTCTCATTTAATCTAAAAATGACATATATAGCTCCAGGAGACATTCAATAACTTGACAAAATAACAACCACAATGACCAACTACATAAAATGCTAATGAATTATCGTAAGTAATTAGGAAAAGGGCGAGATTGAAGATAACAGAAAATTATTGTTAAAAATAAGCAAGGTTTAATATATATGGAACTCTAAACATTTTGTTAAACTTGAATATTATTAAGGACGAAAAATCCAAATAATCTGACAAGACATAAAATTATCGGCACCAATATTTCTAACAATATGAAGATTGAAGAGTAACGCACAAAGACTGCAGACACACATCAGCTTAAGTTATCGAAAAAGAATTTATAACAATATCTCAAAATAGAACCTTGGGTTTGTGAATTAAGATCTATCAAGCTACTATAAATTAATTACCTGGCACACTGGATGTAATTATTCTTTCAAGGACTAATTCTTTCTTCTTTGGCGTACTTTTTCCACCCTGTTTAATTTAAAATAACAAAATAAACGAGTTTAATCATGTGCTTCTATGCTTACATGTGCTATATATATAATATATGTCTTTTTATATAATATATAATATTATATATATTCCTCCACATACCTGGTTTTGTTGTTGTTTCTGCATGGGACATGACATGCTGGGACCTAAATCTAAAGCTTCATTAGGCCTCAAAGCAATAGTATTATCATCTCGTTCTTGATTTTTGGGCCCTTTGCTTTCCATGGCTTCTTCATCATTATTCATCTTATTTTGCTGTTCCTTTTCTTCTTCATCCTTTTTCAAAGGATGGATTTTGTTGGGCACAAGAGTTTCGACAAACCCTGACATTATTCCCAATTAATTAAAGATTTTTATATATACAAATTAATAGTGTGGGAAATCGAAGAAGAAAGCAACAACAAAAGATGAATTTCAAGATCAAAATTTGATGCCCGATATAAAGAAAGCTCTCTCAAAGTGGACTTTATATGATTCCATATCGCATGCAGTAGAAAAGACGGTTATCATCATACAAATACCCTGACATCAAACAAAATGAAATCAGAAATCACCAATAGAATTTCTGAACAGTGTTTAGTGGCCGCATATGATCTAAAATAGTTAGAAAAATGTAAAAAGAGGCTAAATAAACACAAATGAAACAGAAACCCCAACAAGTTTTGAGGCAAGATAATTGCAAAAGCAACCGTCAGATGTATATAGTACGTAATGATTCCAAATGCCATGCACATCGAAAGACGTTGAAATTGAACACAGCTACATGTTAAATATAGCAACTGCAAGTGGATTATTATGTAAAATTTACACAAATATATATTTGAATATATATAAGAAATACACACTTCATGTCATACTCAAATTGTATACAGTAGATATAAATCAAGCAAGCATAACTTACGTATGTGAATTTAGGTAAGAATAACCTAAAATGACTAGGATTGTGAAATTTATGACAGGATTTATATAGCTATAGTTTACATAGCATACGACCTTTTCTGCAGAAAGTAATTAAAGAACACAAAAAATGTATCAGCCTATATTGTTTAGCTGACAGCTTACCAGGATGTCTTGGCCAGCCCAAGCATACGATGCCTTTCGTTTTACCGCCCACGAAACTGCAAATGCTATGCAGAGTATCAAAACAACTAAAGAGAAAATAGAAGTCTCCCCTATAAGTGGCATATTCACTGTTTTCCGCACACAACTTTTGCATTTGCTGCTCAAATGACAAGAACCAACGTGTAAAAAATATATACCACTCACCACAATAGAATAGCTTTATCCATTTATCATAAAAATCAAAGCATACCTCGACACCAAGGAAACTATACATCCATGCATTCCCTGATATAAAAGAAAAATAATAAGCAAAACCCATAATGGCCATAATTGTCCAGAAATTACAAATTTTCCAACTTTGGTGAATTAAATTGAATGTTTGAATTTTTTTCATGCTATATTCCTGA
Organism: Misopates orontium; assembly: GCA_946800315.1. Taxonomy (NCBI): domain Eukaryota; kingdom Viridiplantae; phylum Streptophyta; class Magnoliopsida; order Lamiales; family Plantaginaceae; genus Misopates; species Misopates orontium. The sequence continues at coordinate 5,362,764 of OX326947.1, forward strand.
GACCATTCCTCTTCACTGATGTCCAATGAAGAAGTACCTTGATGCTATATCATAATCTTTAATGCACGAAAGAGAAATCTAAAGCAAGCATTAAAAAAAAAAATTAATACTTCGTGGGTATTTTACCTCAACACCTCCAATGCTGAAAAGTACAATTAGCACCCAGATGAACCATGTTGACATAAAGAAGTAAAGCAGCACAAGAAAAATTGATGCTGAAATAACGAAAACTATGGCAGACTTCGCGCTAAGATTGAGGACTTCCTCCTCTTCATCATCCTTGGCTGTTGCTGCATCATACTCCTAACATGGAAAAATGAAATACTTAATATAGAGATAATCTACATTAGAGGAGAAAGAGATGAAACTCCAAATTAATTATTCAGAAAAATCCTTAACAATGAAAATAGAATTCGAAAGTGTAATAGTAGATGATCGCTCCTTTTAAATCTAAAATGATAATGTTAACAGCTGGCCTATTATTGCTCCAACTGAGCCACAAGTAAGAGTGGCTTAAGGGTGTGACCTCTCTTGTTAATAGGATTAGGAATGGCTGGAAGGTTCTACCAGCCTTGAAGATCATATATCTGTAAGAACAACTATGATATCTAGATTTGGGATCTACTTTTGAAAGTCAGACATATACTGAGGATAGTATTGGATGCATAGAAGTCCGGGAGTGGTATTTTCCCCAGAAGTCTTAAAAGGAAATTGCAGACTAAGGCCATGTACTATGGATCACTATAGGGAAAAATATATTGTGATTGCTTGTTTTATTTAGACAGATGCACATATGCAATGACCATGGTGGCTGTCGCACAAGCAAATAAAGACAATGTCTGTTCAAGAAACCTTGGATGACAACTCCTTAATGGGCTCCTCATTTTTCCCTGATCCGGTGAATTCCGACCAAAGTGACGAAGAAACAACAGTCCCAACAGCCATCAGCCACAAGAATACTACTGAATAATCTACTTTTGGACGGACTGGAGAATATAACAGAAGCTCCACTGCATTGACAACAGAAACATAGATGTTAGTACTCAAATATATTCAATAAATATATCAATACGATATACTGATACCTCAAACTCTCAGATGTAGAAACAAAATCAGAATGCATCTCGAGTCAAGAATTGACAGTTATTCTAACAAATTTAAAGAAGGTTACTCACCCTTCACACCACTAGTAATTGATTTAATTAGTTCCTCTCCTGCCGACTTTGAAATCGCTACAACAGGAATTGTAATGTTCAAAGAAGTATCATTCGCACCACAACCCATCTGCGTATCACCTATCAAAGTTGAAGCGAAGAGACATTAAAGACTGGAAAGCTGTATCTCAAAACATAAGTCGGGAACTACCTTCATCGGTATTTATCACCACCAATCCCGCTGCCCCTCCCTCTTGTGCGATATTAGCTTTAGTAGTGAATTCGCAATCACCACGTTGACCCAGAGCAATAGAGCCTGATAGCTACAAGATAACAGAAGAAACTGGAAGTGAACCACATGTGGTTGTAGAGAGCAATAATATTTTAACCCTACACTTCACATATCAATAGGTGAATGCCCTACTGATACATGGAGTTCGCTCACACAATCAGATGCCTTTGACAGTAAGATCAACCACATTAAAATTGATAGTCTCAGACGCTCACAGAGGAAAGAAGAGGTCGCACATCAGTAATACTACTAATATGGAAGCTTGTGATAATTGACCATATGATAGCTCCTGAACTCCATATTTTAAAACTTAGAAAATAAGTTTTCAACTGGGTCTATCCGGGACACGACCGAGTCTACAAAATAACAATTTTTTTCATCTTGGAGCTAAGCAAGAACTAGTTTATTCAACCAATTGTTTTTAGATGTGGTTGTCATTCAATAAACTGTGAGAGCCCAAGGCTGGAGAATATTGGGCACTGTCTATGCAAGTTTTGATAGCTTTGAGACTCTGGAATGAAGAAGTCGATATGAATGTGGGTGGTCCTTGAGAGAACAGAGGACGACATGTGTGAGCTTGAGTTGGGAACGGGAGAATGACGACCAGTTTGTAGGTACAAATGCATTTTGGTCCAGCATGGTGCTGTCCCAGTAACAGTGAGGCAAGAGCAAGTTCAAGGAAACAAATTGAACAGATGCCATGGGTACTTATGGTAGCAACAGCTTCTGCTTGTCCTAAATAAGCTGTTGAAGACGGGAATTATTAATGAAATGGTGATCACATGAGAAGGATTTAGTCTCTTTGGTTCTTTAAGAAAAAAATGAGTGCTAAGTAAGGCTTACATGTTTGATCCACTTGGGATTAATAACGTGTATCAGGTTTTTCTTGGCAGCCGACTTTCTAGGCAACTATTAAGAGCGAGAGGCTCACCAAGGCACAAAGTTGTATGGGAACTCAAGCGCAAGATACGAGATAATAAACTAAATGAGGACACTATACTGAACCAAAAATTGATTGAGGGCGAGAAATCACTGCTCTGGTTTGGCATCACCACTTGATATGGATGTATTTCAGTTATATCTTTCTATATATAATTTGTCTGATGCATAGATCTAGGATATTGTAGAACAAGATCCACCCAGCATACTCTCAATGTTGGGAGTGTGCTGTGCCGTGGTGGAAGGAGCTCATGGACACTTGCAATGGTAGTGATTGCAAACATTGATGGGGCTTGGGTGGATAATGGAAGAAAAGGCAGTTCTTAGAATCCACCTACCACCCAAGAATTCCCCAAAGCATTCACAAGCCCAATTTTCGAGACCATCAGTGACCTTGTGTCCTCCAAGGAACAAATACTCGGGGCTAATAACTGTATGCATTAAGCGAAAGCACTCGATCCAAGAAAAGGCTTACCAGCTGAACTTATTTTTGAGTTGTGTTTCTTATGTTTTGCTTGAAGTAATAGGTACTATGTGAGAGATCTAGAGCCTTCTATGCTCAAATCATATGAAACTCCAAATAAACAAACAAGTTTTACACCTGATTACCACATAAAGAACAGGGAAAGAAAAAACAAAAGACAAAAATGACTCATAAAAGGTACCCTAGAGGACGAGGATGAACAGCTGTTTAATGGTTGTGACAAAGCAGCAGGCAATCTTTGGGCATGTTTCAGTTTGGCGGGCAACACCGAGCCAAAAGCCGCACTCAACCCACTTAATGGCTCCTGTTTGGCACCGTTTACCCAGCTATTGATCATAACCTGATAAAAGAATTCCAAAAAGAGGAATTTTAATTTTTGTCTCTTAGCAAGTATCCAGTATCCCAAAAGGCATACCTTACATGAGAAAGATGTAATGTTACAAAAACAAAAGTTAACCAATGGAAAAATAATAATAATAAAAAAAAAAATATGGTTTCATTTCCCTCTCTACACCAAATGATCGTCGTTCGACAATCGATTTACTCGTTATCTAATGTTATCCCTTAAAAATAGCTTATTCGGCAATTACAAATTCTCAAAAATGATGGAATCAAAAACTAGCGAAATAACAGAAAACTAAAACTCAAGGCACAAACATTGCACTACTTAACATAAACCCCACCTGTTAATCATTAAACCACACACTGAGTCATAACTAACATAGATTAACGAGCAAATATGCAGACGCTGATGCAAATGAGAAACATTTAACCATCATGCATTGTCTGGTTTCACTTAATGGAAACGATAGCCAATTATACTGAAAGTAACTTTTTGTAGTTTTCCATGTGCTTCATATTATCTAAATGCATTCATCTCGCCTTTCGGCTTCAACAACACAGCGAAACCTCCCCTGCATCCGAGCAAATCGAAAATTCTCACGTCGATACTCTCTCTTTTTTTTTCGCAAACTTTATGTGGAACCAAAACATTCCCCTGAAGAACTAAAATTGCCTCGAACAACTCGTTAGCAAACATGCATTACAATCCATTTACCCTAATCAGTTCCTCACTCACATTATAACGACAATAATCGCAAATCACACTACAATAACACGCACACTCAAATAGACAAACATGCATAAAAACGCAACGTAATCACGATAACAAGAGTCTCAATTGATCAAACGTCGTCGTTAGGGTTAGAAAAATATCAATTGTACCGATTGATAATCGTTTCTGCAGCCATTGGGTGCAGCATCTAGGGCACAAATTGATGAGAGAAACAACAAAATAATCCCCAATTGATGATACACAATTAACAATGATGATGATGATGAGGATGATGATGAAGCCATTATCAATATTCGGTCCGCCAAAATAACAATTTCTTTTTCTTTGAATGCAGCATGGATTTATTTATGAATAATAATGGCAAAAAAAGAGGAGGATAATAATAATAATAATAATTGAGATTGCAATTTACGAGAGAATATGTAATGAGAGGGCAAAGAATAAAAATTGAAGGAACAATCTAAATTATGTGTAGGCGCGTTATAAACGGGCGATTATTTTGAAAAATATTATTATTTATTTTAATGATGAAAACCTAATAAACATGTTGTTCGTTTTATTTGTTACCGTTATGTTATGGTTTTTCATAATTTGGATTTTAGATTATGACATATATTTAATTGGTGGTGACACGATAGATAATACAATATGCAATGAAAAGTTTTATATTGTTTGAAGGAGATATTTGTGTGATGGTGTAATTGCAGTTTTGTGCAATGATATTGTAAAATGTTACTTTCCGTAATTAAGAACTTTATTTTATTGGTTAGTGTGATTTTACGGCTAAAATGATTTTAAAATTGTGAAAACTTTCCATTGTGAGTAATTTGTGAATATTATATGTACAATTAATTCAGCAATGTAGGTCTCTTGGACCTCTCGTTTTTTGGATTTCTGAATTAAAACTTTTTGTGAATATATATTTGATACCATTGTCATAATGTAGCACAATCAATACGATTCTTTTGAATAGAACAATAATATCATTGTGAATTTAGTGTCCTGCGATTTAGGAATCTTTTCATTTTTATTAATTTATTGTATTAAAAATAGTACGTTGCAAGAAGGGCATGAAGCAATTTTTTGCATGTCTAATTATCCTGAGTCTAGGGTGAATATATATGGATGGACGCACTCGAGTCTATGTGCAGAACATAAAAGAAACTACCGTGAGCAACACTTGAAAAATACTTTGGAGCTGATTCCTATTTCTAAATTACGCGTTCTAACGGTTGATCGTCGATACATATGAGGGTTTAACATACATAAGATTTTTAATGTTACAAGAGAAATCTCACTCGTTTCGACTATTAAAAATTTAAAACTTTACTATGAAACTAAAGTTGTTAGCCATCGATAACTTATGAAAATGTTTATTGGCTTTTGGACCTTAGGTAAATACTTATGGCTTTGTTTGGCTAAAAAGTAGCGACAAAATTAGGAGCCCGCAAACACTTCAAAAACTTTCGCTTTTGAAAGATACCCGAAAACACTTCAAAATTTATTCTTTTTATTAAAGAGTTTCTTCAAGTACTATAAACTTTTGCTTTTAAAACCCTTGAAAAAATTTAAGTAAGACTATTAAATAAGCAACTTCTTTAAATTGCACAATAGTATTTTGGATTGATCGATCACACAAACTTGCTAAATCTATATAAGTTGTCTCTTGGCTTATTTCCGCATGGATATTGTTAGGCGTGTATAAAAAAGTAATCACCCACTCGAACTTGCCCAATTTGTTCGTACTTGAGATATTTCCTTTTTATACTCTACACCCGACCAAACCTATCCGCCCATTTCGAATTATAATTTATATTATAACTCATTTAAAAGTTCAAAAAATTATTTAGGACTTTGCATGCATGCAATCCCGTGTAGTTTAAAAAATTGCTATGCAACTCCCTTGTAATTTTAAAGTCCTATGCGAAATCCTCTTTTAAATCATGCGGGAGTTTTACATTGATACCCCATAAACGTCGTTCGGACAAGAGATATATTTGAATATCAAAATTTGTTGTGTTACCATTGATGTGCGCGCAATTCGGATTCAATAAAAGTTTACAATATAGATATTAATTAGAGAGCAGAAGCAACTAACTCTTCCCTCGTGGAATTAGCTGTCTATATTACCCTTATTAATCAGATTACAGCAATTAATGCTTAAGAAAAAAATCTACTTATAAACAAGATAAAAAAAAGTTGGAGCCCGTCGTATGACGATAAAGAAAGGGTTATCATGAGGTCGAAGGCCAGTTCTTCTGAATGTCAAAATGGTAACGTATGTCCATGTGGCATTTGCCCTCACTATCTACCACCTGCAACAAAATTTTACTCATCATATATAAGTCTAGTTGTATACGGTGGTTGAAAATATCATATTAAATCTCTCTTATATTTTTTTTGATATTGAAGATTATATTTCTTAGTTTTGCAAGTCAAAACTCAACATTTTTATACGTAGCATAAGAAATCTATATACCTTTGAAATTAACTGTTTTAAGACATAGTAACATCAGGTGGAAAAAGTTAACAAGCTCGCATAATTTTCTAGTTTCGTAGATTATATTTATAGTACTTTTCAGATTCTAACTCTTCAATTAAACACTATAAAAACAAAGAAACTCGAGTTTTTTTTCTTTAAACTAGAATTAGCTTGTTCATGGCATTTTTGTATACGCAGTCGGAACAAAAGTAAAATGGTTCGGTGGAACACATTCAACAATTGCAACGTCTAAATTTAAATATGTTATTTTGTGACCCATTTATTAATTAGATTACATAATTAAGTATATAGTTTATTTATATTGGTATTCATATAAATTTACCTCAAATTAAATCTGAATAAAACTTTGAAGTCATTAAATAAACGAATTACCTTGGCTTTGGCGGTATACAAGCCTCTCACAAGAATGCCAGTAGGCAGTGTATCTTCTTGGAATTGGTATACATAAGGATTCTTTCGTGGATTAAAAGTTCCAAGCAACACCGTTGACTTGTCAACTATCATCAAAATACCATTTTATTAGTGCAGGTAATTCAAAATATGGCATGCATGCATGCATAAATACGATTGTTCTTTTCTTCTTCTTTTGGTACCTCGTACGCAAGACTTCCACAATGTATTTTCGTACTTAAGACCCGATACGACTTTGTTCGAGACCAATATTGCGAACTTCAGTCTGTATTTTGTTCCTTCCTTTAGAGTAAAAAGGCAAGCCTTTGGACTCGAAGTAAATGGATGCGTCAATGCAATCTCAGGCCGACCAGGGCAAACAATTGAAAAGCTTACTATTTGAACATCCGGTTCTTTACTCTCTGCTAGAAATTAAAGAGAAAATTTGTGTTACTTTATGAATATCTAATTAAGATAGAATCAAAGATATTTGATATATGTATAGATATAAAAATAAAAAAAATTATGAGAACGATCTTTGATGAATGGACTTAAGGAGAAAACTAACGAGAACAAGCATGCAATATATGCTAATCTTAGAATATCTTAAATGAAATTCTCTATTAAATTACATTTAACATGAATTGTATTTCTCTCATTTAATCTAAAAATGACATATATAGCTCCAGGAGACATTCAATAACTTGACAAAATAACAACCACAATGACCAACTACATAAAATGCTAATGAATTATCGTAAGTAATTAGGAAAAGGGCGAGATTGAAGATAACAGAAAATTATTGTTAAAAATAAGCAAGGTTTAATATATATGGAACTCTAAACATTTTGTTAAACTTGAATATTATTAAGGACGAAAAATCCAAATAATCTGACAAGACATAAAATTATCGGCACCAATATTTCTAACAATATGAAGATTGAAGAGTAACGCACAAAGACTGCAGACACACATCAGCTTAAGTTATCGAAAAAGAATTTATAACAATATCTCAAAATAGAACCTTGGGTTTGTGAATTAAGATCTATCAAGCTACTATAAATTAATTACCTGGCACACTGGATGTAATTATTCTTTCAAGGACTAATTCTTTCTTCTTTGGCGTACTTTTTCCACCCTGTTTAATTTAAAATAACAAAATAAACGAGTTTAATCATGTGCTTCTATGCTTACATGTGCTATATATATAATATATGTCTTTTTATATAATATATAATATTATATATATTCCTCCACATACCTGGTTTTGTTGTTGTTTCTGCATGGGACATGACATGCTGGGACCTAAATCTAAAGCTTCATTAGGCCTCAAAGCAATAGTATTATCATCTCGTTCTTGATTTTTGGGCCCTTTGCTTTCCATGGCTTCTTCATCATTATTCATCTTATTTTGCTGTTCCTTTTCTTCTTCATCCTTTTTCAAAGGATGGATTTTGTTGGGCACAAGAGTTTCGACAAACCCTGACATTATTCCCAATTAATTAAAGATTTTTATATATACAAATTAATAGTGTGGGAAATCGAAGAAGAAAGCAACAACAAAAGATGAATTTCAAGATCAAAATTTGATGCCCGATATAAAGAAAGCTCTCTCAAAGTGGACTTTATATGATTCCATATCGCATGCAGTAGAAAAGTGATTAAAATAAGAGGTTAACATGGAAAAAAACTCGATGGCAAAAATTAGTCAAAAAACAAGTCCATATATCATTGGCTTCGGTGTTGCTAAAGTTTAGCTTTACCACTCTTTGTTTCTTCCGTTACGTGGAATAACAAACAGTCATAACATATTAACATCTACGTTGGTCACATACATATTTAGCAATATAAAACATTTGAATAACAATAACAACAACAAAAAAAAAAGGAAGAAAACATATGTAGTCAGTCGTGGCTCCCTCCTTCAGGATTCCTATAATATAGCCATTAACGGTTTATGCTAGGCACTTGGACACAAGCGCTAAGATTTTTGCTAACTTTCATAAAAAGGTTTTTTTGTTATTTGAACTACATAAGTGTTTATTGTTTGCATCACCGACTTTTTTCTCTTTTGTTTGTCTAATAAAACACAGAGAAACTGAAGCCGTATGAGTATTCGATATTTCTCAAATTATAAACTGAATTTGTTAATTTAATTAATATATCAATTAAAATAATGTAATATAACAAGTAATTTCTAGACTCGAAAACTTTATTTCTTGAAAGCTTTTTAGACAATTTTGCCAACACATCCACTTTTTGTTTGTAAGCAAAGATATGACAAAAATAAACTACTTGTACAAACTCCTGCAAACACACTTAGACTACGAACAATTTTGAATTTGAGCGTTTACATTTTAGTGACCTCAATTGATTTTCATATTGATCTTGATTCGGGTTCACAACTATTAACGTTAGTTATTCATAAAAAAACAAAACTATTAACGTTGGTCTTCAAAAAACATCCGCCGGACTCGCAAAACCATTTCAGCCCTCGCATCTCCAACAATTTAATAACTATTTTTATGACTGTAAAATAACCAAACCCACCATTCAAATTATACTTTATGATGGATAGAACTCTCTAGAGTGTGTTTTTCTCGTTACTCTCCACTAAATTATCCTGACCTAATTCTTCCACTATATTACAAGATTAAATTAAAAGATCAATCGAAAATGGACTATGATTTTGGGTACCCACCCTATGGAATGGAAATGGACGTTGATGATGATGATATTCTGAAAGTGGGAGATGAGAGAGAAATTGGCAGTGATGGGTTGAAGAAGAAGCTTCTCGAAGAGGGGGAGGGCTGGGATAGTCCAAAATCTGGTGATGAAGTTGAAGGTAGGTACCATTGTTTATTATTTTTGTTCTTCAATTGTACAAAAAGATTGGAGCTTTTTGCATATTCTTGATGTGTCTGTTGATTTTTAATAAGTATATGTTGCAGTTCATTATGTGGGTACTTTGCTCGATGCTACCAAGTTTGACTCGAGTGACACTCCTTTCAGATTTAAGTTGGGCCAAGGTATGTTGGTTATTTGTATTTTATTGGTTGCTGCATTACTAAATAATAAGAGGTGAAAATATCTTTTACTGTGTTCTTTAGTTGTTAGCTGTGTGGACGCACATTTATGTAGGTTCGTTGTGGGGCGATTCTCAGATTTGCTGATCTATGTGACTATTGTCGAAATAGAGACTACACTGTATTAAGGACGTTGAACTTGAGTAGTTTTTGTGTATTCTGCAATTTCCTTCATAACTGCGTTGCAATGGTAGAATCACTGGTTCATTCAGTTTAAGCCAATAACTACTAAGGCTGCAGGTTGTCCGTTGTGTGACCACTCTGATTTAAATAACATGGACACTTCATTATTATAAGTATCAATTTCTACATATTTGGAGCCACCTAAATCATTCATGACCTCTATGAAACTAATAAAAGATTAAGAGTTTCGATATTCTACAATTTAAGTGCTTACAAAATTTTGTTGGGCTGTTGGCGTGACACCTCTGTGCCTCGTTCAGGAGCTGTAATAAAAGGATGGGATGAAGGTATTAAGACAATGAAGAAAGGTGAGAAAGCCCTCTTCACCATCCCTCCAGAGTTGGCTTATGGAGAATCTGGATCCCCTCCGACAATACCTCCCAATTCAACTCTTCAATTTGAAGTTGAGTTGCTCTCTTGGATTAGTGTGAAAGACATATCCAAGGATGGCGGAATATATAAAAAGGTACTTACTGATGGGGAGGGTTGGCAGAATCCTAAAGATCTTGATGAAGTATTTGGTGAGAATCCAAAAGCTGATAACCTTTTGGGCCAATGGCATTTAATGGGATTTAGACTGGTTTTTGTAACTTTGTTTCTCTCGTTGCAGTCAAATATGAAGCTAATCTCGAAAATGGAACAATTATTTCAAGAGCGGACGGAGTCGAGTTTAAGGTGAAAGATGGTATGTTTCATTAGTTGTCACTTTTTCTCACAAACATGACAGAACGTGTTTTTAACGTGATGATCTCCATGCAGGTTATTTCTGCCCTGCTCTGTCCAAAGCCGTAAAGACTATGAAGAAGGGAGAAAAGGCACTGTTGACTGTGAAGCCACAATGTGAGTAAACTCCAGTGATGTGTGCTACCTCCTGGAAGCGGTTTCTTTCGTGTCCTGACTACCTATTGTTTGTTCCAGATGGTTTTGGAGAGAATGGTAGATTGGCAACTGGTAATGAATCAGAAGTTCCACCAAATGCTATGCTTCAGATAAACCTGGAGCTGGTCTCTTGGAAAACTATTTGTTATGTGAACAATGATGAAAAAATTCTGAAAAAGATCGTGAAGGAAGGTGACGGTTATGACAAACCAAATGATTGCGCAACTGTTCAAGGTGAGCCCGTACGATTATTTGATATTGTCCATGGTTTGCGTGTTACGCCAGCTGAACTGGGCGTGTGATGGAAGGATCAGACAAGGGAAAGTCGGGCCAATCCCTTGAATTCTGATAAGAATAGAAAAGATTATTATATGTTGCAGAATCAGCATTTACATGCATGATTATTCTGAGACATTTAATATCATATTTACAGTTATTGGCATAATTTTTTGTCATTTCGTTTTTTTTTTTTTTTTTTTTTTTTTTTCTGTTTCTTTATGGTTGGATACGAGTCTAGTGAGTGCCGAGATGTCGCCTTTGTGTTGTATCATGTTCGAGTGTTGGAATCAAGGCTTGTCTTTTAGTAGTGTTAGTGCATCTTAACGAATATGTTGTGCTGCATAGTCATTCTCTAAATTTCTCTTCTTGATTGGCTATGGGGCAGTAAAATTAATTGGGAAGCTGCAAGATGGTACTGTCTTTGTGAGAAATGGACACAGCGATGAAGAGCCATTTGAGTTTAAGGTGGATGAAGGTAATATATTAATTTTGTAGCAAACACATAGTTATCAATTGGTTTCTCTATGCTACTAATTTGCATTTGTTGATTAAACAACTCTATAGACCAAGTAATTGAGGGACTTGATGAAGCTGTTAAGTCCATGAAGAAGGGGGAAGTTGCAGTTATAACTATTCAACCAGAGTATGCATTTGGGCCATCCGATACTGCACAGAAGCTGGCTGTAGTCCCTGGAAACTCTGTTGTACATTATGAAGTTGAGATGGTTTCTTTTGTCAAGGTTGGTGCAATAGTCCTGTCTGTACTTTGTTCTTATTCTTGAAAATAAGTCTTATATTCCTGCAGCTGAATGACTTTCCACTGGTTGAAGGAAAAGGAATCATGGGATATGAGTACAGAGGAAAAGATTGCAGCTGCAGGGAAGAAGAAAGAGGAAGGAAATAAATGGTTCAAAGCAGGAAAATATAATAGAGCCTCAAGGAGATACGAAAAAGTATGCTTGTGTATGATGCTAGAACTTATTTCACGTTGATTCTTGATGGATTAGGTCCCATATATTACTCTTCTAACACGATTCATGCTGTTCTCAGGCTTTGGGATTTATCAATTATGATGCCTCGTTTAACGAGGGAGAGAAGGAACAGGCAAAAGTTCTTAAAGTCTCGTGTAAGCTTAATAATGCAGCTTGCAAGCTCAAACTGAAGGACTATAAAGAAGCAGAGGAATTGTGCAGTGAAGTGCTAGAAATCGATGATAAGAACGTTAAAGCACTGTATAGAAGGGCACAAGCATATATCCATCTGGTTCAGTTGGAATCAGCAGAAAAAGATATAAAAAGAGCACTTGAAATTGAACCTGATAACAGGTATTCTACCCTAGTTGAACAAGCCATGTTTTCTGAAAGCTTTAGTTAACCACTGTAATTGCATTTTTAAATGAGAGAATTGAAATAATATCAGGGATGTGAAGATGGAGTACAAATTTCTGAAGGACAAAGTTAGGGAGTATAACCGGAAAGAAGCACAATTTTATGGCACCATCATTGCAAAAATGAACAAGACGGAGGAGCAGTCTACATCTACAGTAAGTGAAGAAATGTAACACTTCCTGGTTTCTAGTTAACAACGGAGATAATTACTGTGGCACTTCATTGAGGTTTGGTGTGATTACACCCTAACTTGTTTGAAAAACTATAGATACACACCCTGACACTTCAAGACATACTTCAAAAACCTAAGATTTAGGAGGTTTATCTGAAATGTATTGCAAGCATCAAGGGGTATTGTTTCAAATCATCCAAACTTGAAGGGGATCTCTGGGGTCTATATTTTAATTTTTTCAAATTAAACAAAAAAAAGTTTAATTATTCAAACAGTAAGGATGTTACTGTAGATGTTGGTGAACACTTTATGGTTACTGATAAACTATGCTTGCACTGGATGCAGGGAGGCAGGTTTGCAACACAGGGAGCACTGGCTACGGCAATAGATAGTAAGGCTTAAATCAGCCTTTATAACTTCAACTCATTAACCTCCCCCTGTCCCACCCACCCCCCACCCCCCAAAAGAAAAAGAAAGTTTAAAGACATCATTACCCCCAGGATATGCTCCGTTTGGCAGAGCGCGCCCTGTTGTCCAACGAAGAGAAGCTTGCCCCACCAACCTATCTAAAAATTGCGGTTTTATTCCCCCATCAACTTTCGACAGAAAATTTAGTGTGAGATTCCATCAAACTTGGAGTATTCCGTCAAGTGCGCCACATTCCATTTGTTTTTGACGGGATATTCCATATATGCGAAGTGTCTCTTTTTGGACGATAGGGTGTACTTCGCGAAACAGGGTATACCGAAGGGTGTTTAACGCGTTTTGCCAAAAAAAAGAAGAAGTGGAACGAGGAAAGGGAAAGCCAGCATGTCAAATTTATCCTCATGTCATTAGTTTGAGGATGTCCATGTCGTAAAGATACCTGGTTCACTATTCGTGTTGGTGGCCCTTGTCTCTAATCTGAAACAACAATTAACTTTCTCTATTATTTTTGTGTGCTACATCAAGAAAACAGCAGAGCCTTCTCTTGATTTTCCACATAATTAAGTTTCGTATATGTTTTGACACTAACATTCATTTTCAGGATTGAAGAAATTCATTCTACTTGGGGGCTTGGGTGATAAAGCTCTTCAAACAGTGGCTTCATCTAGTGGTTCTGTAATTCCTGCACGATCTTTCAAAATGTGGTTGATTCCTTTGCTGATTATAATTGTTGCCCTTATAGTTGGTTCTTTGTACTATAAGAGTAGCTAATGGATTCCCAATCATTATCAGCTTATTTGTAACTTAACTAATGATAAAAGAATTTGGCTACAGTCACATTCTTCTCTTGTGAATAGAACTATCAGGTCAACTTCCATGCATTTAAGAGTTAAAAAATTGTTACATTCATCTCTTTATGTTTCTATTATCTATTACATTCGTATCATTTTTATTTCGTAATTTTACAATTAAAGTTAGTTAAAGTAATATTTTGAATCTTCAATTTTTTTAGCAAGACCTTCAGTTATAGGGGAAGTTTCAACGACTTTTAAATAAGAAGTTTCTGTAACTACCGAAAAATCGAAGGAGTATAACTACAATATGAATATCTAATTATAATACACAATTACACATACATTTTACTCAGGTTCCGGCTCATCTATAATTATGAGGAATCAAAATAGCAGCAAATATCAGGAGCACATTGCTTTCTCCAACAGGGCCAGCACTTCCTTTATAAGAAGTTTCTGTAACTGCACAAAACTTTAAAGAGTATAATTACAATAATCATTTAAATATGAAAATCCAATTCTTGTGCAAGTACATTTTAATCTTGCAGTACCACCGCAGTGTGTAAATCTAATTATAATACAAGTACAATTTTGATCAGGTTCAGGTTCATATATAATTATGAGGAACCAAATTAGCAGCAAATATCAGGAGCACATTGCTTTCTCCAATACTTCCTGCAACTCCCCGCTCTTGTACGCATCTGAAAAAATTTCACAACTCATTAGACTTTACATGAGAACCTGAACTACTTTTTCCCACGGCTAGTCCCAACTCTCCATCCAAAACATTTTTAGTTCTTTCATGACTGTATAACCAAACAAATTTCACAAACTTAAGTAGTTCATTCTTTAGCCACCTCTCATCAAGTACTACAGTTTAGATGCTGCACAGGTATACCTCAAAGGCTCTGTGCAAAGAGAAAGAGTGCCAAACCTGGAGGATTTGAGCATACCTACACCTTATTCTAATTACATTTAGTGTTTCCTATTTTCATTCTTCAAGGTTTTGCTCTGTCCATGAAATTATTGACGGGAAATGGACGACACAAAACTGTTGATCTGACATACCTAGTACTTCCCATGTCTGTTGAGAAGAACCTAATCGCATCTTAGATCACGGGGGTGATAGGGGTAATATATAGCATTCACATGTTTAGCAAAACTCATCACTAGTAAGAAAACATTTAGTTTCCTTCACAAATTGAAAACGCGACCATGTTCAATTAAATTTAATAGGTGAATTAAAATGTGATCTAGAGTCAAATATTACCTCAAATAGTTTAGACATAAAAGAATAACAATAATGCTACTTCAATAATTCCATGAGAAAGATGGATGTAATATACTAACCAACAGTGATGTCGCAACCGCCAAAGAATTCGCCATCGATGTACAATTGCGGAAAAGTCGGCCATCTGGAATACTCCTTCAACCCCTGACGCAGCATTTCATTTTCCAAAATATTTATCGTTTCAAAAGGCACATTCAGGGATTTCAGTATCGACACAACAGTGTTTGAAAATCCACACTGAGGGAAGTCCTTAGTTCCTTTCATGAAGAGGACCACCTTCTGCGATGTAACAACTTTATCCAAGGTAGTCTTGAGCTCTGGAGCCAGAGCTGCAATAAGGATGAATATAAGTAAACAAGTTAAATGTGATTCATCACCAGCTAATAATATCCAACATTTAATCAAGGTCATTCCCATCATCAAAAGTTGAGAAAGAAAACCTGCTTGGAACTTGGTCACGCTGTGATGCATGTTTACAGTTAAAATCACTCAATAACCTATCAAAATATGAAAGTTGTCATTCAAAATACAACAATGGCCTAAGATACCTTGACATTTGTCATGATATTTAGACAAAAAAAAATAGAGCTTAATTTGATGAAAATATCGACGTGAACAATCAATACTATATCATTTTAAATAAAGTTTGCCAAAGGACAGTTGGATGTTAAATATTACAATGAAAACAGTATTGCCAATGGATCATTGAACATGATTTGCAAGTTCTGATATTTTACTGTTGTCAAATGTTTTATTTTTGCCATGTAATAGATTAGATGGATCTATACATTTAATTAACTTCAAATTGTGTCACTACAATTATGCTTCGGCCTTTAGAAACTCCATGAATTTATGGCACTCCCATTGTCTGATGCTGATATGTCATATAAGTTCTGCAACAGGTAATAAAGATTATTACTATATTATTGCTCCTTGGAGAACGTCTAACTCACATTGAAACGCAATGCTAAATCACTCATAACATGCTGATTTGAGAAAGGCTCAAAGTTATGGAAGATACAAATTCGACGATTCATTCTTGAGACGAGTTGGTCGGATTCGACAATGCAGTATTCTTTGTAAGTTTTCCTAACTAGCGGGGCATACCAAGAAATCTACGTTACCTTAAGAAATCAATCTATAAATAGCATACAACAATAGGCAAATTGACAATTGAAATCAATCTATAAACAGTACAAGCCACATAAATCAATCGAAACGAATACTTCACCACGAATCGAATTCAGAAGAGGCAAAATACACAATAATTGACGATTAAAATTAACTTAACCAGAAATCAGAATTTCATTACACAAGAACAAAATTTAATTCACAAACCTGCAAAACATCGAACCGATCTAGGGCTAGAACCAAGTCTCAACGAAGAAATAGCAGCGGTTTTTGTGGCATTAGTGTCACAATTACGATGTCGCCGATGGAATTGGGGCCCGCAAACGCGAGGAACCCTAGGCATCATCGCCACTGCAGGCGGTGCCGCCGTTAACTGCAAATTGAAGATCATCGCGACAATAAATTTGGCAAATCAACACGAGAATTATTTCCAAATGAAGCAAATTGAAACTCTATCAAGCAACCTCAAAGTACATACCTCATCCTCGAACTCCATGAAATCAACTTCTAGTTCAGAAAGCAGATTTTGAGGTTCCTCTCCCTCTCCACGTGATTCATCTGCTCATTCATCGACAAAATTAATTCAAAAATAGCAACAAAATCGGTCAAATGTACACTTCTAACACATTAACTAAAGACCTCACCATCAGAAATTAACAAGGACAAGAACACATTTTGGCCACACGAGATTGCAGACCCCTGCTAAAATCAAATTCAAAATTAACCAATACTTAATTGTAACCATCACTTATAATTTTTGAAACGTGTCATAGTAGACAACTGAAGAATTAATACCATTGTGAAGCTCTCCAGCTAAAAGATAGTTGTTTGTTTCCTACAGAGATCCACAAGTGTTTCATCAGGTCTACTACTGCTCCTTCGCTAAAATTACAGCTGACTCAAAAACTGTCATTTCGAACACGAGCAAAATACAGTTCAACATAAATAGTAGCTTACACTATAATTCCTTTCCACAAACTTCATCCAAACAAGCTTTTCAGCATCACGGGCATGCTAATTGCTGTTTCACATATTATGCTGCAAAAATATTATAACTTATTATGAAATGTATTGTTACCGTAGTCAGGTAAAGGATCAGTGAAACGTGGCCCTAGATTATCTCCCTACCTGAGTTCATTTACCAATGCAGACCCTCTTAGATTCCCATAAGATTAGTCTCAACGTTCTTTCTCAGTAGCTTTAGTCAAAGGTTGGCTGTAGGCAATACTAAAGCATGGTTATAAGTTTGAGCATATACCTGGTATTGACAAGATTCATTATGAACAAAGTTATATGAAGTCAAAGACGACTGTATTACAACACAAGAATTAGACAGAATCAATTCTAATAAAAAGCTAACATAGAAATATGCTAGTCAAATCTAGAAGTTTAAAAAAAAAACATAATCACGAGGGAAAACACGAGCCAAAACATCCAAATACCAATATCAGTTCTTGTTTTACAAGGAATCAGATTATTTTACCTTGAACAAGACACATTTCATATGTATACACATGGTAGGGGAGATTCGTCAAACAGATTATAGTCCCAAAAATCAAACGATAGTTTTATTGCATCAAAATTCAAAATTGACCATTACAGACTTACAGTCAGTATACAACGTATCAAGCCGAAATTAATCATATAGCAACTAATTTGAAATCCGAGAACAAGATTACCAAACGAAGCAAATTGAAACTCTATCAAGCAATCTCAAAGTACATACCTTGAACTCCATGAAATCAACTTCTTCAGGAAGCAGATTTTGAGGTTCCTCTCCCTCTCCACGTGATTCATCTGGTCATTCATCAACAAAATTAATTCAAAAGTAGCAAGAAAATCGGTCAAATGTACACTTCTAACACATTAACTAAAGACCTCACCACTTCTAACACATTTTTATAAACAATACAATAGACGTTCAAATCGAAACTTCATTCTAACCATCAAGCATGGGATGTTTTTATAATTTTTGAAACGTGTCATAGTAGACAACCGAAGAATTAATACCATTGCGAAGCTCTCCAGCTAAAATGATAGTTGTTTGATTCCCACAGAGATCCACAATAAATTACAGCTGAGCCGAGAACTGTCAATTTCAAACACGAGCAAAATACAGTTAAACATAATTAGCAGTTTACACTATAATTTCTTTCCACAAACTTCATCTAAACAAGCTTTGCAGCATCACATGCATACTAATTGTTGTTTCACATATTATGCTGCAAAAATATTACATCTTATCATGAAATGTATTGTTAACGTAATCAGGTAAAGGATCAGTGAAATCTGGCCCTAGATTCATCTCCCTACCTGAGTTCATTTACCAATGCTCCGTCTTACGTTCCCATAAAGATTAGTTTCAACATTCTTTCTCAATAGCTTCAGTCAATCTGCCAGATCGGTTGGAATCACTCCAGCACCCAACAAAGCTGCAATGCAACTGAAACACACATAAAATAACTACAAATAAACTCCAGATAGCCTTTACCACATACGGGCTAACTAAAAGAGAAGACATTTGATAAGGTAGATAAACCAAAATTTGAGAGTGGATGGATACAGGATTCACATTGGTCGGATGAACAAATTTGTTGGCTTGGAACTGTTGTTAATCTTAAAGTTGTGTTTCAGCATTGTTTAGTAATTACGTAAAGTATAATTCATCATTTTTTCCAGCGTTTTGAGCTGAATTCAACAAAATGTATGAAATGACGTGTTAAAACTTGTTTGCACTTGACAAACCGAATCCAAGCAAACAGTACATGGTAATATTCATTAAGCTTGATTAGCATTTTTAGTATGTAGAGCTCCTAAACAGTACAATGGGGAGCCTCTTTGCAACCCATATTTCTATTCAATAACTAGAACATACAGGAGAAAAGTTTACTTCAATATATATTTACCATATACCAGCAAGACTCGTACAAGATAGAATCTTTGCAGGGCATAACACTTAGATTTTCGGGCCTTTCAGCACTTCAAAAGCTAGTACATGGACTGAGTAGATAATGATAAAAACTAGAATCCATGATAGATCTCAGGATTGAGTGAGGAAATGTTACCCAACTAATCCACAGCTAGAGCCCAACTCGACAACATTCATTCCTTGGGGAAAGATTTTCCAGGTTCCACAGGATGCTCTATAAACTTCCTTAAAATAATGCCGCTGTCCCACATCACCGAACCAGTTACCCCAGGAGTACCCTGCACTAAGAAGAGACTCTTCATCATCATAGAGATGAACCACGAACAAATAAAATGATATTTTTCCATGATAGAATGATGCAAGACAGAAACATATGATACTTATACACATCCAAAGAGAAGTGTTACTCTTTCTTTCATTTATAATATCCTAGACCATCTAAGTAGTTAACTGTCTACATGGAAATATACCAAACCATCATGACATCTAACTTGAAAATCCATTACAAATATAGGATGTCGAATCGCATGCCATGTCCACATAGGCTTTACTGATAAGCGAACAAACATTTATTTGGTCAAAGTAGAGGAGGGAGAGAGGGAGAGAGGGAGAGAGAGAGAGAGGGAGAGAGAGATAGAGATAGAGAGAGAGAGAGAGAGAGAGAGAGAGAGAGAGAGAGTCTTGTGAGCATGCTCAAGCATTAGAATTGAAGCAAGTCTTGTGGATATGGGGTTTACTTTCATGCATTACTGGGTTTTTGCTTGTTCGACGAGTCAAAGTCCTCTTCATCCTCATGAATTAGCCTCTTCAATAAGTTCATCTTCACTTTATTACCTAAGAATTATTTCCACCTAATCGCTGACTTCTTGGGGTACCTTATCAAATTCCCGTTTAAAAAAATTATAAAAAAGATGCCGAATCAAACTGCGTATCCTTCGTTCCATTCAAAATTATCAAAAATCGACCAGATTAAATAGGCTTTTACATTGGCACCCTCTCTGCATATAAAATTCACATGAGTTTTTAATTATTTTGCAACATTATGAATTATTGATTGAAGTAGATCGTAAACTGTATAAATAATTCTAAAAATTATGTTACCAGCATGTACAAGTAATTAATATATCTTGCAAACTTGAATAAAGGACGGACTTTATCGCTTTGTGGACATAGAAAAGATGGCCATCAAAAAATTTGATCCAAACAGGATCATCTTGTGCTTGTTCAACTGTAAGATGACAGTTTTGTTTTTCATCCAATCCTATATCAATGAGAGTATATATCAAAATCATCCTTCATATTTAAATATCTACTCATAATAGTAAACTTTTTATGTTTACAAACTAAAAGAATCTGTTTCGAAATTACCATTCTCAGTGATTTAAAAAAGAGGATTCCCATATTGTTTCTTTGCAAAATCCAAGAACTCGTAGATCAGCCAGCCTGGAGTTCAAAAGAAATAAAAACTACTTATAGGAAGTAGGAACCAATTATTAGGTTTAACTATATATGAGGCTTTCTATCTTTATTTCTACCTCTATAGAATATATCAAACTGAGTTAAGGACATGTACTACTTACCTGAGGGCCAATTGGAACTCCATTTCTAAAAGCTACCACTAAAAATCACAAAAATAAGTTCAATCTTTACAAAAGTTATAAAATGGGTGAGAAATTCAACAAAATATAGATATCTTCTTCGAACGAATCACTTGCGTGTGGATGTGACCTGTTAGTCTGTGGTATAGCTTGGTTGTGCAGGCAGAGGGCTCGTGTCGTTGGCCGCATAATAAGTCTTATAGTAATTTACTCCCAAGAGATCATAGCAGCCCTTTATTAACTTGACCTGCTCACGCGTAAAGCCAGGAAGACGAGATACAACTCTTTTTTCATGCTTTCAGGATAATCACCGGTTACTAATGGTTGCGCAAGCCTAAATATGTGAGGCATTGTCAGAATTCAAAAATAAACTCGACTGGTTTCTTTACCTTGAATGTATGGCCTATTGCAATGTACCAATATACCTTTCATAAAATTCTATATAGGATATATAATAATAGTTCTGAATTGATTGAGTTTTTTTATGTGTTTCATATTACCAAAAAAGCTAATTATTTAGAGTGATGTGTATGTACGCTGGTGTATCGACGTCTAACAGTAACGTTTGTGAAACGAAAACTCTAGCTAACACCCAAGATCCACTTCAACAAACTAATACCATGTTGTCCATGCATGTGAAGCTGTGAAAGATAAATCTGGATATAGTAGAAAATGAGAATATCAAACATAATAAAGTGATATATGGCTTTGTTAAAGCTTAATATCCACTATTCTTACAGTTATGGAACAAAATAACTCACTGTTCAATGACATTTGCCTGCTCTGTGCTAGGTACCTTTGTACCTGCCAATTCGTTTGCAGGAACATACTGCTAAAGGAGCCAATACCTCCCAACATATCACTAGAATAGCTAACTTCTTCAGGTGCCTCAGTATCCTCCAGCCTGGGCATAAAAGCGATATCAGTATCTGAGCCCATTAAAACCAAAATCTCAATGAATTGTTCAAGATAAAGCAATATTAGAACCATAAATAGAAGCTAAAATTGACAACCATAGTACTTAGCTGAAAGTGAAACTCAAGTTGAATAACGGTTACCATAGAAGACAAGAAACCAAAATAGAACATTCTAAGGGAACACCCACCAGATTCGTCACTTTCATAAATATCATGAAAAGAATAATCCGGCACTCCGCATTGACTTAAAGCTGTTACCCTAGCCTGGTTTGCTATCGGAGCACATAGTCTGAACTAGGGGAGAAATTATATTTCGCGTATACACTGCGATACAATGCAAGGACTATGTTTACATAAGAAGATAATGGAGCTGGAGGAGACAAAATATCAAAAGGAAAATGTAACAACTCGAACTAAAAGAAAGAAAACTATTGAAACAGTTTGAGCCCACCACAGCGTACAGAACTAATCCAGATTTATGGCGAGGAAGTCAAAAGCCTACGCGAATCACGCCCCAGTGCTGATGCAAAAACATTTAAAGCAAAAAAAATGATTGCAGATGAAGCAGGAAATATATATATATATATATATATAAAGTTTGGTCTGAAACAAGACACGGCAGCAGGTGAAAAAAAAAAACAAGTACAATAGTTATAGGTTTAATATTTGAGCAGGCAAGCAAACGGAACAAAAGAATTTTAACATTCAACATGCCACACTAAAGTTATCTGTGCAAACGCGTGTTATATGGAATTTACATTTTCCACGTAATATGCATGTGCTGTATAGTAATTCAAAAAGCACTTGATCGACATGTTTGTAATCAAGAAGAAACAAATTATAGCGTAGTAAAGATTTTAATATGCAACACGACTGCTATCCTTAACAAGGTGCAAAGTATAACAATATGAGCAGTAACAGCCTAAACCTTCAACTACTTAAGATAGTGCTGGAGGCGCATGACCATGGAAAGGAATTCTTCTGAGGCCCATTTGACTATCTTCAAAATCATCACTAACTTTCTCATAAATAAACTTCTCCATCTCCTATTGAAATCCGGATGCATCATCTTAATTTGATAACTCGTATGGAGAGTGATTCCTTACAATCTAAAAGATGACAGATGCCCTGCAAAGTAAGTTCGTCATCAAGAAACATGTGCTTTTGGTTAATGATTCAACAATGAACTATCGAGATAAAAGGTAAAAATCAATATACCATCCACCGTAATATTTTCAAAAGGCATCTGATTGAAGGCAAGCAAACGACTGCTCCCAGGGTCGAGCATAATATGCCACCATAGTTCCTGCTTAAATACAGTAACAGTTTGATCTTTATAAACAATTAACAGCAAAACCTTTTGAAAAAACACTTGAAACTAGATAATAGAGACTATGAATATAAAACCAAGGCTAAAATTCTACGAGGCGACAATTCAATATGCTTGTATGATTATACTCTTTTAACAGTCTAACTAATCATCTTTCAGATTTAGTAGTTATTCAATAATCATCTACGAGTAGCGGTTGAATTTGAATTGAAAATCTTAGGGTTTTGAAGATTTAGGGTTTCTTCTTGAATCTTGGCGATTTTAGGGTTTGAATGCGATTTAGGGTTTCTTCGCCGGAGAACACGATCCATCCGGTGATGAACAAAACAAAACGGCGCCATTATTATTTGAATCAATGAAAAAAGAATAAATAATATTAAAGAATAATATGCAAAAGATTTGATAATTTTACCTTTTTTGGGGACCCCTACTGCAAATTATTTACTGTCTTCGCTTTGTTTTCACGCCCGGCCCTCGTATTCTCACATATTACCAATTATGGATATGGAATTTTCTTATTTTCTGATGACTTGCTTAGATAATATATATATATATATATACATTATTTTCACCGACTCACTACACTACAAATTGGGCTTCAGTTTACTGGGCCATAATTGGGCCTCCTTCGTTTTAAAAGTTTTCATACTACAAGTGGGCCTCTCTCACTAAAAGGCCCGCGTTTATTTTTATTTCAAAACCCAGTTGAAAAACATTTTAATAATTGATAAAAGACAATTCTAAATCAAAAATAAATATACATATTTACTTATAATATATCATCATAGAACATCTTTGTCGAGTTAAACTTAAAGAGAGAAACAGAGAGTTTTGTACTTCCTTAACTTTTATAAATAAATTAGTGAATAGAGTGAGTTTTGTTAAGCTTACAAATCACAAGAATTAATTATTTGTTTTTTTAATTAGCATATATTTTATTTGTAATAGAGAGTTTTGTTGTTCTTTAAAGAATACCAATAGTATGACCAAGCCCAACAAATTATTTTACAAACCTATTCTATAAACACTAAAACTGAACAAAAAAAGAAAACTACGAAACACAATAATACACACACACACACACACACATATATATATATATATATATATTATATAATAAAAATCACAAATAACTTCTGGACAATGTTGAAGTCTAACATAAAGGGAGAAAAAATCCAAACTAATAGTTGAATAATCATAAAAATCTTCAATGCTTACTTGCATATTATTGAGAGAAACTAAAAATTACCAATATCCACATATTGACATTCGATATTCCCATGCACGAAAGTTCAAATATGCCATTCTAGACATTTAAGACTGACAATCCTGAAAAAACAACAAAGAATCAGAAAGGGTGATTTTTTCCTTTACGAAAAATAATGCCATGAAACAAAAGCCAAAAGTTTTTACCTGGCAAAGTCACCAAATTTTAGCTGTAGCTAGCCCACCACTGCAGCAAACTTGGGAGTTAACAAAGAAGTCCCAGCTATTCTGTAACACCAAGCTCCCTCAGTGTTTCAATTGCTTCCGCAACAGCACCTGAAAGAGATTTCCTTAGTGACCAAATTGACACAAAGAGAACATCTACGTACCCACGCATGTACACACACACGAAAGACTATAGAACATCCTCAATGTCACACCAAGCTTTTACACCACATCTCCCATACACATTGGCACCAAATTTTGAAGATGGCTAAAAGAGGAGTCAACTTGAACTATATTGCCAAGGTGTGATGATGTGCAAAAGGAGAAAAGACCAGAATTTATCCCCAATATCAGTATAATCAACAAAAAGAACCGCTCTCAAGCCTAGAAATTATCTTCCACCGAGTCAAGTTATCAGTAATAAAGTTAATGTCAACAAATACAAGATGCATATAATCTCCCATATTTCTCAACCATAAGGAAAAGAAAAAAAAAAAGAACAACTTAACATATAAAAGACACGACAGTTTCCAAGTGAAGGTTAACATACGCACTTTAGTGAGAGGTGCCTTGTTTCATAACCATGTCCTACAATTAACTCCACTTCACTTCCTACAGGTCCCCTACGAATTCATTCCCAGCTAACG
Organism: Misopates orontium; assembly: GCA_946800315.1. Lineage (NCBI taxonomy): Eukaryota > Viridiplantae > Streptophyta > Magnoliopsida > Lamiales > Plantaginaceae > Misopates > Misopates orontium. The sequence continues at coordinate 5,388,079 of OX326947.1, forward strand.
GACACCATTAATATTAGAAACAAGTGTTAGACAACTGACAATGTGAAATTTGATAAAAGAGGAATTACCAACTACCAACTGTTTCGAGGAAAATAAACAGAAGATAGAAAATGTACCTGCTGGGGGTGTCCTCCGAAAAACCTGCTCCAGTTTCCCATTCTTCAAAAGTTTGATAGGTTGTTTCTCTAGTTTCAATTTCTTAGTGGAAGCATTGTGAGACCACAAATTAGATGAAGATTTTTCTTCTCAGCCTTTGAGAAACTGAAAGACAATAGAGCAAAATTTACCTATAATGTTCTACTGTCAATCTCGAAAGTTTTATTGTGACAAAAAGGCTATTATTATTTCTAACATTTAAAGCTAAACTTTGAAAGGTTTGGATCATTCTCTTCTTTGAGTACTTAAATTTAACAAAACCTGCAGCACGAGGCCATAAAATTTGTGCTTTCTTCCTACGTCATTCATCAGTAATTTTTGAAAATAGCCAAATATATATCCTACAATAGTTATATAATATGTCTACGGTACATGCTGGAATACTCATTCCGCCTTGAGCTTAAGGGAGCTTTTGTTCTTCAAAAAGACCTCACCTTTGGAGAAATTTAGACTTGTAACTAAAATAGAACTTACAAAAAGATAAAAGGAATACATAACTATGCAAGAAACTTTAGGAGCATGTAGGTACCGCTTGTAGAATCCTGTCAGATGTGTTGCCTTCCAATAGCCTTAGACCAGCAGTAGCCTGGATTTACACACACTTCGTTAAGTTTGAAGGGAACCCTTATTCCAAAGATGCTCAAAGTTCCGTACCCAACTTTGACTGGTGTGTTTTGTCTCAACTCTAGGGGAATTATAGCTTCTGCACTTTTAAGTAGGCCAGACAGAGAATCCGCGGCAGCCTCAGGATCCTTTGCATATCCACTCAGACCTGGTTTTCTCTACAAGATCAAAGTCAACATCGACGAGCAGAGAATATAGACCCCGAGAATCATAGCAAATAACTGAAAAAGAAAGAGAGTTATTGGCACCTGTATAAAAAGCTCAAGATCATTGCCCAAGGGAACAAGATCCAGACTTAGATTGAAGCAGGAGACATGAACCCTACTTCCGGAGCTGCCTGCGTCGAAGATGAGTAAACATAATACTATAAAAATTGCAAAGAATTGTACACAAGAAGAGTCCTCCAGGCAGTTTTGCCACACCGGAAATCCACAGTACAATTACTCGAATCCAACGGCATTTGCTAAGAACCACCCGTATATATATAACTTGAACATCATAATGTGATAAATTAAATTTAGGGCAAGAGTGTCAGAAAATCATCAAAGACTCGCAACTGAAAGCGATCGAAACGGCAAAATTAGGTTTGAATGAGCAATTCAAATCACAACTATAATCAAGCAAATCGAAGAGAACACATACTATAAAAAAAGTTCAAAGAATTGTACCGAAGAAGAGTTCTCCGCGCCACACCAGAAAACCGCCTCGTATATACAGAATTGACCCAATCGGATAGTTAACGGAGGATGAGGTTTAGTTCCAGTAATTGCACGAATTAATTACAACTGTCCAAAATAGATATATTGGTGTGTTTGGAGTTTGGACTAGTTGCGTTGCTTTTCCAAAATTAGACATGTCACTGTGTTTGGATGGACCGACTAATTGAAAATTGCCTATTTTGGAAAGTGTTCCTCTTTACACGGGGTCTACAAATAATAATGAATTTATAGTAATATAATTCTTACATATTTACTATAATTGATTTAGATCATTTAACATCAGTCAGAATAAAGCATGTATGACTAAGCAAACTAGTCACTTTTAAAGTACTTTCATCATAAGCAAATAAAAACGTGTATAGTATCTTAAATGCGTAGCTTTACTTCCTTTTATTTTATTTTAGTTTTGTTTATTTATGTAATAAAATTAGTTTTGAATGAGTATTTAATCTGGTAAATCAGGATAGCTCTGTGATTTTTCAGAAAACTTTTTGAAAATAATATAAAGATAACGAGTACTGCTGTAATATTCGTCGCCTATCACATGCATAGTAATTGGTGTCTCGCATATTATGCTGCAAAAATATTATATCTTATCATGAAATGTATTGTTACCATAATCAGGTAATGGATCAGTGAAACATGGCCCTTGATTATCCCCTTACCTGAGTTCATTTACCAATGCAGACCCTCTTAAATTCCCATAAAGATTAGCTTCAACGTTCTTTCTCAATAGCTTCAGTCAAAGGTTGGCAGTAGGAAATGCTAAAGCATGGTTATAAGTTTGAGCATATACCTGGTCTTGACAAGATTCATTATGTACAAAGTTATATGAAGTCAAAGACGACTGTATTACAACACAAGAATTAGAAAGACTCAATTCTAATTATAAGCTAACATTGAAATATGCGAGTCGAATCTAGAACTAAAAAACAAAAAAACATAAACACGAGGGAAAAAACACAAGCCAAAACATCCAAATACCAATATCAGTTTCTCGTTTTAACATGGAATCAGATGTTTTTACCTTGAACAAGACACATTTCATATGTATACACATGATAGCGGAAATTTGTCAAACAGATTATAGTCACAAAATCTAGAGATCGTTTTATCGCATCAAAATTCAAAATTGACAATTACAGACTTGCAGTCAATATTCAAAGCATCAAGCCGAAATTAATCAAATAACAACAAATTCGAAATCCGAGAACAAGATTCCAAATGAAGCAAATTGAAACTCTATCAAGCAACCTCAAAGTACATACCTCATCCTCGAACTCCATGAAATCAACTTCTAGTTCAGAAAGCAGATTTTGAGGTTCCTCTCCCTCTCCACGTGATTCATCTGCTCATTCATCGACAAAATTAATTCAAAAATAGCAACAAAATCGGTCAAATGTACACTTCTAACACATTAACTAAAGACCTCACCATCAGAAATTAACAAGGACAAGAACACATTTTCGTCCTTCTTCAGATGCTGTGGATATTTGGCATCTTCTTCGAAATCAGTTTCACCTTGGTCACCAATCACAGCAGTATCTGCATCAATTAATGCAAAAGACTGTCAGAATCATTCATAACTACAGGTACTGCAGCATCCTAACTAAGATTGATCCAATATCCAAACCAAGAATCTCACCACCCTAGGTTTGAACCAGCAGGCTCCCAAAACATTTGGCGCGTTGCCGGAATAATAATGATATTTAATTCCAAAATTATCGTACACTACCCCTGAATAATCTGTAAAAACATCTTTGTTTTGAAAACGCGACCTTTCCAAAACTGCTAATTGCCCGAAAAATAGAACTCATTAGTAAATATAACGGGGACAGATAGTAAGGGGTGATTTGCAGTATTTAGATAATTCTGCCATATGTACAAACAAACATATACACAGACAGCAACTTTTAGAAGTATATACCAACAAACATATAGTCGAGCCTAATCGATACACTTTCACAAAAAAACGATAAACCCTAATGTACAACTTATTCAACAAACAACAATTGACGACAAGTAATTTACTTAACATTCAATACAAATCAATATTCAAATCGCAGAGTATCATTGTGCCCTAATTCACAATTCAGATTATTTTGCAACACAAAGAGAGATCCACATGTAATCGAAAACAAATTTAAAACAAGAAATCCAAGTCCGTTCTCTAAAATTAGGGCAAATCACAAATTAAAGAAAGAATCTGAAACCCTAATTCTTAAATTGAATCGCGATAGATAGATAGATACGTGATTGATTCTGAATTTCTTGGATCGAAACGACTTGCGTTATTATGTAAGAAAAAAGTAGCGAGAATGAATATTAGTCGTCATATATATAATAGTTAAAAGCGCGTTGCCTTATTTATCCGCTAACTCCCAACGGCTATAAAAATCTTTTTTAACAGCTGTAAAATCATCAATTATTATTATTATTATTAGAATAGATAAAAACGTAGAATAATAATAAATAACTAAACCAAAACAATTAATCCTTGTCATTAAAGAAATTATTCCCTTCTTTTAGTTTTAAAACCTCCTAATACTAGCAAATATTTTGTTCCAAGTCTCAAAACTCTTGAATAAAATATCATATCAAAATTTAAACTTCTCATAAACATCAAATAATATTTTTGTCAATTTATTATATATGCATGATAAATTACGTAATATTGATTAGCACACATTCTTTATGATAATGTATGTATGGACAATGACTTTTAGGATAAATTTTGATGGATAAACCACCTATTTCACTATACTAAACTGAGTGAGAAAAATCTAATTAATTAAGACTATGAATTTTAGTCAACCTCTATTTGGTATAAAACGTATGATTCACATTTCTTCCGTTTGATGTGGACGCTCAAGACTGCGCTCAAGACATGGTTATAGCCTTGGCCTCAAGACATGATTCACATTTCTTCCGTTTGATACCTTCGTTTGATACCTGGTTTAATATTTGTGTGAGGATGTCCATGTCGTAAAGATACCTGGTTCAATATTTGTGTTGGTGGTCCTTGACTTTAATCTGAAACAACAATTAACTTTCCCTATTATTTTTGTGTGCTACATCAAGAAAACAGCAGAGCCTTCTCTTGATTTTCCACATATTAAGTTTCGTATATGTTTTGACACTAAACATTCATTTTCAGGATTGAAGAGATTCATTCTGCATGGGGGCTTGGGTGATAAAGCTCTTCAAACAGTGGCTTCATCTAGTGCTTCTGTAATTCCTGCACGATCTTTCAAGATGTGGTTGATTCCTTTGCTGATTATAATTGGTTCTTTGTACTATAAGAGTAGCTAATGGATTCATTATTAGCTTATTTGTAACTCTAAACTAATGATGAATGAATTTGGCAACAGTCACATTCTTCTCTTGTGAATAGAACTATCAGGTCAACTTCCATGCGTTTATTAAGAGTTAAAAAATGTTACATTCATCACTTTATGTTTCTATTATGTATTACAATCGTAACATTTTTATTCGTAATTTTACAATTAAATTTAGTTATAGTAATATTTTGTTTCTTCAATTCTTTTAGCAAGACCTTTAGTTATAGGGGAAGTTTCAACGACTTTTGAATAAGAAGTTTCTGTAACTACCGAAAAATTGAAGGGGTATAACTATAACTACAATATGAATATCTAATTATAGTACAAGTACATTTTAATCAGGTACAGGCTCATCGATAATTATGAGGAACCAAAATAGCAGCAAATATCAGGAGCACATTGCTTTCTCCAACAGGGCCAGCACTTCCTTTATAAGAAGTTTCTGTAACTGCACAAAACTTTAAAGAGTATAATTACAATAATCATTTAAATATGAAAACCCAATTCTTGTGCAAGTACATTTTAATCTTGCAGTACCACCGCAGTGTGTAAATCTAATTATAATACAAGTACAATTTTGATCAGGTTCAGGTTCATATATAATTATGAGGAACCAAAATAGCAGCAAATATCAGGAGCACATTGCTTTCTCCAATACTTCCTGCAACTCCCCGCTCTTGTACGCATCTGAAAAAATTTCACAACTCGTTAGACTTTACATGAGAACCTGAACTACTTTTTGCCACGGCTAGTCCCAACTCTCCATCCAAAACATTTTTAGTTCTTTCATGACTGTATAACCAAACAAATTTCACAAACTTAAGTAGTTCATTCTTTAGCCACCTCTCATCAAGTACTACTACTACAGTTTAGATGCTGCACAGGTATACCTCAAAGGCTCTGTGCAAAGAGAAAGAGTGCCGAACATGGAGGATTTGAGCATACCTACACCTTTACATTTAGAGTTTCCTATTTTCATTCTTCAAGGTTTTGCTCTGTCCATTCAATTATTGACGGGAATGGACTCCACAAAACTGTCGATCTGACATACCTAGTACTTTCCATGTCTGTTGAGAAGAACCTAATCGCAATCTTAGATCACAGGGGATGATAGGGGTAACATATAGCCTTCACATATTTAGCAAAACTCATCAGTAGTAAGAAAACATTTAGTTTCCTTCACAAAATGAAAACGTGACCATGTTCAATTAAATTTAATTGGTGAATAAAAATGTGATCTAGAGTCAAATATTACCTCAAATAGTTTAGACATACGAGAATAACAATAATTCTACTTCAGTAATTCAATGAGAAAGATGGATGGAATATACTAACCAACAGTGATGTCGCAACCGCCAAAGAATTCGCCATCGATGTACAATTGCGGAAAAGTCGGCCATCTGGAATACTCCTTCAACCCCTGACGCAGCATTTCATTTTCCAAAATATTTATCGTTTCAAAAGGCACATTCAGGGATTTCAGTATCGACACAACAGTGTTTGAAAATCCACACTGAGGGAAGTCCTTAGTTCCTTTCATGAAGAGGACCACCTTCTGCGATGTAACAACTTTATCCAAGGTAGTCTTGAGCTCTGGAGCCAAAGCTGCAATAAGGATGAATATAAGTAAACAAGTTAAATGTGATACATCACCAGCTAATATCCAACATTAATTCAAGGTCATTCCAATCATCAAAAGTTGAGAAAGAAAACCTGCTTGGAACTTGGTCACGCTGTGATGCATGTTTACAGTTAAAATCACTCAATAACCTCGATCAAAATATGAAAGTTGTTATTCAAAATACACCAATGGCCTAAGATACCTTGACATTTGTCATAATATTTAGACCAAAAAAATAGAGCTTAATTTGATGAAAATATCAATGTGTACAATCAATACTATATCATTTCAAATAAAGTTTGCCAAAGGACAGTTGGATTTTAAATATTACAAAGAAAACAGGATTTGTAATGGATCCTTGAGCATGATTTGCAAGTTCTGAAATTTTTACTGTTGTCAAATGTTTTATTTTTTCCATGTACAAGAATAGACGGATGTATACAATTCATTTACTCTAAATTGTGCCACGTCAATTATGCTTCGGCCTTACGAAACTCCAATGAATTTATGGCACTCCCATTGTCTGATGCTGATATGTCATATAAGTTCTGCAACAGGTAATAAACATTATACTATTGCTCCCAGGAGAACGTAGAACTCACACTGAAATGCAATGCTAAATCACTCATAACACGCTGATTCGAGAAAGTGGTCAAAGTGATGGAAGATACTATTTCGACTATTCATTCTCGAGACGATTTGGTTGGATTAGACAATGCAGGACTTTTGTAAGTCAATCTAACTAGTGTGGCATACAGAGAAATCTGCATTACGTTAAGAAAATCAATCTATAAAGAGCTTATAACAACAGGCAAATTGACAACTGAAATCAAATCTATAAACAGTACACGCCACAGAAATCAATCAAAACGAATACTTCACCACGAATCGAATTCGGATTCGAACAAAATATGCAATAATTGACGATTGAAATTACTTTAAACAGAAATCAGAATTTCATAGCACAGGAACAAAAACAATTTACACACCTGCAAAACATCGAACCGATCTAGGGCTAGAACCAACTCTCAACGAAGAAATAGCAGCGGTTTTTGTAGCATTAGTGTCACAATTACGATATCGCCGATGGAATTGGGGCCCGCAAACGCGAGGAACCCTAGGCATCATCGCCGCTGCAGGCGGTGCCGCCGTTAACTGCAAATTGAAGATCATCGCGACAATAAATTTGGATAATCAACAAGGAGAATGAAGAAATTCACCGATCACGATGATTGATTCAAAGAATTGATTAGGGTTTGACGAATTGGGTGAAAATTCTAGGGCTTTTGACTAGGGTTTTGATTTTGGGTGAGAAAATCAAGGCCACGGTGCGTATACTTGTCTATATCAAGTCTTTTTCTCATCTATTATTATTTACATGTGATAATAGCGCTAATATTACATAGGCACGCGAGTACCGCGTGTAAAAGTTGTAAGTTTGTTCAAGGAATATTATTTCAATTGTAACGTACACATTTTATGTTATAAATAAAAAAATCTCACTTCAAAATCATTTCTTTTATTAATTAATTATCAAAAATTAATGACTAACTATGTAATTGTTCACGTGAAAGTATTTCGTCTGGTTGATACCTCATGCATATAATATCGAGGTAATTGCCAAGCTACGCACGTGTTATTCTTAATTGACGAATAACTCCTTGTACTCTTTTATTAACAAAAATCTCTGCAAAATTCAAAATAAATAATAAAAGAATCATGCATAAAAAGATATAACGCTCTATAGAAAAATTAAAAGAAAAAAGTCAAAAGTAAAATAGTTTTTCTGGTTCTGTACTCTTTTTTGAGTTTCCAATATCGTATTAAAATATATGACTTCAATATTTAAATAAGTACTATATTACAAAATAACAAAAGCATGACGTGTTCATTTAATTAATATAACTCAACAAAAGAATAAAAAAATATAGGATGAATTCATGTGAAAAACGAGTAACCTTAATTGAGTCTATATGTGTAAAATATCGGACTTTTAAAACATTTCGTTATAATATAAATTAAGTACTAATTAAACTTCAACAATATTTAAACTTTGCGCCACTAAATAGTTATAATTAATTTCTTATTCTAGTCCTACTTTCTAGTACCTGGTAAAATGAAGAGAATAGTTATAATGATTGACGTTTTTATTGTAACTTTATGACGTAGAGCAACTACTAGTTTGAGAAATTGAAATACTTTTTGTGGATCCTTTTTTACATAATCGCCATTCACCTTTGAGATTGATACACTTTATGAGATACCATGTAAGGGTTTAACATATAAAGAGGAGTACTTTGGGTAAAATTACGGTCAACATTAAATGGACAAGTAGCAATTCAATTTATTGTAAACTAAATTATTCTATCGAGTATCAAATTGCTCTTCATGAAAGTTAAATTTGAGATCGGGGGCAATAATTTCTGACTTCTAAACTAGACTACCCTTCCCCACTTGCTCTACTCCACCTTTAAATACCTTTAATAAGTTTTAGAGGGGTTTGAAACTTTTTAAACAGAGCAAGAAGTTTCTATACATAATTACATAAGACTATAATTATCCCTTTAAATTCTTCAGATCTCCTAATACACGTACATTTTAACCTTACAGTATCACAACATGAAATGAGCAAAGACAAAAGAGATCTCGAGAGTCATATTCAAAACTCCTAGACAGAGACTAGAGGGTTATCACGTCTTGAAATTGTACGACAAATCAAATTGGACTTAAAAGGACATAACATATCCACAATTCGTGCTTATCGTTACGCTGATAGATGAATTCAATTTTCTCCGAGTTTCTTCACCTAACACATGTCGGAACCATTTACGCATTTATAGATTTCAGAACCAACAAGGCATATCCTTTTTGACTCGGCATGTACTCAAACAGTGGGTGTCAGATTTGCTACAATCTAATGAATTAAAGAGACTCCCTAGCAATAAATAATTTCCACAACTTGCAAGTCAACAGCAAACGATTGAAGTGTTACGGTTAATGAATTTTCGCTTTATGTGCAAGGTAGTTATATATCTAAATTGAAAAATTATATTTATTTTGTAAATAATTTCTAATTAGGGGTACAACTACAAACAGTCGGTAACATTAAATTGCATGTTAAATTATGAATTGTACATGCATGTCTAGCTATACACGAGAACCATCCGGAAGATGTATAACTTGATAATTCTAATAATTAGAATTTCACCATATATATACTTATAAAAAAAATTACCATATAATAATTCAAACGACATATAAATCTGCTAATGCCTTTGAATTATAATTTTAACCCGTGAATAATAGCCGACTAATAAAATTATATGCATGCACCATTCTTCATGACGCGTATATCTGTTTAATGCTAACAATCACACGGCGCAGATGCAAACAGCACCAGACTATGCTGCATGCGTGCATAGGCATTGGTTGAAGTCATATAGTCTCATATTGATTTCTGTCCTTTCAAATAATAAAATATGTTTAATAGCTTATGTATTAACTAGAACAAACACGTCGGTATAGATTTTTCCGCGGGACAATCAAATATAGATTGTGCTGCATGTGCATGCCTTAATTTGGATAATTAATAATGAACAACCAAGCAAAAAATATCATATTTGCCTTCGATCGGAGTGGAGAAGCTCAGCTCGTTTATTATTGGCAGCGAAAGCACACAGAAAAGACGAATAAACAAAATTAGGAGATCTGTTTACAAAATTTATTCAGTATAATTAGAAATTAAACTACTTTCAAGAACTTAATTACCACAAAATTAAGTACCTAAGGAAAAACATTATCAGATAATAATAAAATGGGAAGTACCAATCACGACGAGGGTCGCTCTCCAACAAGGAAATATAATTTAAAAATTTGCGGGAGATATATTACGAAAAACAAAAGACTATCAAAAATAGAACAAACGTATATGAATAAATTTTCATCTATGTAATAATATGTAAGGTAAGACTTTGGAGAAAATGCATAAAACCCCCTTGTGGTTTTGAAAACCTGCACCCTGCACAGAATCCCCTCGTGGTTTCAAAAACTCTGCACAAAATCTTTAATCCGTTAAACTCCGTCAGAGAGTGGCAACCACTCGCTCTATGTGAGAGTGGGTTTAACTATTGTGTACTTTTTCGAACTAAAAAGTCTATTTCACCCTTAAAAACTGAAAACATGAAACCCCCTTGTGGTTTGACAACCTGCACGAAATCCCCCTGCGATTTGAAAACCCTACACAAAATCTCCCTGTGGTTTGAAAACCCTGCATAAAATCCTTGTTTTTTATTTTTTAACATCCAGATTTTTTTTAAAAAGAAGTTAAAAATAAATAAGGGCAATTTAGTCATTCTTAAATAAAACTAACAGAGTTATGTTAAATTTAACGGAAGGGAATGTGTGCAGAGTTTTTGAAACCACAAAGGGGATTTTAAGTAGTTTTCAAACCACAAGGAGGATTTTGTGCAGGTTTTTCAAACCACAGAGGGTTTTAGGTTGATAGCCCGTAAGAATTTGTTTGTTTGATAGTTTATTTCCAATAACTATGTAGTAGTAGTAGTACTAGTTGTATGATTTTATCCACAATATAAATCTAATGATTGCATAACAATAGCAATCTTATTTCAAAAAGGACAAAATTTGTCTGATGATGCAGCTTAGCTGATCAATATAAAGTGGACTTTGGACACATTAAAGACGTTCTTTCCTTTCAACTCTTGCTCATTAAAAACAATGTCGACATCCAACAGCCAACCAAATTACGGACCTACCCTACTTATTGTATAGCAGAATTTTCTTACTCCTTTAATCCTTCACGACTCCTAATATTTGTCTATAAATATAGAGAATGGACTGAGTAAACATTATCATCCAAGTTTAACACATATCAAACATACTAGTACTAAAGTTTAAATAGCTGAAAACGAGTGATCATTGAGAAAATGGGTACCAAAGCACTTCTGTTGATTGGCATTTTGCTAGCTGTTGTCTTGCTCATTTCATCGGAAGTTGCGGCTAGGGAGTTGGCTGAGAATTCCAACACCGTTGACACGTGTAAGACTTTTGCTTATGAATGCATGCATATATATAATTGGTGTTGTAGACTAATGAATTCGTCTTAAAGTTTCATGCATGCAAGAAAGTTTTGAAATAGTATAATTGCTTGTGTTGTTTTTGCTACTAAAGTAAAAATGAACTAATGTTCCGAGTTACCTATGTAATATGTACTTTCTTCGTAAACTGATATATACTGCAGTCAAAATATTCAACATTTTATAACATACTCTAAATGCTAACATTTCTTGAATTATTCTTATTATATATGCATATGCTAAATTTTTGTCTCATCTATAAGCTCAAATGGTAGAAAGAATTGTATTTTTGAATTTATATGCATAATACTATCCACAGCATGCTAATGTGTAGCAAAATCATCGTAAGAAGTGTTATTTACTAATTAAGATATACTCTTCAACTCGTTCCATTACGTGTAATACGTAATTAAATTGTTGTGCATTAATATAATATACCATGTCATATTTTTCCATAAGTTTGGTGGTTGTGAGATTCGTACTCGTGATCTTGTTTTTTAGCCTAATATCTAACAATTAACGTGTTGAATAACAGTCTAAGCTCTCATACAACTTTGGACTACACTACGATCTATCAACATTAATTGTCATTTATTCATTTATATATATTCTCGCAGCAAAGGAAACTGAGAACAAAAACGACGCCACCGTCCGCGATGCAAAATATCCCGGTGGTGGCTACAATGGAGGGTATAACGGTGGTGGCTACAACGGTGGAGGAGGTAACTACGGTGGCGGCTACAATGGTGGTGGACGCGGTGGCGGCTACAATGGCGGTGGACGCGGTGGTGGTTATAATGGTGGTGGACGCGGTGGCGGCTACAATGGTGGAGGATATCCTGGACGTGGTGGAGGAGGAGGTAACTATGGTGGTGGTGGACGTGGAGGAGGGTACTGCCGTTACGGGTGCTGCGGGCGCGGTGGCGGCTACAACAGAGGTGGCTGCCGTTGCTGCAGTTTTGCTGGGGAGAAGGTTGATGCTGCTAAACCTTAAAACGTACAAACTCATGAGTATTGTACGAATTAGGGGCTGTTTAATTTACTGCATTACAATCAAGCGATGGGTGAATTTTTGTTCATCCATGCATATATAAGCTCCTAAATTATAGCGTGATAGTGTGAAAATTATTAAAATAAATAAAGTGTGATAGTTTGATACTGTCGTGTTTGAAATATATCGAATTTTTGTTTATGTCATGTTGGTGTTGAAAGCTAAAGTTTATGAAATTAATATAATAAGCTTCCCCTTAAAAGTAATCGTGTTCTGTACCAACTACCAAGTACGTTGAGCATATTAATTTGCACTGCAGTGCCAACCTAAGACCTCGTAGGTGTAGTGTACGTGAAATCCATGAACAAGCAAAGAAACTAATGAGCTTTTTTTTTTTTTTTTTTATTGTAAATAAAAGGCATTATCGTAGTAAAGAGCAAAAGATAGAAAAAAAATGGCATTGGGAATCAAAGATTTAATATTAATAGTGAAGAAAAGTTAGCCTTGAAATTAGAAGACTCGGGAACTGTTTAGTTTTAATTTCGTCACCTTAATTACATGTTTTTGCTATCCATGAAGAAATAATTTAAAGGAGTACGATATTGAAAATTGAATATGATATATGATCAATACCATATATTATGTGAGAAATGTATCTTTCATGGAAGAATAATCAAAGCGAAAATATTGTGGGGATCAACTATAGGAAGCGTTATGATTTATACAAGTGATAGTAATTATAATAGTCAGGTAAAACAAATTACACCTGAAGTATGTGTAAATATTTACACATAACCCGACAAGTTTGAAAATTACACAAATTATCCACAACTAACTGCCCTTGACGAGGTTTTCTGAAAGCTACATATTACACATCAAAGGTGTTTGTGAAGTTTTCTCAAATATAGTACCCCGTGGTATGTAACTCATACTTTAAGAAAACTTTCTGAAATAGTATTTTTATTAATATACCTTAACCTACTTCATTATTTTATAACTTTCCTAATCGCATCATGAAGTTTAGCATTTTTTTTTTTTTTTTTTGAGTTTTGATAGTTGAACAATGAATTTATTACTTTCTTTTATATACCAACATCAACTTTCATTGTTTTTATAACTTTCCAATTCTCATATGTTCAAAAGATATATAAAAAAGGTAGTACTCCAATGTATATATAAAAAAGGATATACATAATCTAATTTGGAATTCGATCTCGAGTTTGAGACGAGTAAAATGGTTTCGTTTATTTTTCTTCAACTTATTTATGTTTGGATTTTCGAGTAAAAATAGCAAAAGAAGTATTTGTATTGACCTTTTAACTAGTGAACTACGGAAAAATCTTCGTTTCCTTAAAATAACTAGTGACAAAATAATAGTTCCAACTTCCAACTAACCCAAAAAATGCATATACACACACATCCGTATATAAATGAATATAAAATACACAAACATTTTTACATTTTCATATAAATTAGTTTATAAACAATATTAAGTATTAACTCTCGCAATTCATCCAATTACACTACAAACAAAAAATATTAATATATTTCGTTTGGTACACATTATTATGCAAGTCGGTTTGGATCCGAACCAAAACCCACTCGGATGGTTTGACAAAAAAAAAAACCCACTCGGATACATTGATCGCTTCGTTTCGGATTCGTCTCAGGTACAGCAGAGGCACAACAGCCCCCTAACACGAATGTGCGGGGCCCACGAAGGCCCCACGTAAATGGGGCCCACATGTTTGTGTTAGGGGCTGTTGTGCCCCTGCTGTACCTAAGACTAACCCTTCGTTTCGATTGTCGAATTAGAAGTAAAAACAGAGTGTTATTTTCTTCTCCTCATTAACATAAACTGAAAACCCCTCAACTAAAAGCTTCAAAATGGCGCCCAAAGTTCTCATGGTAATACAATTATATATATCATATATATTTATGCAATTTATGAATAAAAAATTGGATGAAAATTAATCCGTTGAATTCGTTTATGGATTCAGGTTGCAGAGAAGCCAAGCATTGCTCAATCAATCGCTTCAGTTCTCTCCGCTGGTCGAGTATGCCCTTTCTCTCTCTTCATCGTTCCTTTTCAATTGAAATTAGGGTTTCTGGCATTTCACGGTTACTGCTATTTCTGTTGATTATTGAAGTCTTTAAATGATTTTGCGCCCGTTTTGATTTAAAATTGTGAAGTTGACATCGTAGATGTTAACTAATTTTGTATTGAAATCGTAATTGGTGTTTAACGAGTTTTGTCCTTCAAGAACACAAAGTATATGCGAATTTGGGGATGAGTGAATTGAGAATTTTAAGTTAACAGTGAAATTTGTAAACATGCTTCTGTTTGCGTTAATATTATCGTGAATGATTTGTTGACAGACTGCGTTATTAGGTCGAAAGTTCCATATCAATTGGTGTTACGTAGTTGAGTTTACTGAATATTTATCTTTAAGTGAAGAAAGGTTCGTTTCGTCGCAGATGTCCACCCGAAGGGGTAGTACGGAGGTCCACGAGTTTGACGGGAAGTTTTTGGGATCCCCTGCTCATTATAAAGTGACATCAGTGATTGGCCATGTTTTCAGGTTGGCAAGTTCTTGACTAAGAGGATTTCCTCGTGATATTTTATTCTGTTCAATAAGAGAGATCATAATACGTATATTTAGCTGATATGTTTTTTGAGTTACTGAGCTTAAGATTACCATCTGATGATTGACGCGATATGTGCTAAAAGGTTTTCCATATTATAGACAGTACAATTACTTCATGCTTTCATCATGCTGCTTGCATTTGTATTCCTGTCCTCTCCATTATGATTATTCACTCTCAGACGCCAGACCTCTCTAATGCCAAATCCCAATCGAAACATGTGCTATGTAGTACTATATAATTTCGCATATCACTTTCAATTGAATAAAGTCTCGCAAATTTATTATGAATCATGATTGCAGCTAGTTGAGATATTATGTTTTTATTTCGAAAGATAATTTTGCACCTTGTTTACTTCATAGGATCTATTGCTTTTCTCTAAATTTATTGTTTATCGTTAGTGGTAACTTCCTTTGTCTGGCAATTTTATGTTTCGATTTGATTCATAAATGATACTTAATTGGATTGTTGCTCTTGAAGAAGATAACAAGAACAACTTATTCTGTACTTCAATTGATTGAATCAATTTCTGTTTAGTACGGATTTTCCAGCACGTTATCAAGATTGGAATGCTACAAACCCTCTGGATCTCTTTGATGCACAGATTGTTAAATCAGAGTCAAACCCAAAGGTATAGAATCTTCATTTCCTAGCTTTACCATGTCCATGTACAGATGTTTAATAGCTCTTAAGATTGTAACATAAAACCTCATTGGTCAATCTGCATGGACGAAATTGACACATATAATATCACTATTATAGCCATATGTCCAAATGTGGTTTCTCCACTTATCGACCTATTTGTATGTCATTAATCCCGATTGCTGCTTCTTGGCTGATGAGGTCTTGCTACCTTCACTTAATTTGCATGTGTAACCCTTTTTACATGGCTTGTAGGAGACTACCATGTGTGCAGCAGGTTAGCTCTACCTAAAATTGTCCAATTATCTCTCAAGTATGAGATACAGCTGTAATTGTACCTAGTTCCTTCAAGTGTCGCATAGCTACGAATTGGTTTTCTTGGCCACGAGGTGGAAAGAATAATTTCATAAGCTAATTAAATTATTCCCACTTGTTTAATTAGAAGGTAAGTACAATGAATATTGCATATAAACAGATCCTACGGAGCCCTAAAGCTCGCTTTATCTTCTCTTCTTACCTTTTGTTTTTTAGATTATGACTTTCCGCAATGATATGTCAGAATATTTGTTTCTTTACACATATTAGTATTAACTTGTTGAGGATACAATTGCTAACACGTGGCTGGAGAAAGGCCCATATTTGTAGGCATTTAAGCCAAGAAGCTCGTGGTTGCACACATTTAGTGTTGTGGTTGGATTGTGATCGTGAAGGTGAAAATATATGTTTTGAAGGTATGTTTCTCATCGCTAAGCTCTTATTGCTTTTCTTTTGATCTGGAGCACAAGTACAGGCTTTATGGGAGTGATAGAGTCCTTTGAGAAGAGCTGTTAAGGCTGATAGAGATAAACAAGCATAAGAGAAACTATTATTTTTCACTATATTATCATCTGGAAACCATTGGGCAACAAGAACCTAGTTTTCTTGGAGTGTTGTTATAATAGTATAACAGTTTGCTGGGCTTAATTATATCTACATTACTCTGCTTGGTTGTTTAGACCTATGCACTGTAATCATTAGATCAGAAATACTACGGAGATCTTAGTTACCTCCTATATATCTGTTAATTAAAATCTTAGAGAGTGACTACGTATGGGTTTAGCACTTATCGAAGAGAAGATGCGAGAAAATCGCTTACAATGGTTCAGCCATGTGACACGTAGACTGACAGATGGACACGTACGTCATCTTGAATTCTTGATCTAGGGCGAACATATAGAGCGCTAGGACAACTGAAGAAAACACGGCTGGAGGTTACAGATAACGATATAAACATCAGAAGACTAAATGAAGGGGCTCTACTCAATCAAATCAAGTGCGGAAAAGAATTCATGTGTTCAACTCGATAAGATTCTAGTCTGGTTCATATAACCTACCAACTCAGTTAATTGAGATTAATGGCTGGTGGTTGTTTTTGGAGTGACTATATACATAAACTCTGTACATAATTGCCACTAGCAATTATCAATAAAGTTCACGGTTCTGGTCCCGATGTACTTTTTGTGCTAGCTTGTTATATTTTGGACGCTTTCTGATATATGCTTCATTTGTGAATAATAAGCTATTGCTAAAGCCACCTTTTAAGTTTGAGTGTTGTCCTCAGCTATTAGTTTGTAAAGCACTGCTTTCTCTTATCCCTAATATTCATTCGTTTTCAGTTATTGAAAGCACGGGATTCCTGTCAAAAGATGGCAAAAAGGTCCATCGTGCTCGATTTTCATCTGTAACAGAGAAGGATATTTCGAAAGCTATGGATAGCCTCGTTGAACCCAACAAGAATGAGGCAATGGCTGTGGACGCTCGCCAAGAAATAGATTTGAAAGTTGGAGTTGCCTTCACTCGGTTTCAGACAAGCTATTTCAATGGGAAATATGGAAACCTTGATTCAAGAGTTATCTCGTCAGTTCTCTTCTTGTTGAGCTAATTTTTATTATTGTTGTTTTTATTTTTTTATGTCAAAAAGTGCAATTGTGCCAAAACTACCATGCTTATTTGCTCTTTTATCTGCTACAATGTTGGAAGTCAGACCTGACCGGATTTATTCTATGAATCTCTTCTTTGGTTATTACCAACCTAGATGAGTGCTTTATCCTTTTTAGTATAAATTATTTCTGTTTTACTCTCGAATTTGTCCTGTTGCATCTTAACTTAGATTAGAAAAGAAACCACCTATTCTATTGACTGCGGTGGGTCTTATTGCTATTGGTGTTCTAAACATAACTCTGTAAGAAGTGTTCGGGGAAGGAACTTTATTAGAAACTTATTAAGAGTTAATTAGTCAAGTTTGTGTATATTTGATATGCATAATGAAAATTAGAGTGATGCTGGAAACCAGTTCTTGTTGTCTTCAAGTTTCTACTCATATTTGTTCAACTTATATAGCAGTACCTGTTACTGTTAGGGTGATCCATTTTTTTTAGTTTCTCATTAACCGGGAACTCGCTTTTACTTGCAGCAGAGCTGTCATGTGACTATCATGTGGCAGCATAAATTATTATTTTAAGAACTTTCAGTGACTATCTTAATTCTATTTTCAGTTATGGGCCCTGTCAAACTCCAACACTTGGCTTTTGCGTGCAAAGACACCTACAAATTACTACTTTTAAGCCAGAAAAATTCTGGGCCTTGCATCCTTATGTAATACACAATGGCTATGAACTCAAATTAGAGTGGGAGCGCCATAGGTTATTTGACTCAAATGTAAGATTGTCTATCTTGATGCTTTCTACCTGTTGTATCATATAATGCATTAAATGCTGATATTCCTTGTATGTTTTTCTAACCATAGGTCACTGAAATGTTTCGAAACTTTGTAAGAGAAGATGGAGTGCTTAAAGTTGTCGGTAAATCTGAAAAGCAGGAGTCCAAAGGGCGTCCCGTGGGCCTTAACACAGTGAACCTTTTGAAGGTTAGACGCTCAAAGTGTTTGTTTCCTGACATTATTAGTAGTCTGAATTCTGTTGTTCCCCTGTTCAGAATACTTTAATTACTACTTTTCACTCTATTTTGAATTATGAGATTTAACTCACCTCTAGTGTGACAAATGGTACACAAAATATACTTTGCCAACTTTATGGATGCCATCATTTTCTATCTATCGATATAATTTATATCAAGAGGAGAACAGTGCACTTATTATGTCGTTAGGCTATTCAACCTACCTCCATGAAGCCAAATGTCCAAAAATTAGAATATCTTTTTCTGTCTTGAGTTTACACTTAAAGGAGATGATTTTTATAGTGCAACTAAATTCAATATGTGATAAACTTTATTTGGGGAAAAGCACTGTACAATATATGACGTAACGTCAGAATCTTGCAATAATATTTTCGTTAGTACTGTTGTGACCTTGAGTATTTATATATTAACAAAAAAACAGTTTGTTTCTAGTATTTCCCCTGAAATTGAACCTAGAACTAGTGATTGGAGTATTCAAGTTGAATGGACGCTTCATGTGGTTGGAGATCCAAGATGATAAAACATACATGAAATTCGGTATTGTGCACAGTTTTATGGGTGGCCAGCAAACAAAAAATTATGTATAGTAAAGTCGGAGATGAAGGAGAGAACATAATGTTTATAGATCACAAAGTAAAGATACAGCAAGTTGGATAAACCTTTGCTGATACCGTATTTTATTTTACGCATTGAAAGAAAATTAAACAGAAAAATGGAAGAGCATGGCAAGAAATGTGTTTGTCCATTTGACCCACTTCCATAGAACAAGTGCCCGAAGATAGATCTTTCTTTTTTGAGTTTAAACTTAGGACAATGCCTTCTTGTATGCAAACTAACATAACACGTGATGAAATTATGTGGAGAAAATCACTCAGATGAACCACAAAACATAGGAACATTACAATAGTATTCTGATTCTGAATATATATAAAAGAAGTAGTCTAACAAATTATCATTGTAATAGTGATGTAACTGTATCATAATTGTAAGGTGAGCCACACATCCTCCAAATCTAATGCCTTTCTTTACAATTTTCTTAATCATTTCAAGATTCAGTATCCACATAACTAATTGATAGTATGAGTATTAGGAAGAAGAATGGCCCAATTTTTCTTTCCAATTTCAGATGAACTACCACCCTATTTAATCTGTAAGTGGTTCCCTCCACACCCACCCAAAAAAGGAACTTTGAAAAGGCTACCATTGGTCAGCCTCTAGATAAGAAGAAAAATGACGGTCAGTTTTTTATTGACCTCTTCCCTTACCTTTCCTGAACAATATGAAGCTAAGTAGAAATAAAAGATAGGTGAAAGGGGAATGTTGATCTTGATCATGTGTGACTCATTTCAGGTTGCTTCAAGTGCTCTGGGTTATGGACCTCAGCTGGCTATGCAATTGGCCGAGCGTCTGTACACACAAGGTTTTGTCAGGTTCTTCATTCTTATCAGCATTAATATAGTATGTTTTTTGTCAGCTTTATGCGTTACAATATTTATGAAAAACAAAAATAAAATAACTATATGTTTCATTAAATAAAAAGTAATCGGATACAAAATGCACGCTGATCATGAGCAGAATTTACTTTTTCTAGAGGAATCTCCTTTCTTTAGAGAAGAGCATGGTCTGAGGCTGTATAATGACGAAACGCGATCTATTTGTTTTGATCTTACTACTTGTTAAATCCTAATTGTATGTCATTTACGTTTTTTTTTTTTTTTTTTTTTGCTATTTTAGCTATCCTCGAACAGAAAGCACTGCTTATCCATCTTCATTTGATTACAAGGGCACTCTTGGATTACTGGTCCACAATCCTCTTTTGGGTGGTTATGTGCAGCAGCTTCTGTCTGATGGCTATCATAAGCCAAAATCTGGAACTGATGCAGGAGATCATCCTCCAATAACTCCTATGCGCTCAGCCACTGAGGATATGATAGGTCATGATGCATGGAAAGTTTACCTATACATCTGTCAACATTTTTTGGGAACTCTTTCTCCTGATTGCAAATACACAAGGTAAAAGCTAATACTGAGGCAGCCTTGCAAACTCGAGATCACCCTTAGACACTTCTTAAAGTATCCATCATTGAGACCTTCTAATTACATTGTGATTACACTTTCCACTTTAAGCTGTTTTTAGTTCTAAGTGTGATTGTTGTGTATAAATTGGTTTCTCCATGAAGGATGGTTGGTGGCTGCACTCATAAGTTATTATCAGCTCAATTATTTCATGTTGTTCCAATTCGTGTGAGTTTCACATTTTTGCGTAAATACACAAACGACAGAGTCAAGAGCCATGAAAGAAGTTGTAATTGTGTCCTCATAATGAATATCACATCAACCAGTGGTCTTTGATGGTTTGGAACATTGTCTAAAAGAATCTCATTCTATACTTGAATTCTTTTTGTAGTATTATAATGGCATGATAAATATTTCAACGATGTTTGTTACTTTATGTGTATTTGATACATTCAAATATTCTATGTTGCACATGAGTTAATAGTTTATAATGTGTCATAATTCATTGGAAACTGCTATTTTCATGAATTATTATCTTATCGCTGGAGCAATTTTCTACACTGTTTGATCCAAAAATTTATCCCCAGGGTAAAGATTGAATTTGAAGCAGGTGGAGAATCATTCAACTGTGTTGGACAGCGTGTCACGGTCATGGGATTCACTTCCATTATGCCATGGTTGGCTGTGAAAGAGATAAATATCCCTCAGTTCGTGGAAGGGCAGAAAATTGAATTTTCAAAAATTGAAATATATGAGGTAATTTAACATATAAAAATGTCAACTAGTTATTTGTTTTCTAGAAACATATATTATCCTTAATTTGCGAATTTATTAGTATCTATTTGTGTTATTTCATGTGTATACATGTTGATATCATTGACTATTGCACTGGAAACATGATTGCAAGTCCCTAGACAGAGAACTCTTTCTCAGTATTGTTTCAAACCTATCAAGCACCTTTCAGTTATGATATGATGCAATAATTGCTAGCTGATCCTGATTGTTTCCGAGAATGCCACAAGAGAAATTGCCTATACGTGTATGAGTAAATGCTTATTGTGTAATATAATTTTGTGCATGTCTAAACTGCTTCGTGCTCTGTATAGGCATCAGAAAAATTCATAGGCATGCAATGTGATTGGATTTTTACTTGCAGTCCAGTGTCTGTCAATTTCTTGTGATTCCAATATTTGCTTTGATGGCTTTCAGGGATCTACAGGACCTCCAGATTACCTCACTGAAAGTGAGCTGATCTCATCGATGGAAAAATATGGAATAGGAACTGATGCATCCATTCCTGTGCATATAAACAACATATGTGAACGCAATTATGTACAGGTCCGTTTATTTTTGTGCTTGAAATTCCTTGCATTATTGTTTATTTATATAGTTTGGTGTGATAAGTAAGGCATAATCTTCCTTGTATATTCCAAGTGCAGGTACAAACTGGAAGAAGGTTGGTTCCTACTGCTTTAGGTATCAGCTTAATAAGAGGCTACCAATGTATTGATCCAGATCTGTGCTTGCCTGACATTAGAAGTTTCATTGAGAACCAAATCACCCTAGTAGCTAAAGGTCAAGCAGATCATTATTTAGTTGTGGAGCACGTGATAGAGCAATTCAAAAGGAAGTTTAGTTATTTTGTCAAGCAGGTGAAAGATTTAACTCTATTGCTTTTCTTTTTAAAAGGTTGTAGTGCATAAAATGCGTCTTATCTTAAGTGGATAATATTTTGATTTTTTCCTAATATCACAGACTATATGAGATCGAGAAATATTAGTAATATCTCTTGTAGTCGAAGCCATGAATTATTCATCAAGAATTACTATTTTGTCCTCGTGTTTGACGTTAGCTTTGTATTTTAATTGGCCTTCTGTGTCCGGGGTGGGGGGTTATATTGTGTTATAGTTCAGAGGATTTTATTGCAATAAGGTTGTACTATATATACAGAGAGAGAGAGACATAAAATATTTTCGGAAAAGCAAAGTACTTTGTTTTTATCAACTACCTCGTTATTTTTAGAAATCTGTTTATTTTCACTATGTGAAAGTATGAAATAATTTGATTTAGTTTAACATTTTTTCTCTGTGTTGTAGATAAGAGTTGATATATGTGAAGAAAATAAGTAAGCAAGCTCTTTCTTTTGAAATAATTTTCTTAACAAGTTTCATCTGTACATGAATAGTTCTAAATTATAAGTTCTCAAAGATTTTGCAACAATATACTAAGAATATAGAAAAGCAGTTAAAAACAATTTATGTTTTTTGTTGATAACTTTATCTTAAAAATTAACATATTATAAAAATCAGGATTATTATCTTCTTTTGTTAAATTATGTTCTTAATCAATTTATTTTAATGGGACTGGTGTAGAAGGTAGCTGGGTGGGGCGGGTCTGGAGATGGTGATGTGTGGTTTTTGTTTCAACATTATATTAAATGAAAAAGTCTATCTATTAAGTATATGAGTTGATCCATTTGGTATTTGGTTGCAAGTGTGGCGTATTTCATTAATTTCAACATTTGATCTTTTAAAAGATCGAATAAAGAGCAACAATGTCTCTCTAAATGAAATCTCGTTCCACATCAAAGTTTCTCCTTCCAAATCCATAACTATATGAATCCCATTTCTCATCAACATGATTAAGAAAGCATGTGACTGGGACAAGTGGCTTCTACTCCAATGATTTTGTTGTGCTAGATCACTTGCTTTTCTAGAAAGTTTATTGTTCATGCTTGATGTAGATTGACAACATGGATGCACTATTTGAAGCAGAGTTTTCTCCGCTATCAGATTCTGGACGTATGCTAAGCAAATGTGGAAAATGTTTGCGGTACATGAAGCACATATCTACCCAGCCGTCACGTCTGTACTGTGGGGCATGTGAAGAGATATATTACACTCCACCAAAGGGTACGATCAAGGTAATCACAAATATCATGTGGAGTTCTTATATGGTGATCTATCTTCTAGAGTTGTGAGATAACTGTTTTAGGTTAAGTTCATCCTATTTGGCATTCTTCACTGTAGTTCTAGCATGCCCAGCTTTCCCTACTTTGGTGGTTGTGATAATGTGAATTATTCTGTAAATATCATCAGCCATATCTCCTAAAAACGAACGGTTATTCCAGATACCAATCTTCTTTCCTGGTATATTTTGTCTAGCTAAGATGTGGATTATTTGCATTGCCTGATCGAGGATGAGACTGTAACTTTACAATAGTTATCTTTATATCTAGGTCAGATCTTATCAATAATTTGAATTGTCACAAGTTGCTTTCTCTGCAGTATTAAAAGATCTCGTTAATTAGTAGTTAAAGTCATTATTATGTTCCGTTGTCTAACTAGCTATCTTTTAGATATAGAGTATTGCTCTTTTAAACTAAATGAAATTAATGAAGTTAAGTTGCTTATTTGTTTTCTTTCCAGCTATATAAGGAACTCACCTGCCCTCTCGACAATTTTGAGCTTTTGATCTTCTCTATGCCTGGTCCAGAGGGTAAATCGTTCCCTTTCTGCCCTTACTGTTACAATAATCCTCCATTTGAGGGTATTGAAAATATATTCGGTGCAAGTAAAACAAGCGGCGCAGTCAATTTGGGAAAGGGGGCTGGCATGGCGTGTTTCCTCTGCCCACATCCTACGTGCCCACATTCTATGATATCACAAGGCGTCTGTGCCTGCCCAGAGTGCGAAGGCACGCTGGTGCTCGACCCAGTCAGTGCCCCAAAATGGAGGCTTTATTGCAACATGTGCAATTGTCTCGTTTCGCTACCTGAAGGTGCTCATAGGATTTCTACGACAAAGGATCAGTGTCCTGAATGTGACTCGACTATCATAGAAGTGGATTTTAATAAGAAGAATACCCCTTTGAAGGACGGATCTACATTGCACAGTGGGTGCATTCTTTGTGATGAACTGCTGCTTTCGCTTGTGGAGATGAAGCATGGGAGGTCATCATTTTCTAGACGGAGAGGACGTGGTAGGGGTAGGGGGCGAGGGAGAAGAGGACGGGGTGGCAGGAAAGAGCAAGACCCAAAAATGAGCTTCCGGGATTTCTGATGCAGTGATTTTCATAAAGAAAATATTCAAAGTTGTGTTAGCCTTGGTTTAATGTAGAATTCTTGAGCTTTTTGGTTTTATCTGGTGTTAAGTGTTATGTAACTTGAACTCTCCTAGAATCAGTCTGCGAGCGGGGGAAAAGCTCGTGTCTATCGGTCAACATGTCATTTAATATGGCAAATTGAGTCTTAGGCCTAACATTATTGTAAAATATGTCATATTTTTGCGCTCGTACTCCCAGGTGATCTTAATAACACACTGAAAAATCACAAAAGCCCATCTCCCCGAGTATGGATGCTGGTTGAAACATTTTGTTGTCTATATTCAAAGCATTTGATTAACATTATTTTTTATTTAAGTATAACTATAATTTACCAAAAACCCCACTTCAAATATTTGTGTCGTAGGCTACTTCCTTGCTATAGCCTCGTCAGTGGTTTAGTAGTTAATTGACATAACTCAAACAATCTCGCTACTGTTATTACATTTAAAGGGCACAACGGTAAAATAAATGCAAAAATATCAGATAAATAATTAAGCATTTCTTTTCCTCGAAAAACAGACACTGTATTAGGTTAAAAGATTTAAGTAGAACTGCTCAACGGCAAAAAAGTAAATTAGGGCAAAAACGCAAACTAGTGAATTTGAAGGGTCTAAGACTGTAAAAATCGTATTAAAGGCCAACATGAACTGGATCATATGCTTGCGCTGTGTCACTTATTACAACACGTCGCCAAATCCACTTTTAGCAATCCCATGTTCTAACAAAATCCACTCCACACAAAAGAAAAAAGAAAAAAAGAAACTCTACACACACACAAACAGAGCATCGTGTAGTCCAACGTTGTCAAGATGCCAGTATTCGCAGCGGCGCTGGGCTCATCATTTTCAGGCGGTGGCATTGCACTTCTATCGGATTTCTTGATCACTGATAACACTTTTCAAAATGCCCTAATTGTAAACTTCCCATGCAAGCGCCCAACTTTCTTGAAAGTTTCAGTGTCGAGTAGTGGCAACAGCACCAGAACTGATGATGGTCTCGATCAGTCTTTGTTCTCCGATGATGCTAAACAAACCCGGGTGTGTTTTTTTGTCTTTTTCTATTTCAAAATTACTGTTGATTCAAGGGTTGAAAATTGCGAATTCTTGAATTTCTTTATGTGGGTTTTGGTTGGTTTTTTGTGTCTTGATTAGGATTGTGAAGAAATAATAATTTTTTTTTTTTTTTTGTGTGTGTGTGTGTGTGTGTTGTAGGGTGATAATGTTGAGTTTCTTGAATCTGTAGTTATGGTGGGGCTAGAACACCAAGAATCTTTAACTGACTGAATGTTATTATTTTGTACCAGGGTTTCGAACTAATTGTCAATCAATTGTTTGAGTTCTACCTAGTTTGAACTTGTAAAAGAACGGTGCATATTATTGAAATCAAGAAAATGGAGTTCACACTCTTTACATGTGGATTTTCTAAAAATCCAGTAGATACTCTCTTCGTTTCTCGTAACATGCGATATATTATTACGTGATGCGAGAACCAATAATCTTAGAAGGATGTTTGTGCGATTTACTAATTATATCGGATCAAATTATATTGTTTTATTGGACGTTGCAATATGTAGCTCCTTATCTATTCCTTTGTTCCAAAGAAGTAGAGGTCCGCCGACTGGAAAGAAGCAAAGACATACCATGAGAAGGGACTCATATATGAGGGCAGAATTGAAGGATTTAATGGTGGTGGCTTGCTCATCAAGTTTAACTCACTCCTCGGTTTTCTTCCATATCCACTTCTGAGCCCCTCGCATTCATGTAAAGGTACTCAATCTATTTGATATGGGGGTCTAGGTTTACCAATTTCTGCTAGATGGTGATCACGATTTTTATATCCTGTCCAACTATTCCACTTTGTGTGACTTCCAAAATTATTGTTTGTCACTTAGTTTTAGGTTTTATGGTTCATCAAGAATTTTTTGCATTTATAATGGTGATTTATCATGCAGAACCACACAAGACTATCCAAGAGATTGCTAGAGCTTTGATAGGTTCAATCATTGCTGTCAAGGTATGAGCTTTGTGAGTGGTGTAGAAAATGATTACTTCACCCCTCGACTTAATCGAGATGATGATTTTTTCTCTGACTATGTTAAATGATTATTGTTTGTGAATAAGATTTGAATTGATGATAATGCTATTATGGTAACTTCAGGTGTTTGAGATACACAGGGGAGGTGAATTATGAATCAGTTTAATTATTGGAATCTGTTATACAGTCATCTCACCGCATATGCCTAACGTGATAACACCAGTTACTAGATTTTTATTCTAATATGGCAGGCATTGGTTAGTTCTATGAATAAATGGAATATCTGGTTAGAAATGTAATATATATCGCTACATATAGAATAGTACTTAAAGGTGAATATTTAGGTAATAATGGCTTGCTCGCAGTTTTTGAGCAGAACTTATAATCTTGAAGGGCTATAACATTATGGCAATTAAAGGTGTTGAAGGCATACATAGTTGCATAAGATAACATGTTTACTTTTCTTGAAGTCTAACAAAACCAAGAAGGCGGAGAGAAGTTCCATTTTTCTTGGGAGTTGATTCAACAGGTGTGGGTTGTATCTGGTTGATTTTAAAATTAGACAAAAGTACTATCTGCGAAAAAAAGGTAGGATACATAACAAGTATTGACTTTTCTCTAATATAAAATAAACAGTGTCATGCTTTTCAGCTGGGACTTGTACTGGGAATCAGCTGCTTGCTACTGAACCACTCGCTTATACTTTGTCTTTATTATTATGGAAACCATATAGACGTTGGACCCCTGCTTTCTCTGTCTCTCAGAATCTTTTTTCTGGCATTCATTCACATACTTCCACCTTTATTTTCTTTCCTTTTTTGACATTTCTTTTGCTTTTGAATCCTGATCTCTTATCCCGTATCTATTCTAATATTGTCTCAGTTCCTTGTGTTCAACATCAGTTCTCCAGTTTATACTTTATAGGGTGTTTAGGAGGATACTTGGCTTCACTATATTGTGCTAGATAGTCACATTCTTACTTTTGTGGGAAAATGGGCAAATTTTAAATGTAAAGTCTCAATACTGGTGAAACTTTTACTTTCTAGGTGATCCAAGCAAATGAAGAAAACAAAAAGTTGATATTCTCCGAGAAGGATGCCATGTGGTCAAAGTTTTCTCCTCAGCTAAACGTCGGGGACATCTTCGAAGCTAGGGTCGGGACTGTAGAAGATTATGGTGCCTTTGTACATCTACGCTTCTCAGATGGTAAATATTTCCGAAATATTTTTCTTGCTTTAGTATGTAATTCTGTACTATCTATGTATTTTCAATCATAGTACTTTCAACTCTTTACAGGTTATCACCATCTTACGGGGCTAGTACATGTTTCCGAAGTGTCGTGGGATTTAGTGCAAGATGTGAGGGACATCCTTGCCGATGGCGATCAAGTGAGAGTGAAAATTGTGAACATAGATAGGTGATTATGCCTATAAACTATTATTTTTGAGATTTTTTTTAAAGCATGAACCTAATATACAGATGCATGCACAAAGTACATATATATATATATATATATATATATATATATATATATATATATATATATATAATTGAACACCCCCTCTTTTAAAATAATTACATTAAACCCCTTAAGAGTTTAGGCTAATTACAAAACCCCCCTTGCTGTTTGAATAATTTTATAGACACTTTCTAAACCTGTAAATATATAAAGATAGCGTGCTATCTATAACATTTTGTAATTTCTGAAAGCTGATTGTTATTGCTGTAACTTACCCATATGTTAAGAGGTGTTACCGAATTAACCCTCAAATAACACCATGCAGTTGTAACAAACAAAAAGGAAAAAGCTGTGGGCTCCTTCCCTTTCGGCCATTGTTGTATCTCTGTTTTACAAATACGAGCTTTGTTCATTAATTGACATAATGGCACTACACCAGATCATTCTGATATCAATTTAAGTACACTTGAAATAAATTTTGTATTTTCAGTTGATTGTCCGAACGACTGCTAATTTTACCTTGTCTTTAACTGAAATCATTTTCTGATTCAACATTTCTTTTGGCAATTTGCTTTGAATTGGGAACATGTTGCAGGGAGAAGTCGAGGATCACTTTGTCAATAAAACAACTGGAGGAAGATCCTCTTTTGGAAACTTTAGACAAAGTTATTCCTCAGGTTTGGTATTTATCACAGTTGCTGTTTTTCGTATTCAGTGCGTTTATGTAAGCAGTACTTCTATTGTTCTCAGGACGCCTCACTAGATCCCGATACCTTGAGTGCAAGTGATCATGTAACTATAGAAGCGCTTCCAGGGCTTGACGCTATTATTGAAGAGCTAATGAAGGAGGATGGGTATGAGTTATGAGTTGAACTTATCATTGTCATATCTTCGTCCACATAGCCTAAAAGGATAACAGCATTAGATATTAAGTAACCTAATGGGACGCATAAACATTCTAAAGGTTAGTGTCATGCATGTCTCCCAAAAAATACGGGAACTTTAAGTTGGTAGCGCAGACTTAATAGTTGTTTTGAGTTTCTCATGAAATTAGCTGAAATTCTGAGAACACTACTTGAAATCTTCACCACCTCAGTTTCTGATATTCCGATGCTGCGTATATAAATCTTTGTTTCGTGTCTTGTTTGGCATGCACCGGCTTTAAAGAATTTCCCAAATAATACATAATTGTTTTGTTGTTCATTGTTTGCCCTCGTGCTTCTGCTCGCAGCATAGTTGAAGTGAAAATCAGTCGACAGGGATTTGAGAAACGGGTGGTGTCCCAAGATTTGCAGCTTTGGCTTTCAAATGTAATAAACTGTATTTTCCATCTTATCTTTAACTTTATGTGATAGTCCCAATATTCCTTCAACTTTCAGAAGCAAGAGAAACACTAATAGAAATCTTCATTTCCCCAATATGGCAGGCACCACCTGCTGGAGATCAATACACTCTTCTTGCTCGAGCTGGACGACAGGCATGAATCTCTCTCTCTCTCTCTCTCTCTCTCTCTCTCTCTCTCTCTCTCTCTCTCTCTCTCGTGTGTGTGTGTACACATTGGAACTGTAATGGCACTCCTTTAGAGTACGTTCAAGAACGTTTGAGAAATAAGAAATTGTCCCCTGTGAGTTAGTGGCCTGTGCGATGGGGATTCTAATGGGGAATGAAGAAAATAAACCTAACTTGAGCCAAAAGAGTTATTCAGAGTTAAAAACCTTGATTAACTTTCATGTTTCTTAATATCTCATAAGTTTTGCTAATCCATAAAAGTAAATAGTCGCTTCAGTTTTCAATGTATGTGAGGGAGTGTGGTTGATTTTGATCACACAGGGTGTTGTCGTAATTCACGGGTAATCTCTCTCTCTCTCTCTCTCTCTCTCTCTCTAAGTAGCACTATGTATTTCAGGTGCAAGAAATACAACTGACAACATCACTTGACCAAGAGGGGATCAAGAAGGCACTGCAGCGAGTTTTAGAACGTGTGCCATGAGTCTATCGTGTTGGTTATAAGTAATGGATCGTTACAGGCGAAACATAAAACTAAAAGAATAGAGTGACTGTTTACTTACCATTTTGTGCAGCAGCCATTGTACAGGCTTCAGATCGAACTGGAAAGTCCCAATACCTATGTAATTCCAAAACCATCATGTATTTATCTCAAGGAATTTTTATGAAGCGTATTAATTGTTTTCTTTCTATCCTTTGTGTGATTTCGACATTTTTGCCATTTCTCTCTATTAGTATGTTCAACTATTTTGTCCAGCTCTGTAGTTGATGGTGTTACGTGTTCTGTAAATAATTTTCACTGTGTGCCTGTTGATTTTTAGATTCTATCACTGAGAATTGCTTGTAGAGATTTTAGAAAATTAATCTGTTCTTCAGTTCCTATATGAATTGGCAAGAGGAACTCGTGTATGTCTCTTTTCCAGTATACTTGTGACATGCATTACAATGTAAATGTTTATAGGCATCCTTGTGAACATACTCTAGTAAGACATAAATGCCCTCAACTTTCAAAAGATTCGAAAGAATGGATGTTTTCATGATTTTTTTAACATATTTAAAAGTAATTATAAATTTGTTTTGACCTGGTGTTAGTTATAACTTATAACTGAATCAGTATAATACTCTATAATCATACATAATTACACGTCTAAGATATTAAGTGTTGCTTACACCAAATCAACTTACACACGCGTGGCGAATTTTCAGTGTCGTAGATATTTCTTTTAAAATCATATTATTATATGGTTCTTACGCATGCCAACTGAATATGTTACCTTATACTCTGGAAAAATTAAAATGTTAAACTTGAAAATGTTATAAATTCGAAAATAGTAGCTGCGTTGTACTGCTATAATAATATGGATATTACGTCAGAGTATTAAGTTTTAAATATTTGATTTGAATGAAGAGTTTTTCGATTCAATATTTTTTTTATTATTATTATTATGGGCTCATTTTAAAAGTGTTTCCATTTTGTAGAGGGAGCAATCATCCAAGTGGCGCCAACTCCACCTCAAAAGATTACAACTTCATATCATAGTATAATTTAATGTACCAAAAGAAGGCTCAATCTCTGTGACGCACGGAGTAAAGCTATGGCTACGGCGAGTTTTACTTGTTCAACAAAGCCCTTTCAGATTCCATCTTCACACAGAAACTCACCTTCATTATCATCATCCTTCAACAACAACAATTCCCTTCTTTTTCATCAAGACTGCTTCACTTCTCGTAGAACTTCAAAGTGTAAATCTTTCTCCATATTCAGTTCATTAGTCGACAACGTTTCACTTGATGATATTAAACCCACGCAAACTGCTAACGAAATTGTGACTTGGTAACTCCTTTTTTTGTAATTTACGATGTCCTTCGTGTAATTCTTTTGAGTTCATAATTATGCTGTTATCTATAGTAGCTCTGCTTTTGGTTCATATGCTCTGTAAGCTAATTTGATTTTCTCAGGAATTTTTAACTGTGTGTGGTTACTGCTGCAATTACATCTAAAAATGGATTCTTTTTATCTTTTTAATTTTTTCAGTATGACTTGACTACGTCATGTATGGCTAAAATTTCTCTAGTTTAATGTGACTCTTTACATATTCTGCGTTTGTTTTTTAGTACATGGAAATGGAGAGGATATTCGATTCGCTACAAGTACAGCGGAACGAGCGGCCCTGCTTTGGTTTTGGTTCATGGTTTTGGAGCCAACAGGTCTACACATCGCTTCAATTTTGCTTCTCCTCAACTCTATATGTTTTAGGTACCCACATTGCATAAACATCTTAGTGCATTCAATGTGTTTATATCTCCTTTCATCTAGATGTATTTATCGAAAACGTAAAACAGGAATCAAATTTAGCTAAACAAGAGAGCTCGGTAAATGAAAATATTTCTCTATGTCACTTGTTGGTAAAAACCGTTCTAGACGGCATTTTTAGGTCATTCGTCTATTTCCGAGAAGTCGGAAGACAAAGTGAGAAAGACAATCGTTTTCGGTCTTGTGACAAAAGGTTAAACACATTGCTTTTGTTCTCTTTTAGTAAATTACAAAAATCGCTTGGGTCGCTAATTTTACTAGTAGATACCCCTTTATAACTTTTGATAGGATCTTGTCTCCCATGTTAACTTCATTGGATGCGAATAATGATATTCATGATTAGAGTTTCGTTCTTGAAATGTGTTTAACACATCACATGCAGAAGTTTTCTTTGGAATTTTCAGAGAGATTTGAATATTTCAGACCTTTTTATGGAAATAGTTAGTTATATATTTTCTTTTTATTAATCATGTTTCCGTGTTTTCTATAATGAAAACGTGTTAAAACTTTGGTTACTGACAATGTTCTCTGCTTAGATCAATGTGGAGCACTAAGAGATGAATTAGATACCTAGTTCTCGGAGTGTTATATATTAATAAAAGTTACCTAGGGGCATTTATCATTAAGGCAAAAGCAGGGGTAGCTTTCACGATCTAGTACTTGTTCTTCACAAGGTTCGTCTGTCATTCGAATCTGCTTATCATCTGATTGTTGTAGTTCTGTCAATAATAAGCAGTATTATATTTCAGTGGCAGGAAGTTTGACCATGGCTTCGAAACAACTTATAAACGCTTTATAAGTTACTCCTTCTAAGGAACAACTCGGAGAAGTTTTATTCATATTGTATACCGTAATTGGGTTCCTTTGTGACAAATTCTCTATATTGTATTCTTCCTTATCAGTGACCACTGGAGGAAGAACTTACCAGTTCTTGGGCAGTCGCACAGAGTTTACGCAATTGATCTAATCGGGTACGGTTATTCAGATAAACCGAATCCGAAGGAGCTTCAAGTCAGTCCTTTTTATACATTTGAGACCTGGGGCGCACAGCTAAATGATTTTTGCACGGAGATTGTGAAGGAAAAAGTCTTTTTTGTCTGCAATTCTATTGGAGGTGACCTCTTAAACTCTCTTTCATTGAACTATTTGTGTTAATGTCTTATTTTTGGATATGTTTCATCTTCTGGCATTCAATTTTAAACCAGTTATTAAGTTTTTCAGGATCCTTCATTTTGAGGATTGGTTAAATACTCTTCTTTTCATGTTTTTTCATTGTTCACCACTGATGTAGGTTAATGACTGATTGCAAATATAAACAGCTGAAATATATATTTCCTTTCCGTTCATTGTTGTAATGAAAGAGGCATGTAATACCAGACTAAAAAGACGTATTCAAAAATTTTGGACAAATGTGTTTATGGATATAGGACTTGTTGGCCTCCAAGCAGCCGTCATGGATCCTCAAATCAGCAACGGCATTATTCTCTTGAACATATCTCTCCGCATGTTGCACATAAAGAAACAACCTTGGTATGGAAAGCCACTAATAAAATCATTTCAGGGTTTGCTAAGGTGAACTAAGTTTGAAATTTTATATTTAATTTTTAATTTGTAATATTAGGAAATTTCCAATCTTATGA
The DNA here is from genome assembly GCA_946800315.1 of Misopates orontium. Lineage (NCBI taxonomy): Eukaryota > Viridiplantae > Streptophyta > Magnoliopsida > Lamiales > Plantaginaceae > Misopates > Misopates orontium. Next base: position 5,421,940 of record OX326947.1, read on the forward strand.
TTTGCTAATTTAAGCCTTTGAGATTAGAAATACTGCTCTTGGAAAGTTCTTTTTCAGAACTGTCGCCACACCACAGTCAGTGAGGAACATTCTTTGTCAGGTAAGCAACTTCATATGCTGTATGCTCTTTCAGCCATCAAAGGCCTGCATCGCAAATTAAAACTTATACATCATAGTCTTTGAAGACTAATCAATTGTTCAAAAAGAACGGTCATTTAGAAATTGCATCTTATATGATATCTGTCTTTAGTTTTAATAACCTCTGAAAGGCAAGTTAAAAAGCTTATGTAAATAGATGTATATATCTTTTCTTATGCAATATCAAACTAGATTTCCATTCTCTTTTCCTAAATAATAATTACATTAGAGTACCTTACTCGAGTGCACCAAATAGTGAATTTCATCATATTCTCGTTGCTTTGACTGGAAAAATATTAGAAGCGTCAGTAAACATTCAACCCAACTTAACTTGTATATTTATAATTTCTTCACTTGTAACATACTGATTTTCCTCGAATGTGTTTCAGTGTTACCACGACACATCTCAGGTGACGGACGAATTAGTAAAGATTATTCTTGAGCCGGGACTTGATCCTGGTGCGGCTGATGTGTTTCTTGAGTTCATATGTTACTCAGATGGGCCTCTTCCTGAGGAATTACTACCTCAAGTGAAGGTCGTGCCTCAACTATATTTATAAACTCTTGTTTTTAAATTTCAATTTTTGTAACTAAATATGATACGAGGACTGTTATTTACTTGTATTTTTTTCTCTTGCAGTGTCCTGTATTGGTGGCTTGGGGGGATAAGGATCCATGGGAACCAGTTGAACTGGGGAAAGCCTATGCTTTGTTTGATTCTGTAGAAGATTTTGTTGTGCTGCCTAATGTTGGCCACTGCCCTCAGGTATCTCTCTCTCTCTCTACCCTGTGAGTATGTATATATATACTCACTTCTAAGAGCCTTTTTAGTTGAACTTTACGAGGGTAAATTACGATGAACTTGTGAAGTTTGGTCAGATATAAGAACCACTCCCGCCTCTTAGAAATTACAAAAGCACACTCGCTAAAATTCTCGTACTCTCAAAAATAGAATAGTGTTCTTGTTTTGTGCCATTATGGCTGCTACTGTCAGCATATTGCAATGGACATGAGGAGAATAAAATGTATAAAAGAATAACTATGGTGCAAAAGAAGGATCACCACAAGTTTTTCCTAACATTTTTGTTTAAAAGTTTAGACAGTCTCGTTTCATTGATAGTTTGCAAAACCAACTAAATCAAGAGCCAAAATAAAATTCATCATAGCGATTTATTTGGTTTTGGTATCATTTTTTGCGAGATTGGAATTTTTTGTAACAATTGAAACATGAAGAAATGTTACAGAATGTCATGTAAGCTCCGTTGGTGTTGCTAACTCCTCCTTGTGTTATTCTTTTAGGTATATGCATAGGTTTCATAATTTATACTATTTTTGTGCATTTTTTGGTACAACTTTATTGGTAATATTGAATGTATCTTCAATGACCGAAATTGTTTGCTCTGAAAGGATGAAGCGCCGCATCTGGTAAATCCACTAGTTGCATCTTTTGTCGCTCGACATGTACCGCCTGCTGCTGCTATTCCTCCACCTGTGGCTCTCTGATCACCAAACCACTAAAAGTTCAGCATATAAGAAATGATTGTTTGTAGCACCACTGTAAATCATCAGATAATTAAACATGCCTTCGTTAAGCTGTTAACTTGTATGATTATACATTTTTTGCTAAATTAGCAAAAGCAGGATCATGGATGAATCTCAATAAATTATCTGTATATATTGAATCATGTGGTTGAAATATGAGGACCAATTTATTTAACATCTTCCTTGAACGTCTTGCCTATATGATTCGCCTGTAAGCGCAATAGTAACACATATATAGAGAATAAAATTGGCACTGAATTCATTCACAACATAGATAACAGAACACAAAATCATTCAGAAACATTCAGATATATTCTACCATAATAGTGGAACAAAAAGTTTTCATGTTACCACAGTTGCAACACCAAATAAAGGGGAAGATGAATTTTTGACTCCTGCATTATGTAGTACTGCCTCTTGAAATGAATGAAGCCTTTTTTTTGGAGCCCATCGGAAAGTTGACGATAGCGCGTTGGTTATGCAGTCCTTAGGCAGCGCGTAGATTTCACCGCATCTCTTCACCACCATTACTGATTTTGAAAAATATAGTAGGGCACAAAAGAAAACTAAAAATGTAGTTTGTCAAAATTCTCTCGTTTATCAAATAAAATTAAGTTGTAAAACATTTCTAAATTATAGATGTTACCGTGATGCAACGGATTAGATCCTTTAAAAGTTAAAAGTCGAAATCTTATGTTCATACTTCATAGTTGTCATTGTGCATTCGATATCAGCATTACACATCCTAAAAAATAAAAACGGATTGATACTCTTTCATTCGACTTGAACTTGATACGGTACTTCCATCAGTAAAATTAAAACTGATCTGCGGAAAAGCTAAGCACAGACTTCTAACCTTCTTTTAAATATATAAAGAAATGGTAAATATATTAATTTTAAAGTAACTCATATGTTTATCGTATTGTTTGACATAACTACAACCGAGAGTCATGGTCTACGCGCAGTAATATTATTAAAATAGGGAGATGATATGCGCAAAGTAAAATATCTGATTAATGATCAACTTTTCGTTGTTTATTATTATACTTCTTTAGAATTAATTGTCCAACTCATTTTCCTCTTGAATACGTATCAATTACTAGCAGAATATTTAGTAATTAAATTACGACATTCTCCTTTGTTATATATGACATGAAAATATTACATTTCTTTAGATAGAAATAGTAATAGTTCAAATGAATATATTACTTAATAAGAAAATATAATTAAGTACGTTACTGGTAACTGAAACCCATTACATATTAAAAAAGTAAAATAAGTATTAAGATTCAAAAGAAAAAATAAGTATTGAAGATAATAAAAAGTAGAAAAGCGTAAGCACGAAATATGTTACTACGTAGAGTTAGAGACATACACAAGTTACAATTAAGTCTGAAATATAACTTCAAACTGGAAAAATAAAATAGGGGGGTGATTCGTTCATTTGAAAATGATTTACAAATAATGTTTCCTCGTTTTGCAAAAAAATGTCTTAGAGAAAAGCTCACTTCGTCATTATATAGGAGGTGATTTCCTTGTGTTCGTAGTTTCTGTCAAGTAATGGACAATTGGTACCAACTTCAATTTTTTATGTACCAGACATGAAAACAGAAACAAGGGTTTTGAAAAAGTACGTTGGAACTCAATAAAATGAACTTGGTGTTCTGATGTTCAAAAATATTAAAGAGAAATGAAGGGAACAAGAAAATCAACATCTCCAAAAATCCAGCAACAGGGAGAAAAATATTTTATGGTGATTTGTGTCTTAAAGCAAGGAAAAAAAGATCTAAATCATTAATACAAGAGTATTTCTGTTTTTTTGGTGATTTTGCGCATTAGAGAAATTAAGGAACAAATAGAGAAGATAGATTATTTTGTTGATTCGAAAAGAATAAAATGGTAACTAATAATAGCTCGGTATATATCATCTCCCTTAAAATATTATGACTGATAAAGCAAACTAACGGAAGACATTAATTCATAAGCAGTCAAAGTATAAAGTCGATGCTTAGTAGACTTAAATACTTAATACTTAGTTTAAACCCAAAAATCTTAAAGCTTAGGCACATATATAGCATGAAGTCATGAGAAGGGTATATCATACTTGAGATTCTTTTGGTCTAATCTCAATCCCTTGAATTATGAGACCACTCCTCAAATTACCACCCCACGAATCCATCAAATTCATCTCCAATTCACCTTCTTCTCCCCCCTTCACAAATAACTCTCCCAGCTCAACTTCCATCCACCCATCACTCCTCTTCTTTGGGAACTGAGTATCTCGTCCTATCTCATCTTGTTCCCATTCACGAATCGCCCGAAATTGACCTACACCGATCTGTACAATCTGGCACTTTTGCCTTTTAAAACCATCTTGATTCCAACGAACAGTGCTGATCATTCCCACATACGCGTCAGCTTGAGGCACATGCATTACTGATGTACAAGTGAAAACAAGATAGGCTGCATAGTTTGTGCCCAAAGATAACATACTCATGTTCATCTTGCCTCTTATCTCGAACCAATGCACGTTAAGCAACTGTATCACCTCAGAGAATCTAAAAAGTAACCAAGTTAGCAGCGCCATGCAAAAAGTATTTAATCGCATTACATAATTAGCAAAAGAATTTCCTATTTTATTGGCAAATAGCCCGTCATTTAGCTTTGAGATTCAACACCACAAGCAAATATTCGCCTTTTATTACCCAAGCTACTAAACGACAAGCTTTTAAGTGCGTCGTTAACTTGACCATTAACCCTATGAGAAATGCTTTATGAGGTGTTTGAATTGGCTCATTTCAAGATTTTCACAAAAATGTAGCTTAGCTATTCAATTTAAATAGTAATCTTATAACTTTGGTCCATAAAGTGTTCTTGCCCTTGACTTTTTAAGAAAGAGCCTTTTTGCGAATTACATTAACAAAGCCAAGTTTTGCTAAACAAAAAGAACTAGGAAGTGTTTACAATTCACTGCATATAAATATTACAGATAAGGGAAATGTAACCTTTTTGTTACTATTTGGGAAAGATAGTATCAACTACCTGGACACAGGACGAGACTCAGGGATCCATCGAAGATATTCAGGTGCATCACCCCGCACAATAAAGAGGTCTCTTGCAGACAGCATGTAGCATTTCTTTCCACTCAATTTGTCCAATGAAAAGCTCTGATTACAGAAGTACGACGACAAACAATAAGATGAAGATGATGATGAACTACAATCTATAACACCTTGGCAATGGTAAAAGTAACGAATCCTAGTATAACCAGTAAGAAGCAAAAGATGCAAAATCCCGTTTTTCTCTAAGTTTTGAAAATGCACTATAATCCAAATGAAGTTTGTCGATATCACTGTCATATGAAATACACCGTATATATATATAATGTCGTTAAAACATTGAGGAATGTGAAAAATACACTTCCAAGCATTCCTACATTTTCTCTCAAATTTATGTTTCGCATAATTTTGGCAAAATTACTAAGTGCATTTGTTAGTTACCCCGCGAAAAGTGTTCATATTAAATGGCGCGAAAAGTGTTCATATTAAATTGGCATGCATTTTACCGCGTCATGTGCGATAGGCAAAAATTATCCCCGTGGAAAATAAATAAGCAAATTTACCCCCCCTGTGTTACGTCTTAGCATTACCCCCTGTGATTAAAAAAAAGGGGAAATTAGCCCCTATGATTTAAAATGTTGCACCTCACCCTCCTAACACTTATATATGACTTTGCAACTTAAACGAAACTTAGGCGGGTAATTTGCCTATTTAACATAAAACAAGGGGTGTTTTAGCAAATACCCTTATTCTAATCTTTTAATCAACCAAGATATAATTAACTATTCGTACACTTCTCATATCAAATAATTGATTTTCTGCATGGAAGATTAACACAACTAATTAGTAATTAACCCTAATTAAAAATCCAAAATTAAGATTACCTTGAGGCCTCCGTCGATTAGAACCGAATGATGGCAGAGATAGAGATACAGTTCCTTCTTAGATTTGATTCTGTTCAGCGGCGAATCTGGACCGTCGGATGATCGGGAAATTAGGTCACGATAATCCGACGGCAAGAAGCGCTCCCAAACGACGTCGGATCGGGCCGCCGACCGGAACATTGAGTCGACGAGAGAGAGGCGGCAAGCGTCCTTAGGAGTGGTGAGTGACAGCGCGTAGGCTATGCAGTCCTCATGAAGCGCGTCGAGTTCACCGCCACCCTTAATCGCCGCCATTACTGATATTTTGAATATATGAAATAACGTTAGGTTTTAATTTAATTGAGGATTGTCGATTATGACATTAGGGGATATATATACACTCCTTAGAGTTTTTGTATAATTATAAGAAAATCTTGAAATGGAAGAATAAATATTGTCTATTTGTAATCTCTTTTATAGTTTTGAGTGATGTTTATGTAGTTATATAATAATATATAGATTATTTTTTTTGGAATTTAATTCAAATTAATTGGATGAGAGTGTAATTGTCCCTATTAAATATTTTTCTCAAGCTTAATCGTTAAGGCTATTTGTCAGAACCATTGTTTTTAGAATTGGAACGAACACAGAACCGAAGATTTTACTGGGTACAAGTTCAATCGGTTGAACCGATCGAACCACATGCCGGTGAACAATATCACCACGACTTATTATATACACACATAGAAAAATATGCGGTGACAACAAGTATGTAACGTAGCTAAAGTTTCAAAAGAAAATCTAGAAGCATGTATTAAAAGTCGGCGCGCTGGGCATACATCTTCCGCGCGTCTTTCTAGTGGCGGGGCCATGGGGAGATACTGTCTGTGATCCATGGATCTCCGATCGGGAAACCGTGTCCAAGCTCCAGGGCTCTTAGGAAATTCTCCTTTAATCCAACAGTGCAGTGGCGATAGAGATCGACGAGTCAGTAACCGTTGTTCCCTCGTCTGTTGTTTGAGGGAAGCATTACTATTCGTGAGTGCAAGTTCGGTGATTCATGCCATATCGGATGAGCAAGACATGCGGAAGATGGAGGGCTTGCCTCCTCGTTACCTTTTACCTAGTGATAAAAGGTATCTTGTTAAACACTTATATTTATCTTTTGCAGCTAAAAAGATGAATCTATAATATAAATGTAATTGTATATAGTTACATTTTTTGTTTATATATAATTATTAGTATCAACTGACTTTTGCCACCTAACTTAAATAATTAAATAAAGAGAGTAAAGTGGTAGTTGCAAACTCTTCTCAAAAAGCAGTTTATAATTAAGTTAAAGCTCAAAAAACTACATCAAGCCATAGCAGAAAGTGTTTGGACAACAATCTAAAGGTGTTTGCAAGAAAAAAATAATTTGACTATTTTTTTAATAATTTAACTAGAATACCCATAACTTATTTATTATCAATATCTAAATGTATTACCATAAAAAACTATTACAATTTTGAAATATTGAAATAACCGTAAGTTATAAATAAATAACAAAAACCATAAACACGATAACAATAACTATTTACGTTTCATCCATATTGCTATTTATTTAGGTAGGTTGTCAAATTTAAGTTTTTATTAGTATAACTTTGATAATTTAACTATATTAAAACTTTCAATTTTATTAAAACTTTGTAAGAATGAACTAACTTTTATAGATACCCATCTGAAAACTGAATTTGGTGAAGCATTAAATAAATTACACTCGTCAATACGATAGATAAAGAATTCGAATCATTTAAAAAAAACTTATAAATCTGATAAGATCTTTAGTTATAGAATGAAAACCCCACGGTCCTTCGTATCCACGTTTGAGTTTATTAGATATGTTATGCTATTTGATAATAGAAGATAAGGGTATAATTGGATAAGTAAATTTAAATTTATTTAAAAAATGTTGCCATAAGTTAGAAGTACCAATTTACTCGCTTCAAGATTGTAATGGTTATTAGCTTAAGAAAAGTTTTCAAACCACACAAGCTAAATTTGCTATCACATCAAACTGCTTAATTTCAGTCAAAAGCTGATTTTAACTGTTTTATATGAGTTCGCAAACACCACCTAAATAGTGGATAAATTGGAGACATTTTTGGGATGACCCGTGAGTCTTTCGGGATGAGTCGTGAGTTTGCAGACACGTTGGAAAGGTTTAGTACTTTTGCCCCTAACCAAAAACCATATCGAGAGAGAGCAAGCAAACTAAATGGAGATATTAAATCATACGACAAAATAAAAAAGTAAATAATTAATAGGCTTAACCTCACATTTCGATCTAAATTCTTAAACATAAGTATATAGATTACTAAACAATATGAAGTCATTAGAAGAGCAAACCACTGTCATTAACAATCTTTAGGTCTTATCTCAATCCCTTGAATAATGAGACCACTCTTCGCTTTGCCAGTCTTCACCTCCATCAAAGTCATCTCCAAGTCACCTTCTTCTCCCCCCTTCACAAATAACTCTCCCAACTCAACTTCCATCCACCCATCATCCCTCTTTTTTGGGAACTGATTATCCCGTATCACCGATGATCTTTGTACGTGAGCTGGATGTAATCGACGGAAGTGCATTGGTACAACATGATTCCTTTGCTTTTTAAAACCATCTGGATCCAAACCAACACTGCGTTTTTGTACTTCATGATCGTTGATTCCCACATATGTCTCAACAACATGATGCTCAAAACTACCTATTGCCTGGTTACAAGTGAACACAAGATAGGCTGCATAATTTGTGCCCAGAGATAGCATGTTCATACTTATCTTCCCTCGTATCTCAAGCCACCACACAACATGCAACTCTGCAACCTCGGAGAATCTAAACCAAGTACTCAAGTTAGTATTAACATGCAAAAAATATTTAATCGCACTATATGGTTAGCAAAATATGTAGTCATTTAATTGGCAAACAACCCTTTTGTTCAGTTTTAAATTTCAACACCATGCTCGAAAACCATGTTCTCTATTCATTAAGATTCAAAGACCCTATTACCCTCGCGGCTAAAATTTAAGCTCTAAGGACCTTATAAGAAATGCTTATGGATTTTTCGCACTTGCCCCTACGAAAGGTGTTGTGCTCATTTTGACGTTTTCTTAAAATTGTAGCTTAGCTATAGTGGCAAACTAAACAGTACGATGTGCACCATACATTTGGCCGACAAAGTACTGGTTGTTCTTTGCCATTAGCTCGACAAAGTCGATTTTTCCTAACCAAAAAGTACAAGTAGGCGGTGTATAGAAACGGCGAAAGGAAAGATAAAGTGTTTTTATCTTGTGTTTGCAGAAGATAGGATCAAATACCTGGACCCGGGATGAGAGGTCCATTGCCAATATTGAGATGTATCACCCCATGCAATAGAGAGGTCTCTTGCAGACAGCATATAACACTTTTTCCCACTCGATCTCTCCAATGAAAAGCTCTGATTACAAAGTAAAGGCGACTAAACAATCAGATCACGAAGACAATGAACTAGAATATATATATATATATATATATATATATATATATATATATATATATATATAAACCATTGCCACGGAAAAACAACGAAACGCTAACTTAACTAGTAAGAAACAAAGTGATGCAAATGCCACATTCATTACGGTCTCGTTGATCGTGCATAAAGGGTTTATATTTTTCAAATTCAACTTTCTACACATCTTTTATCAAGGATTTCGTATTCCAACAAAAAATAAAAAAAAGAATTACTTGTAATATTTTAATTAGATAAAACAAAAGTTTAATATTGATTTTCAATGCATAAAAATACAATCGTTAGTTATGGTAATAACAAAATTATAGAGGCCAGGAGGGATCATTTGTCAATCAGAATCAATCAACACATGATAATTTCTACAATTAACTCCACCAATAACTACCACATACAACATCATGTTTTACAAAATTAATCCAAAAAGTACCTTGAGGCCATCGTCGATTAGAATATGGTGATCACAGTGATACATATACAGTTCCTTCTTAGATTCGAATCTGTTCAGCAGCGAATCTGGACCGTCGGATGATCGGGAAATTAGGTCACGATAATCCGACGGCAAAAAACGTTCCCAAACAACGTCGGATTGGGCCGCCGACCGGAAAATGGAGTCGACGAGAGAGAGGCGGCAAGCGTCCTTAGGAGTGGTCAATGAAAGCGCCTGGGCTATACAGTCCTCATGAAGCGCGTGAATATCACCGCCACTCTTAATCACCGCCATTGCCGTTTCAGTAACGGTAATTGGTCTTAATTCAATTGAATTTGGGTTCAAAGTCTACTCAAGTTGAATTTGAGTTGTACAATTTATGTACTTTTCTCACCTTAAATTAGACATAAATCAATAAACCACCTAACTTATTTTATCTACTCACCTTATTCACCTAATCATCATATCTACATATTCACCTACCTACCTATATTACCTACTTGTCTTCGAGAAAGTTTGTGCTACTTCATGAGACACCCCAAACTTCTCTCACATGCATCTGGCCCTGTACGTGGTGCCCACATGCAATGTGAGGGAAGACTATGGTACACTCGGAGGTACCCCAGACATTCCCTTTCCCATAGAGGTCGCACAAAAGTTTTGTCTAAAAAGATCCGATGTTAAAAATTTAATATATCTACTTGTCCTCTCTCTAGAGGTCGCACAAATAGTATAAGGAGGCTATGTAGTCAAATGGTTAAATTATGATAGACTTTCAATTTTGTTTGTGATATGGACTATGGTACGTTTCAAAACAAACGATATTCATACATTTGAAAGGGAAGAACATAAAATTACAGATTTAATCAAGAAAAAAAACTTCAAAGAAATATTTTAAAATGTAACTGAATGAGAAAAAGAGTATCTATAAAAATTAGTCAAGCCCTGTATTATCTCTAAAATTTATAACACACATATATCACTTGCAATGGATATCGATGATTAAAATTATTAAATATATATCATTTATTCATTCATCGTCGTGACATAAATTCAACATAACACAATTAATGGACAGAAAATCGGCAGATAAAATCTGACATTAGGCAAGAAATTCCATGTACTCATCACATGAAACAAAGTAGGGCAGGATGATTTGTTTATGTACTGCCTCTTGAATAAATAAAGCCTTTTGGACTTCTTACCAAACATGAAAAGACTATCCATTTCTGCTAAAAAAAATTACAAAACAAATAACCTTATAAACACTCTTTAGGTCTAATCTCAATCCCTTGAATAATGAGACCACGCTTCCAGTTACCACCCTTCACCTCCATTAGAGTAATCTCCAAATCACCTTCTTCTCCCCCCTTCACAAAAAACTCTCCAACTCAACTTCCATCCACCCATCGTCTCTCTCTTTCGGGCAATGATTCCGACGTTCGACAGATAATACATCGCCGCCATCACCACTATCTCGTCTCAGTCTTCGTACGTAAGCAGCAGCAGCAGGGTAAAAATACTCTGTGCGCATTCTTGCAGTTTGATACCATCGCATTTCTGAACCATCCGGATCCAAACAAACGGTGTGTTTTTCTGCATCATGCCCGCTGATTCCTACGTACGTCTCGACTGCATTATGCTCAAACCCATACAGACCCGCCTTACAAGTGAACACAAGATAAGCTGCATAATTTGTGCCCGAAGATAGTATTTTCATATTTATCTTGCCACGTATCTCAAACCAACAGACGCCAAGCAACTCTGCCACCTCAGAGAATCTAGATCAAGTTCCCAAGTTAGCATCACCAAACAAAAGAAAATTAAAAATGCAGGAATTATCTGATTAGCAATAAACATTCTCTTTTATAGCAGATTCCTCTAAAAGTTGGGCACAAGACAGGACGTAGCTGTTTGTGAAAGATAGTCTTAACTACCTGATCTCAGGAATGAAGGTCCATTGCCAATATACAGATGTATCACCCCACACAATGAAGAGGTCTCTTGCAGACAGCATGTAACATTTCTTTCCACTCCATTTCTCCAACGAGAAGCTCTGATTACAAAGCAAGCCGACAAACAATAAGATGATGATGATGAATCACAATACAGTATATAAATTTATAAAACAATGGCAATGTGTTAAACAATAAAAATGCTTATTTAACTGGTGAGAATCGACGAATGCAAATACTGTATCTCTTTTAAGTTTTACAATCACAACAGCCAAAATAAGTTTTGCATAATTGCAAGCTTCAAATAAATATTGTAGCAGTGCGCACACTCTCATATGAAATAAGCAGTATAATGTTTTAAAACATTTATATCTTCCTCCTCAAACTATAAATTTACAAACGCAAGTGTTTATACATTTTCTTGTAAAATCGATCTCTATCATACTTTTCGGCAATTAACAAGCTTGTTTCTTAGTTACCCTCGTGAGAAAGTTTTGATTTTCATCTTGAGATCAACCGTCACTATCTGCTTTATTCCAATTTCGATTAGGATAAATACATCAAACTCCAACTTACGCTCAGGCGCAATTCGCCGCCTAACCTATGACAAGCTACAACATACCTCTCAACCTATTTAAAGTGTGCAAAGTGCCTAAAACCAAATCTAACGGACAAAAATAGAGAAACTTGGCCACATCAAACGGCTGATCCATGTCGGGATACATTGTAACTTTTCAAAGACTAGGGGACAAGTGGCACATAGTCAATAGGTCGGGAGTTTTTGATTCTTTTTAGTTTTTACCCTTTCAATTATTCAAAATTAATTCTTTGCATGGAAAATCAAAACAACTGCACCACCAATTTCAATTTCAAAACAGGAAAAATTAAAGTCCAACAAAAATCTAATAATACAATATCAACATAATAAAACAATTGATATTTAAAAACCTAACATTCAAATTTTTGGAACAATCACATTCAATTAAAGTTCACGAATTAAACCAAAAAAGCTAAAAGTACCTTGAGGCCATCGTCGATTATAATCGGATGATCGCAGAGATAGAGATAGAGCTCCTTCTTAGATTCGAATCTGTTCAGCAGCGAATCTGGACCGTCCACTGATCGGGAAATTAGGTCAAGATAATCCGACGGCAAGAAGCGCTCCCAAACGACGTCGGATTGGGCCGTCGACGAGAGAGAGGCGGCAAGCGTCCTTTGGAGTAGTCAGTGAAAGCGCGTGGGCTATACACTCCTCAGGCAGCGCGTGAATATCACCGCAACTCTTAATCACCGCCATTGTTGTCTTCAAAATTAAATATCAGTAACAAAATGTTTTACTGTGTGCAGGCACGGTAATAAGTAATTGTTCTTAGTTGGATTGAATTGAATTGAATTGAATTTGGGTTCAAACTCAAATGAACTCTACTTGAGTTGAATTTGAGTTTGTACAATTTATGACTTCACAATTCACACTAATTAATTTTGGGATAAAAGCATTAAACTCCATAAACTATACCTTCTGTTGCACTTTGCCCCCTGTCCTTTTATTTTTTGCGACTTGCCCCTGTACTATGGATAAATAAGCACTTTGCCTCCTGAGTCCAAATCTAACGGCAAAAAATGTTGACACGTATCGAAATCCAATGGTAAAAAAACGACTTAGGGGGCAAAGTGCTTATTTATCCATAGTACATGGAGCAAGTCGCAAAAAAATAAAAGGACAAGGGGTAAAGTGCAACAGAGGGTATAGTTTAGGGGGTTTAATGCTTTTATCCCATTAATTTTTGATTTAGGTGTACAAGTCATCTTATTTATATCACCTACTCGTCTAACTAATTTAATAGTTCCACTTACGTACGTACCTTAACTCTATACACCTATCTACACTGTCTACTTGTCCTTCCACCAGAGGTCGGCGCAAATAATGTAAGAAGGTGTGCTAAGTTAAAAATAGGATAATATCACTCACACCCCGTGAGGTTCGACATGATATCAAAAGTCTCCTCTGAAGTTTCAATAATATCAGTAAGACCTCCTGAAATTTGTACCAACATATTACATAGGTCTGTCATTCTTTTTACCGTTGGTCAGTTTTGACCACTTGTTAAGACCAAAAATGCCTAATTAGTATTCACATAAAAAATTAAATAAGAGAAAGAAGACACAAAACAAATCTTTTGAATAAATATTGAGAATTTGACTTTTACGTTTAAATAAATATAACTTTCGAATAAAACTTTAAAACAAGCAAATAAAATCTAAAAAATTAAAAGAAAACTTAAAATTACTTAAAATAAATATGCAACGGTTTGATTTTATTTTTGGATATATATGATTTGAATATTAGCCGATTATTTTATCCATTTTCAAAAGAATATTCAAAATCAAATTCTAAATATATATGTGTGTGTGTGTGTGTGTGTGTGTGTATATATTATTCATATTTTCTCTTTTAGAATATTTTATATTGCATATATCTTTTGAATTTTGTTTAAATATATTTATCATTTTAAAATGTAATATCTAGAAATCCAAACATTCTTATTAATTTTAAAAAAGTTTATGATGAAATATAACTATTTGTTAACAATTTTTAAAGTTGTAAACACACACACACACGCGCACACACACACACACACACACACATATATATATATATATATATATATATATATATATATATATATATATATATATATATATATATATATATATATATATAAAATCATTGTTAGAATTTGAATAGAAAAATTATACCTTGTTCTTAACAAGTTGGGTGAACAAGAAAAAAAAAAAAGGAATACTAGACTTATGTGATATGTTGAGTCAAATTTCAAAGGGTGTCACTGATATTAATAAAACTTCAAGAGAGGTTTATGATATTTATGTTAAACCTCAAGAGGTGTGAGTGATATCATCCCTTAATTTTTTCAACTTAAATCTATCCAAATCCATAAATCACCTAATTTGTTTCACGTGTTCACCTTACTCATTTAACAATCCTACCTACATACCCACATCAGTCCTATACACCTATCTACGCTATCTACTGGCCCTTCCATCAGAGGTCGCACAGATCGTATAAGAAGGTCCGTATATAAAGGTCCTAGGTTAAATTTACCTTATCTACCCCTCGCTAGAGGTCGCACAAATCGTATAAGGAGGTCTTGCAGATGATTGGTTATATTATGATAGACTTTCAATTTTGTCTGTGATCAATTAGTCGGTTTATGATAGACTCCCGATTTTGTACATGGTTTATGATAGACTAATTGATCACAGACAAAAATATTGATCACAGACTAATTGATTGGTTTATCATAAACCGACTTGAGTAAAATATTGGTTTATCATATTAATTTCATACAGGACTTGAATAAAATATTGTTGAATGCAACTGAATTAGAAAAAAAAAAGTATTGTCTATGAAATTAATCAAGTCCTGTATTATCTCTTAATTTTATAATACACATATTTTACTAGCAATGAAGACCAATATATTGGATATCGATAATTAAAATTCTTAAATATATACATCATCCATTCACTCATCATACGTGACATAAATTCAACATAACACAATAACACAAAATAGGCAGAGAAAATCTGACATTAGGCAAGAAGTTCCATGTACTCATCACATGAAAGAAAGTAGGGCAGGATGAATCTTTTATGTACTGCTTCTTGAATAAATGGAGCCCTTTTGGACTTCTTTCCAAATATAAAAGGATACAATGGAGCAAGGAGATTTACAAGCCCTACAATCCATTAGACAAAAAAATTATGAAACAAACTTATCAGAAGATTATATAATCTTACAAACACTCTTTAGGTCTAATCTCAATCCCTTGAACAATGAGACCACTCTTCCAGTTACCACCTTTCACCTCCATTAATGTAATTTCCAAATCACCATCTTCTCCTCCCTTCACAAACAACTCACCCAACTCAACTTCCATCCACCCATCATGTCTCTCTTTTGGGTAATGATTTGGACGTTCCACCGGTAACAAATCGTCATTATCACCATCATCTTGTCTCAGTCTTCGTACGCGAGCAGCAGGAGGGTAAAACCACCCTATGCGCCTTCCTGCAGTTTGATACCTTTGCCTTTTTGAACCATCAGGATCCAAACAAACGGTGTGTTTTTCTGCATCATGCCCGCTTATTCCTACGTACGTCTCGACTGCATTATGCTCAAACCCATACATACTCGACTTACAAGTGAACACTAGATAAGCTGCATAATTTGTGCCCGAAGATAGCATTTTCATATTTATCCTGCCACGTATCTCAAACCAACAGACGCCAAGCAACTCTGCCACCTCAGAGAATCTAGATCAAGTTCCCAAGTTAGCATCACCAAACAAAAGAAAATTAAATTGCAGGATTTATCCGTGTTTCGGTGTGATTAGCAATAAACATTCTTTTTTATAGGCAAATTACTCTAAAATTTGGGCACAAGACGGTATGTAGCTATCTGTGAAAGATAGTCTTAACTACCTGGACTCGGGATGAGAGGTCCATTGCCAATATTGAGATGTATCACCCCACACAATAAAGAGGTCTCTTGCAGACAGCATGTAGCATTTCTTTCCACTCCATTTCTCCAATGAGAAGCTCTGATTACAAAGCAACGCAACAAATAATCAGATGACGACGTTGAACTACAAACATATAAATTTATAAAACAATGGCAATGTCTAGTAAAACAATCAAAATGCTAATTTAACTAGTAAGAATCAATGAATGCAAATACTGTATCTCTGTTAAGTTTTACAATCACAACATCCAATATAAATTTTGTATAAGCGCAAGCTTCAAATAAATACTGTAGCATTGCACACACAGTCATATGAAATAAGTAGTATAATGTTTCAAAGTTCAAACATTAAAATCTACCCCCTCAAACTATAAATTTACAAACTCAAGTTTTCCTACTTTTTCTTGTAAAATCGATCTCTATCATACTTTTCGGCAATTAACAAGCTTCTTTACCTCTTGAGAAAGTATTCATACTAAAGAGAGTGTCATTTTGATTTTCATCTTCAGATCAACCGTCACTATCTGTTTTATTCAAATTTCAACTACATCAAACCCTCCAACCCATTGCTCATTTGCGATTTTCTGCCTAACCTATGAAAAGTTACAACGTACTTCCCACCAACATACTCAAAGTGTGCAAACTGCCGCCTGAGTCCAAACCTTAAAAACGTATCCAAACCGAACGTCTAATCCATGACTCGACCGGCAATTCACACTCTTAAAGATTGCAGGGTATATCGTAACTTTTCAAATGTTAGGGGACAAGTCGCACATGGTCTTACGGTCGGGAGTTTCGACGCTTTTTACCCTTTCAATTAGTCAACATTCTTCTTTGCATGAAAAATTAAAACAACAGCAGAACCAATTTCGATCTTGAAACGGTAAAATTAAGGTCCTACAGAAATCTAAAAATAAAATACCAACATAATAAAACATTTCATATATAAAACCTAATTCATATACAATTAAATTCACAAACTGAGCACAGACATTAAAAGTACCTTGATGCCATCGTCGATTAGAATCGGATGATCGCAGAGATACAGATACAGTTCCTTCTTAGATTCGAATCTCGCCAGCAGCGAATCTGAACCGTCCGTTGATCGGCCAATCAATTGTCGATAATCATCAGGCAAGAATCTCTCCCAAACGGCGTCGGATTGTGCCGCCGATCGGAAAGTTGACGCCACCAGTGAGAGGCGGCAAGCGTCTTTGGGACTCGTCAACGACAGCGCGTTGGTTATGCAGTCCTCCGGCAGCGCGTAGATTTCACTCGCCATTGTTCTCTTCAAAAATCACGATCAAATTCGATTTTATCAAATTAGGGTATAATAATTTGATGCCTCTGTGTTGTTGTTTTAGAATAGCGCTACTAAGTGTAAATTGAAGAGGTGTGAGCAAATGTATTTATAGCGAGATAACTTAGTCGTGTTGAGATTCATATATGGGATAATATTCTTTTCGAGTATTAAAGTTAGTTAAATGCATATTCTTCTTTTTCGATTTTTTTTCCTTTTTTTTTTTTCTTTGTAAAGCTTAGTCGTTAAGGCTGCCCGTCAAATAACTCCAAGGTCAACACAATACTATCGACTTCGAATTTTGAGCCAAATTTTGTAGGATTTTTATAACGTTGATATATATATATAAGGGATAATTACAGCTACACCATCTGAGGTTTGGTGTAATTACACATACCTCCCCTGTGGTTTGAGAAATTACACATACCTCCCCTGAGGTTTGAAACCTTACACATACCTCCCCTCTACAACTTAAGGGTTGTTTGGGTGTAAGTTATGATAAAATTATGCTTATTATGCTTACACCCCTAAAGTTTGGTATATTTGTAAAAGTAATCCTTGATGTTACAAAAATTAAAATTAAATACTTCAAATAATTTTAGAAACTACTATATGACTAACCAAAAATATAAAAATTATTTAAATTGTTTTTAAAATTTAATCTAATCTTAATATTTTTATTATTTTGTAAAAAAATTTAATTTCTTGTTTTTGTTTGTTTTTTTTTATTTCTTGATTTTTGTTTTACTTTTAATAATCTCATAAAATTCATTATAGTTCCATATTAAATACTATTACGCGTGCCCACGAAAATTTCAATTTATCACAACAAAAAAGAAGCATTTGGTAAAATAATAAATATCTATGCAATCTCCGAAAAAAAAGACAAGAAATAGAAAATTCAATTGTAAAAACTCTCATTTTCAATGAAATTAACAAATATAACAGAAATAATCAAGATTTTCATAACCCATTTTAAAAAATGAAGAAGGATGACGAAATTACAACAGTGACAATATATTTATCATCCTTGAATTAGACATGGTCACTGGTTTTAGGTAGCAAGTTTTGTTGAACTTTTAAACAAAATAAACAACCTAAATGCACTATATTTAGTGAAACCAATTTTCGGTGTTTTATCTTCTTCTATTACTAAAATAATTGTTAGTTTAAAATTGTAACGAGAACAAAGGCGCCAAGATAAGTCGTTAGTTAAGTTTTGACTGAGATTTAAGGGAATTGTTTTAAAGAAAAAAAACTAAAAGTTACGTGTTTTGATTCAAAAATATATTTTGGATTAGATTAACTTATTTTTAAATTTAAATTTAAATACTTTTTATATTTGTAGGTAATAATATCATAGTTTATAAAACCTTTTGGAGTATTTAATTTTAATTTTTCTAACATCAATGATTACTTTTATAAATATACCAAACTTTAGGGGTGTAAGTATAATAAGCATAATTTTATCATAACTTACACCCAAACAACCCTTAAATTGAAGAGGGGATGTATGTGTTAGGTTTCAAACCTCAGGGGAGGCATGTGTAATTTCTCAAACCACATGGGAGGTATGTGTAATTACACCAAACCTCAGGGGGTGTAGCTGTAATTATCCCTATATATATAAAGAAATAACTATTTGGCGGTTTTTGCTTAGATCGAGTTTATAGATTTTAGAGTAATAAATTAAATCATAATATCGTATAAATACGTTTTAAACGTGTAAAATAAACTCAAATACAGAAATATTAATGAAAATCAAGCGTGTATTTAATTAAATGTGAGGTTGTGTAACAAAACATAAGATGGTAATTATTTGTTTTTATGTAAATTTATATAAAGCGCTCAATCATACTAATAAAAGGAAGTTCAAATAGTTTATTATAGAGAATCTGGTCGCACCTCCCTTTTTCTTTTAAATAAAGAGGATGAATTAATGAAAAGCCGAAACTTTGGCTAAAACCTTATGTGATGATTATGAAAAAAAAATATTACAGAGAAAAGGTAGAGGGCGTGTTTTTCGAAATTATTGCTATTTGTTATTATTATTATTTATTACTACTACTACTATTATTATTATTATGAATGGAAACAAAGATATTATGATGCCTCATATTAAATTTCTCGTATTATGAAACTAAAAGGCTTCTTTTTTCTTATTCTCTTTTTATGTACATTATATTTTGTACCATGTGGATTCTTTATAACTGTGACTTGTAATATAGATAGTCAATGATTAACAATTGAGAATTTTATTTCGTGTCTACTAACACTATGAGTTAATTTGATCTGTTGTACTTTTTAGATGCAAGCTTAGCAGTTAAGGCAATCTTTGAGATAGATAATATGTTATGAATATATTCACAAACTTTTCCGAATTGTATATTTTTCGGTTTAAAGGAAAAGTGTGTTGGAAAAAAAGGAGCCATGAAACTCGAAAAGGCGAAAATCCGAGTAAGAAAAGAAGATTACAACGTGTTAATTTGCATTGGAAAGGCAAAGTAACTGCTAAGATATGAAAAAAGTTGACTTTTTCAATGCGAGACACGTCAAACGGCTCAAACCATATACAAATTGTAAAAAAATGCTGACCTTTAGGCTTTAACCCTTTTCTGTATAAAGTGATATTTAGCGGGACGTTGTTTTCTGAAAATTTCATTTCGTAAAATTTGAATCAAATAATCTCTTGGCACACGGGGTAGTCTTACATATTGACATAATTAAGGTAAACAACTAAAAGTAAATTGTCCTAAAGGACACCTAAACAGATCATTTCATGTACAATATTTTAGAGAAGCGCACAAAAAATTCATCCCATGTGTTTCACAACGGTAAAATTAGACCATATTAATTGAAATTCAATTCTATCAGTAAAATTCTCAATGGGGAACATTAGTGGACTTTATTCATCATTTTACTTTATATAGCGGAAATATGGATTTTATGAAATACAACTTGATAACTATATTCATAAGTTACAGCCCACGGCTCTCTCTACGAAAGTCACGCATCGTACGGTGAAAATAAAGTTACGATAAAGTTGTTAACAATTTCTAACTAAACAACGAGACGGGTCGTAGTCGGAGTTTACTATGTAACACATACGATCCAGTGAAACATGTCTTTAAGAAGGTCCAGATCCTTAAAGTCAGTGTTTGTCTCCCACTGATCATACATTAACCCACAATGTCTGACGACCCTCGATGCAAGCTGCTCGTAGTGAGGCCTTAATTATCTATGATAGACAGAGCATTTTCGAAGTTGTCGTTAATCGTCTAATTAATAAGTATCGAGCAAGATACTTGGTATCGTGAAACGAGCGCGTGCCTACATTCAGCGACCTATAAATATCACGATCGTTTGAACCGATTCACCAGGAAACAAATAAAATCTCGAGAGCGTTTATGGGGATGGAGAGGGCGACTGATCCCTAGTACGTGGGAGGGGAGATAAACTTTTTCTCTTTTATCTTATTCTTCTCTAACAAATCTCATAACATTTAGAATATGTTCCATATTTGATAACTCTTAAGGTATTTATCCCTTCTTATAATTTGCCTAATTATATCTCACAATCACAGTCAAATTAAAACTTGAATTGAAAGGAGGGGCCCTTAATTCAAAGAGGCCCAAAACCCACTCTTAGTTGGGCTTAGCTTAACCTAGAGTCGTTTATTGTTTCATAATACATAATCCAATTGATCATGCTAAGGATTAAATTAAAATCTATCTCGCACTTATATATATAACACCTTAATTAAGTAAATAATCAACTAATCTCATAAATTCAATCTAGTATTCTCAATTCTAACTTCATGAAATAACACTTATTCCATGTTACACTCAAGTTATCTATTGTGTTTGATACTTTGATTATACAAGCTAGACGGTCAAGCTAGGTCAAGAATAAGAATCATGCACCTCCTCCTGTATTCAGTGCAGATTTCTAGTGACTAGAACTATCAATTTTCAGTCAAGAAGCTATCGCCACGATTTGCCCGTGGAAGAAGAAACGCTTGTTAAAACTATAAAGCAAAACATATAGCATGGCAAACCTCGTGATCCATTTCCTCTAAAAGGTTGTAAAAACGCAATACTAAGACTTTTAGCATACCCTTTTGTCCATCTTTCGTTGCATTTATTCTCATATTCCCTATTTTTGGAGTTTATAAAAAGAAGTTGCTTATTCGAGTACGATATGGGGAGTATTTTATTTCGGAAATATTCTCAATTCCCATGTCCCATTACCCGTAAGTTTGGTCTACATTCGATTTGGAAATTATGATAGGTACTCATATCTTTGTTTTCATGCGCCACTTGTATGATCATTGATATAGTATATTTAGTCAGTTATTGATGTACAAATACAATTGATGGTCGAATAAGGTTATTTCAAGTAATTGTCTAGGAAAACATGATGATTTAGATTTTTGCAGCTTGTCACGCCGTCAATGAAGCAGTTATATATGTTAAATGATTTTTCAAGTATATATGACGCAACAGATAAGGTGTTGCAGGAATAAACATTTTGAGCGTATTTAATATCAGAAAATATTTCAAGATTCTTTTTCCATTTTCAACGAATGTGCTGCATATATATTTTGCTTTACATTTAATTATCAGAACTTTAACATATAACTAAAAAAATTGACCACAAGAAAAATATTCGCCTTCGTTTTTAGAAAGTACTGTGCGGGTATAACAAAAATGTCAAATAATTTCTTCTTTCAAATACATTATCGATAAATATAGATAACATTATATATACACACATACATACACTAGCATATATTGATTTCCCCACTTTATATAAACGGAGACCTTAGTCAAAACTCAAAACCCCTGGCTAGGCATAAAAATTAAACAGCCAAAGTATTTATTTTCCATTATATTAAAATTATCAGTATATAATAACAATCATAATTAAAAATATCCTAATTAATACGGATGGCAAGAAAATTAAAAAAGGAAAAAAAGTCCTTAAATCAAATACGAATTATGATTATTTTACGGATTCTTAGAATCTGTTACATAATTCTCACATCAGCTTCCAATTATTAACCTTTGACTTTCGTAGCTCCCACTAACTATAATGAATTACGAGATCATGAACTCTATATAATATGAGAGTTTTTATGATCACAATCTATCTACCACCTCTTCACACATTTCTTCTTAGTTTTAGTCGTATATATCTTAAAGCACTCAAAAATGTTTTTATCTACTAGATCTTCTATTTGTTCCTTTATTATTCTCTTATTAGCATTATTTCCTCTTGTTAATTCCTCTTTAACAAGAATTCATCACAGAAAGCAAGTGAATTGTCGCATGATCTTTGTTAATCAAGTAAAAGGCCGTTTCAGAACGATTCAAGCCGCTATTGATTCTGTGCCTTCATATAACAAAGAATGGTTTTGTATACACATCAAACAAGGCACATATAGGTTCAAATAATTAAGTTTTATTTACCATCTTATTTTATGAATCAAATTTTTTTTTTCGTGTATTATTTTTTCATGACTCTCATATCTATGTTTATATTGCAGAGAACAAGTTGTAATACCCTTTCACAAGCCATTCATATACCTTAAAGGAAAAGGAACAAGAAGAACATACGTTGTTTGGGATGCTCACGAGTCAATGGCAACAAGTGCCACTTTCACTTCTCAAGCTGATTATGTCGTTGCTGCAGGCATAACCTTCATGGTAAGAAGCTGAAATTATATACTATATGTAATTAATTCAAACCTCGCAAAAGAAAAAGAAAAAAAAAAAGGAAAAACAAATGTATGTTTCTTTATTTTGTCAAGAAAATTGTTCACTGATCTAAAACATGGACAAAACTTTCGATTTTGGCTTATTTCTAAATATCAAGATTCTTTCGCAATATTTCCATATCTTTTTGACGCAAAAATCTCGAAATTTGATGTTGTAAATAAACGAGGAAAATACTATATTATATATAAAAGATTTCAGTATTTTCAAGAAAATATTTCGGAATTTTTGATCCATGCCACTTTTGGTAACTAAGATCCTAGTGTAATATTAGCCCACAATTTGTAATTTTTGATAGAAATTCTTCTCAATCTCCTTTTTTTTAATTAATGAGACATATGTGACTAATTATTAATTGTGAAGCAGAATTCTTACAACTCTGGTAACGGGTCCGGTAAAAATCCAATGAGACCGGCTTTGGCAGCTAGAATTGAAGGAGATAAATCAGCGTTTTACAAATGTAGATTTGTCGGACTGCAAGATACGTTGTGGGATGTACAAGGTAGACACTACTTCAAACGTTGCACAATTCAAGGAGCAGTTGATTTTATCTTTGGTGCCGGTCAATCGCTTTATGAGGTAATTAATCACACTATAATTATACCGAATTTCGTCTTTTTAATTAGTGTTCGTTTCCTTCTATCTTTTTACCTATTATTATTATTTTCCTTTAGCTATCATAATCTAAAATTCTTCAATTTAGTTTGTTACAAGGTTTTTGTCATTTATGAGAATGGTACATTTAAACTATTGTATAGTTTAAGAGATAATTTACGCCTATATGCACATTTATTACATGTAAAAAACCTTCATCTTCGGAAGATAGATAATTGGTAGAACCGTAGAAGGCTTGCTGAAGATTATCTCTTGTCTTTTTCATGATATACTTTTCTGCTACGGGATTTTTGCAAAAAATTAAAAAGAAAAGAAAAGAAAAGAGAATTTCATGTGTTATGCATGTAACCCTTTGTAAACTAAATTTTCTTTTTAGAGAGAGAGAGAGATAGGAAAGGCAAAACATTGTTTGTGATTTTTGTATTTGACCTCCCATAGCAAAGCAAATTGGAAAATATAAACCATACGGGTGATCGAAAGATAGAGGGGGTTTACGACTTTATTTAAAAAACTATAGGTGTTCTTTGCCTCATTATTCGTCACAACAGGACTTCTTCCGAACACGCAACACAAAAGGAGTTTGATATATTCGTACTCTTTTCATAGGGAAAGTTTTACATTTCACGCTTATGCATGACATTTTTTTATTAGCTCTTTTGGCAATTTACACAATGTGATAGTCTCAGTTGCAACTAATTCATTATCACGTTTTATAGAGAGAGATATACTACATAATGGGTGCCACCAATGACATGAAAAATATTTCCAAACTTATATAGCACTAACCTTCTTATATTCTCATCCCAACTATGCATTTTATAATTTCAAAAAATAATATGCATATATATATATATATATATATATATATATATATATATATATATATATATATATATATATATATATATATATATATATATATATCAATAAAGTAAAAGAATTAGATGTACTACATCATCTTCTAACGGTACGGAATAATTCCTCCTGGAAATGTGCCAATGCCATTTCAGTCAATTATTTCACTCTTTTGATCAACAAACATATAGTTATTTATGCTCATGTTTTATGTATAATAGTATAGTAATAAACTCTACTCCACTTTTATTTTCTAATTTACAAAACAATATGTATAGGGTTGTCACATATCAGTAACTGCGAGAGCTTTAAATGGAGCCCCCGGTTACATAACAGCTCAAGGAAGATCACACCCTCACGAAAAAAATGGATTTGTGTTCAAAAATTGTCTCATAAATGGAAATGGAAAAACATATTTGGGAAGACCTTGGAGAGAATATGCAAGAGTTGTATTCTATAACACATCAATGTCCAACATTATTGTGCCTCAAGGATGGGATCCTTGGAATAACGCTGGTGAAGAGTAAGATTTATCATTAATTACATATCGTCCTTAATCTTTAAACATCTTTACCATTTCTTTTTTAGTTTCTCCAATCTTATAAATGAATACATATTTAAACGACAACTTCTTATTTTATATGTCATCAAGCACACCCCAATTTCAATAGAGATCTATCTTTTCTCTTTGAATTTTGTTAAATGCTTTTTTCATTTCACTCCTATTTTTAATTTCAGGCCTCAATTTTGGAGATTTAGACTAATTGAAAAGAAAATGAATATATCGTCAAAAGGAGATAAAATTTCGTATTTACGCTTAACATCCGACGTAAATATTCTGTCAGAAATAAAGTTGATTATAATTACTTTGTATCAACTATTAAAGATGGGGTTGGGGGCATATTACTATTTTAAATGGTGGGTAAAACGAGGTATATGGTAGGTCAGTAGGTGGTATGACATTTTTACCCTGTTTATTTTGATGCTTTGTACATTTTCTGTGTCAACTGGTCTTTGACTAAAAAAAGATGAAGTAAATTGCAGATAATTTTCTTCCGTTTTCTTTAATTTGACAGAGCCATAGTTGTGTTATATTATTTATATTAGCAAAATCCCATTTATGCTATAGAGTTGACAATGTCATACTGAAATAGAGAGATTTGTCTTTGAAAGTAAAGAGAAGTCTTCCGTAAATGCTAAAGATTCTATGAAAGATCTCACATTAATTTGCACGTAAATTTTATATTTGAGATTTGGCTTGTATTTTGTAGGTACAAGTTAACCTTTGCTGAGCATAATTGTCGGGGTTTAGGATCAAAGACTTCGAGGCGGGTGAAGTGGGCAAAAAACCTGAGTTATGGAGAGCTGAAAAAATTAACCAGTCATTCTTTCATTGATGATGAAGGTTGGACTATCAGATCACGAGTTTTCAATATGATGGTCAAATAATTATTTCAGCTTCAAAAAAATGGAGGATTATGTGGTTTATTGACTAATTAACTCCGGTCCGTTAAAAGTTAAACCCACTTTATAATTATACCTATAGTAAAAGTATAAATTATTACGTGAAAATGTATGATAGCTATTTCTTTTCCTACAGTCTATTTGTGCACGTGGTCTTGTAATTACTTATGAAATTAAATACTTTATTGACTTTTAATCTTGATAAATACTTCTTAAGTTTATTACTCGTTCATATTTCCACTTGTTACCAAAAGTATACTTCTCAATCTTGGTGATCGTAGTCTTGTCATTAGTAAATGGAAGTTGTTTTCGAATTTTATACTTTAAATTATGTGAATTACAGATAATATGGGTTATAACTTATATATAAACAGTTTCCACAATAATGTTCAAAGTCCAAGCACTTCAAATTAAATACATATTTTTCTTACTTCTATCGGCTTTCGAGGACATTTTACAAATGCAGTCTAGTACAATCTTTGACAAAAGCAACAGAAATACAGGATTACTATTTCCTAAACTCTTGCAAATATTACTATTATTGGTTACGGATTTCTCTCATCCAATATCGATCGTTGATTCTCATATATATCATTGCATAATTTTCCTAAAGGAACAGACAAAAAACTTTACTACCTTAACCAATTAATAAATCATATCTACGTCCGTTTCTGTTAAGATATGCTCAATTTTTTTAAGGTGATTTATCATTTATGTGATAGATACATCAATCATGATATGAAAAATATCTTAAGATATACAATGACATACGACATTACGTGGCTAAATGTTCGAACTCTTATATTGTCCTTCTCGTTTCTTTCATCTTCTTTTTTGTCCTTGTTTCAAGTTTCTATATCAGTCCCTGAACATATATACATCACTCCATTTTCTAAAACAGGATTTTCTTACACCTTCGAAATTCTTGACGAAACACCTTTATTTGTGGGTTTATCCTAAAAAATGATATGTATATCTATTTGTAGTGCAACGACGTCTATCCCAACAGAGGCGGAGCCTTAATTTTATAATGGTGTGTGGTAAAGTTGAAACATTATCCATGTCTTAGATTCTTAAACCTTAATAACATAAGCAATATAGAGAATTCAATTATTTACATATAAACACAATAATTTAATGAAAACCATGCACTAGTTACATTCGGTATAACTCTTATTGTATGAATATAACTTCAAACATATACAATGTTATTTACCATGTATCGCAGAAAATAGAAACATGAATTAAAATTTCTAGACATTTTACGAAAAGTTATTGTATGATTCTGTTTCTAACTCAGTGGAAACAAAGTATATAAGAATTCTCAAGTACATTATTTGAGTGAATTTTCTGATGTATGCAGAAAAGACTCAGAAGCATCGCGAAAATGTTTTAATATTCAGACGATCAAATCGTACCCTAAAAACGAACTTTGATCGACGAATAGAAATAAAACAACATATATGCAAAGACTTTAAATATTTTTTATATAGATTTGTATCTCGTGATATTTTGAAGTATTAGATTTTGCAACTATACTTCACAACCAATGTTTATACTAGCTATGACTTATTTTAAATTGTATCGTATTTACTTATCCCACCAGGGTAATTTTTTTTCAAAATCTTTCCAACGTACTTTCTAGAGTACGTAACTCATAAGAATTATACTTTTATTTAATTTCATGATCTTGTCTTTAAGTTTTTCTATCCTTTCAAAAAAAAGTCTTTAAGTTTTTCTACAGAAAAATAGGTCTAGATGAAAGTGCTGTAAAATATAGCATTGGTCATTGCACTAGCTAGGGATCCTTAAACATAAGCCTTATTGTTTTGGTTTTTAGAGTGTCACGACACGGTACAGAAAAAAACACAAAATTTGGTATTCCAACCTATATTACCAGTAGGCTGTAAAACCAAATAGCAAGATTTTATTTTAATAGTATAGAATACATATTGTGTCTGTGTGTTTCTATTCCTATATATGAATGAAAGAAAAAATAAAAAAATCATAAAAATTAAGCACCCAAATTAAGGCCTCGACCTAAATGAGGAGTGCCAATGAAGACCGAAAAAAAAAATAAAAAAAAGTAAAGTGCGTACATGGATCAAAGACTGACACGGTAGGCACAAGAAACAAGCAAACGGCGTTGACGGTAAATCTGATTTCGTAAAAAGAAGTAGAGCTTATTAATTCCCGCTTCAACTTGCCGCCAACAATACCAAATATTTGCACCATACTTTAATATCTTCACTAATTAGTAATTACATCCATGTTGAGGAAAAATTATTAGGTATTCGTGCAATTGAGTTCTAAAAATAAGCAGATAAATGTACGAATTAGTACAACCATGGTACGAATTAGTACGGGCTCTGACATAAAAGTACACGTTTAGATCTATTTAAAATTTATATAGAAAAATTATCATTAATATTGGACATGAATATGGTAAACAAATGTATTTAGGGATAAGAATACGTACGTCGATCCTATCAAATTGAGTCCTTGCCTTGTAAATGGTATAGAGTCGTTCAACCTACTTTACCATACTTAGCAAATGCCACCAACTCGTAATATATATTTTTTTCTCTCTCAAATTTCCTTTTTTTTTTTTTGTGAACAACTGTCTCTCTCTGTAGTAACATAGTTTTCATGGTTATTAACTATTTCATTAGTTAAAGTTAACTATATTTTGTAGGGCATCCAATTTATACTTAGATCCAAATTGGACCTCATCACTCCCTAAGTTTCAACAACGGTACTTTAACTATTAAATTATTTTCCACCCACATAATTATATGTGTAAGATCATGTCGCCTTATAATGCAATTTAGGAATTTTTTTACTACCCATAAAAAGACAACTGCATTCCACAAATTTGGAAATTTCTTAATACTCATAAAGAAACAACTGCTTTTTAGTGTAATAATAAACTTTAATTCTTTTTGTGGGAGATAATAAAGTTTAATTGTAAACATACAAGTTAGCTATAATTATAGTATTTGCTGATACATAACACACTTTCGGACTTCTTGATCGAGCCACATAACTTTTCCTCTCAAAATTATTTTCTCAATGAATCCAATAAAATTAGTGTTGCTCTCGCCAAGTTTTACAAATTTTTTTTAATTAAAAAATTCATCAACCAGCCCCAAAGTAACACTTTTTTTTTTTGTTAATCTAAATAATACCAACTTTATTCTATATTATATTATTATGCAGATAATTTAAGTGATCCAAATTCCCACGCGCGCTCCCTGACCGAGTTGTTGTTACCTCAGCTGCAATCATCATTCAAAATGTAACGGCACTATGTCGGAACATCCATACGAACTAACGGTGGACCCGCGACACAGGGAAACAAACCCCCAGTCTCCTTTTTTCTTCTTTATTGACGTGACTGACGTTTACTGTTAAATTACAAGACACTTTTCCGTCAACAGCGCACGTTAGCCCAACACCATAATAATAAACAATAATCCGCCATACTATACGAAATCGCACTTAACCTTCACACTCCCTCCCCAAATTAATTAAACTTAATTAAAAAGCTGAACAGAACAGCTGAGTGAAGTGATGTGAACGATACGCACAAAAAACTCGCACTATCACACTTCGTTTTGATTTGATCTCAACTGTTTTTGTTTTTGTCAGATCTGAGCGGTTTTGAATTTGTCGGTGGTGTCGCAAATGGCGAAAACGCGCTTCTTCGGTGAGTTTTGGTGGTTGAATTGTGTGATTAAAATTTCTCTTATTGTTGTGTGAATGTGTAAAATGATGTTGTTGCTTGAGTTGAAATTTATGTTTGTGTTAATTAGGAAATTGTGCGTTTTTGTAGTGTGTGAGCTTTTAGCATGCCGCATTTGGTGCTTCCTTTTTAGGAATTGTTCCGCATTTGTTAGTTTGTTGACCTAATTCGAAAGTTTGCTGCAGATCGGTGTGCATTTTTATGAGAGTTTTCAGTGTTAGTTTGCAAATTGAGTAATCTGTTGAGTTGTGTGAATAAAAAATGATGTGTGATGAAAATTATCAGTGTAGTGAGTGTATTATTGCGCCATAGTTAGTCACGAGGGGTTTGAATGTGAAGTAGTTAGTAAACATTGTTAGACAAGTGAGTTATACTTCGTTTGATCTCGTAAACAGCATTATTTGCTGCAGTAGGTAATTGTCCCATTTACAGGGTCGAGCTGTGTCAAGTTATGTTATGAGGTGTTATACTCGAGGTGAGCTCCGTAACACGATGAGTATACATGCTGAGGGAAGATATAGAAGAACATTATGGATCCCATATGATATAACTTTTATTATTAATCTGTGTTCTTTGTGAGTGTTGGATTTTTAGTGTCTGCTCATAGTAGGATGAAGAGATGGTTAATTCCTGATTGTAATCTTTAACTTACCTCACTATGTTTCTCTCGATTTGGTGAATGCGTGATTCTGTAATTCTATCTTCTGGAGGAAAACAATTGTGGGTTGTTTCCAATTATGACATTACATGTGAATTATGATCTACCATAAATAATTTCCTCTTTTCTAATATTTTCTGTGTGAACTTGCTAAGAACTTGCGTGTTGACCATTCACATTTTGATCTTCATGACGTAGCGCTGACATCTTTTTGAGCATGTGAGTTCTATTTGTAAAAACCTAAATCACATGTAATCCAAACAATGTGCTTCCTGGATTACGAGTAGTTCTTGTGAACACATGGTTACTTCAATTAAAGGCTTCACATTTGCCAGGCAGAATGATGAATGAACTAAAATTTATCTAAGCTGATATTTCAGGACAGTTGGTCTCCACAATCTCACTATGTAGTTTAAGTCAGAATCCTCTTTTCTTGTTATCTACTGTCACTTCACGAAAAAATATGATGGTTTTTTTTTTGATTGATTGAGAGCAACTTTTTAGTGCATATGTGGGCAGGATAATAACTGGTCTTGTTATTTGCTGTTTGACTAGTTTCATTTGTTAGTTCAGGTATTAATTGAAACATTAGCGGGAATGAAGTTGGATTAGTGAGTTAGATAATAACATACATGTGTTGTAGTGAGTGCCATATACTAAGCTGAATTGCTGCACGTTTTTGTTTTGCTTTGTATGGGAAAATAGTGCACTCTTATTTCAAAAGTTCATCTTGCCATAACTGCTGATAGCTAAACTTTGTTGCATTTTCAAATTATTAGAGTGTAGTCCTGTTCTGACTCCAGAAAATCTACCCTATAGCAAGGGCATTTACAGACAGATAAACACTATAAAAACATGGAAAAAAACTGACCTTGGGAACTCGTGCGACAGATAATGTTCTTGTAAATTTTAAGTAGCATACATATGCAACTCAACTATGTAATTTTCAACAAGAAACTGTGATTTTTGAATTCCAGTCTTTTCATTTGGAGCAAGTCCTGGGCTTAAATGTTAACCTTGTATTTCATTGGAAAATTTAATTGCAGGGTTAATACAGGAGGTTTCTTTGTCTTTCCTAAAGCATTTGCTTCTTTTATGTTATTTATCATCCTTCACCAATGCTGATTTGCGGCACAAACTCTCAAAAAGAGCTCTTTCTCCAGCAACAGTTTTATTTAAAGCTTCTGCCATGCCTGAATTGCCTGTACCAGCCAGTATGTCTTTATTTCATAAACCTTATCGGAAGCATCTAAGTCCTCATGGTTCCCCTGTTCAACCTCCTAGTTATGGTCATTTTGTGATTTCTTCTCCCCCATCAAGCTCTCATTTATCCAGACCATCAATGAGAGAGAGTGGATCCATACCAGCTAGTGCCAGCCTACCACCTCCAGGCCGCCTTTCAGATATTGCACCTACTCAACGTGAACCTAGTACCATACCTTCTGGTCTAGCGCAACCGCCACTATCTCCAGGCGTCTCCAGTAAGGGTCGCTTTATTCGTTATCCATTTTTCTTGCACAAAGAACTGAATTGAATTGATCTTCTTCTCCAACTAGTTTTCATATTAAAATAGTTAACATGGATAATGACGATTTGAGTTACAATGCTTCTCTATCCAATTATTTTTGCGTTTTGTTCCTAAAATCTGATGTTTTATTAGAGCTTTAATTTTCCATTTGGCAGACTGTTGTGGACCAGATACGAAACTCAAACGTGGGAGCCAGGGCTGCCACTGTGTATATCCAATAAAGCTTGACATTCTCCTCTTGAATGTCTCATCTAACCCAAATTGGAATAGTTTTCTAGAGCAGTTCGCTTCTCAACTAGGTTTACAAGTTTCACAGATTGAGCTAATTAACTTTTATATGGTCGGTGTATCTGGACTTAATATATCGATGGACGTCACTCCACATAAGGGTCTCAGTTTTTCTGCCAATGAAGCTGCTGCAATAAACTCTTCCCTGTCAATGCACAAAGTCCACCTCGATCCTGCTTTAGTGGGTGACTACCAGCTTCTCAACATAACCTGGTTTAGACCCCCTGCATCGTCTCTAGGTAATGTTCCTTTTTCTTGTTGTAGTGGAATGTACACCAATTCTTGTTTATGATGGTTTATTAATTTTCTTTTTGATTGGACCGGTTATGAATCCAAGAGCTTTGATTGTAACAAGAATTGGGGCTGTGGGTTTTGTTCTAGTAGTAGCATGCATTTGCGCACGTGACCATGGAAAATTCTCTGTTCACAATTTGGCAGGATATCACATGAGGCAATATAATTTGAAGTATTGTGATTGAACTTGTATGCTTCATAAATTGAGATGTCAATTTTGGCAAATAGCTTGACCAGGAATGTATCATTTACTGGTACTATCTTTTCTTTTTCCTTTCTTTTCTTGGGAACGTGCCTATGCCCTGACGGGTTTGGGAGACCGCAACCATTGGGCAAGACTGTTTATATATTTGAACTTTTAGGTTCAGGCCATGGTTCCCCCATTCCCTCACCTCAAATTCTCCAGCTAAGGCAAATGCCAAATGAAGTGACCTTTTTGTCTTCTGTACAGCTCCAGTTTCTGCAGTGTCTCCAGCAGAAGCACCTCCAATCCTTCCATCAACTCCTGCAGCACTTGTCGCTTCAAACAAAGTGAAAAGACCGAGTTTGGTACTCATCGTTGGTATCGGAGCTTTAGTCCTGATCATTGCTATTATTTCGGTGGCAATAGTTTGCTTGTGTATATCTCGTCAAGGCAAGGATATTAAACCTTTAAAAGAAAAAGGTATGTAAAGTTGAATAATAAAGTTAATTCTATATTACATTTTTATTTTTTCACCAATATTTGATGAATAAGATTTCCTGTATCATTTTTGGAATTGTCTTCTGAAAATCTGAGTTTATATGTCAGCAGACTAGAACCTTAAATTTTTTCATCTTTTTCTGAGATAATGTTTGAGAGGACATGCTAATTTTCTTGCAAAGGAGCGTCTTCCTAGTTTATAACTTTTCTTTTTCTACCTACACTCTAGCATTCCAGTACCAGCTTTAGGAAATTTTCTTATTGCTCCATCTCTAAAAATTAGTTGAAGTAACTTCTGTTTCCTCTCGATCGTGGTCTCATCATTGTTTTCCTCTTTGAAGTTTGGGACTTACACCTGCTCATTTTTTATTTTGTGTAGTAGGAAAAGAGAGTACTTCTGAAGCAATTCCTGCTGGAGGATCTCTTCGTCATCCAACGAGCACCCGATTTCTCACCTATGAAGAATTAAAAGAAGCTACAAATAACTTTGAACCTGCTAGTATTCTCGGAGAGGGTGGCTTCGGGAGGGTTTTCAAGGGTGTGCTAAGTGATGGAACAGCTGTAGCCATAAAGAGACTTAGCAGTGGTGGACAACAAGGAGATAAAGAGTTTCTGGTTGAGGTTGAGATGCTTAGTCGGCTGCATCACCGTAACCTAGTGAAACTTGTTGGTTACTACAGTAATCGTGACGCTTCTCAAAATCTACTCTGCTATGAACTCGTTTCAAATGGAAGTTTGGAGTCGTGGCTCCATGGTAATTCTTCATTGCTGTAGATTTTCCTAAAATATTGCCAGTAAAAATAATTTTACGACTGAAATTATTGTCTGATGATCTTTCTGATATCCATTTATGCTGAAGGGCCGCTGGGACTAAATTGTCCACTCGATTGGGACACCAGAATGAAAATCGCACTTGATGCTGCTAGAGGTCTTGCATACTTGCACGAGGACTCCCAACCTTGTGTTATTCATAGAGATTTCAAGGCATCAAATATACTGCTTGAAAACAACTTCCATGCTAAAGTTTCTGACTTTGGCCTTGCAAAACAGGCACCTGAAGGCAGGGCGAATTACCTTACTACCCGTGTTATGGGGACTTTTGGGTGAGTCTCTTCTGCAAAATTGAACCCTCCTCCCTTTTTAAACTTGCCGACCTTCTAATACTTGGAACAGTTTGGATAGTTTCTGACACTTTTTTACAGGTATGTTGCCCCTGAATATGCCATGACTGGGCACCTCTTGGTGAAGAGTGATGTTTACAGTTATGGGGTGGTTCTTCTTGAGTTGTTGACCGGAAGAAGACCTGTAGATATGTCGCAACCTTCGGGCCAGGAGAACCTTGTGACCTGGGTTAGTTACATTACTAGATTCGTCCTAATATATTTATTTCATTACGCGAAAGTTGAAGCTTCACTAGAAATTTAATAAATACAGACCAACTGCTAAGGATTTGAAAATGCACCAATTCATTTCAACCATAATATAAAAAAGAAAAAAAGTAAAAGATTGGATGAAATAAAATAAGCCT
Organism: Misopates orontium; assembly: GCA_946800315.1. Taxonomy (NCBI): domain Eukaryota; kingdom Viridiplantae; phylum Streptophyta; class Magnoliopsida; order Lamiales; family Plantaginaceae; genus Misopates; species Misopates orontium. The sequence goes on from OX326947.1 coordinate 5,456,751, forward strand.
GGTTGTTGTATTAATACAGGCTAGGCCAATACTAAGAGATAAAGATCGATTGGAAGAACTTGCTGATCCAAGGCTTGATGGTAAGTACCCAATTGAAGATTTTTTACGGGTTTGCACCATTGCAGCAGCTTGTGTGGCCCCAGAGGCAAGTCAACGGCCTACAATGGGAGAGGTAGTACAATCACTAAAAATGGTGCAGCGAATCACAGAATATCAGGATCATAATGTGGCAAACCCCAACACTGCACCAAATCTTAGGCAGTCATCGACAACCTTTGAGTCGGATGGCACATCATCCGTGTTTTCTTCCGGTCCTTACTCTGGTTTAAGTGTCTTTGATAATGAGAACATTTCTAGGACAGTTGTATTTTCCGAAGATCTTCATGAAGGAAGATGAGTAGTTTGTTTGTTACTTGAGGTGTTATTTTCAATGATTTCATGAGCATCGTAGCAGTAATCGCCTACCCCGTGGTAATTTCAATATGAAAAAAAGAAGAAAAAAATATGTGTGATTGTTTGGACTTCTAATGTCCAAGTTGTTTCCAAGTACTTGATCTCAGTCATGTCATCCATCCCATGTAGAGAAAGATAGTCCAGTTTCCCAGTTAGTGAGGGCGAAGAAGATCATTATCTGCATGTTGAGATGTGACTTCTGTAAATATGTGTTATTGTTTAGGCTTGTAGTTAGTTTTTAGTTCTTCCTTCAGTCGGTGCCAATTACTGCAAAACAGAACACTTGTTGGAGCCTGGAGGTCATATTATCACACAAAATGACAGTCACTGATCAAAATTTTGGTTTTGGTGTATGTTTTGTTTCCCCTAAATACATTTTGCAATGTCCCGAAATCTACGACATGTTTTAAATTTCTTGTAGAAGTTGTAGCAATGAAGTGGAAGATGCTTTTATAATTAGCTTCCACGGAGATAAAAACGGAAACTCGGTTGAATTATAACTTGGGTTGGATTGGATTATCGAATTCTATTTTGTTGTCTCTAAGGATGTTTCAATTGGCTTATGTTACATGCTGATATAAGAAAGCTGATTAATTTGGAGATAAAAATCATATAAAAATTTCCTAGTTTGTGATTAGTATGCTGCTTACAATAAGAGGTCGAATTTATTAGGCATGTGTGGTGTCAAAATCAACCTATAACCATCAACTCGTACATGTTATCTGGTAATTGGTGCTATCTCTTACTTAATAAGTTCAAATGGGTGATCAGTTACGAACTTAAAGTTTAAACAATTAATAATCATGATTTAGATAAGTTTACATTTACATAAATACCCTCTTTTATAATCCAAACATGCCCAAATAAGATCGAGAGAGAGGTTGGGAGAAAAACATGCGTGCACACACACACATATATAGTCCCCGCAAAGAATTTCTTTTTGATTTTTGGCGTGGCATTTTGTCTATCATGTAACTACTAATTCGATCACAAATTGTAGTTGAGAAGGGTTAATATTCTCAAGTCATAATGGAGTTCAAGACAAATAATAGTAGTTTGTGAGGTAACAGATGAACAATCCCATTTCCTAGAGAACATTTAGGATATAATTATGATTAGTATAATTCATAAATTTGGCATTTGCAATCCTTAGTACATCGGGCTACAACAATTACAAGACACGCAACAAAATTCATGAATATTATAGAGACACGTATAAATTGCTGAATTAATTAATAATATTTCGTAAAACTTAATACTTATTTTCCTACTTAAGAAAAAAAGAAATATTAGAGAGCGTAAATAATGATTCCATCTTTAAATAAATAAACCCAGTACTAAGTTTTTATACCATCTCTGTGTCTGTTTTTCACCTCCATTACCGCCCTCATGTGAAAGGAGGGCGAGAGTTGTACACTAAAAAAAAAAAAACCCATTATTGTTGTTTCTCTGAATCTCCACAACATTTATACTATTATATAATCTAATTGAACTTGTTCTTCCTTTTATCGCCACGATTTAGATCCTAATCTCTGTTTTTTTCCCCAATTTATGCAACTCTCAAGCAAATTTTCTTGAGGAGATTTATCTCGCCGACTCATTTTAGGTATTATTTTTTTGTGCTTTACGCTTTAATTTTTCAATCGGAAAAAAGTTATCTGAGCGTGTTGTTGAGGAGTAAGTAAATAAATTGGATATGGATATGAGCAGTACAAGTACAATCTTGAAGTAGATTAGCAGATTTGATGTCGATTTTGTTTCATTGTGTATGTTCAGATTCGCTAAGTTTTGTTTTGAAACCAGTTCTGGATGTATAGGTTTTACTAATCCGTTTCGGCTAGGGTTTATGATCTAATTTATTGTGTGTTTCAGATTATATACATATATATATATACATATATATATATATATATATATATACATATATATATATATATATATTTCACTTCAAAACAGAGTTGATATTATTGGTTCCGCCACTTATTTCTGCCTGTTGTTGCTCTGTCTCCTAGTATCTCAAACCTTCCCTGATCAACTAACACTTTATCTTTAATTTGTTGGAGTTAGTGATTTGGTATTGATAACACAATATGTTGTTCTCTCTTAGTAGGTTAGTTTTATCGTGTTATCAATAGAGTGTAAGAATAGAGATTTTCGTCTGCTCGCATTTTGATTTTACTCGTGATAACTTAGGAATATCGGAAATATCTCAGGAGTTGCAGGCTGATAGACACCTCTGGACTAGATAAAGATGTTGCGGCTTACATTATTTTTGTAGGACTCTACTTATTACATTTACGAGATTTTACATTGAATGCCTGATTCTATCTGTCTGTTTGCTTTTCATAGGTAAAAATGAGCGCAGGTATAGATAAGCTAGCTGTCAGCGCATTAGATCAGTTTTTTTACTATAAAGTTAGCTATGTTCTGAAATAGTTATACAATTAAAGATCATGTTAACGATTTTTGCATATTTTTCTAGACAACAATGGGGAAAAAGGTCAAGAAGAAGGCAAGAAGTGGTCAGAAAGAGAAGAGGGGTCCTGCTGCTCCACCAAAAACACCTTCTGAACAACGTGCTAACAATGCTGAAACTCCAGATGACGGAGTTGCTGTTGGTAAAGATAGAAGAGTGTGCTCTCATATTGTGAAAGGAATAAGTGTGGATAAACTTTCTGCCAAACTCAAGTCTCGAGAATATCTCGGGTGCGAAGATTGTCGGGGAGATGTTGTGGAGAGACGAGCGAATAGAGTAAAAGGTAAACAAGGAAAAAAAGGAGGAACAAATTCAAAATCTGAGTCAAAAGCTATTTGGATTTGTTTGGCATGTGGACATTTCTCATGTGGAGGTGTTGGATTGCCAACTACCCCGCAGAGCCATGCAGTTAGGCATGCAAAACAGAGCCATCACCCCTTGGCAATTAATTACGAAAATCGCCAGCTGCTCTGGTGCTTTCCTTGTAGTAGGCTAGTTAGTGTTGAAAAATCTGAAGACGTTGGTGAACAGGAGGTACTGCAGGAGGTTGTGAAACTGTTGAAAGGTCAACCAGGCGACGGATCCACCACTGATGTAGAGGATATTTGGTTTGGAAGTGCCAGCGTGACAAGTGCAGTTAAATCAGACTACTCGTTGAGTATCGGTGCTGACCCTGGAACTGGGTATATGGTAAGAGGTTTGGTTAATTTGGGAAACACTTGTTTCTTTAATTCAATCATGCAGAATTTGTTAGCTTTAAATACATTGCGGGATTATTTCCTTAAGTTAGATGAGTCTGTTGGTCCCCTTACTGCTTCTCTGAGAAAGATTTTTGCTGAAACAAGTGCTGAAGCTGGGATAAGGGGTGTGATAAATCCAAGATCTTTATTTGGCAGTCTTTGTTCCAAAGCTCCCCAATTTAGGGGTTATCAGCAACATGATAGTCATGAGTTGCTCAGATGTTTGCTCGATGGTTTGTCAACTGAGGAATTAAGTGCAAGAAAGAATGCCAAATCTTCTCAACCTGATCAGAAGGCATCAATCACGGATCCCACATTTGTGGATACCATATTTGGTGGACAACTTTCTAGCACTGTTACTTGTTCGGAATGTGGGCATTCTTCAACCATTCATGAACCATTTCTGGACCTCTCTTTGCCAGTTCCTAACAAGAAGGCTCCATCCAGAAGGGCACAACCACTCACTCGAGGAAAGAAACCAAAACTTCCACCAAAGAGAAGTGGAAAGGTTCGGCCCAAAATTAGCAAAGGTACATATCCCCTACCAGCAGAAAGTGTTTCTGACCAATCAGCTGGTGCTAGCTCTTCTGGTGAAGTACAGTCTACAATACAACATGCAGAGCAATTGGTGCTCCCGTCAGGTGATTCTGCAGTATCAGATTCGATTGATTCAAATGCCATGGCTCTTGAAATGGGTTTAACACCCCAGGGTTATTCTGAGATCCGAAGTTCCGTAGACCAGAAACCAGTCGATGATGGTTTGACATGGTTAGATTTCCTCGACCCAACTCCAGCATCAAATGAAATTGAGACGGCCTCAGAAACTGATGAAACTTCAGTAAATCAGGTTTTAAATGATGATGATGTTCTTGATAACGCTTCTTCATTACCCATCACTTTGGACCCTCCTACTAGAAATGATTCGGGAAATGCCACCTCAGAAACTCCATTGAATTTAAATCAGTTAAATTCTCTTGACCAAGATGTGCCAGCTCAGCAATCCCCTGGGGTTTCAGAAGATGAGGATAAGAAAAGTGCAATTTCACAGTTGGGTGGTAAACTCTCTCCTGAAGGTTCTTTGACCAAGGAAATTCTTCAGTTGGATGCCGATTTAACTCATAGCTCCGAATCACGCAATCAAGATTGTGCCGAGGACTCAAATCTTGATACCCATTTGTTGGGGAGGGATGATGAGCATCCTTTACAGGTTCAGGACTCTGAAGTTCTTTTGCTACCATATAAAAAAGATGTTTCATCTAATGTTGAGATAACACATCAGGAAACTGGGTTCCCCTCGGCAGTGATTGGGGATGAACAAGGTTCCTTAGATTTTGATGGCTTCGGGGACTTATTTAATGAACCTGAGGCTGCCCAGGAGCTTGGAACCTCAGATCGTCATGTTTCTGACGCAGGTGATGCCGTTAAAAGTGTTGTCGTCAATGGAAATAGCAGTGATTCTGATCCAAATGAGGTTGACAATACTAATGATCCAGTTTCAGTTGAGAGATGTTTGGCTTTCTTCACAAAGCCGGAGTTTCTTTCCAAAGATGAGCACGCTTGGCACTGTGATAACTGTGCCAAAGTTTTGCTCGAACAAAGGATTAGATTAAGGAAATTAAAAAAGTGTGGACCAGAAATTCTTCCAAATGGTTTTAGTGCTAGAATTTCAAGTGATTTAGTGGATTCTGGCAGAAGTAGCCATGAAGTCAGAAGTATTCACGAGAATGGTAAAGAAGGAATTGTTGATGCATCATGTAGCAGTTCACTGTCACACAACAGGGAGATTTATGATAATGGGAATGACATGCCAGAAAACCAGCCCGAAACTGAAGTAAATGTTACCACTTGCCAGTCAGAGAAGAAAGATCATGAGATGATCAATGCATGCAATGGTCTGTGTTCAGGTTCCAGTTGTCAAAATCTTGATTCTGCCAATTGTGAAGGATGTGACACTAAAAATGTTAAGTTTGCAGAAACCAATTCATTGGCACCTAATAGTGAATCAGAAGTAAGTGAGGAGGAAGAGGAAAACACGAAGAGTTTGAAAGTGAAGAGGGATGCAACAAAGAGTATACTCATCAATAAGGCTCCTTCTGTATTGACAATTCATCTGAAGAGATTCAGCCAAGATGCTCGAGGACGATTGAGTAAATTGAATGGCCATGTGAACCTCAAAGAGACAATTGATCTCAAACCATACATGGATCCCAGGTGCAATTTCACCCTCTTGCTTTCTTTGGCAGTTTTTGTTCTGTAGGCAAATCAATCTGGGTTTTATCTGTCTTCCATCAGCAACACCAATAGGAAAATTAGAGTTTCGACTTGTTAGTTTAGGGAAGATAATGGGAGTGCGATAGAGGTGCTCTACAATTGCTGTCAGTTTGCCATTAGATGTGCATCGTGGTGGCATAGAGCGATTTTTGAAGAAAGAAAAATAATTAAGAAAAGGGAGAGGTGAAAGAAAAGTGAAAGTGAGAAAAAGAAGGTGGAATAAGTTCCGTGGGTAAATGAGATGTAAATCCTTTAAGAGTTCCACTTATTTATTTATTTCTGTAGTTTTAAACTAAGAATAAATTAACGGTTGTCAACAGGTTAATCCCAATCTGTTTATCACTCACCCATGTACAACCCTTAAATTGACTTTTCATCCTAACATATTTGGCCCATCCATTAACTACCGAACCCATTCGTCTGCCACCTCTAACCACCACGATTGTCCAACCGCCCTCAGCCCCCACCCGGAAAAAGAATAAGGTATCCCAACAACGCGATTTTAAGATTGTCAATGGGAAGCCTTCATGCGGTTTGTTGATACTTAAAGTAGTTTATATCATTACATTAAGCAGCCTTAATAAAATAGAATTCCGTTGGTTATTCTAGTTCACTTCCTTTAATCATGTGTTTGTTTGACATGTTCAACTGTAGTCTTGAAAGTAATATATTATATGGAGACTGTGTATCTTAGATCTGGAAGAGAGCTGTAGGACACCGAGTTGTTACAGTTAAATTCTGTTAGGAGTGTATGAATTGTGGTATTTGGGAAAGGAGCCCTGTCCCTTCTTAGCAAAAAAATTATTCATACTTATTTCCTTATCTAGGTCAGCATATGTAAACAAGGATAATATCATTGTCGCTACTTCAAATATGATGAGGTTCCACTCAAAGACCTCAAGGATAATACTTCAAAGATCTAAGTACTTAATCATTTAATTTTTGAACATATTTTGGTTATTAAATATTTTGTGCAAAAAGTTTGAAGAAGGGTAATATGTTTTCTTTTTGGAATAAATTAACTATACCTTTTACTGTCTTAACAGCAAGAGCACTATTGATATAATAAACCTTATGAGAGGTTTGAGATATCTTGCGAAACTTAAGGGCTGAAACTAAGATTTTGGTTGTGATATTATCCTTACCTCCTGCTTCAAGATTCTCCCAGTGCATGCTTTTCTATTCTTGTTTTTTCTTTTTCCAACTACAGTGAGTTTCAGTGCTGGAAGGTGGAGGATGAAGGCTGTAGTAATTGCTCTTTTAGAGATTCAATCTAACAATCATAAGCTGAGTTGAAGTTTAAGGATTAGAGTCACTGTTCTAGAGTTTCCTAAGAAACAAATTTTCTCACTGTTCTAGAAATTCCTAAGAAACAAATTTTCTTTGCAAAAACCAATTCCTGTAAAGGTCCAAGTTTGGCTTTGGTGCAGCCAACCCCACTATCTGTATTTAGCATTGTATATATTCATTTGTATGAATATATATCACATACTTATGCTCAATTAGACATCAGTATATGCCTCCAGTCGAGATATATGTTGCTAAATTATACATCACTATAAGCTTTAAGTCGAGAAGATTGTATGTCTAGGTAAGATGAGTTTATTATTTGCACAAACCAAGAAGCCCTTGTATATGTGGAATTTCACTATGGTTGGTTCTAACATTCTACATCATCACAAATTCTGGTAAATGCTTGAATTAGATATTAATGCATGAAGAACATATTTTATTTGCAGGCACTTCTTGAACTCGTGCTCTTACTTGATACTTATAAAATTCAGAAAAAATTTCATGTTTGATCTGATATTGCATGTTCAATTCAACGAGCTCTTTCTGAATTGCTTGAGATAAAATGCTTGGTTATTGTTGTCAATGTATTGCATAACAGAGAATCTGGGGAGTTCGATCAATTCTTCAAGTCTAACATATCTTTGTACTGTGTTTAACTTGTTGAGCTCTCTGCAGACAATTGTGTAAATAATTAGCATCAAGTTGGTTATTACATCTGATATTGTTATTTCATTTATATTTTCTACAGGAATGCTGATAGAGACACCTACACGTATCATCTAGTTGGAGTGGTTGAACATTCTGGGACGATGAGGGGTGGGCACTATGTTGGGTACGTGAGAGGTAATAAAAACTGCACATGGTATCATGCCAGTGATGCTTATGTGCGTGAGGCTTCTTTGGAAGAAGTTCTGCGCTCCGAAGCCTATATTTTGTTCTATGAAGAAGGTACTTGATTGAAACTCGTTACCTTATTGTTCTAGTTTGTTCCCTCCTATTGAGAGATTACAGAGAGACTGATCAAAAACAGTTTTTTGAGGTGAAATGGGCCTAAAATGTAATTTTAGATTAGAATATCTTTTTTTTTTTGTCATTCTTGTTGGTGCTCAAGGCGTTCCATTTGTACCATTTTTCCAAATCTATGCTTGCATTTTCAAGCATTACCATTACTAAAGTCTTCGGCTTATTACCAGCCAATCTTTCCTGTATCTGCATTTAAATTTCATTTTGGCCAAGGACTATTGTATATACTTGATCAGCTAATCTGTGTTGTTATACTCACTTCAAATTAATTATTGATAATTGAAATCATTCGGCTGCATTTAGCAAACCCCTTATGGTGTAAGTGCGTTGTTCTCTTAAATTCGAAATCTATAAAAGTCAAGCTCAAATTTTGGGAGAGTTACACTACCACGATCGGAGTTTCTAATATTATAAATATTTTCCTATTTATAATAACTCTAATACCTTTTGAAGTTTTAGCTCCGCCAAAGTTTGAATAACTATAAAGACAAACCCTGAAGTTCTAAATGTAAGAATGATATACGGGAATAGGACCATACCGACGTTACAGGGTTACCATTTTAGCTACTGTACATGTTATTCACCGAAAATAAAATAGAAGAGCTAGTAGATTCTAAATCACTTTTCAGGGTATAATCATGCATATTAGGGCACACTTCACACAAGAAACAATATGCTGAAATCAATAATAAAAAGAAGAGTGTTTAATTTATCATACGTAGTTCTTGTAACCATCTACGGGAGTAAATAAACTTGGTGCATTAGCAAAACTTTTAATTTTACAGTAAAACTTAATCACTACCAGCCAACGAAGATTACTCCCAACCTTCATTTACATACATTCTTCAAATGTGATAAGGAGAAAAGTGAATCGTTATCGCTACGACTTACGTCGGCCCACAGCAGCAAACAACAGCAGGGCTCGTAACTTCACAAGTAATGCTCAGTCTTTTCCGTCAGCTGTTCTAGTTGGCTTTCGGTTTTTGAATCTTCACGTACGGGAAAATTCCAAAGAAGTGCTTTACCTTTGGATCCCATCCCCGTTGTTGAGCACGGCAATACATGAGGAACGTATTGGCAAAGTACGAATTAAAACCCATAAGAACATGCCATAGTGCATGGCCTTGCGGATTGAAGTACCCGCGAGAGAAGTCCTTGCAGAAAAGACGGTCAACTAGCCAGCACAGACTACCAACCAAAAGAGTGATCACATACAGCTTGGCAAGCCTCTTAGCCGATATATCATCTGTGTAAATGTAATACTTATACATCCTAGGAACGCAAAGAAGGCAAAGCAGCGCATAATGCACCTTAAACCCAATATCGAAGCGAAGCTGAGAATGAGCTATTGCAAATAGTGCACCATAGAGGAACAAGAAAGTGGGCATTGTACTCCGATAATGCCAATCTGGTGAGTAGAGGATGTAAATATAAAGGAGCATTTCCCACACCATAGGTGTTTCGTCCCCTTGCTGCTGCCTGAAAATGGATTATCCAAATGAGTGTAAACAGAATAATATCAGGATATCATTTAAACCGAAATTGTTAGGAATGCCGGTAGCTTTTCATCAGCTGTTTCACATACAACAGTTTTAACATCTACAAACAAGAACAAAATTACATGTCGAGAGGCAAATGATTTTACAAAATGAAGAAGGAAAAAAACATTTTTAACATCTACAATATCTGAACTCCTTGAGAAAACTTAGAAGGAAGAACATGGTGGTTCACAAGACATCCTTTGACCTGATATCCTCCAGAAGCGCTAAAGTGACCTATCATCAAGGATGCAATAAAATATTGGCCAAACCAAAAAGGCTCGAGTCATAAGCTTCTGTGTTTTCTTTACATCTATACTGCTGTCATAAAAACCAGAGGGACCTCAAGAAAACTCGCTTAAATTCTTTTATAGATGGGAGAATCCAGAGAAGGTAAAGATTAAACTCCGATAATTAGAAGGAAATACAAAAGGCTAACAGAAAAAGTTTGTAGCCATCACAACAGCCCAAGCTCGTAAACTAATTCTCCTTTCATTCCCTTCTTCTTAGTCCCCTCCCAAACTTAGAAAGTACCTTGGTCAGTCAACAAGGAAGCAGCTATGGTATAGGCTGTTTATATTCTGAATGGACTGATCCAACAGTTAAAAGTTAGTGAAATTGTTTCTTTCTCATTATAATTCGTTTATTTGGTCATTTTTAACTTTATGACTCCTCTGTGTGATCTCCATTCTAGAGATGATAAATTAGCTCTTAACTGTAAGTCAATTGAAATACTACTAGTGTACTATAAAAGAAAAACAATAGTAGTAGGACAAGCAAAATTTGCACTCAGAATACATGTTCATAAGCCAGCTGATTGGTAAAGTAGCAAGGGGGGCACCGAATGAAAACTTACAGCCGTTGCAATGTGGCATGATATAGCATGCTGCCGATGGAAAGTATCATATTTGATATGTGTAGGACACTGAACCTTTTCTCGAAGCGTTGTCTCAATGAATTCACAAGACCAACTAATGCTAGAAGGATGCATGGTACATTAGAGATAGTGTTGAAAAACTCGGCAATATAAGAAGAGAAGGCATAATTAGGTTCACACCACTCGTGCGTTGATGTGACGGGGCCCCAAAAACTAGATATTCCGTCTCCCATTTCTTAATGTTCAGGCCCCTATGTAATTTACCTTCCACAGCACAGGCCCAGAGATAAAATATTCCACACGTCCTAAACATAAAATGCAAGTAAAATCAATGTTAAAGATGCAGATAAATCACAAACAAAATTAGTTATGCCACACAATCTTGATAATTAGAAGCTAAAATAATTTAAAGAAATCCAAAACACATCCACAGGTTCTGATGGGAAATGTATGCAGACACATTGAAGATGAGAGGGTGATTTTCCTTTTCCTTGAATGGGGGGGGGGGGGGGGGTCTAGGAGATCCACGGGGTAACTGGCCATTGATTTAATAAAACCACGGATAAAGAAAGTTACGATTCTAGCCACAGAGCTTCAAAACATTCAAAATCAATAAATATATTCAGAAACGATATCAAATCCTGATATAGTTTCAATAAAAGGCACAATTTATTAGACACTATTTTCAGAATACTATAGACTTCTTTTCCTTACATGGTTGCATATATGACGTCAAACATCGGAAAACAGCAGTTTAGTACTAGTGCCGTTTGTTTAGAAAAATCAAGATTGTCACTCTGCTTCAAGTACATTTACATGAAAACAAAGGACCCGATGCTAGAAATGCTAACTGTAAGCTTTTTGCATCAGTAAGCTTTTCAATCTTATCACCATAGAATCTTCTATTCATCTGTAAGATCACTGGTTCAGGTGTGTGGAAAAGCAGACACTGCATTGACTGAGTCATAACTAGCGTGTACCATAATTTTGAGACATGATTTTACTTGCAAAGTCATGCTTAAAACTCTTCAAATTCAACTACCAAATGGAACAGGAAATGCCCAAAGAAAGAGTATTTCTAACTGAACAATCACAAGGCGAGAATACGATTAGATAAGAGAACGCATTTGCGACTCTTTCAGAGCAAACCAGAAAACAATTCACACAAAATTGGTAAATCAATAAAGAGTAAGAAAATAGTGAATATGAACACGATCACATCGAGACCAGAAGATCTCCAAATTATGGCATAGATACAGGCCCACATCAAGCAAAAAGAACATACAAGAAGCATAAGACCAGAATTAAATAACTCGCAATCGACGATCGTACTTCCATTGACTACCACATGAATTTGGAATACTTTGAACACTGTTGAAACCCTAAAAAGGCCATAAAATTTCCAGTTGATACACTAATATCCCTATTGTAATGCTTCAAGTCGATACATGTACTTCATTACAGATAAACTTGTACAAATTAAACCCTAAAAACATGCAAAATCGATAAAATGCTAATCGCATAGTTTCAAATACAAAACTGTAAGAATAAAAAAAAATCAAAATAATCCGCATTACATACACCAACAATCAACAACATAAACTCGAATCTATGATTAACACATCCAAATGCAACTGAGGGAAATAATAAACAACAAAATTGAGCATTTACATACACTATGCCTCCCAATTTCAGATCTGAGTCGCGTACGCCTAACGCAACGAGAAGATTTAGCCGTTAATATTATATGTCACCTCGAAATCACAAACGCGTGCGCAATTTGATGAATCCAACTTATTATTCTCCTTTTTTTTTTTCTTTTGATGCTTATGCTTATGTATGTATAATCGGGATACTTAAGCCGAAGGTAATTGTCACGTTGAATCCCGAATAAGCATATTCTCACACTCTTAGTTAGAAGAAAAAGAAACTAAACATTACACCCTAAAATAGAATATTATTAAGTTATAGCCTATTGCGCTAATTTGATGTAATTTGCAGTTTGTACATTGAAGCCTGAAATTAGGGTTTTCCCTGTTTGGGCCTTAATGATTGACTAAATTACAAACATACCAATCTTCGTGTTTTACATCAATTCCAGTCATTATTCGTCCACAAAATTCTCTTGTTTTCTTTTTATAATTTGTGCGAAAAAGGCTAGCGATATTGCCAAAGCAAAAATTGTTGGAGCCAGAGCAATCTTTTAGATATCTCTAATTTACCCTTTTTAAATAAAGAATTCAAAAATAAGATTTTTAAATATTTTTGTTTTCTTAATTAACACCCTTAATTATAGCAACAAATAACCTCTCTCCCATTTAATACATTTATCATAGATTATTGTCAAGAGAAATATAAAAAGCATTGGTATCATTTTCATTTGTTAACATGTTTACATCTTCTACGGAAGATTAATTAACTTAATAATTTTTTTTGTTACATGGTGTTTACTACAATATCAAAAATTCTAAATTAAGCTTAATTAAATACTGTAAATCAAAATTAGTAAAAATAAATACATTTAAGTATATATTCTTATAACCTAGTTTCGTGGATTTAATATTTAAATTTATTCTTCATTTTATTTAATGTCATTTATTGAATGACGATATTTTTTAATATTAATTAGTATAGGCCGGCATGAAAATCAATAAAAAAAATAAAGTTATACCATGATCAAGTGACTTTCCCGTGTGTGTATATATATATATATATATATATATATATATATATATATATATATATATATATATATATATATATATATATACGTGTGTGTGTGTGTGTGTGTATTAGAATTTACTTTTAGAAATATTTCTACTCTATTATAGTATAATAACCGGCTGGAATTAAGATAGTCATATAATTATGATTATTGTAAGTGTACTTCGATATTTAAAAAATAAGCATTTTGTTTGTTTTTTACATGCAACCTGTTAAAATTAGACTTATTATTTAATAATTTGTGTCAAGATATTAAATGATATATTTCTTCTTTTACCAAACAAGTACTAAATATATAAAATGACTTTGATTGTGAAATAACGGAATATAATTTGTTGCTAAAATCAAGGGATGCTAGTAAGATAATGTGATTGCTAGATTTAAGGAAAGGGATTTTAGGATTTTCTAATTACGAGGGGTAAATTAGAGATAATAAAACAATTGCTCTGCTTCCAACAATTTTTGCTCTGGCAATATCGCCACCCAAAAGAAAAAGTATTGTAACTTAGGCAAAAATGTATTTATCCATCCTGTCAGTACGTGGATTGATGATTTTGGTCCTCTAGCGAGTAGCTACAAATAATTTACAATTTAAAGACATTAACAAACGAAATTTTACTTCACTTTCAGTACTTAATTAACAAATAAAAATTATATATATATATGTATGTATGTATATGTGATACTATAAATAAAATTAATAGTTATAAAACATTTGTATTTGTCTTTTATTGGAAATTAAATTGACGCGAACAAAACATTAGACCCAAATATTAGTGATTTTTCGGGCAATGACAAATATGATGGCTTATGGCTACATAGATTTTAGCCGTATTAAAGAGGTGTTTCATGTTTGCGAAAACTTATAAAAATGGTTCTTATTACTTTTACTTAAATTACTTAAAGTTGTTTTTATGAAAAGTTGTGTTTGCAATAAAAAAAGAAAAAAAAATTATCGGACAATATCCTTAAATTGCCAAGTGTTAAAAGTTAAAGGATCGGAGTTGCCGCCCATGTATGAATTTGGCATACGCTTGAAGTTGTAGGACCACGTATTAACGAAACTTCTGCCATCAAAATCCACAATCTTTTTTAAACAAAAACAGGATCTGCAGGACTTGCCTATATCACACAACATTTGAATCACAATTCTGCTACATTTTTGCGACTTGTTTAGCATTCTGTTCATAATAAACAGTCCTGAAAGATAAAACGACAATCACGAAAACAATAGCAACGAATGCAATCCACCAATCATGCAAAGATGAAGCTTCAAAAATTTACATGAAACATAGGACATGAAGTACAAGAGTTGATTTTTCCTTTAATATAGTAACAATATTAACTGCCAGACTATACTTACACAGTGCTTTGCGCATACTGATGGGCTAAACTTACACAATGAGATTCTGACATGGGAAAATGGAATATCATCAGATGAATTGCTTGAGAAACTCTGTCGCAACAAGCCTTCCTCGCGTGTTCACCGACATTTTTAGTTCACTTATCTCTTTATCAATATCCTGCAGCATACATATACATAAATTACAAAAGAACATACTGAATATTTGAACATCTTCTGAAGTAAAGAGAGAGGGGGGTGAAAAAGATCTGCAGTAGCTGAAACGAAATTCAGAAGAAAAATATATTCAGCTTATAAAACTTTCTTTCGTTTATAATTATTTTCTTCATAAGAGTTGCCATCTTCAATTCTTCAAAAATTGAAACGTTTACCTCCATGAACTGCACTATAAAGTCTATAAGCTTCTGCTTTTGCATCTCCTCGCAATGATAATTGGTAATGAGAAAGCTAATGTCATACCCCTGAAAAACCAAACCAGTTAAAAAAGCTTAAGCTTTGGATCTTGAAAGTGTTGAGCTAACAGAATGAGGGAATACCTTGAGCAAACTCTACTTACAAAATTAAGCTGTTCTTATGGAGTTTATATCATTAAATATTGTTAGATCTCTTCATATAAAAGCAACTCGATGAATGTAAGATGATAAAACCAAATATTAATCATGCAATGCAATTGTTAATTCAGAAACCTGAACATCCATTGAGGGAACTTAAAGAAGTCGAGGAAGTTTTTGTTCATGTGTATAGGAAAGAGGATAGTCGGTTCATATTCAACTGCTTGATATGAAGTCTTTAAACAGGGCTAAGTCTTGATATCATAACTGTCTATACTGGCTGGACTGAATTGACGCTCTATTGAAACATTGGTTTAAAGGGCATACTGAGTGAACTCATTCGTGACAACAGCCTCCCATGACAATTGTTGCCTCTTAAAATAGCAAAGACAGACAAGAGGCAACAATATTCAACATGAAAAATGAAATGATCTCAGCAGGACATAAAAAAAAAAAAGAGAAAGTTAAACTTGACAACATAAACTTTCGGATATGGGTTGATTCTGACAATTGCATAATGCAAAACCGAGTGAGGCCAATGCTCAGATACATCATTGGTTTGCTCACTTGCAATGATATTTATTCAGTCTATAAAGAAAAATGCATACCTGTACTGGCTTTCTCCTCAATACTTGAAAGGCTTCTGCTCTCATAGATAAAAATCTAAGAAACTTCTTAGTCAGAATGTTTTCGAGTTCATCTGTCTGCTTAACCTACAAAAAGGTGAATGTGGTTTTCAGTTTTTTTGGGTTCAACAAAATTCTATATTCATGATAAGAACCATGAGCTCAAAAGAGGTCCTCCAAGTTTGATTATACTCAATCTAAAGGCTTAACATGGGAATTAGAGATCTATGTAATAGGTAATCCACAGAAACATGGAAT
This sequence comes from Misopates orontium, assembly GCA_946800315.1. NCBI lineage: Eukaryota > Viridiplantae > Streptophyta > Magnoliopsida > Lamiales > Plantaginaceae > Misopates > Misopates orontium. Next base: position 5,472,944 of record OX326947.1, read on the forward strand.
AATGTAAGTCCATCAGTTGAGGATTGGACTAATATCACAAAACCTCCCAAAGAAGATATTATATTTCATTTCAAATGCTTCAGACGAGCCCTGAAGTGAATGATATCAGGTATTGAATATATGAATGTACTACAATCCAAAATATTATGGGAAAGAAATCAAAATAGTTAAAGCTAAATACAACAATAAAGGAAAGAGATAAACAAGTGAACTGGTCAACATATCATGCTCATAGAACTTACCTTAAGGCTTATGCGCAATGAATTTATCGATGTTTCTATCAAGCATTTCTCGGCCTCATTCCTACAGATTAGGACCTAAGGACGGCAATTCGACAAAGAAAAAAAAGTGAAGTTAAATACTTTAGGCATTTGATTGAGAAATGATTATCAAGTAAGAATCAACCTACATCAGTACTAAGCCGATTTCATCATAAGCATGCAATAAAGGCAAAAAAGATGGTAGAACAAGAAACACAATAGCTTGAAAAGGCGAAAAAGAAAAAGATGGTAGAAAGAACAAAAAGCGGGGTAAGAAATTGGACTAAACAATATGAGTTCCCATGTTACTTCAGTGTACTTCACCTTTTAGATGAAAAGTCAACACTGCAAATACTGTCGTTTGGGGGCAAATTAAATAAAACAGGTTTGGCGAGACGATATGCTGAAGATAGTGTGGCTATCTTTTCTTTCTTGGTAAAATAGTGTAGCTTTAGAAAGCAGGAGTTGTGATTTCATATGAAACAAAAATTTAATAAAATTTAGGGATGACTAAGTCATAATCAATGTGACCAGAACAATCACTGGATACAGTTCTTGTAGCCAACAACCAGTTCCAGTCTTCTACAATTTGTAGTCAACTGGTGTTCGGTGCTGCGGTGGAGATGGAATTACACATCAAGTAACACAAAATTTCTGGACCAGGAGTTCAAGTACAAACACATCCTTGAGGAACAGAAGCCCTGCCCACAAATATGTAAGGATACACCAACTTAGAGAGATTGCCATAAATGCCAATCAATTCAGCTTGAGTTGTGATGCCAAGGGATATTCATACACAAACAGTCAACTATATAACTATGAAGGTTTTAGTTTCTACTATTAGTTTCTTCTTCCGTAACAATTCGTACAAACAAAAGAAAACATTGCTTACAAGATTTCCTCGTAAGCGAACCGTGACATAGTTGCAGTTTAACTTATTTTCTGTTACATCCAGTCATAAAGTTTCATGTAATCTAAGACTGGATGGCAATCTCATTCAATTACATGGTAAGTAGCCTCAGTGGTATAGTTGGAATACCAATCAGTCACACGCTTGAGCCCAACGTGTATAATTCAAAATTGGATAGATGATTTCACATGGAAAGCAATATATACAGCATTCTGAGACTCAAGAAAACTTCTTACAGGATTCAGTAGAAGCTCCTCACTGGTCCTGAAAACCACAAAACAAATATTCAAAAATGTTCAATCCCACGATAATTGCAATTGATCATGGAGTAATAATGCACATACTTGAGTTCGACTTCGGGTTTATTGTGCCTTTCAACTTCTTGACAGGGGAAATTCTACAAACACGTTGAGGACAAAATTAGTAACGTTAATTAAAAAAGCATTATAAGCCAAAAAAAAAAACTTAAGCATTTTCAATAAAGAAAAATTACATAAAATTCACCTGCAAACACATAGCAGCCTGCAGTGTGTTCTGGATGCAGGTTAAGTATAATCGCGATGTGTTCGCCTAACATTGTTTCGTCATCGGAAGAAAAAAAAAAAAATTGGACTAATAAGATCAATTAATTGAAAATGCATATACTGAACTGAGAATTTAACGAAGAATCTCACCATTAATTGTGCAAATGGAGAAATTGATGGATGGATCTTCTTTGGGTTTTTAATTAGTTTCAAACAATTTTTGCGGTGTGCTAAATCTTTTGCCTGTAGTTGAACCGGACTGGACCGGTGAGCGATTTTTGCAATGTTCGCCCTCTGTTGCATAAGGGAAACTATTAAACCCAAAATAAAAAGTAATACTATTAGTTTTATATTATTTATTTAATAAGTTAAAAAAATGATGGAATGAATTGAATTAATAAACACTTAAAAGTTGTATTTTTGCAAAGATTTGAGCAACCAATGAATGAATATAATTTCGTGTAATTTCTTAAAGTTTCACTTCAAATAGTCTTACTAATTTTTAAAAAATAAAACTAAATTAAATTAATATTAAACAACCAATTTTTGTTACCTTTTCTTTTATGAACAAAAACTCCCGGTCCCACCCCCATCGTACCTGAACCCACCCACCACTTAGCTTCGAAAAAAATTGCGTGATTAAGTTGAATTGTATGCGATTTGCGAACAATTAATGTTGCACGACGCCACAACAAATTTGGTTGTTGCGGACGTGCCAGGGTTACGTGGGATGGTAGGGTTGGCAAAGAAAGATCGGATTTTTGGGTTTGTTTCGTTTTTTGACAAGTAGGTTTTTGCTTTGTTAATATGAATTTTCGATGGTAGAGACACTCTCAAAATTAAAGACTATCTTATATCAACTTCTAAATTTTAGTTCTACAATGAATAATTTTTAGGATTGAGAAGATCACTTTATTTTGTTTTGAAAATTCATCTATTTTATGATTATGTTTATTGGCATTGCTTCTTCTCCATATTGAAGTTATGACGGACAACTGAAATCGCCTAAAACTAATCATCATACAGAAGTACAGAACTTAAAATAAAATACATCTATCTACCATGTACATGAATGATGAATGTAGTTTTTGCCATCACAAAAAGTTGAGAAACAAACATGTGGCATTTTCTCATGTCAAATTACGAAACTTCTGGGGCATTTTACATTGCCATAATATTTTATATCACGTGGCATTTCATAACGAGAGTAAAACAATTGAGAAATCAAACAGCTTACAGAAATGTTCTGCTAAGTATCATAAAAAAAATTAAAAATGTTCTGCCAAGTTAGTCAAAAGGAACGCACACACTCAAAATCTGTACACAGTTTGAATCTCACATACTCATACATAAACCAAAAGTCTAATCAGTTATCAATCAAGCACGAGAGTAAAGTAAATGAAAGTACCGTGCTTCAAAAAAAAAAAAAAAAAAAAAGTAAATGAAAGTAGCATTTACATATGTTAATCAAACTATTCTAATACGAGTTAAAACAAATCTACTGAAGAAAATAACACAGAGACTTAAGAACACAAAATTCACATACCTACCAAATTGTTCTTAACATCAACAATTCCTAATTCAAATAATTACATATATTCCACTGCTACTACTGTACTACTTCCACTAATCATCACATAACAACCAATAATAATAATCACAGTTTTGCTGCTACTTTTTGTTGTTGTTATCTTTGCTAGAGCCGGCTTTAGAAGGACACAGAATATCTCTTTTGAGTATCAAAGCTCGACGATACATTTGAAGCCTCACAAAGTTTCTTATATACTGCTTCATCTTCTCGTCACTCACCATCATCGGATGGATCGGATAAAGCTTCTGCGGTTTCGAAGGTATCTCGTACTCTTTTAGGTTATAGATCAGCACATTCGGATCGATACACACGAAATCTGCCGCCTCCAAATCAGCAGTAGTGGCTCTGCTGAATTTGCCCTGGAGAAGAGAAGCTTTGTCCATCTGCGATTTGAAAATGACAAGATTTTTAGAGAGAGAAAACACACTTGGATTTTGAGAAGATACAAACCCTAATTTTGGTGATTGTGTGGAATCGGCGGCGAAAAAACAAACCCTAGAAGAGCTCTTTAGAGAGAGAGAAAGTGCGGGAGAAATTTTTGTATTTGTTTTTTAATCACCGATTGTATTTTACTCTCACACGGTAAAACTCAGACTCGGGTATTTATTGAAAATGAGGCTTACTCAATTAGGTATTGGAATTTGAAAGTAACATTAGTCTAGTGATTTTACAAGTTACGGCAACGATTTGATTAAATTTATAAAGTTATTGAAAAGTTTGCTAAAAATATAAATTAAAAGCACTATTGAGATATACATTTGAGCTTGTAAAATAATAAATAAAATGGAAATTTTAATATGGCCGTGATCTTGATTGTGATATCATTCCCTAATGATATACCTCACTGGTGATACTTCAATTTTTTTTTAAACGTACATGATTATATTTATCTCATATCTCTTAGAAGTTTAGAGTTATATAAGATTAATCCATGCATATAGCAGATATTGTGGCCGTGATCTTGATTCTGATATTATTTATTAGAGTTGAATATGTCACACCCTAACGACATACCTCATTGGAGATACTTCAAATTTTAAAAAAACGTACTTGATTATCTCATATCTGTTAGGAGTTTAGAGTTATATAACAATAATCCATGCATATAGTAAAATATCTTTTAGCACTTTCTGCAAACGAATTTATATAAAAAAAGGGCCTATTTCCAAAATATATTTTTTTATTTGATATCATGGTATCAGTGTATATACACACTCTAGACCTTAAAAGGTTCGATATCTATAATATATTTCTTTCTATTAACTCACTAATAGATTCTAAGCCAGATCGCAGCGCAAAGCATAGCAGCATCAGACAACATAAAATCAAATTATCTGCGCAAGTTGCTATTAAACACTTACTAAAAGGATCTCAACGATATTAACAAAGCATAACAAATGCAGATAATATTCTGAGTCATCACACAAACAATTTGCAGTGTTTCAGCAAGCTAATGCCACTCCATGCCACCAAGAGTAGTTCTGCCAACACCCTCCCACGCTTCATTGCAGCCTACTTCTTCATTATCAACACCTTCCATATTCTCGTCCCACCAACCACGCCCGCTCTTATCTGTTTAAAGGTGAAAGGAAAACAGAAATTTCTCTTATTTATAAGTAACCGAACTTAGCAACCAACGTGCAAACGAATAGTAAATAATATGGAGGTCGTGGACTTGCATCGATTAGAATCAAACTCATTTACTTATTAAGGAAAACCTGACATACAATGATTGAAGAGAGGCTTAGATTCCACTTCCTTGCTACCAAAATTCTTCGGTCTTCTGGTTCGTGTTGGTTTTGAATCATCTCCAAGGACTGCCAACACCTTTGGTGCAGAGGGCTTATGATCAGGACCTTCAAATTCAGATGTATAAAGGAAATGATTCAGTGCCATTGTGTTGATAGATTACAAGATAAACTTTCCATAGGTGGCAGCAATCTATTTTTTCTTTTGAATCAAAAAGGCCTTTATAATTGAAAGTTTAACACGAGAGATTCTCAGGGATTCTTTGTTAATTATGCAATAATAAAGGAAGATTTTTTGGCTCTTATTTTCCAAGGGCGGCGTTTGCCTCTTAACTCTTGCGGAGTTTTTAACATTAGCTCTTCTGAAAATGCCACCATGTGTCTTTAAAGGCTTATGTAATGCAGTTTAGTTAGGCTAAAAGATGATTAAGAAACGCATAATGAGAGCACTACTAGTGGTACCTATTGAAAAACACCAGGGAATTTACAAACCTTCAACTAGAGATTTCCTCTTTCTTGTTTGCAGCGAATCATTCAAGCCTAAACTCTCAGTTTCAGCGTTGGCCCGAAAATTTGTTTGATCCTTTTCGACGTTCTTAAACATCTGGAAAACACCATCAAGAGACACAACTGCCTCTGATTCTCCTTCGGTACGCTTATTCAAATCTTGACCATTCAATGGTGACGAAAAGGCCACCTCTTTCCCCTGCCATGACCAAAATCATATTAAGCACATAATCCATAATTCACCAGAGATCAGATTCTTCAAAATCATTCACATCATCGAACAATAGCTTAAACAGAGATATTAAATCATGTGATTGCCACTACTCCAGTAATATTTGGCAACCTCAAAGTTGACATGCTATATGCTCCAACGGCTTCCAACTGAGAAATACGACTCTTCTAACTAAACCAAACACATATAAGAAACACAAGAAAGGGATCATTACATAGACATCCCAAAAGCTAGATCTACAACAGAAGCATCTTATAATATTCGAATACTTTCACAAGTATCCCTTAAAACCCTGAAAAACTATTGCAGATAGACTTCTTCCCAAATTTGGATAACTACAGAACCACGCAATAGCGCATTGAAAAGTAGCACAGATAGACCCCATATATTTTCACATTTTTAAGGTTTCAAGAAAGTTACTACGATCAATAAGGTTTCTACAATCAGAATAAACCTCATCGATGTAATTATCATTCCATATCGTAAGATATGTGATTTGTCCTTTCACTATGAAGCCACTGGAGCAAAATCTCACTTCCCTTTTAATATGCCTAACTGCTTTTCCCAGTGTTTATTTTCGATTGCAGCCAAAATTAGGTTTTCAAAAACTTAGTACATACTTACACCCGACCAAGAATTAAGAAAAACCCACTAAATATCTAATGACATAATTGAAAATTTGACTAACAAGAAACCTTAGCGGATGTTGGCAGTAGAGAAGTCTTGTGCAGCAGCTTCTTGTTAAGAAAATCAGACAGAGATAGGTTGGAACCCTTTTTATTCTCCACGTTCTTGTTACAAACACCTGATCTGCAAAAGTAATAGAGAATGTTAACTCAAGAATGTGGAGAAATAAAAGGAAAATAATTTGATGTATGAACCGGTTTGAATCGCGGAAGAGGGGTGTGGAAGTAATCGTGCGTTGTCCTTTTGCCCTAATTGAAGTCTGTTTCGAGTTCATTCTCTCTCTCTCTCTCTCTCTCTCTCTAGATTTGCCATGGGAGAATTTGAAGTAGTACTGGCGCCATCTTCCAAAACTAGTGGGCGCGCTTCCACAAAATAACATATATATATATATATATATATTCAAAGGGAAAAGAGTGCCAAGATAGTCATTTTTCGATGACTATATTTACACTCCGTAAAATTTGACTTAACTACAGAGAAGTACGTTATGTTATTTGAGTAATTAGATGTATAACAACAAAATTTAATTATAAGTATATTTCTCTCTGTGTATGAATAATTACGAAAATACCTCATAAGGGTGTCCATAACTATTTATTCATTAGTAAATGTTGTATCATTGTGATTATTCATCATCTATTTTGTGAAAATTGTGTTGGGACATAAAAGAAAATGTTTACATCACTATTAAGTAATAACCCTCTATTTGTTGATTTGCATTACAGATGCCATCTAGTTATACGGTAGTTGTTAATTTTTTGCGTGGCATATGCAACATCTATATATTTTGTTTTCGTCGAAATTCTATCAATGTTATTTTTGAAAAAGATATAAGAACAAAATATAAAAAGAAAATTGCTACAAGATCTATAAAAAGTTTGCAAACCAGAAAAGAACAAGTCACATCCAACCTTAAAACAAAAATGTAAATCCATTTCACTACCATAAGTCCATAACAACTACACCACTGTTTTAAACTAGTACTAAAACAACTAGGAAACAACCATTCCTAACTTATCCCTCCAAAGTTGCACCATGCACTAATCTACAATGAATCACTCGGTTGATGCAGAGACGGCAGTTGCTGATGAGCCTGCGCTGGTGGCCACGGCATGAAAGGGACGGACGGTCGAGGCTGTTGTCCACCATAGAATCCTGCTCCTGCTCCTGCTCCCACTCCCATCGTATGTTGTGGGGGCATATAGTAATATGGAAGAGCATCCGACGGAGATCCAACCAACGGAATGGAAGCCTTCGTGATTCCAAGCCCTTCTTCTTTCAGGTCATCCCTCGGGATAATGTCGACCAAAAAGTCGAAAACGTCTGTTCTCGAAATGGCGGCCGCAATGTCATTCTTCTGAAGGGTCCGTCGCTTGTTTTCTTCAGTATGGATCCATGATCGCAGCGTCAGCTCCAGGATGAACATCTCACACGCCTTTGCGAATATAACGGGGGCTTCAGAGGAAATCATTCTGACATCTTCGTCGGCTTTCATAATCTTTTTGATTCTAGCGAGCGGGAGGCTGTGGTTCTTGAAGTCGGTATTTTGCTCGACTTCTTGCATTTGATTCCCCCAGAATGCCTGGAGTTGCTGCTGCTGTTGTGGGCTATGAAGGTGCTGGGGTGGATGGTAGGCAAGCTGTTGTTGAGGGGGAAAAGTCGTAGGAGGCTGAGGCGGAGATGAAACGGCAGCTGCAGGAGTACCGGAGGCCACCAGCTGGTACGCCGCTGCATAAGACATCTGACCATCGCCGCCTGCTTGCTGTTGTTGCCTCTGGTCCGAATGATCCATGACCAGTTGATGATGCTGAGTTCGACACTCGTTACGGCCTTTTTTTTTCTCAATTCAAGACTGAAAAGAAAAAGGATTTTTTACCATTATACATAAGAGCTATTATCAATCAGTCCAACAATGGAAATCAAAATAATCCACACAGACAACAACTGTCAAACAGTTCATATGTAGGATGATACTGAAACAATAAATGGTAATGGAAAAACAGGTATAAAAGAGACCACGCAGAGTTTTGTGCAATTGATCTGTCTAAATTAGAAGAAATATGAAACCAACAAATACACAAAGGTAAATTATACTCCTTAATAATTAGTAAGGCCATATACCACACACACACATCAAAAAATTTAAGCAATCCTTTACAGCTCCAAATTTAAGCAATTAAGCTAAGCACATGAAATTATCAAAAAATAAGAGCCGACATATAAAAATAAGTTAGCATGAGTAGCAAATTCATCCACAAAGAAATTTTGATAACATTACAAGATGTATAAAGAAATAGAATGACGAAAGAGATAATAAAATATTAATTACCCATTTTTTGTTGATTAAAAAAAGCTTTGGTTGCGTAAAACCCTAACAGAGAGAGAGAGTGGATTCTGAGAGAGGAGGGTCAAAGATTCTTGTAATAAAGAAGAGAGACTCTTCTTGTTGTTGGGTGAATCGTCATATGATGACACGTGTCATCAACTGTGACTCGCGGCATGCCAACCGTGAGGTTTTCTTGGTGAGTGGCGTGCACTGCAGCTACTAGTTCATGGATACGTGTCTCCACTACTAGGCCATACATATTTCACCTTTTGTTTTGTAATTTTTCTAATATTTCAGATATTAAAAACAAAAAATTGGATCAAATGTCACTTTTACCCCTAGAGTCTAGTTAATATAACCACAAAATAAGGTGACATACATTAATAAGACCCATTTAATTTTCTTTACAATAAAACATTTAGCAACTATTACGTATAACTAAGGTAAATCATATTAAGAAGGTAAAAGTTGTCAATTAACTATAAATTCTAATGTATATTTCGTTTTTTTCCAAATGGTATATTGATTTTTTTCCCAATGGATATGTGGTGTTATGAGTTAGTAAAACATTTAACCCAAAAAACGTTTCAGCAAATTTTGGATTATCTGCTAAAGAATAATTTCTACAATGTCAATCCTATTACAGCTATAAAAGCCCCCAAAACAGGTTCAGCAACTATCGAGTGGAGATCGAGGTCCGTTTGACTTTGACAACAATGGAAGACAAACGCTCAATTTTCGGTGTTATGGTTCTCTTGCTGCTCATTTGCGCATCTCGTATGTTCTCTCTTTTATTTACTCTTCCAAATTTTAATGGAATCCTAAGTTGCATGCATTGTAATTGTAAATTAATAAATAATAAAGTTTTAAAAAATTTGTTGAAAGGTACTGAAAAACATCATCTATGAGACTTTGCAGAAACGAAATAAGAGTATATTCACGTGCATTTATACAAAAAAAAAAAAAGTTATGAATTTTCCAATACATAAAAATAGTATTAATATTCCAAAACATGTCAAAAAAACACCCAAAACATTGTAAAAAGTTTTGAATGTTTAGTGATCCAAAAAATACACTGAAATTAGAACTTTGATCCATTGTAAAAGATAACGATTTTTAATTTTTTTTGTGTGTGATGTGCAAGGATAATGAAATCTCAAAAGTCAAAACTAAAAAATTTCCCTATAAATAAGTAGTTGAAGTATCTTGAATAAAAAGTGCTTAAGCACCCAAGTTTTTTTGAAATAAAAAATAGTAACACTAAAATGGAAAAGATAATTGGTATATGTCTAAATAATGTTAATTTATATTTTTAATTTGGTTGCACTGGATGTAAAAATATAGAAAACTCTTTCTTGAATCTGCAGGCTGTACTTATATTTTTTTGCAGGTTAGGTTTCTATATATTAAGTATTTTTACCACTTATTTCTCATAATAAAACAAAATGTATCCACAAAATTCTATAATTTTTTGCCACAAAAAAAATATGTGGTGCTAGCTAGACGCGTTGAAATACAATCCCGTGGATAATATATACGTATAATATATGTATGTAAACGTCCCATGTTTTCAACTTATTGAAGCATTTCGTTAATTAAGAAAGTTATAACATGCATTATTTGACAACTATTAAATATTTGTTAAATAATATTAATGTACGTGAATTTACAGAAGAGGCCTTGGGTAGTAGAACTTGTGAATCAGCAAGTTCATATTTCAAGGGGATATGCTTCAGCTACCGAAACTGCAGACGCGTTTGCTTCGCCGAAGGTTTCCCCGATGGCGGTTGTGACGGATTCAGGCGACGTTGTGTTTGCAGAAAACCTTGCTAGTTATTTAACTATTTGATAATATATATATCTCTCATCGGAGCTGATTTAACTTATTCCTATATATATCACATTGTTGAATAATATATTGCTTCGTTTTGAATAAAAAGTATTTGCTATTGAATAAAAATCATTTGTTAGTCTGTCTACCCCTATAAATTTGTTTAAAAGGTGAAAATGTAAAATTGGTCTCATAACTTTGAGAATGAAAAAAATTGTCCTGTATATTGTGAAACTTTTTGGTCCTGTGACAATTATACTAACCCGATGCACAACTCTTTTTGCATTTTCAATTCAATTTAATATACAATGAAAAGTAACTTTAGATGTATAGCTAACGGGAATTGAAAAAGAATTCGTGGTTATATAATCTAACATCATATAAGATTTAATATATGTTGAGTTCCATTGATGTGTATAATATGCTATGGCAGAGTTTAAAATTTAGCAAAATAAATTCCACATATCGAAAAAGTTAATTCATTTTTAGAAAATGTGTGCACACTATAAAGCATTCATGTTTTTGTATATATGTGGTTATCCAAGGAAATGAAGTCAAGTAGCGGAGGTGTTGGATACTATGTATAAAACGATTTCTGGTTAGCTTCTCTTCAACCTAGGGGTAAAGATAATAATATAAGACCGAGTTTATTCAATAAATATATTTTACAAGGCAAGATTTATCAAGTTTATTACTACTAATATACAAAGCTATAATTACTTTTGTGTATCAATTCAAATTGTAGTATTACTCACACAAATTAAGTAATTGCTAAATTAAATTTATCTTTTTCTTCATAAAAGACATACAAAAATTGATTAGAACATTACTTATCAACCTATAATTTTACTAAACTTATTCATTTCTGCAATTTCAAGAGAGCTAAAGAAAGGCTCGTCTCATCTAGGATTCGAGATAAGAGGAACGTATTCCAGACCTAATATTTTTTAATTGTTTTCTCTGCACTTGTAAATTTGTAATAATTGCGGAAATTTAGCTTCAAGCGTATTATAATTCGTACAAAAACTTAATAAAACATAAACTAAGGAGAAAACTTGAATTGTAGCTACGTGTCACTTAGCATGTAACAGCTTGGACATGTGTAATAACGCTGTTCCGAATCACCGAGTGTTGATGCAGCCTCTTTCGCCTTATATATATATAGTTCCAATTGTAGGTCATTATATACCGGAACAAGAAAAATTGTTGAAGTAACTATGGGGAAAAATGGACGGTTCACGGCTTTGTTTGTTTTTGTGCTGCTGATCATATTTGCATCTCGTAAGTTGTCTTCCAACTCCATCTCTAGCATGATTTTCTCCCAAAGAGCAAAAGATAAAAATAATAAGAATTGTGCCATGTGTTAATTAATTTACGTGTAAGTGTCACGAGTAACTTTGTTTTACCTTTTTAAGTCGTATAATAAATGTAATGAATATGGTGAAGTGTCTCTATTTTTGTAGTTAGTATCTAATCACAAGCTTTGTGATGTTTATAACCCATACCAGTGTTGTTAATTTGACTAAATTATTTTACAACAGAGACGGACAGCTTAACGGTGGAGGCGGCGAGGGGAAGGTATTGCGAGTCGCAGAGCCACGGGTTCAAGGGGCGATGCTTGAGCGACCATAATTGTGGCCTTGTATGCCGCAACGAGCGCTTTGTCGGCGGCAAGTGCCGAGGGTTCCGCCAGCGCTGTTTCTGCACCAAGCCATGTTGAGTCGACCACCGAGACTTATCACTGCGTGCTGGATGGATGCTAGAATATGCCACTTGTACAGTTTATGCTAGTATAAAATAATTTGGATATGATGTCGTTGCTTTTGTTTCTTTTAGTCATAATGGTATTGTAATATACTTGGATTATGTGATCATACGGTCCTATGTATTCATGACGTTCTAATTCTCAGGTGAACTATAATAATTAGAACTAGTGAAGAAAGGGTGTTATCTTTAATGGTTATCGAGTATATATGTTCGCGAGAATGGTGGATTTTTTAACAAGAACGTCTTCTTATCTTCTCCAAGAGTCGGCGTTCGGCAAATACTAGTTCTTGTGTAATCGTCTAAAATTTTGTTTTAATCTAGAGTAATTGTTTTATATGTTCATGATATCTAAAACTTTATTTTAATCCAAAGTAATTTTTTTATATTGATTTTGAGTTAAATATGGATCACAAAATGCATTAATTGTTATTACATGGTTGGTTTAACATTTTTCTTTTTATACACACATCAAACATACTGAATTACTAGCAATTTTCAGGACTGCTTGTGAAATGGTTACATAACAGTGAATTACTAGAAATTCTCAAGAGTAGCGTTTGTGGAATAGTCATTTTTAATGCGCATATGTAATATAAAACGCTGAACATACATGTAATATATACTTTCTATAACATTTAATTTCTAGGAAAATACTCGTAAAGTATGTGCTTTTGTAAAATTTAAATTTTCACTCATAACGTACATGTCATGCAAAATGCAAGTAATATCAAAATGGAAGGAGAAAATAAAATGAGTAATATCAAAATGGAAGGAGAAAATAAAAATATACTTCAATTTAGCATGGACAGTGAATTATAGACAACAAATTATAAAAGGCTTCAGACAATTAATTACGAAGTTTCGTGAAAATTTTCAAAATCATAGGGGCTTTATACATTTTCCCCGAATTCTCCAAAAACCACGCACGATTCTAGAAGATATCAAATTAAATAAAACTTACTTTTATCATAAATTGTACATAGTAGTATCATTTATCCGGTTTGCTCGAATCACGCCTCGCGTTCTACTTTAAGTCTTTAACTACACCAAACATTTGTCAAATTTATTACTCTCTTATAATTTAAATTTACAAAATAACTTTTATATGGATGGATCTTGATCAGAATTCTATTTTTCCTATGGTAACTTCAGAGCCATTGCTATGCCATCAGGCCAAGTTAGTATGTCATGCAAGCTTTGACAAAAAGACCAAAGCTCAATAACAGTTTCATAAGCCATTCTAAACAACATGTAAGATGCACAAAATTTTTTGGATACCTTCTTTTTCTGAATTCTATTACAAAACTTAACCATCAATAAAATCAATAACAACCACAAGTCACTAGTTGCTACAAAAATCTCAGGCAACCATTAGTCACTTTCGTCCTCATCATCATCTTCCCCGTCATCGTCCTTATTGACTAGCCCATTCTCGTTCAAGTAATCAACAAAGTCATCAATCAGACACGGCCAAGCACCCTCGGGGTCGTAGTTTTTCAGTGAAGGGCGGACGGTCTGCATTTATAGAAAATAAAGTATTTGGCTTACTAAGAAAAAAAAAATTATTCCACGCAATGTTAAATGTGACAATTTAATATGATTTTTTGGTGCATAACTTTTGATAACAAGAGGGGGTCTGGTCTAGGATTTTAGTAACATAAGGAGATTTGGTAGACATTTCAGAGAACACAACATTCGATGCATTTTCTTCGTAAAGGTATTTCAGTCGAATTAGTAGGTATATATAAAACTTATGCATTTTCTCTAGAAGAGTATTTCAGTCAAATCAGTGGGTATAATACTTATTCGTTTTTTCTTTAAGGATAGTTTTAGTCAAATGAGTGGGTATAAGCTTAAAAATGAAGACGAATATCATATAGCACATACATAATGCACTTAAAATTAACAAAGAGGTGATTTGATGCAAGTTTTTTTGTCGACGCGATGAGATTCTTTGTCTAAAAGAAAGTAAAAAGAGGAAAAAGTTATGTCCAAGTTTTGCGAAATAGATGGGCATTTCATGCATTTTACTCCATGAAAAGGTATATATACTTTTGTGATCAAGGAGAAAAAAAAAAGCAGGAAAAATAAAATTTAAATCTTATTTCATGACAATAGCAGGAAGCTGTGGTGTGTGTTTTCATTTCTCTTTGTCAAACATTTACCGTAGCAAACTCTAGAATCTGGCTCCAGAGGTCCATATTGATGGGTTTGTTATACTTCTCCTGCATTATGATACCAAGACACAAGAATGTCACTAAGCATGTTTAATGCTAAAGAATTGACGAGAAAGTTATAGAACCAATAACTTATTTTAGCCAAGCAATGAAGAACCATGTTTTCTTGCAATACATAAATATTCTTTCTTTATAAATATTTGTGTGTAACTTGTTGTGATCACTTGTTGCACAAAACAGAAAATTTAAACAAAAATTAGGTCTTACCTCCATGAATTTGCACCAATGATCGAGCAATGGCCAGTCCTTGAATGTAAGTAGCAACTTCCACAATTCAATTGCCGTATCGCATGCCAAAGACTTTTGCCCCTGAAATCAAGAAAAAGAGAAGGTTGTTGAGAGCACAAACATAAAACTAACAAGTATGCCCCCTCTATAAAAAATTATTTGACATTTATAAGTAAAGAAATAATTAAATGTAAACTAAAAGAATTAATGTGGCTGTTTTCACAAATTTCAAACTTATAATAAGCTAGCTACTCGTTACATATAAATATTATATTGTATTTATTTCTGCATAATAGTTTAAATTCTCAAAATTGGCTCCAAAAGTTTTATACGTTCGACAATTTACCTCTCCAGCAGAATAATTATTTATAATTCGATACAAGCTTGGTAATAATTTCTGTGATAGAACATCGCAAATTCAGTCAAGAGAATTAACTTAATAAAAAGAATCACTAGCTAATCCAATTGAGTAAACCAACGAACCTTCTCGTTTGCCCAGCTGAATGCAAAGTGGTAGATGTCTTTGAACATTTCTGGACAACATATAAATCACGATTTAGGAACATAGAAAAATTATACAAGATGAACAAAATGGAAAGTTTGCACACTTTGCACATGCAGTACAAAAAACGGAAAACAAAATACCTATTTAACATAATATAGGGGATAATCTCTGAATTTTATTTTCACATGGCATATCTGGTTATTTAACATAATGCAGGAGGTAAAATTCTATTAACTCCAAACCAAACAATGAAAATATATGCGTATGTAACCAAATATTAAGTGAACACCATAATGTGAAGCGTGACTGGTTTGAGCTTATCGGTATCACCACTTACCTTCATTATCTAACTCACAATACAACGACGGTAGTTTTTTTTTGAATTTGTCCAATGAATCTATCCTGCCATCGAAGAAATGTATATGAATATAAGTTACAGAAACAAATATTCTATAGCCATTTTCTAAACGAGTTTTGAAAGGGAAAGAAAACGAAAAAGAAGCTTTAAGACTTGAGAATCATGAGATACACTCACCCGAGAGATAATAATCCGTCAAAAAACTCATCCTTTGTGAATTCGCACATTGTAGCAGCATGCATATGCCATGATATCACCACCTACAAATAAAGTACGTAGAGTAAACCAGAAAAATACAATTACTACGGGAAACTACTAAAAAGTTCAAGAAAAAATATTAACAGATTTTTTTCTGTCAAAAAACTGCTTTTAATGAATTAAGTGGTAGAAGAATGGCTACTAATCCCATTGAAAAAGCCTTAATTTGTTGAAATTAATAGTTAAACTTACCATGACAACATCTGAAGGATCAACCTGCAGAAATAAAGAATGGTCCATATGTTACTCAATTAATGATGCTAAGTTGAAAGGATAGACAAAAAGACAAAGACCCTTCTATCTGATGCCTAATTGGAACCATGTGGCAGAATAGAGCTACCTTAAGGTCCTCGCACAGGAGAGTGATTCCATCAGCATAGACCATCTCAACGTTAGGATCTGCGGAGCTAGAAGGCCACTAGTAAGGTTTTAACACTCGAAAAAGGCACTACGCTGTACGTAGAACAACAAATGACAGAGGAATTTGCCTTTGTATCTTTCGTAAAGCTCAGCATAAGGCCTTTTGTCTATTTCTGGTTCTGGTGATCTCTTACGGCCATACTTTTCATGTTCAGCGTAAAATAGGTCCAGTGCGTTGTCAGGGTCCCATTCCGCGTTTTGCAAACATTGAATAGCGAGTTCTTCACTGCAGCCAGAATCGGAAACAACCTATCTTACACTGATCGATACAGATACCACAGTCTAAAGACAAGACACTATGGACGGGTAATATGGATTTTTTTCGAAATAAAGAATACTATTATTTATTTTAATGATGATTTACGTACAATTCATGAGTAAAGTGTAGGGCACGATTGATCTAACCATTCATTAAGAAATGTCCCAACGACTTAAAAAAACATAAAGAAGTATCATCAAAGTATCAAACAGAACTATCAAACATTTTTGTTAAAAAGTACTGCAACATAGCCAAATAACAGTTAATACTTAGCAAGTAGTAACAAAAGCAATATCTTCCGTTGCATGCATAATATGTTACTCAGATCACCTAATTAATTTACCAGGACGAGCATCCTTGTGCAATAAACATCAACCAAAAACTTCACAATTTTCTAAAATTTAGGTAAAATTCCATAAAGTAAAACACACACACACACACACAATTGAGGAAATATGATATTGAATGTTGTTCTCACTAAAAGCTCAAGCTTGTAGAGAAGATTGACATTTGCAGGCCGTAAATCTTTTTCTTACGCCTGACACGTGTTATTTTTTGTTAAGTGGATGGCGGTGGGATTCGAACCCAGGACCTCCTCTTTTCCTGAGCTCTGATACCATATTGAATGCCGTTCTCACTAAAAGCTCAAGCTTGTAGAGAGGATTGACATTTTTGTAGTGAGAACGGCATTCAATATGGTATCAAAGCTCAGGAAAAGAGGAGGTCCTGGGTTCGAATCCCACCGCCATCCACTTAACAAAAAATAGCACGTGTCAGGCGTAAGAAAAAGATTTACGGCCTGCACGTGAGGGGGCGTGTAAGATTATATACATAAATATAAAAATGTCAATTCTCACTAAAAACTCAAGCTTGTAGAGAGGATTGACATTTTTATATTTATGTATATAATCTTACATATGATACCTCATCCCCATAGCGTCTACGAAATCCTCCACCAACTCTTTACGTTCTTTATTCAAATCTTCCTGTCATGCAAATAGCATATAACCATGATCAATAGTATGTTCAAAAATATTCATCCAAAAGAATATATTATGTCCAAAAAACGATACAATTTGCGGCAAATTAAATATCCATAAATTATCAGTTTACCATTTTGAGAATACGAAATGCAATCCAATTGTTTCAGATTGCGATCGAACAAAATCACCAGAGAGAGGAACGAGGTTCTCAATTAAATGCTACAAGTTCTCACTCTCTGTCTATTTTATTTTTTTCCTCCTCTTATTAGTATTGTTACTTCCTATCTATAATTTCTTTTACGATCTTTATTATGGTTGTACGAGGATGCACAAAGTGCTCGCACACCTCACGTTTTTTCTAACAAACTCTTTATGTTATCCTAAACTTAGACCAAGCGTAATTTAAGTAAATTAGTTATAGTTTTGTGTTATTTTTACACCATTGTTATAATTGTGCCATGTGTAAATAATTTTGAGGTGCTAATGTAAAGCGGTTATATATTTATTCTGTTTTTTGTGTTACTATTATAAATGTGAACACGTGTATCAAAGAGTATATATATGTTTACTTCATCTATTTCAGTTAGTTAGTAATACTTTCTATTTCATAATGATTTTTATATAAGATTCTATTTCATAGTGATTAATAAATAGACAGAATGTGATATTCATGAAATCAAATATAGTTCTCATTCCATTTCTCTCTAGTTATCCTCCCAGCGTTTTTAAAAGACTATTCTCAAATACAAATTAAAACAACATCACAAGATACTTCCATACTTCAATTTAAAGTTTTTTTTTAAAAATAGGTGTCTTCAAATTCTACCTAAATAATTTTTTAGTTCCCTGCAAATTTCTGCAATCGAATAACACCTAATATCTAATAGAAAATTTTAAATATACTAAACCAAGGGGGAAAATACATAAAATCCCTATGTAGTTTGTTAATTATCTAAAGTCTCTCTTATGGTTGGACGTATCTCTAGTTATTGATTATATCCCAGGATCTGTGACAATTAAGAAGCCTTTCTTAGCCAAATTACTTGTCCATATTCTGTTTATCTAAATAAGATCACTTTATTTTAATACAATGAAAATGATTTTTTTCCTTATTATTTTTTCCTTAAACCATCAACACAATCTTTAACTCAAACAACTGAAAGAACTTACAAAAGTTTAAACCCATCCCAAAAGTGAACGGGGTTCGGGCATTACCAAAGCTTAAATCTCATCCCAAAAGTGAATGAGGAGTGAAGACACGAGCATTACAATAGGACAACATTAAGACTAAATAAAAGTTCGCCACTCCAACAGATAGACAGCTCCAACTTCTAGTTAAACTATTTATGCGACTGAAGATGAGCCATTTTCTCCTTATTCATGTTGCGAATAATATCACCTTATAGCCTTCAACAAGTTAGGATTTTCCTTCATTCCTTCGCCATTAAAAGGGAATACTGGAATACTTTGTTCGTGCCTGAAAAAATTACCAGGATCGACCGTGGCTTTTACGTTCATTAACCTCATAAAATTTCCTTTGAAGTATTGAGTCCCCCAAGATGGTATCTGTGCATACTTGGTGTTGTCCTCATCATTCACTCCCAAATCAAGATCCTTATAATTAACATATGCAGCTCTTGTAGACTGAGAAACATAAGGAGTCATGTAGCGGTATAACTTCCTAATCCAACTTATGTGCCTTTTCGAAGTCTCTGATTCCGCTTCATGCCAGTTTACTGTGTATAGAATTTCGAACAAATGTCCTGCTCTATGAGGATATGGCAACGCAGATTCTGAAATTTCATTCATTACTCCACCATTTGCAATAAAAAGAACCTCACCTGTTTCAGCTTCGTACAAAAAGTTCCATATGCCTTCAAGGTCGGAATGTGTAACCGGTTTGACAATATAGTCAGCTTTTCGTTTATAGGCTAATCGTTCTGTAGTAACATTTCTATTTGCCAAGACTTCAGGCGATTCATCTATAGCATATCCGTTAAACAAAAGAAGTGATTGAATCCAACTCACTTCGGTACAATCTTCACGGCTCACGTTTAACTCAGGAAACCTTTGTTCATACACTTGGAGAAATTCGTTCACGCCACCATTAAAAGTTGAGACAAATGTAGCTTGTATAGTTTTGTTACCTGGTTCGCCTGAGTTAATACTTCTCATCGTGACTGCAAAATATATATCTTTAGGAAACTTTGGAGCAATAGTCTGCCACTTATGAATGAGCTCGGTTGCGTTTTGGTCCAGAGTCCTATTGATTGAAAACATAGTCACCACTTGTGGAACAGACACTAGTTTTACTTTCCAAGCAGTTACAACTCCAAAACTGCCTCCACCTCCGCCCCTTAAGGCCCAAAAAAGATCCTCACCCATGTAATCTCGATCAAGAATATTCCCATAAACATTTATGAAGTGCGCATCAATGACATTATCAGCTGCAAGGCCATATTTTCTGAACAATTGTCCAAATCCTCCGCCACTGAAGTGGCCGCCTACTCCAACAGTGGGACAGAATCCACCAGGAAATGCGAGCACTCGGCTCACTCTGCTGATTTGATGATAGAGTTGTCCAAGAGTTGCACCAGCTTGAACCCATGCAGTTTGTTGATCAACGTCAATGGTTATCTTATTTAGTTTGAACAAATCAATGACCACAAATGGATCCTCTCCGAGGGATCTATAGGAAAGTCCCTCAAAGTCATGACCACCACTTCGGGTTCTGATTTGGATTCCATGTCGTTTGGAACACAGCACAACGGCCCGAATTTGGCGTTCATGCTCTGGTGTAATGATGATTAATGGTTTACGAGTGGAGGGGGTTTCAAATCTCCGGTTATCTATCGACGCCTTGAGAATTGGTAGAAACGAGGAGTTGCTTCGGGTGTAAACTACACCCGAAATCCCCCAGTTGTCTAGGCATTGAAGAAAACCATATTCGTCGTGGGATAGCGAGGGACCGAAGCAAGAAAGGATGATGACAAGGAAAACAAATAGAAGGGAGGATGATATGTTTAAAGTCTTCATTGATAACTAGCAAGTTTTAGTAATTGGTACTAAGAGCTCAGATTAAGCTTCTATTTATATGCACTACCATAAGGGATCGTCACGGGATGATAAGATATTTTCTCAGTGCTTATTACTGTGTGAACTTTGAATTGGTAATCATTAGAAATAAATTATTATCTTGTTGGGTTAATATTGTGGCATGATTGGGCATGTATAATTAAAATTAATATATACCGCCACATTTTTAACCTTTTCTGCTTGTTCAATGCATGCATGCATGCGCAGCCACCTCCCTAATACTTGAAAGTTGAAATAATTAAGGAATGATCAAAGAAACGTGTTTAATTATATTCCAAATAGCTATTTTCTTATTTAATTAGTTATAGACCAGTTATTAATAACAACTAGGTCCTATGTTTAATTACTTTTACTTTTACTTTTTGGAGTTAGGTAATTCGGCAGTTGAACTAGACCAAGAAGTACGTAGAAATATAGGGAGAGAAGAAATTAAGGGCGTGATGGCTTTACGGATAGGTAGCTAGTGACTTGTAACGTTTGTGTTATGGTACGTGATAATATCTTTAATTAGAAGTAGACGACATTGCACTAGATTTTGATGATTTAAACGAAATAAATCAATCAAATTATTTTTATTATTATGACACTGATGTATAACAACTATGAAAGTGTTAACTTTGTGTGTTAATTAGAGCTTCTCTTGGCTCGTAAATCAAATTCGATATTATTATTATTATTATTATTATTATTATTATTATTATTATTATTATTATTATTATTATTATTATCCATCCAATCTATGTAAATTGAAAAAATTATAAATGTACGAGTAGTAAGGACAAAAGAGAAATTTTGATGGATTGAGAATATGATTTCTTATTTGTGGTGCATCAAATTTTTTAGATGGTTAAGTATTTTGACTAAAGAAAACAACTGCATGCTGCTGATTGAAACCTACCCCTAGTTTTCAGAATCCTTATTAGTCTCGATACATATGTCAAGATTGAAATGTTTGTTGCAGCTGTGGTCACATTGACCATTAATAGAGCTTTAGATTTGACATACTCTATATGATGAAAAGATGATACAACAGTTCACTGTCAATACATTACGGGTTAATATATATTACGCATGTCCTATTACAGGAAACCAACACAGTACTATTAACTGCAAACATACATATAACATTATGTGGACAATCATAGGTACTTGGAATCTTTTAGGCCAAGGAGCATGTTAGAAGCTGCAGAGTTTTCTGCTTCTTTTACTCTTGATTTCTCATCCCCCGTCGCAACAAGATGAGCTTTACTTATTTCAATCTGAACGGAGCATACGTATCTCTTCTCATGAGCACGACCAACCTCTTTCTCGATTCTGCACAACGTATTAGACAGACATCAATTATATATTATGCAGTTTAAACTAGTGAGTTAATTAGAGACGAGTTCATCCTTTTTGCTGGACTAATATTGCACAAAATTGAAGGAAAAAAAAAAACAACATACATCTCTATCCTTATAAATATAATTGCAGAGATCGAAGACAAAAAGCTCTGCCTTGATATGAAATTGGACTTATTCGTCAAAACTGCCAAGAGAACATAATATAAGTATAATGTCTTTCCAATCCCTTTACTCAAACAATGCAGCACTCCAAAAGCATAGACACCCCCATTTTCCACCTCCTCGTTCTATTGCAAGCATTCGAACATCTGAGAGATATTTAAAATTGATATTTTTCGGGCATGTACTTTCTCTGTTATTGTAAAAGAGGAGCTAAACTGAACGATAAAATTTTACTTATGAAGTCATGTAGATTGTATTTGTGAATGCATCCAATGAAATGTAAATCCTATACAGCTATTAGGCTTGACCCGACACTGCCGCTGCCAACCCCCTTCGCACCCTATCAGTAGTAAAGTCAAAAGGCAAAAAATGGGAAACTTTTTGGAGCTGGTACGTATTATACATGCGACATATTAAAACTTGTTCATTGAAGACTGAATAACTTGCAGACATATATATGATATAGATAAAGGTTATACGCATCAGAAAAATACTAACTGGGGCATACAGCTAATAGGTTAGACATTCCTGGGCAATTACTTAATCAACAACAGAAGATCCATATAATGAGATCACCAATTTGTAAACACTTACTTGTAATTTGGTTTGGGCCACTTCTTCTTGCCACACAACTCATGTAGCTTTTGCTTTGCTCCATCGATTTCGTTGTCCCCATTGAGTTGGCAATACGGGTCAATTCCCTTAACTTCACCATTTTCATACGACAACCTCTGAAGAGCAGCCTTTGCAGCATGTAGCTTTGCGTTCTCTTTTTGCTCGGAAGAAGCTGAGGCCACTAATTGTCCATCCACAAACACACTTGCGATATTTTTGTCCTCTTTTCTCCTATGTCTTATATCAACATGCTTTCCAGCCTTTTGGCACAGTTCGAAAAGCATTGTCACAGGTTGAGGTTGTTGTTCAACCGCAGGAAGCATAACAATAGGCTCCAGAAGGTCTCTCACTATCTGAAGCGAGAATTACACAGATAAATTTCAGAAGTGTAGCATGAATCATAAAATTATGAAGCTCTCAATATCACACAATAATTTACTAATAAATGGGTCATGATTCATGGCATTGTGTTATTATATTATGTTTTGGCCGGTGTGTTACAGAATTTATAAAAGTATATGTTACTGTAAAAATGATTTTCAGATTCACAGTAGAATAAATAAGGTATTACCAGAAGAGGAAAAAAAAGGAAACAAAGCATACGTGTAACTAACCTTCCACATATCTATCACATTGAAATTACAGTCAACGCATACAGCTGCTGCCACTGACTCCACAATGTCCGCAAGAACTTTCGGTGCTTTCACTAAACCTCCATAGACTTCTGCTTCATCCTCTTCTTGAACTGCTATAACAAATTCTTTAACCTGTAACACAACCACGCTGGGGGCACAACTTTGGTAGAGCTCAAAATCGAGAGGTTGGTTTAGCTTCCTAACAAGCACTTTGATAATGCATCTTCAGTTAGAAAATTAATGGAAGAGTGTTAGGTGCACCTCATGCATAAGGCACCTCTGAAAGGTTTTTGTGTAGTTGATTTTACGAGCTACACGTGACCATTAAAAGTACTTATCACTCGATGCACCTAAGTTTTCAAGCCATTAATGAACTCCTTGAGAAAATACATTAATCATATGCTTATTATATAACTAAACCAACCTCACCATCTTCAGCTCCACCAAAGCCATGTCCCCAGACAAGAAATTGGAAACATAAATCAGTTCTAAGAACCTTGGAGATGCTAAGCCACTAACTGACAAAAAAAATGCTTTTATAATTAGGCAAGCTATAATTTGCAGTGCAGTAGTTCTACACAACAACAGAAATTCACACCAGCATACCTGTGGAAAGACAAGCATCGAGTTTCAGACAATTAAATTAACAAAAACAAGGTCGGAACTAAAACACAAAAGAAAAATGATAAGAGTCCGGTTCTACGAAGCAAACTCCTACAGATTTTTAATGGGACAGCGAAGCAATTCAGTACATTTGATAGAATAGCAAAGCACAATTATTAGGAGTAAAAATGAGATAACTAATAAACATGCCCTACTAATACTGTAACAAGAAAACCAAAAGTTGAATTGTGATGTCACCTAGCAGCATTAATCCCCGACTCTGAAGAAAACGAAATGAAGAGCAGATGAAAATTAAACGATAAATTATATGGCTTTGCAGAACCTGTCCATTGTAGATAAATTAGGAAAGTACTATAGGAAAACAAGGTATCTGCTTAAGGTATTGTTTATAATCCTAATTGATGGAGTCGAGATACAAAATTTATCCTTAACTCTACAACCAGGCATTGCCTCCAAACTGCAAATTGTAATAGTCTCTTGAAACTTAATGTTATTTACGTCTAAGGGCGAATCCCCTCTGCTCCTTCCTACGATATGGAAGACACATTCCTATATATATTTAATATTACTTAAAAGACTTCCAGTAAAGATTAGAACTTTGAGCCACATGGCCCATCATTTGACATGGGTGGACACACTCATCATCATCAATGACCACACAGAGAATTGGCAATTTCTTGAAGAGAACCACAGAACTAGGGAAAAACTTTCAAGAGTTAAAACAGTAAATTTGGTTATACAAAGGAAAAGATGAGAAGTAAACTGTGACATAAATGAAGATCCTGAAGTGTCTTATAAAGAGGTGTTGAACCGGACTAATCAATGGTGCAAGGGTTATGATGAAGAACATTCTTTAATTTTTAAATATGAGCACATGAACTGCAATGGAGGTAAGAGATCTCACCTAGATTAATTGGTGTTAGAACCGAAATAAAACCCGATCAGTGTTCATGTCAAATCATGAAGAATTAATAGTAATCTGAAGGAGTGAATTGCGGAAGCATATCTTAATCCTTAGTGATGAATTGTTTGTGGTTGAGCATTCTCAATCAACACGAAGCCTTTGAGAGTCTCTTCAATTCTCTCTAAGATATCGAACGGATGTCGTATACAAAAAGTCCTACATAAGGCACTCAGTGGTCCTGGATCACACGTACGAGACTTTCTCTATACTGCAAACCCTCGATGGTTTATATCTCAGAGAGAATGTATTATTGTCCAGGACTCTCAAAAGTTTTTCGTGCAGATCTGAAAGACCAACCAAACACAACAAACAACTAATCACTAACGATCAAAATAACCTTCTGCAACTCAGTCCTTCAAATTATTACTAACTATTCATGATTCGACATAAACGCGAGATTTATCCAAATTGCATCTCTCTCTCTCTCTCTCTCTCTCTCTCTCTCTCTCTCTCTCTCTCTCTCTCTCTCTCTCTCTCTCTCTCTCTCAACACACACCAATCACATTAGAAAAGAATCAAAACTCTATATATACAAAAACGAGAGATAGACAGATAGATCATCACCTTATGGTCGAGGCCAACGGCGTTATGGCGGACGTACTTGTACAGGTGGTGTGTCACGGCGGCGCGTGCGAGCTTCTCCGTGCTAATGTTGGCGGCGCGTACGAGGCTGAGCTTGCCCGGGTCAAGATTCGGGTACACGTAGGCACTTATCGCGTACCCCAGAGCCGAGTCCCCCAAGAACTCGAGTCCGTGTACGAGGAATGAGTCAGCGCATCTTCTAGAAGCTTCTTGTTCTTGAACCTGTACTTCAAAAGATTCTCCACAGACGCCGCCATGTCGAGATTCTCCTCGTCATCGTGTTCTTCAGGTGGCGGCAGAGTGTACATGTACTTGGCCGCCATTAATGTAGAAGAAGATTTTTGAGTCCCTTTTTCGTTTATTTATTGTTGTTGCGTCATCATTGTCTGAAAATGGAATATAGTAGGTGTCAAAAAAAAAGCAAAGGATTTTTGTTTTGTACTTTAGTTTTGTCAGTGGGGCCCACTGTTCAACGGAGAAGTCAACGAACGGGGATTTGATTACGTTGTATGGAGTCGGAGAGGAATTTAGTAGTCTGTGCTAATCAGGTTTTTTCTCTTTTTGTTGAAATCGTTTTGTGAGTGAATTTAAGGTGGTAATATGGGAGGGAGATGTTGATACGTGTGTTTCCTTAATTAAGTGATTTAATGAGATTCTATTCTATGAATGGTTTTTGATTTGCTACATGATTATTAACTACACTCAGATTAATTAATTATTACGGGAACATTATTATCGAAAGATAAGTTCGTAGCTTTGAGAGAAATCGAATCCGGATTGAATTCGGGTTCCATTTACTGAAAGGAGAGGCCATGTTGTATTTAGGCCTTTACAAAGTTGGGCTAGGAATTGAACTTGAGTTGGGCCTCTTTCCAACAACGAAGTGGATTAAAACGTTATGTGGCCCATTTATTGGTATTATTCGGCCCTACTGATTTGCCCTCTTAAGTCGTAACCTCAGACCCTACTTATAATAGCTAATATAATTTACGGTTTTATTATATAATATTTAAAATAATACTATTATAAATATTAAGAAAAACATGCATATGTAATTGGAAACTTGAACTATGGTATGTATGAGTTTATTTTTTTCTGGTAAAACTTGATTTTTTCTTAATAATTATCTCTCATACTGAAAATTGATTTTATAGTAATTTGACGATGCATGTATAAAAATATCAATATTACATAAGAAATTTCTCTCCCATATCTGACTCAATCATAATTACGACAGATTATAAGAAGATATAAAAAAAATCTCAATGTGTGCAAATAATATATCTATAGAACAATTACAATTATAAAGTTCAATTAAAAAAATAATTATTTCATATTATGTTATTACTAAAATTATAAGACTAAAATCTGAAATTAGAAGGTTTGTGTAATAACGTGTAAAATAAATTCATATATTAGTATTAGTATAGATAGAAGTTGCAAAAGAATATTCTAGGCATGTCTCCATGACATATTCTTGGAATGTTATCAAGTAGTTCTTTTTTTTTTTTTTTCTTCTTTTGGTAGAAAAATACAACTAATGAGTTAAAAGAAAACAATTGTGCCGCAATATGCCAATAAACGAGGAAATTACAATTTAAGACTTCGAGCATTGAGAGAGAATATATATATATACATTATACACACACTAATAAATAATAATCGTTGCAATATTGAAAACCACTCAATATTCAAGAACCCACTTCTCTTTAACTCTTAACATAAAAAATCAAAAACCATAGCTGCAAAATTCCATTTTGCTCATCTAAAAAAAGAAAAAAGAAGAAGGGCATAAAGAAATGGCCTATATTCTGCCAAATCTTTCTCCAACTCTTCTTCTCCAATCCAAGGACAACAAATTCTCCGCTATTGTTCTTCCTCTTACATCACTAGCTTCAACTTCTTCTACTAAGCTCGCTCCTCCTCCGCCACGTGGCGTGGCGCAGGTTAACCGAACCCAGGGTGCGGAGGATAAGAAACAGGATCAAAAAAGAAACGATTTTTATGTCAATTTAGGTTTAGCTGTGCGAACCCTTCGCGAAGACCTCCCTCTAATCTTCGCCAAAGACCTTAATTATGACATTTACAGGTACCCTTTTGCCGATTTTGTAATCTTGAACCTTTTTGGTGCTTGAATTTGCTTGGTTTTGAGATAAAAATGAGGTCTTTATCTTATTAAACTATGGGGTAGTTGATTTGTTATTTAGTTATTTATTGTGTTTTTGGCAGGGATGATATAACATTTAGGGACCCTTTGAACACGTTTACTGGGATTGAGAGGTACAAACTGATCTTTTGGGCATTGAGGTTTCATGGCAGGATTTTGTTCAGAGATATATCATTTGATATTCTAAGAGTTTGGCAGCCCTCTGAGAATGTGATTCTGATTAGATGGAATTTAAGGGGTATCCCTCGAGTTCTGTGGGAGGCGAAAGGGGAGTTTCAAGGCACGTCGCGGTATAAGTTGGACAGAAACGGGAAAATATACGAGCACAAGGTCGATAATTTGGCATTCAATTTCCCGCAGCAACTGAAACCCGCGGTTTCTGTCTTGGACTTGGTTGGCGCCTCTTGCCCTGCCAGTCCGAATCCCACGTTTTTTTGGGGAGCGTTTGAGCCTCAGTCGTGTTCGTGGTTGGAGCTGTATAGGGCTGTGAAAGAGACGATAGATCGAGAAGGTTCGATGATTCCTCAAGAATGCTTAGCTACCTGTTCATACTAGAGGTTCGATGCTCATGTATTGCTTACCTTATGGTAGTTTATATACTTCTATAGTGTATAACATTATTCACTTGTAATAGCTTTCTAGTATAAATAAGGTTCAGGATGGAAAATTTGTGATGTATATACAGATATAGAGGTTCCATGTACTTGTATTCTGAAGCGTAGAGGAAGCTAGATCACACGATATAGATATTAATATAGTTTCAAATGTTTATTTGTGCTAGTTGTCCCAACATCGCCATACACTCTTGGGTATGTATCAGATCACATATGTTTAGGTATATATGTATACTAAACATCGTCTTGTTAAGTTTGAAATTTTCTGTCTCATGAAGAATTCTTTTTTACCGCCCACTCACCATCCACTGTACTGAAGAGACTAATCTTAAATCATTTTGGAAACAGGAAATATATTGAACCTTAAAACTCTTTGGGTGAGATAGGGCTTTATAGAATAATATATAAATTTGCCATTTTGAAATGTAAGTCTATTTAGTTACTAATTGAGCCTGAGCAATCCTGCCTCTCAAATTGTAACCGTGGATTGGTTATCTCGTGTTTTTACCGCATGTCAGTTAACTGAAAGGATGTTCTCCTTCAAAGAACCTTAAGTGCAGCTTTATGCAATCATTCTTTCCCTTCTTACTTAGTGTGTTACTGAAACTGAGTTTGTGCTATGTCCTAAAGAGTAGATTTTGCTTTTGAACCTTGGCATCCTCAGAGTGCGAGATTAGGCTAGTTCCTATGTGCAACCAATAGTTCCCTCTTTTGCCAGTGTGATTTGAATCTTGTATTGAGTTCGGTGTGGGTAGGAAACTGGCTTACTATTATGACTTGGTTTGTGAGAGGTGTTGGTAAGTTTGTTAAAAAATCTGAAAGAATTGGTTTCTAACCTAATCAGAATTCCTCATAGGATAGCCAAATTCATTATCCGAACTTGATATGCGATGCATCTAAATATGTTCTTCCTTGGGTAAATTGTATAAGCCATTTGACGCCATTTCCAGAGTCTAGATAACTCTTATACCTGTACCAAAGGAAGCACATATTTACACGCATGGCATAACAAGTTTGGATAATGAATTTGACATTCCAACTATTAGTGGAGGAATTCTATTTATGTTAAAAAAGATACATACAACCTAAAATAGGTGAACCTTGTCAATGTCTACATCTACAACCATAATATCTTGTCGGGGTTTTTGCATCCAACTCCAAGAATATAGTGGAAATGCAACAGACCTTCATCTTTAGAAAAGATGTAACAAGTTGTCTCATGTCTTTGTTACGCGTCAAAACATCTCATTTATGTACAACTGCATGTTTTCATGTATGCGTCATACTGTGGTTGATATTTTAATTTTTTTGTTAGAAAGACAATCATATCTTTCTGTTCTTTAGAGAAAATAGTTCAATGTGATAAGTCTATTCAACGTATACCCCTGTAGAAAAAGTAGCAAACTATTACTCTCCATTAACACAAACACACACACACACACACACACACACACACACACACACACACACACACACACATATATATATATATATATATATATATATATATATATATATATATATATATATATGTATGTATGTATGTATGTATATTTAAACTCAAGGGCTAATATTCGATTAGCTCTGTATCGGAGCATAAATTTCTCGAGATGGCAAAGCTCTTTTGAGATAGAGGATATATTATTATGGCTTATTCAAATTAGTTGTTTAGCAACAAGATCACTACACTCTTGCAGCTTTGTCTTTGTCTAATGTTACGTATAAAAGATAACATGTTCTTATTTTTAATCGGTTACATTGTCATTCTCCAAAAATAGTGATGTATGTTTCTCTATTAAAAGATGAAAGTTGTGATATCTTTGTCTTAAAATGGTCACATTTATGATACTAGATGTGGTAATAGATTTTCAGTGGTTGTTCACAACTTAATAGGATTCACGATGTGATTATGACATGTACCAATTAATAAAATCTTACTATTTTCAGTTATATTTTATTTATTATTAGTTATGAAATCCGAAAGTAAATATAGAAAGAAAAACAAAGTATTTTCTTTTCATCCAAACATGTTATAATGACATGGTTTTATTTTTAACTATTGAAACACGGGACTTGTAAAATCATGTTACTTATAATTCATATAAGAATACCTCTCCTTCCTCAAAGTTTTATTTCGAACAACTTCTTACAAGAAATGCACAACTGGACAACAGAAGAGCGTATACTATGTTGTGCAATCACAAACGCTCAATATAGAAACAAATAATGTATTGTGACGAATAATAATCTTCCATCACTCAAGTGGGCAAAAGAAGCGCCGCGTAAATATTACACATCATTATATCTCCATATCAAAGGTTCAGATAAACCAGTGCCTGTCCTTTCCCCATGCACCCTAGAGTAGAAACTTCAGGTGTAAAATCATAACACTGTAGGCTTCTTAAAGAAATGTCGAGACCTACTGCAAATAAATGACCGTCACGCGGGTAAAAGTTCATTGCATGTCATAAAGTAAAAGGAATAAGTAAACAATTGAAGTGAACTTTTTTGTTGATATCATCTTTTCTTTTTTCAAGCTTAAGAATCCGCATAATTAAGAGCCAAACAGAAGTTTCTACATTTATCAAACTTGGGGATACCACGGTAATTTGACCAAACTTTGGGAGAGTTCTGCAATTCACCCGCCATTTAATTATAGAACCAATTTAGAGATACAGAAAATTCTATCAGCAGCACACAAACAGCACAAGAGTTGGAAAAAAAATATTCAGGCTGTGGTTTCAGAAGCTTACAAACAATATAAGATGCTAGTGCAGCTCTCATTTACGGAACGGAGTGAGGTCAATTTGATATGTTTGCTTCCCCTTGGTAACCCTCTGTAAAGGAAATACAAGAATTAGAGGACTTAAATTTCTACTACTATAGACTAAAAAGAGCCCTCATGCCAGTTAAATAATGGATGGCACAGAGTTTCCAAAACCATTTCAGGCAGTAGCTGCCCATCTTGAAACAAACATTGGGACTCTATCCCAAAAAGGATTTGGACATCGAGCTAAAATTCTAGGGAACAGCTTCATTTTCATATCTTAGGGGCAAAAAATCACAAATGTTGCTACGAACAGAGCACTTCTACTACCATGAAGCTCATAACCAAAAGTTCATTAGGAATCAGGAACCGGTGCCACATTACTCTGTCATCTAAATTTATAATGCCACATTACTCTGTCATCTAAGTTTATAATGCCTCATTACTCTGTCTCTGAACTTAAATAACAAGAATTGCCTGTATATTTTTCTTTTGCTTCTGACCTCCTTCGCTGACTTTTGAATGTATGTAACCTTTTATACAAGGCAGGCATAGAATAACTTACAGCAATTGCTATGAGTTCTTCGAGCAATTCCTCGAAATGGCGAAGAGGCTGTATGGCAATAATGAAAAGGGTAAGCAATTCAGACCAATGGACCTATATAAGGGACTGCTGCTTTCTGTTTACAGAACAAACTAATAGAGGTAAAAAACTTACCCACTGAGTTGGACCATCAACTGGAGCTTCTAATGGATTATCATGAACCTAAGTAGCCAATAGTAATGATAGCAAACTCAGCAAAAAGTTTGAAGGTGTGTAGGCATATATTAAGTCACTGGATCAACATATTCAGCAGATATTTGTACAAGTAAAATCCACATTAATCTTTCAATGAAGATGGGAAAAGATAAATTGCACTCTGTACCTCCATAAAGATTCCATCCACCCCAACGGCAACTGCTGTGCGGGCAATGCAAGGAATCAGCTCACGAAGACCTCCACTGGCAACACCACCACCTTCAAGCTGTTCAAGTAAGTAGAAATATCAATCATTTGCATAAAATAGAATTGTAGAGATAAGAAGAAATTGAGAGGATTGCTTTAGAAAGGAAAGATGGGCTCAGATCTTCAGATTTAGTCTCCAAAAAATGATCTACATGCCAGAAATCTTTATATCATTAAAATTCCCCCAGAACTATCCAGTTGCACCGAGAAACTCTACCAATGTTGTACTTGCCACTAGAGCAAGATTGCGAAGCCATAAGAGATTTTTGTCTTTTTCTCATGCGAGTTGGCAAAATTCAATATTTTCAAAAAGGAAAAAAGATTCTTCGTGTCTAACTGAGCATATCCACTCAAGTTCGCATATCATACAAGTACCTTTTTTCCAGCTGGTTGTTGCAGTGAATGTGTTATATCTGCCACCTGAGGAAAAATATCAAATTTAGCAAACTGGCCTTTCAGGAATTGGCTCACACAAGAACCAGAGATTATGTAGTCAGGACTTGCCAATGAGGTATATATAAAATTGATTGCCTGAGTGTGTGGAAAAGTAATCTTACAACAGGACAATTAGCTTCCCTCATCCACTCCAAGTTGCGTGGATCAACAATCAAGTCATCTGCATAAGGTACCAATAGAGTCATGCTCCAGTGCTGCACAAATATGTTAATTTCAGACTAATAGCTTCAGATTGGGGTCATCTTTGAGACGTATTAGTGGAAATGTAGAAATAATTAAACTACTCAGTTCACATTTCTTACATCAAGTATGGAAGAATATAGCTGGCTATGTATAAAAAGCGGAAGCACCAGTCTGAAGGTTACAAAATGTATTCCTGACCCCATACAGAACTCTTATTGGCAACATTGTTATGTTTTTTCCCCTTATGTTAGGGCCATGGTTTGTTTAATTAACTTAGCTAGATGACAAATGCTTCACTTCAATCAAATTCCCATCTATGACGCAACCGTTTGAGCGTATAGTTATTAATAAAGATAACAGGGAGGTAATACAACTTACTGTAGCCAAACATTGTGCCTCTCTCACAAACCATAACATTGTCATTTCCAGCCATTCTAATTTTTTCAGCAGAATTCGCCATGACCTACAAAACCAATTGAACAAAGCTCTTTAACTGATGCCAAGAAGATGCTAACTTGCGGTAGAATATGAAAAACATCAAATGCAAGGGGGTCAAATACTTACAGAAGGAGCACAAAATTGGCCTTTCTTTATGTTGATAATTTTCCCAGTCTTGGCAGCTGCCACAAGCAGATCTGTCTGTTATTTCAAGATAATATAGAATCAATAACATGACCTACGGGCCAAAATCAATGAGAATAACAAACAAATGGATACAGATACAGACAACCCAAATCAGTATGGTCTAGTAAAATATAATTTCCTTGTCAGTTAAATAACTATACTAATCTAACCTGTCGGCACAAGAAAGCGGGAATCTGGATTATATCAGCAACCCTGCCAACTGCTTCACACTGAGAAAATAATGTGCTAAAAGTTAGCCAGAGGTTGTGCTATGTGAAAGCTAGTTACACGAATATGATACAAGTAAGAAGTAGCTTGAAAGGACAGCAAACAAAATAATAGCAGTTATACACAAGGTAAAGAGTTGAATGAAGAAAATTTATGAGGGTCACGGCCTCGCAACCAGAAAGTTACCCGACAGTCAAATTTATTCAAGGAACCGACATGTGCTGATGTGCAGCCTCTTTTGGTGGAAGAAAACGAGTAAGAACCAGAGACTGTTACCCATCCAATAGTGGTGAATCATATAAAGAAATCATTTAACTGAGTAAAATGCAAGTCAGTTTTTGTTTGTGCCATGATCAGCTTCACCCATCAGTGCTGTCACTATCAACTAATGACATGCTTGAGATGGCAAGATATAATATTCAGCTCAAAATTGAATATAGTAATTCCACAGTCTTGACATTATGTTGGATTGCTAGTTAGTTATGGCATTCAGAACATCAGGATTGCAATTCTATATTTGCCGAAGACTTTGCCGATTTATCCAAAAACAAAATTCACATTCCTTGCCATAAAAAACACGGCACGATTAACCTAAAGCGAAACATTCAATAGCCAAAGAGAGTATCAATATTCCAATAGAATCGACACAAACCTGAACCGACTCATGAACATCAGTAACAATCGGAATGTCATAAGTTGTTTTCACCCTCTCAAGGATCTGCAACACAGAAACCACAAATTCTAAGCACCACAATCTCATTTTCACATATCAAACCATAAAAATCAACACGTAGATACCTTCAATCCTTCTGCCAATCCGGGGCCTCGGAACGACTTCGATGACGTTCTATTAGCTTTGTCGAAGCTCGACTTGAAAACCAACGGCAATCCAAGTCTACAAGTACCGAACATAAACAGAATTCAGTCATTTTTGCACCAATTTAAACTCCAACATTAAACAAAATCACGATCAGTAACAGAATTAAGTACTTAGAAGTGATGGCCTTGATATTCTCCGCCATATACATAACGTGATCCTCTGATTCGATCACATTGGGACCAGCTAGCACGAAAAAAGGCTCCGCAGTCTGTTCAAAAAATGAAAATCGGTGGCGATAAGTTGATTTTGCAGAAACTTTTTCGTTTAAAAGAGAATATTCATCAGACCTTGAGCTGATTGTAGAGCATTGTTGAAGAATCCATGTCTGTTTGCTCGAGCAGAGTGTGTGTTTCTTCGTGGATCTGTGATCTAACTGTGAATATTACACTACACATTAGATTTATCACGGTTACTTTATAACGGGTCCACGGATTTGCAAGTTTAATGGGCCGGACCTACTATCGCTCGTCGTAGTTCTCGAATTTATTAGAACTGGGCCGACGGCCCTGTCTATTTAGCACGTGGCAGAATGGATATTTTTTTCTGTTTTTATCTTGTTGTTTGGGGAAAATCTTTTGGCAATTACTCAAAACATAGTAAACTTTTTAATTTCTATGAACTGGAAATTTGCTTCATTATAGTAGCACCAGAATATTTTTGGCCAGGCCTTTACTTGTTATATCTCGAAATTATTTTTAAGTGTCGGTAATAGTTTTATAAGCATTTTTCCAAGTGTTATAATCGTACATCATTCTGTCAATTTTTCCATTAATAAAACCCAATATGTCACTTCGTTCGGTGTCCTCCTAAACCCAATCTATACTATGACACTGACTTCCTCTCTCAGATCAAGTCGTTGCGAACATCAACAGAATACACTTCTATTTACCAGATATTTAATATTTCAATTATATAAATGACAAAATCATATCACGTTCTAAAACTTCACCTAAACAGAAATAAAGCAAACATACCAAACGGCCTTTCTACTGCACTACAAGCTAAAACAAAATTTAGTTTCTTCATACAGTATTTAGAAAACGTTTATCTTCTTAACTATCCTTTTCCAATCAAGATTCTCCTTGTAAAGGAAATAAAATTACTTGAACATGTTTGTACCCAAAATAAAATAGCTCTTTAGCAATTCAATCCATGCATTCATAAACTCTTTATCTGTGGCAAATCCAAAACATATAGGTATACCGTTTACATAACGCAACGCCTGAGATTGATTGACCTTTACAAACACAATCTTTTGAGATTCTACAGGTGGCCTCCGGGACTCCGGTTCCATGACAAATAGGTAGGATCTCCAAGTTGTCTGAAACAGAAAAAATATGTGATTAATTAATTAATAACTATTTTGGAACTTTAGATCTCTCGACCTGCTAACCTACTCACACCTCTCCTACCACCTATTTTGCATAAACCATGTAATTTGAAGGGAAAAAAATGTGAAAAACTTGTTTCTCACAACCTGCCAATGCTGGATAGGGAATCAATTTTCTAATAAATCCACCTGAAATCACCAGAGAATATCGTCTACATTAAACATTGAGCAGTCTCTCACTTTCTACTTCAGCTGATCAATCTCTTTACCAAAAGAAATTCCAATGGGTAAATAAAATTTAAAAAAACAAAATTGGCTTCTCCCACTATATCTCAGCTTTTGTTATACGGTTCAAAGACATGCATTACAGCTAACAAATTGTTTCTGCTTTCCAAATAAGTATCGACTATTTCCAAAAGTGTGTAGCTTATTTCAATTTTATGGTATCTGAAAATTTTGTATCTCAATTATTAAATCTATATGCACAAAATAAAAGTATTGTGGTGTGTAAATTGCAAGATCCAATAAAAAAATGCTCAACATTTTCTGCAAAGCAGGAAATCAATGACGAGTTTACCTCCCATGTAGCAAAATGGGCATAATTATTTCTAGGGTGCAACTAAGTCGAAGGTTAACTAATTCCATATAACAAACTGTGTTTACAGGGGGCATATTGCAAAAAGACCCTATTTTCAAGGTAAAAGTGTAAATTACCCCAAAGCACAGTCAGGGTCGATCAGATCATGCAGAAACACATAAGGTACGGATTCAACCAATCAAATACCAGGTGGAACGGTCTAAGACAATGAACCAATTAACGATAGGTCACGTTTCAATTATTACAAAGGCATGCTCCAAAAACCAAATGCACTGTAAAAATCAGATATCATGTACATCAAATGTTTTTAGTTATTGCACCGAGTAGACTGCTGCTAAAAGAATAAAAAGGAAAAGAGAAATAAACAAATTTGGGGCACAAAAGAGATCTGAGATAAATTTTGCAATAACTCTTTAAGTATTTCTAAACTAACTCATTAATACCATTTAAAAATATAGAACTTGAAGTTAATACTATATCTGGTTATTATCATCGATCGTGGATAAAGCCCATTTCACTACAGAGAATCTTATTAGAATTTCTCAAACACGAGGGGGTATTTGTTATTTCAACACGTAGTGGGGATCTGTTTTAAATTACTCAAAAATATATATACATGAGGATAGATATTCCAGTCAATGCAACTATTTCAACATGGCTACTATAGAAGGCAAAAGACTTATAGAAGGCAAAAGACCATACCTTGGCTTAATTAGGTAAATAAGCACAAAAACCATGGCCAAGAAGAAGCACAACCCGCCCACCGTGAGATACGCAATACCAACAAAATCATTCTTTCCTCCAAGCCAGCTGGTTGTCGAAAGAACAAGTTTCTTCTTGCCATTGAAACTGTAAGTATTGTAATTGTTCGCTAGTGTCACATTGATAACGTCGCCACCTTGAAGATCCACATCTAATTTTCCATACAATTTTCTAAAAGTTGGAAGCGCGGCAGTCCGCATCCAAACAATGAGGTCTTCCTGCTCACTCAACTAGAAACCAAGACATGCACAGAACAGATTTTAGGTTAAAGTCTTGAAAGCATACAAAACTAAAATTACAAGACAAAATGAAAAACTTCTGCTAGTGAGTTGTGAGTGGAGTTATTTATTCAAAAAATAAGCTCTGAGAATGATCGTGCAATGTCTTTTTCTAAAGGTAAAAAATGTGGCAAGAAAAATATTTTGAACTTAAAAACTACTTTCATATTTCCTTTTCTTAACATGTGAATAAAGTGGATAATGTTTTCATAAGGTGCATAGTAATTATGCAAATGCAAGGAAAACCTTTTTCGCACAATTTAACTGAATGCTTTATATAGGGCTGGAGGCTTACTGGAATTGATGCATTGAGTGTGCCACCACCTTTTAGATCCCCATTCTGGAAGTTTCTTGGATACACATTTCTTCCAAATTTGCGATCCCTATCACTCTTCCACGAAATATCTCTCTTGTTAATAGTCAGCGGCTGGTTGTTGCGAGCAAAACCATAAGTATCGTTGAACAGACTCCACGCTATAAGACCACAAGGAACAATTGGCATTTTATCGCTTTTAGTAGTGCCCTCAGGATCACAGGAACTTGTGTCGCGCTCGTTTCCTGGACTTCTCAACTGCTGATCACTTCGGCTCCTCACATATCTGAGTCATTAAGATATTCGTAGAATTATTGCCAAAAAAACTTCAATAACTATAGAAAATAAAAGCAGTATCAGAAGGATAAAGCAAAACCCTCAATTTTAGTTTGGCTAGTGTTAAGAAGCATGAGTGATGTATACCAAGTCCATTCATATTGATTGAAATGCATTTACTTAACCAATATCTTAAGAGTTCAGAGCAAAATGAAGAACCACTGGGTGAAGGAAATTAGAAATACGAAGTTAGATAGGAATATTTTCTTTACTAAGGTTCTTTCCTTTACATAGAATTCTACTTTAGTTTTTTATTTATATTTAAGATCAGTGTGTTGTAAGGATTCTTAAATATCTAATATTCTGGCCTAGTTAAAAACTTAGATAGTAAAACTTACACTATAAATAGAGGGCTCGTGTTTTGCAGTAAGGGTTAATATTCTGTTAAAAAGCACATTCTAATGATTGGTACTTCTTTTACCCTTCCAATTCTCTCTTCCAATATTCTTCCATTCTCCTCACCTTTCTCCTATTCTCCCTTCTTTAATCTCGTCCCTTCTCAACTCTAATCTCATTCAATCTCTACCACAGGGACCCATACCCAAAACAAAATGCGAGGTGGTAACAAAGTTAATTGAACACCATCATTGTCACCACAAAATTAGACAAGAACATAAACAACATTATGTGCACCTTCGATGGTTCTGGTAAAAATTGTCGAGCTGGTAATACACGTAAATTGGATGCTTCATATGCTTTGGAACCTGATATTTACCAGTTAGTCAGCATGATTATTTCCTCTAGATAAATATCTTAGCTTTCTCAACCACATAGAGTGGTATAAAGAGATGCAACAGTAAGCAATTTATTGACCTGACCAGGAACTAACCATAAGATTTCTATAGCAGGTTTTGTCTTCAGAGCTTTGAATAAAGCCTACCCTGTCGTTTCTTGAACCTACAGGAACGCAATTTGTCTCATAGCCATCAACAATTTCAACGACCTGGTAGAACGGAATGGAGTTTTCAATTAGCAAAGCAATTGAAAAAGGAAGTAATGCAAGAATGAAAATAGAGACAACAGTCTAATCACAACATACATTTTGGGAGGCGAGGAGGGAGACTACGCCAATGGGAATGAAGATAAAACTAACAAGCAAAAATGTTGATATCACCTGCACAAAGGAGTTAAATTAATACTTGGAAAGTTTTTCCCCCCTAAATATGTAAGGCGAATCAAAATATGCACAAAAAGTATAATTACCCATTTAGGGGTAAGTATAGGTTTGCATGCTGGAAGTTCCTGCTGTGTAAACCTTGAATCTGCAAAAATATTTACAAAATATCTGCTTAAAATTTTGAACTCCTGTGCGATCAGAAGACTAAAATACTTGTTTCTAAATAATACTGAAAAATAGCCACTAGACCATTCCAAGGATAAAGAAGGCAATTCATAGCACCTGGTTTACAGAAAATTATCAAGCTGATGCTGCAGCATTGACATTGCATCATCTTGGAATCCATATGAAAGCCAAAATTTATGTTCCCCTAAGTTGTTAGCAAGATTTAGCTTAATAATACCAGACTTCCCAGCAACTGACAACACTCATCTTTTTTATGTGAAGTTGATAAAATGTATGTTTGGCATTTCTAAATGGCTGAATAGCGTTAATCTAATTAAATAAGTTTCAGCAAGAGGGGCAACCCATAGACGAGAGAAAGGAGAGAAAGGGCTACAATTGAGAGGCAAAAATGTTATAATCACAAAATAAAAACAAAAAGAGCGCAAAACAATAAGAAAAAAGAAATGTGTTTTTCCTACCAAACTGGATTTCAACAGCCATCATCTTTCCACATCCCTCACTGTCTTCTCACTTCACTATAGAGTACTCCCTCAACTAATAGATTTGGCCTCTCTTTTTCTAAGGAAAACAAACAAAGGAAATTTTGGAAATCCAACCTTCACAAAAAATTGCTGCATGCAGCATGTAAGAATCTATATCACCAGAATAAACTCTAATGACATCAAGGTCCTCTCAAGGTCTGCCATAGATTGATAACTCATGGTCACCATCTCTGATGTAGAAATCTCTCCTGCTGACGACGTGCTTAGGTTTCCAAATTTAATTCCAAAACTGAAGTCATTGTTTAAATTGAACAAATCCAAATTCACATAACTCAAACATTAAGGCGCCTAAAATACATAACATGACTATATCTAAACACACTTTATTCAATTTGTAAAATACGCTCATTTCGCTTCAAACACCCAATTCAATTCTCTAAATCGCAGATTAATTCACACAGACAAACTAGACGCTATTCACACAAATTAGGGTTTGATTCCCAACAATACGTCGAGAAAGTGACTATTAGGCAACTGCATAACATGACTAGTTCAAGAAACACTTTAATCAATTCGTAAAATACGCTAAATTCACTGCAATCAATTCAATTCTCTAAGCCACACATTAAGTCACACACAGACAAATTAAACGCTATTCACACAAATTAGGGTTTGATTCCCAATAATCACCGACAAGAAAGTCGACTATCAGGCAACTACATAACATGACTAGTTCTAGAAACACTTTAATCAATTCGGAAAATACGCTAAATTCGCTGCAAACACCCAATTCAATTCTCTAACCCACACACAGACAAATTAAACGCTATTTCACACAAACTAGGGTTTGATTCAAACAATAAACGTCAAGAAAGTCAATTATTAGACAACTACATAACATGACTAGCTCTTGAAACACTTTAATCAATTCGTAAAATACACCCAATTCAATTCTCTAAGCCACACATTAAGTCACACAACAGACAAATTAAACGCTAATCACACAAATTAGGGTTTGATTTCAAACAATAACCGTCAAGAAAGTCAATTATTAGGGCAAAATAACAAAATCAAAACAGATTAGGGCACAGAAATTTACATTTAGGTCGTTTGGTATTTCTTCTCAACGGAGTTGCTCCAGATCCTCCAGCACTCGAGTTCATCACCGCCTCCGATCAAAATATAATCTCCCTACGATCTCCTTCGTTTTATCCCCCCCAAGAAGAAAAAAGAAAATCAAAATTGAGAAAGAAAAAAAAAAACAAAAATGCGAAAGATCAAATTGAAAACATAATAGATTTCGAGGGAATGAACGATGAATCTTGGGACATTATTATTTTAAAGAAAGATAGATACAACACCAGTGGAGAAAAAGAGGATATAAATTGGCGCGGCTCGTCGTGATTTTGACGCTATATATTTTCTTTCTTATTTTGACTTTTTTGGAATGTACAGTTTTTTCTTATTCTAGTCTTCTAGAAGGGGTGAAGGAGGATATTATTGTGAATCTTGAGCGGTCCAGGGGTGAATGTGGGATATAAATAGACGTTAAAAGGAAATTTAGAGCAAACAACCGCCAGAGACTGTCTTTTAGGTTTACGATGTTACAAAATTACCCTTAATACTAACCGCCTTTAAAAATTGTAGTTGGAGAACTCACGTGTATAATGTGAAGGGTGTTTTGTGTGGATTTTTTTCAAATATGAAATGTAGTTTGTGTGAGGTAATTCTTACTTTACGGGTTCTTTGTGTAAATTTATTTATTATGTGAAATTATGATATTAAACTATGATATTTAGATCAGTCATTTAGTTCTTTGAAAACAAATAAAAACTTAAAATATATTATGAAAATAAATATTTAAAATGAGAGTAGTGCTCTTAAATTTGGACCTACTGACCAGTTCGATCGTTAATCGATGCCTTATCTAGTTCGGAGAGTCCTTAAAACCCATCCTTTCAAAAAAGACAATGTGAAGCGTCGTAAACCCGACTGATATAATTTGAAGCCCATTTATTTCTCCCCTTAAAAGGCCTTGGTAAGTGGAGATACTTATCTTTATAAATACAAGCGTCCTTTTCCAAGCGATGTGGGACACTTCTTAACACCGACAAAATCG
The DNA here is from genome assembly GCA_946800315.1 of Misopates orontium. Lineage (NCBI taxonomy): Eukaryota > Viridiplantae > Streptophyta > Magnoliopsida > Lamiales > Plantaginaceae > Misopates > Misopates orontium. Next base: position 5,515,042 of record OX326947.1, read on the forward strand.
TGGTGAAACGCTAAATCGGTCTACTATTTTTTGCTTTCTTTTTTTCTTTTTGCAATTACATTAACAAGAAACAACGCATCTTTTATTCACAATCAAAATACCGCGCAAGTTGTTGCACTGGACAGCAAAGATTGCCACGTGAGCATATGGCACACAACTAGTCGTGTACAGAGCCAGACTAGCACATCGTGCGCACGCATTGCACAACATAAATGACCTGGGCCAGGTGACGGGCGTGGCCGCACAACCCCCGTTGGCTGAGCGCACATGCTGCCTATTAAGGCTGCATAGGGCAATTTTGTAGTTTTCTATCTTTTCAGGGGCTTTTCTTATAAATACGCTTTTCTAAGTTTGTAGGGCATTTAGAAGACCCTAGAAGAACATGATATTTATAAAGTCGGTTAAAATAGTTTAGAAACCTTGTAGATGCAAAATAATAGCCATTAGATTGAGTTGATCTCCACTGTCTATTGAGGAAGCGGCCTTGAATATATAGAGGTGTTTGGAGTCATCGTAAACAACAATATGTCACTTTCTAGCAATACACAAGCTTTTGCCCACAATTCTTTGCCTTCTTTCACTTTTTTTCACATTTTTTTCCAATACTAGCCACCAAAGCACACGCGGGACCGCGTGCAACATACTCTTTGGTTCAAAGAATAATTTGTTGTTTAACGTATTTTTTTTTGTATTTTTTGGTACGAAGAATAATTAATACTAACGTATTCTTTTATATACTTTTTTGGCATAAAGAATAATTAATACTAACATATTTTTTTATATACTATTTTTGGCATAAAGAATAATGTAAATTAATTTTTTTTTATAAATATTGTATGTATATTAAATATAAAGTTGACTTGCCTGTGGTGCATAATTTTCAAAACTTAATATTTAAAACTCTAACCATTATATTGTTTTCAAACTCCTCTGATCCTACAATACATTTTTCTTTTTTGGGTAATTTGTTACTGTAATGCATTTTAATTGCATATAATTTATACAATCAATATAAGTAAATATATACTAATTTTTTTTTGACATGTTTAAGATGGAGAGTATAAAATATTGTTGTTCAACTTGCAAGATCGTTAAGTTTTCAATAAGAGTTCCTACAACACATTTTTCTTTTTTGGGTAATTTGTTATTGTAATGCATTTTAATTGCATATAATTTATACAATCAATATAAGTAAATATATACTAATTTTTTTTTTGACATGTTTAAGATGGAGAGTATAAAATATTGTTGTTCAACTTGCAAGATCGTTAAGTTTTCAATTTTTTTTTCAAATGACATTCAATGTTGAAGTAGGTCAAATATTAAGCATAAAACGTGAAAAGTAAAAAAAAAAAAAAAAAAACCTTTAGTTGAAATACTAAAATTTCAGTTTGTAGAAATCATGGAAGTGATGGGTTCGTTAGCTATAGAACTTTTTTGCAGTAGTTTTATGTATTTTATAAATACTGTATATATTTCATACTTAAAAGTTACAGATCCATTCATTAGTACAAATAATCTAGTTTGTTGGTATAATATTCATAATTGACAGTTTTCCATCTACCATCACTTCGTAAATGCATTCCATCTTTATATATGTTTTGGAGACTTTAACATGACATAGTATTGATATAATTATCAAAAGTTCATAGAGCGGCAAAAATCGTAAACACTAAAGAACATTTCAGTAGCATTATAAATGAAATATTTTTTGCTGCTTCTCACGTAGATTCAGAATTCAACCCACTAAATTTTGAAATTCCAAAAAGAAAAGTGTGAGAGGGAACATTGAAGGTTTTGCCTATAGAATATCTTTCACAAAAAAAAAAAAATGCTTACATTATGACTTTTACAGAAACAAAGTACATGAACAATATGACTTTTACATAAACAAAAGTACATTTTGTAGGTACTCCCCTGAGCATTTTCCTTGCCAAGTAAATACAACTAAATGCAGGTTAGAGAAGTAAAAAAAATAATCCATGAATTAGCTAGAATTGCATACATTGCAGGTAAAAAATAACTAGCTTTAAACTTTTTACTTTAAATAACGTCGTGCACCATTCCCTCTCTCTGTTGCCTTCATGCTTCCCTTTCATGTTCTGTCCACCAGAAAGTATTGGTAAAATAAGTTTATAAATAAATCCGAATAAATACAAAAAACGAAAGTGTAACCGTGGTTGCATCACCCCTAGACCACAACTCATTTGTCCTAGTAATTCATAAGACAAAGAAAGTTAATGTGGGTAAAAAGATAATTAAACAATACATACTCTTATGCAAATGAGATTCCAATTAATTATGGATCATAAGGAAAAAATAAGTGAAAGTTGAAGATTTGGTTGTTGAATGTGAGTTGAGAATAGTGGAGATTATTGAGAAAAAAAGTGGAACATGAATTATGTTAAGGACAAATGACATACATTGCAAGTACAAAATGTTAAGATAATTTATTAAGTTAGGAAGATAGAAATTATATCCCACCTTTTTCTAGGATAAGATTAGCGATCGATGTTATTAACGAAAACTAAGGCACATAGGGGTAATTTAGGCAAGTTTGGTGAAGAGAGATAAAAGTGGATATCCCTTAAAAACTGATTTTATCCTCTTGATCAATTTGTTGATGAATGGAAATAGGGGTAATTTAGGAAAACTATTAATTTATTACTACAACTGCCAAAATATGTAAGAGTCGAGGATTTGCTTCTAATATAGTAATAGATAGAAGATTATCCTTGATTTTGTTAATTCCATTGGCTGACCGTAGAACTGGAGGCCTACTTTTGTAATTATCTTTAAAATAACTTTTTTTCTTCTCACAAAACCTCTTTTGTTTTTATTATTAATAATAGATATTATACAGATGAACGCAGAATCGCCGCCAGATTTCAGTCCGATGGTCAAAGGCGGCGGACACACAATAGCAGCCGAAGATTCTCATTGCCAATAATACCAATTAAACCCTTATTTAATTGATTTTTGCTATTTCGATGATTAAACACCCAAATTGATTGACTTTCTCAATTTGAGTGACGAAAGGCTATTGAACAGTCGCTTTAAAATTATGATGTGGAGGCGCATGAGCACGGCGATTCGCCATGGCTTTCTCTCTCCTCCGCGTCGGTGTACTTTCTCTCACCTTCACTCCCCTGCTTCACGTCAGGTACTGTTGTAATTGTTCTTCTGCGATGTTTTGATGCACACAACACTACTCTACTTGTAAGTTGCTATAAATTGTTTAGATCAACTCCATTGGATCGTCCAGTGTATTTCTAGGGTTACTTGTTGTTGTGATTATTATTGGAGATTGTGAACGTGAGGATTATTATTATTATTATTGTTTGTGATGACAGATGAGTACGGATGCCAAGACTGTTACTGATCGTTTGAGTAGTTTGGGGTTGATTCGAAGCCAGGGCTTAATCGGAGGGAAATGGGTCGACGCGTATGATGGGAAGACCATAGAGGTTTCGCGGCAGTTTCTCTGTTTAATACTACTTACCAAGATTGTGTGATAGAGAGTTTGATTTGGAATGATGCTGTGATTGCTTGCTTTCTATGGCAGGTTACTAATCCTGCAACTGGTGAGGTTATAACTAATGTTTCGTGCATGGGTGGAAGGGAGACAAATGACGCCATTGCTTCTGCACATGAAGCGTTTCTTTGTGAGTCTACTATCTATCTATCTCTTCTCTGATTGTAACAATTCTAATATGACTTTCCACAATCCTTTTAAAAGCCTTGTATATTTGTCTCATATCATATTCAATTGTTTAAGAAACGTCCCTCATATGATATTCAATTGTTTTCCGTTCATGATATTTTCCCTTTTTTCTGAATGCTCCAGTTTCTTACTTGAAATAGAACATAGCTATTATTTGCTGCTGCTGGATTACGTGTAGTGTTGTCCTACCCATTTTCTATCAAGAAAGAGATAATGTAAACAGAATCTACAGATGGAAACTTTATATTGCACGAGTTGACTAAAGGTACAGTCGTCTTAATCATATTATGCTTTTTCCACTGCTGTCTAACGTGATGGTTGCACCAAAGAGCCTAACCATCATCGGACTCCACAAGGTGGCTGAGCTAACGGATAGGTTTGGTGCAGTTTGGACTTTGTTATTTCTGTTGTAAATTTCTCTACTTCGTTTCTTCAAATTAAATCTTGTATGCTTTAGTGGCACTCTTGGTCGGCTTTCTGAAACCTGCTCCTTTTATGCTTTCAAGACTCTTAGTTGGGGTCCAGAACGGGTATATTTCCTTCTTCAATTAAAGTACCCCTTTTGCCTTGATTCCTTGATGACTTTAGCTAGCAACTATTTGCAAACTTGATTAGCTTAGACAATAGAAGTCTATGATTGGGTTATGGAACGGAAGTTGGACTTTGGATTTGTTTTTTATTGTCTTTGTTGTTTAATGTATAGCTTGTAGTAAATTCTGCAGGTCAGAGTGAGTGGATTAGCAATTAACTGCCAGAAATATTGTTATGTTAGCTTTGTGTTTGTAGTAAATAGTGAAAAGGTCAAAAGTGTTCAGAAGCTTAGATTCGTTCATATTTGTGCATTCTTTAAATTCGTCATGATACTAGATCAAATCTCGGTATTCCTGAAAATTTTGGTTGATCTTATGTGAGAATTTTTATTGATGAAGCTTGGAGCAAGCTAACTGCTGCTGAAAGGAGCAAATGTCTAAGGAAATGGTTTGATTTGATAATGGTCAACAAAGAAGAGCTTGGGCAACTTATGACCCTAGAGCAAGGAAAACCTCTTAAAGAGGCAATTGGTGAGGTACCTGATTCTCTTTCACTTCCAAAATTTACAAATATATAGGCCTACATTATTTTCAGTGGTGATAAATGGAATCGTGCAAATCACAGGTCAGTTATGGAGCTAGTTTTATTGAGTACTTTGCAGAGGAGGCGAAGCGAGTTTATGGTGACATTATTCCAGCCACATTACCAGATCGACGTTTATTTGTTTTAAAGCAGGTGAACAGTGCATCTAAGTTTTGAGTTCATGTTTACCTGTATTGTGCCTTTTAATAATTTACTATTTGAGATTCCTTCGGCTTTTGGTATGAATCTTAGCTGTAGGCTGAAGATTAAGACAACTAGTCTATAATCAAAGGTTAATTGGTCCCTGTTGGGAAACCGTGATCCAGTAATGTTATCTAATCTAAACTTTTGTACCAACAGAAAATTCTAACCTCTATTCCATAAAACTCGAGGTTTAATTTTTGAGGATGATAACACATACAGTAATTATTTACAATATCTTATTCAATTATTCAAATTATCTTGTTTAGCATGTAGAAATTTGGAAAGTAGTGGTACTTCACTCAACAATGGTCTCAGCTCATCGCAGGTTGGTTAAAGTTTGTTAATCCTAATGGTGCATATAATGTATGAAAGTGTCAAAATTTAGGCTATTTTCTATGTGAAGGAGTTTTCTCCTAGTCTCTCCATTCTGTTTTAAAACTTTTTAAAGAATTCATGTGCTTGTTTTTTCTTCACTTGCGAGCTGAGCCATTCTTAATGCTAAAATGTTGCAACATATTTTTGGTAATAATAACTATCATCATTTATTTACTTCTTAAGAATTTATATACTATTTTGCCTACTGAGGCAACCTATCTGTAACTGGATGTAATTTTTACTTATCTCGCATTATTTATCTTTTAAAGTCGTATGAACAAGGGGAAGTTTTCAAAACAGTTATTTATGAAGGTCATTCTAACAAAGTAAAGTTCTGTTGCAGCCAATAGGTGTTGTAGGAGCAATCACGCCTTGGAATTTTCCATTAGCCATGATTACTCGCAAGGTGCGTCTTAATATCTGTCCTATGGTTTTGTGGTGCATTCAAATTCGATGATAGACAACTTGATGGTATCATGTTAAGAAGATCTTTTATTTCATCTTGGTACCAGGCTGCTCCTGCTCTCGCTTCTGGGTGTACAATTGTGATAAAACCTTCTGAGTTGACTCCATTGACTGCATTAGCAGCCGCTGAACTCTCCATTCAAGCTGGAATACCCCAGGTAATATTGTTAAGAGTCTAAATGTGTGTACCTATTTGGAGTTTACGCTAACTGCATAAACTTTCCGTATTGAGTAATTACAGGAATACCTTTGAAAGTTAAAAAATACAGATAGGCTCATGTGAGGTTTGCAAAATACAAATAGGACCCTTGAAGTTTGAAAAGCATTCTAGATAGACTCCTTGATTTTTAAGTGTTCTAATTAGATTCTGTTTTTAAGTGTTTCTGAAGCTTCATGAGGTCTTTCTGCAATTATTTGAACTCTAGGAGAGGTTCTGTTATTAGACCAAAACTGAGGGATATAGATGTTATTATGCCCTGAGCCATTAGAACTACACATAGTTTTATGTATTATGTTCTTTTTTACAATCTTGAACTGGACGGTTTCAGATAACTGCCACAAATTTCTTGAATTTATTATTACCATGCAGTTGAGTGACTCATGCCAAACTTGACCTCCTAGCCTTGGTACATAAGCAGGGTTTTTCGCAGACTGGTTTTATGGAAAAAGAAAAGAAAAGCCTTATCTTTTGTTTGTTTCCCTATTATCAATGTCCTCGTGTTGAATGAAGAAGGATTTCTGATCCTTATCTACTAAACCTTTCTTTATCTCAGTTTAATTTTTATTACTTTTTATGTTTCTTTATTTTGATGCAATGTTTTTGTACAACTTAGGGTGCAGTAAATGTTGTCATGGGAAATGCACCTGAGATTGGCGATGCTTTGCTTGCAAGTCCCAAGGTTGTTGATGTTTAACACTCCGTTGGAGCTATTCAGGATTCTGGGCATAGAAATAACAGCTTCTAATTTTTCTCTAACTTGTATAGGTGAGAAAGATCACATTCACAGGCTCAACAGGTGTGGGGAAAAAGTTGATGGCAGGTGCTGCTGCCACCGTAAAGAAGGTAGGATGCTAAGATGCCTGCATCTTTCGTCTCGCAACTCTTCCTGATACACAATTTCAAATGTGATTTGTACAGGTGTCTCTTGAACTTGGTGGCAATGCACCGTGTATAATTTTTGATGATGCTGATCTCGAAGTAGCCTTAAAAGGAACTGTAAGTTTGAGAAATCATCTCAGTTTTCTGATTCAAGATATATATAATATTAGTTTTACTCTAAATTGTTTGTTATGCATGAGGTTCACCACTTAATCACGGATCTGAATATGGGAGAAGTTCCTAGCGTCATGTGTTGTCAATGATATTAGGGGCAGAGCACATAACTTAGATTGCTACCTTTATCCATTTTGGACCAGCACGGCCTGTAATTATCTGTTGATGGATGTTAATTGTGATACAGCATCTTTCACTTGGTTCATTATTTGCTGTAACTTTTGTGTTTGGATAGTTTAATGTCTTAGTAGTCAGTACTGCTAGTCTCATTGTTTACTTTATGTTCGGTCTTAGTGTTTTGCTTTCTTTACATATTGTATGAATAGAATATTACTCTCAATAAATTCATAAACAGCCTGGTTGTGGCCTAAATAGAAAGATCAGGGTCCATGTATATATGGATGAAATCAAAGCATGGGAGAACAACACGCGAATATTTTTATGTTAGCAATTTTGGGTTTTCAGTTACTAACATACTGATTATCGAAATTTGTTATCATAATGGTCTAGATTTTTGTTCTTTACTGTTTTTCTCTATTTATTTGTTCTCAGTTTTTTTTTTTTATTTTTCTCTCACTTTTTAAGGGATCTTCTTATGATTATATTTATGCAATTGCAGCTGGCAACTAAATTCCGCAACAGTGGACAAACATGTGTTTGTGCAAATAGGGTAATTGTGCAAGAAGGTATATCATAACTGAATATCATTACTAGTATCTTGCTGTTAGTTGAATTTTATGAGTGAGTACTCTCGTATTGAGGACTTCTTACGCAGTTCATCTCTTCTAAATGCAAATTTATTTAAATAGATAATTACAAGAAGCTAAACATTTGAATTGATGTTAGAGAACTCTAAGACATTGACAGCAAAGGATAGTCTTAAGGGAAATGGAGTTCAAATTGCTATGCTCGATTCTCGTAGAAGCTATATGGTCTTGATAAATGGAAAGCATTCACTACACCGTTTAGCCGAATAAGTTTCACTGGCTATTAATGTTTCTAGGTAACGTAGGTTTCAATTTCTCCAAGTATAATGGTGTTTGACTAGATCCATATAGAAGAAGATGGAGACATTGGGTTTCTTTTAAGTTACATGCAATTTTGATAATATTGCATAATGATGTCAATGCATGCCAAATTTGTTTCTCTTTCTTTTCCTTTTGCTGTCCATTGTCTCTCTCAAGTCGATTTTATTTTTCCTTGACCTGCATAGTAAAAGGTTTTCATCTTGGAAAATTAGATTTATCTTTGTCTGATTTTGTTATTTCTGGCATTCATTCATCTTGAAATTATTCTTTGTGTTCGGGATCTCATAATCTCCTGCTCTAGGGATATATGATAAATTTGCACAGGCCTTTTCCAATGCTGTCAATAGTATGAAAGTTGGGGATGGCTTCGGTGAAGGTGTGGTACAGGTAGGTAACTGTTAATTCTACTAATTTTTGCCAGAAATTGCCCACTGGTCTGCTATTGTAGTACAACATTAATGTGACATCACATACACAGCACACTAGCTCACTGTTATCTGCTTGTGGATGAGCGGCAGAAATACCAAATTATCTACTCTGATATTTTTTACAATACTCGTGCAGGGCCCACTGATAAATGATGCTGCAGTTCAGAAGGTCAGATATCTGTTCATACCCCTAATATTAGTTACACAATGTGCAACGGGACTTCTCATTGTGATTTATGTCATATTTGACACCTCTCAGCTTTGCCTCTCAGGTTGATTCGTTTATACAAGATGCCACCTCAAAGGTCTGTTCATTGTTTGTCGTTGTTTTGCTAGCTATAGTTAAAACTATAGAGTACCCGCATGGAAACAAATTTATCTTAATTTTTTTAAAAATGGCTCTTAAAACTGGGTTTCCTGAACAAATTTCTTGGACAATTTGTGACTGTACTGAGAGAACCTTGTCAGTGTTGTTCACTATGTTAACAGTTTTGAAGTTTGAACCATGAAATGTGGTCTCAAACTATACTGGACTGGTGATGTAGAATGACTTCGTTCATAGCCTCCCTTTACCTTCTTGGTATATTATTAACTCTTGTGTTGTTATGGTTTAAGTTTTTGATTTATTCATGAAAAGGCAAACAAGACGCATTATGCTAGTAGAAATGCCATTAATGCGATTATTGCTTGTACTGATAAACATACTTCTCTGGTTTAAGGGAGCTAAAGTCCTCACTGGTGGCAAGAGACACAGTCTTGGAATGACCTTTTATGAGCCTACAGTGGTATCTGATGTCAACAGTGAGATGCTCCTCTCAAGGTACCTTTAAAAAGCCTAATGCAATTTCTTTAATGTGCAGATGTTACATTTATAGTCTTCTCTTAGATGTCTATAAAAATCACAATTGTATTGTAAGAAGCTGGAATGTCTATTGCATGTGAAAATCGGACCTGTTGATTTATATGTGTTACATTTGGAGATAACGAGTGATGTTTCTAAATTCTAAATTGTCCAGTGTCTTCCTGAATGTGATGTTGAGCAATAGATTTAGCCACTCACATTACTATATGTTGCATAATATTATCAAATGACACGACAATCTTCTAATGCTTCTGTTCTGTGGGTGAGTTTTGGCATTCACCTAGTACTATTATCCCAATGTCGGGAAGTACGGCTCTGGAATTGGAGAAAACCAGTTTTTTCCAATCAGATAATTGTATATTTAGATTTTATTCAAAGAAATAGCTAGTGTACTTGTTCCTGGCGGGAGTGCTGCTTAATTTTAGTTTCCGATGATTTTTCTAAGAGGCACCTTTCTGATTATATCTTATAATCGTTAATGTTTCTGTAGTTAATTTGGCATCGTGCTTCTACTTTTAGGGAGGAAATATTTGGGCCTGTTGCACCACTTCTGAAATTTAAGACTGAAGAGGAAGCTATCCGCATGGCGAACGACACGAATGCAGGTTATATTTTATATTTTCTTCTTAGGATTAAAAATTAATGATTCCTTGGAAAAATGCTTGAGAAAATGTAAACCTTATGGTCCTCCACGTGTATCCATGAGAAATTTATTAATATTTAAGCTATGAATATGATGAATGCTAAGATGGACTAATATCCAATGAATGTGGTAAAATCATTTTTAGGTCTGGCTGCATACTTCTTCACAACGAATATTCAACGTTCTTGGCGTGTCGCTGAAGCTCTAGAATATGGGATTGTTGGTGTTAATGAAGGACTTGTTTCAACTGAGGTGGATTTTATGCTTATACATTGGACAGGCGCCGGAAATGGATGTTTCATACATATTGACTTCTTCCTTCTTATGCAGGTGGCTCCATTTGGAGGTGTAAAACAATCAGGTCTTGGCCGTGAAGGATCCAAATATGGAATGGATGAATATCTTGAAGTACGTATATTTACGTCTTCTTCTGTAAATACATCTACATGCTTCAGAACATGCAACATTCCGTGGGTCAACATCTCTTAATGATGGCATCCATGGTCAAATTATGACACCACCCCTCATGTATCGGATAACTGAAAAAACAATTTAGGCTAGTAGGTAAAATGTCATATAGTCCTGGCAACTACAGCAAGCTAAATAGGGTAAGATAAAATTAATAAAGAATCAAAGTAGAAAAAAGGAACACAAGATGACACAATATGAGGCTTCTTTAACTTTTTGTCTATTTTGTACAAAATCAGTTAATAAGATCTTTATGGAACCATAGAATAAGACCCATTTCATTCGTCTTCACCATCAGCTTTAGCCATGATCTTCTTATAGGAATTTTTGTTTAATAATTTCTGAACTATGAAGAAGTGTTGCAATTAGACCAATCATCATGGATGCAATGTCATGGGTGTCATCACAACTCCCTTTTACTCTAATAACTGAGAGCTCTCCAATTTCAAAAACAAGATCTTGTTCTAATGCAAATAATTGAATTTCACTGTTTTCCAAAGAAGGTTTATGCCTAGTCCATTTATATGAAAAGTACTTAGAACTTGTACCCACAATTTTGCTATGCATTCATTATTATATTTTTCCAACATGCGATGAATTTTCGGCTGAAAATATTCATGCTTTGCACATAGACTCGGTCTTGAAAATGAAAACTCGTTCTTTATAACCATTGTTGAGTCCTTAGTCTGGTATGCTTTTGTAGTCAGTCATGTCAATTTTGTAATCCTTGTCGTAAAATTTGTTAGTGGGATACCAGTGGACTCTATGCCTGTTTCCTGCTGTTATGACCAAAATGTGTCATTAGGGTGCACATTATTCTTTCTAAAGTTATATCATCGTGGAGTGGTGCATTAAACTATGTTTTCATTTCTTGTCTTCTGTCCTGCACGACCAATTTCTCATAATTCTTTCCGAGTCTGGATGATTCAATATAGAGGAGAATATGAAGGTTACGAGAAAGTCTCATTCAATCCTTATGATATCTTTGCTAGAGTGTACAAATGCAAGCTTTTGTCTTTTGCTTGCAGATGAAATATATATGCATGGGAAATATATGAGCTGAGTCGAAACAAAGGAACTTGCTCCTGCGTCCACCATCTCTACTGTATGCCTTTAAACTGTCTGCTGTGAGTCCCAGATGAGCAACTGATCTTGGTATTGAGAAAGGGTAATCTGTTGTTGCAATATGGAACTGTGAAAGTGATTCCTGTGGGATTGCGTAACAGTTTTGTATGATAGAGGAGCCCGAGAATGATCCTTGCTTCATTTCTGTGTCTAAATAAGTGCCAAGTTTGTACCATATGCAGGGAGAGATTCTTTTGTATGTCGCGGCGTTGTTATATATCTCTTTGTTTTTCTGATCACTTTTCGATATGAATGATATCATAAATTTCTGTCTGGACATAATGGCTATTTGTATCTCCTTCCCAACTTTATAGGTTTCATTGAGTAGATAGCGGGAACTGTTGTTTTTGACTAACCAATATTCATGTGTAGATTTTATGGTTAATATTTCTGTGATATCTAAGTCTCATTTTTTATTTTGCTAAGCAACAAATTTTACGTATTTATTTTATTTATATATGTTTGAAAATATTTTCCTTATAGATATCTTAAGAATATTTTGGAAACATTGTACCAAGTTTTTGAGATAAAAACGGAAACAATTTTTTTTTTTTCATTTTTTTTGGTAAAATAAAAGTTTATTTAGTGTTAATCTTTTTCATATAAACTAGTTACAAATTTTGATTGGAGCCCCATGATAATTTTGGAAATGTTCATGAAGATAGTATTGAAATTGAAAATCTTATTGTGGGTGATGCTCCGGCGTTGAGATTAATGCGTATTTGCTTGAAAAATTAAGCTATTATCTGAATAACTGGTTCTTGCTCAATGTTTCACACCATCATAGAATGATAGTGTTAACTTATGTATCGAGATCTAGAGCAACTGATGCAAAAACAGAATTCCGCAGATTTTGTTTAGGTTCAGGAAATGGCGATGGACTGATGACTAATAGGAAGAACTACAGCCAAAAAGGATTTTGCCACTACTTCACCAGATAATGTATGGCAAGTACAGTCGGCTTATCGCAGAGAATAATAGTATATACTTCAATTCTTCAAACTCAAATTGCGTTAATACACCTGAAGATCATGATTGCAATCACATTTATGGCACATCCACACGATAGAATACACGGCACACACCTCATGAAAAATTCATTTATCGTTATTAAATTCATATAGCTAGCAATATGCTGAAAAATCATTCTAGGCTATCATATCAGCAAACAAAAGGAGCCCGAACATGGTCATCGCTGCAGTATAATCCCGGGCGTTGACTGAACCCCTGCTTCTTCAGAAGCTCCCTGGCCTTCAGCACCAGTTCTTTGTTACTAACTCGACCACCCGATTCTGCAATGATTATCTGAATTGCGTTGCTCAGAAGCTTTACTGGCATCACCTGAAGGAGTAGCATCAGCAGACGTTTGGTCCGTCTGGCAACCACTGATGAGGATGCCGCTATCAGGCAATGCTTGATTGTTTGCCCCGGCGTAGACTTCCTGCTTACTGCCAACATGCGTTTGCATGGCAGGCTTAACATATGAATCGTCGTTCTCTTCAAGCTTTTGTTTCATAAACTGCAACGCCAAGCCCCCAACCATGCCAAGAAAACCGCCCCCCTCTCCCTGCTGATGGCTTTGAAGTTTGCTGAAAATGACCTTCATGAACTTCTTAACTTTGGGGCTGGCGTCATCACCAAATATGTCGAAAAGGGTTGGTCTCAACTTCCCCACATCAATATCATCTTTGCCTGTTTTTTGCTTGAGTATCTCCAATAGAGTTGACAGAGGCAAAGATTTGTTCTTTATGTAAGCTCCATCTTGATACCCCTCAGGGGCTTCTTCTTCTACCTGGTTGTCCCGCCTGTGGCGGTTGTGATGGCCGGATTTCAATTCAGACGGGATGTGAATGCCACGAGACTCGATTGCATCTTCAACGCTTCTACGCAAGAAGTTCTTGAATCCAACGCCAGATCCTTCTCCGCCTTCATCTTCTGTAGGTTTCTTGTGGCTTTCTCCAATCTGCTCTTTGGCCGCATCAATCAGGCCTCCACTGTGGCAAGAATCGGATACTATGGTGATCCGGCATCCTTCCCGTACTTTGTCTACTAAATCTCTGAAATCATCATCTGAAGGCAAAAAGAGAAAGCATCAACCATCGAGCGGGAATCTCTGAACATACGCACTTCTTTTTGCCTATTTATTAATAGTGAAAAGTAATACTGCTAAGCATATCCCTACTAACAAGTGACAGTTTCTCTGGATTCTTGGCTGCGGTCATAAATGTACATGTTCAAGAATAGATATAAATTAACGAACGTCCAACCAGTCCATAAACTTAAACTTTCAAACGAGATGACAATTCAATATGATATTAGTGCCAAGCCAAAAAGAGGTCTAGTGTTCGACATCGGTCCCCAATATTACCCAAACTTACGGATTACTGCCTGCACGCGAGGTAAGGTGTTGAAAAATCTATAGAAATCAATGAATCTCTTATAAGCTTTAGATTTTTAGAAGAGGACACAATTCACAAAAAATCATGTTCTCCACAAGTCAACACACATCCACCACAAAGCTCAGGTCAAACCGTCAAAGTACAGTCTCTGCAGCACGAGGTACAACACTATTATCGATTTTCAACAACGATCACCAATCAATTTTTCGCCCAATAGACACACATCAACAGACTCATTATACAATCAATGCATCACAATCCAAATCAAAATCAAAATCCAAAAGACTCACCAGTGATGAGGTTCATGTCCGTAGGAACAATGCACTCATCGTAGCCTGTATCGTCATCCTCGCCGGTCTCCGCCGGAAGCCTGGTCCCGTGGCCGCTGTAGTGAACGAACAGAAAGTCTCCGGCCTCGCCGGAACTCACAAGATCGGCCAACGCTTTGCGAATATTCCGGCCGGTGGGCTGAGTGTAGGAATCGTCTGTGTCGATGAGCACGGTAATATCCTGCTCCTCGAATCCGTACCGCTCGATCAGACACGTGTGCATTCGCCGTACGTCGTTGACGCAGCCTCTCAGCTCCGCCTTTGTTCCCGGATAATTGCACCCGATCAACACCGCCCTTTTCGCCATAATCAAAGGTGTAACAAAATACAAGTTTTTGATAAATTTATTGACTTTTTATAGTGGGATTTTTTTTTTTTTAAAGAGACTAATAATCAATCTGCGTTTGGTGTGAAAATGTGATGATGATGATGATGTGGGGAAGGTTTAATTAATCTAATTAATTAATACAATACAATCGTGGATTGATTAATGAGTGAAGAATTATGAAGGGGGTTTTAGATTACCAAAATCTTTATTGTTGACTTTATAATGTATTATTACGTGTGATTAAACCAGGAAGAGTTATATTAGGATAAATTATTTGTTGCAACTGCTTTTTTCAACAATTTATAGTAATTAGGTGCAGTAGATGCATGCATGTGTAATGGTATTTATTGTGATGAGTATCACATTTTAGAAATAAAATGA
The DNA here is from genome assembly GCA_946800315.1 of Misopates orontium. Lineage (NCBI taxonomy): Eukaryota > Viridiplantae > Streptophyta > Magnoliopsida > Lamiales > Plantaginaceae > Misopates > Misopates orontium. The sequence goes on from OX326947.1 coordinate 5,530,187, forward strand.
TAATGATGCATGTCTTAAATAATGATTTAGGAGATTCATTGATATATTTACTCTGGGTATTAAAAAAATGTCCTTGTATTTAATAAGTACATGAAGATTTCATGGTTGTAACTTTTTCTCTGGTAGGACGTAGTTGTTATCAAAAAATTTATTTATTAACTTCTTAGTAACATGATAAACTTATATAAAAAGTAACTATGTAAAACCACTCCTAATATCGTATAATTCAATTGTTCAAAAGTTATTAATATTTTTTTATATCAATGATTGAAAATCAATGATTGAAAATAAATGGTCAAATCGTGGGAATCCGGTTGGGAGTGCGTAGGAGATGGGAACTGGAAAGTGGAGATGTGTTGTTAATTATTATTCACGGTGAGGATAAAATAGGACTTGCTTTTGTGTTTCTCCTTTCTATTGGTAATAATTGGGAAAAAAAAAAAGGACAAAATTGGCGCGTCGTTGCAATCTGTAAGCTAAAGTGATTCGGATTTTGACTTGATTTTGAGGTTCGGTGGTTATTCTAAACCATTATAGGATATCAAATTGCCTATATTTATTAATACATAAGAAAGATTGTGTCCATGGTATGTATGTATGTACACGAAATTGGCATAAATAACTAATCTTCTATCGTAAAAAAAGAGAGAGGAAATTGAAATGGAACTAATTTCTTAAACTTAGTTGGTGTTTTAAAAATTTAAAACTTAGATCATTTCTTATTTGTAAAATTTTAAAAACTATTTAGTGTTTGAATAAATGACATTTAGAGTGTATTGTATCATTTCTACGATATTATGCTTTCAACAAAAAAGTAAACCAATCGTTATGTTCCATTTGTATTATAACATTTGTTTGGTATTGGGACTGAGACGCGGCGCAGTGAGTGGTGGGCTAAAAAAGTTTCTCTTTGACGCTAGAAGGAGGGGTTGAACCTCCGACCTTGTGGTTAACAGCCACACGCTCTAACCAACTGAGCTATTCCAGCTTCTTGAGATGCCACAGGATTAGTTAAGTTTTATTACATTTCAAATTTATTAAACTATGTGCACTTTCCTTCTAATTTTTATAATACTTGTAAAACATAGATAAATTGAATTATAGTGTTAAACCATCGTTGGAATGTGATATTAGTATAACTGCAATTCACATAACTACGATTAAAACTCATAAAAAAAGAAAAACAAGGAAAAAGCTATGATTACACACAAGCGTAAAAGGAACACGTGTACACAGCTACGCTACAGAGCGACAAGTGGCAGCAACATTCACCCGCCACGTTCATCCACACTAGATAAGCTCAGCCGCTTTTCACCAACTTACATATATACAAACTTACACACACGCACCACATTTTATCAAACGAACATCCGATAATTGAGATTTGAACACAATAACAAGAATGTCGGGAGCGCAAGGAGCACAGCCGCCGGGATCGTTCACGGCGACGACATACGACACGACGGAAGGCGGCGAGAATAAGACTAAGCTCGATATTCGCTCCAAGGAAGACGAGGGCGGAATTCAGATCGATAAAATTCAGGACAAGGTCGAAGATGCCGCCGGACACGGCGGCCCGGTCTTCGGCGCCGGCAAAGATGAGGATAACAAGGATGATTTGGGTGTCACAGGAACCGCTTAGTTAACTTTCTTTTTCTTTTTTCTTGTGATGTTTTTTGTTGTAAGTTTTGTTTTCTTAATGTATGTATGTATGTAAGTTTGATGGATACTTGTGTTTTGTGCATGGCTGTGTTTTTAGTTGGTATTAATAATTGCGCATTTGTATTTTGTTTCTAAATTGGATTTTGTTGCGAGTTTGAATTTAACTGTTAAAACTGCTTGTGACAATATAAACTACTTGAGCTTTGAGTTAATTAAGACTATCCTGTATACAAGTCATGTACTATTTGATCTTGAGGTAAAGGTAGATCAATTTTTTTTACTTTTTTTTTTTCATTTCAAACATCTCAGCGATCTCATTTGGGGTCACTCTGCCAAACTACTCTGCTAGGAATTTGGTTTACGAGCATTTGGGGGCATAGATCAAAGTTTCGTTTTTATAGCATGTTTCGGTCCACTAGATATTAGAAATTTTTCATAATGTTTCGTTTTTATAGCATGTTTCGGTACACTAGATATTAGAGATTTTTTGTAATGTTTCGAGATTTTTTCCATATGTTTTGAAAAAATTAAAAAATTATTGTTTAATATAATACATGTAAGTTTCGTTTCTACGGACTCGAAAATGAAAACGTTTCGATATTTCTCAAGGAAATGTTTAGAAATTTTGATCGTTTCGATATTTTTCAAGGAAATGTTTAGAAATTTTGATCTTGCGGTTCACTGGGCTAGTAATTTGGTTTCGACGTTTAGTTACGTGAGACTTTTCTCTAAAAATAAGTACGTTACTAATATTAATTTTCAATTCAATTTAAATAATTGATAACTCGTCGAGGAGGGAGAATTGGATATTTAATATACAAAACTTACAAAGTCGTTCTATAATTAGATATAACATACATAAGTTACGCATTAATGTAATTCTAATGTTCACGACAATTATAGTTAAGATTTGTAAAAGCATTAAAAACTGTTCGCATCCACTTAGGTTTGCAATGGTTAAGATTTGTAAAAGCATTAAAAACTGTTCGCATACTTAGGTTTGCAATAGCTTCTAAGAAGAGTTTGTGTTTAGTTTTTAAGTGACTTTTGACCAAAAATTAGGAGTGTTTGTAATTTTTTAAAAAGCTATTTAAAGCATTAATTAGGTTTGTAATTTTTTTTTAAAATTACTTAAAATATTAATTAAGTGTTTACAAAAATTAATAAGGTGTAACTTTTTTTAATAAAAATTTGTTAAAAATCACATAATTTCGGAGAAGCACCTTAGGCATGCTTCACTAATTTTTTTAAATAAGTAAAAGAAAAAGTCAGTGTCTCACTAAAAATGTGCTTTTGCGGCTGCAAAAACAAATAAGCCATCATGTTCATATATATTTGCAACTTCACTAATTTTTTTAAATAAGTAAAAGAAAAAGTCAGTGTCTCACTAAAAATGTGCTTTTGCGGCTGCAAAAACAAATAAGCCATCATGTTCATATATATTTGCAAACACCACCTTTCGTGTTTTGCATGGGTTAAGGATATTAAATTATTACTAGAAAGCATCCAATAAATTTTATTATATATAATGTAAGGAAGATATCTTGATATCTTTAGTTTTTATATAACTTTGTTCTAGTTTCACCGTTGTATAACATTGTTCTAATTTTCAATTCAATTTTAAAATAAATGCTACAAGTCGAGGAAAAGAATTAGATTTTTGTTAAACAAAAGTTACAAAGTAACCCTATAATTAGACAGTTAACATACAAAAGTTAAAAAGTGACTCTAGCAATAGCTAAGAATTTGCAAAAGCGTAACAAATTGTTTGTATCCACTTACTAGTGTTTTGCACAACATAAGAGAATATGAAATTATAATAAAACTAATAAATAGTGTCCAATAATTACTATTAATGTAATGTAAAAGAAGAACTTTTGTTTTCAATTTTTCATACAACCTCGTCTGCACAAACTTTTTTGGACATTTTTATTAAATATGTGTTCGTTCTAAAGATATCTAGGAAAAGAGTAAATTATTCTAAAAACAAATAATCCCTCAAATACTATAACAGATAACAACCCTAATTTTATTTTACTATATTAAGCAAATAAATTTTAATAGGTTTATAAGTAAAGATAGCAAGTCACGGGTAAGTTTTTAGAAAATTAAATACTTGAATAAGTCCAAAAAATAACCAAAATAATTGAGTATAAAATTGAAAGATGCTAAATTATACAAAGCAGTTAAAATTATGATATATATGTTTGTTATAATATTATATTTAGAACGTTTCGTGATTTATGTTTATTTAAAAGGGAGAATTACACAAACACCCCCTGAGGTATGGGCTAATTACACATACACCCCCTCATGTTTGAGAAATTACACAAACACCCCATATAGTATGCATCTCATTACACAAACACCCTTTGTAGTGTGTTTTTTTAATCGAATATACACACTTATGGTGTTGGATCATAATGTCAATAATGATGTGATGACTAACTTACAAAATCTTTCGAAATATACCTTATTTTTAGTGTTTTTTTATTTTCTAAAACAGAATAAATGAGACTTATTTTCTATCGTTTTAGCAATTTTAGTTTATTTTTCATTGATTTTACAATATAAACGAGAGACGGAAATTTAAATTCAGCAAAACATAACAAATTGCGAAAGGAATTTTATCACAGGGGGTGTTTGTGTAATTTCCCAAACATGAGGGGGTGTCTGTGTAATTAGTCCATATCTCAGGGGGTGTTTGTGTAATTCTCCCTATTTAAAATAGTTCAAACTGTTTGAGGCATATAACGCTTTGCTTGCAAATTAAGCCAAGTTGAAATTTTAAGTTATAACGGTAATTAGTGTAAGATGGCTGTGCAAATTAATCTATAGGGTAAGATAGCGCAAATTAATGAATAAGGCGGCGCAATATATATAATAAGTTAATTACAGTGTAATTGGCGTAAGATAGCAGCAAAATTCTTCTTCACTTTGCTTCTGCAAATACACACAGTAATGCACGTACACGAGAAGTCTAAATAAAAGCGAAATTGATCTTCGTTAAAGTCACAGCGAACAATTAGGGCCGGTGCAATTTAATCGCAAGGAACGGCGTCGGAATTATTCTTCAGATCATGATGCTCGGCCACATTCTTAATAATCGAGACCATCTTGCTTGTTAATAATCGAGACCATCTTGCTTATAGTTTTATTTATTTATTGTTACTGTTTATTTACCTCTTACTATTACTCTAATAAAACTTTGCAAATTCCACATTTCCAATTTGAAAAAGCAGACTTTATTTTGTGAATCGATGTTTCTCTGTTTCAGATCGAGACACTATCAAAAAGCAAGAGACTGGACGATGCGACTGAGAGTAATAATGGGCATGGGATATTGTCTGGAGCACATGCACCAGTTATTACCCGCATTACTCCACAGCAACTTGACTGAAGATTATGCTGCCAAAGTATCCGACTTTGTCTTATGGGACAAAGATATCTTGGCGGAGTTACACTCCATTTGTTGAGTGTCTGATGTTTGGTGCTCTCATTTCAGCTACTGATCCTGTCACAGTTTTGTCTAAATTTCAGATGATTTGGTGTTTTAGACTAGTGAAGTTGAGCGTTGCTTTTCTTTTTCAACGATCACTCGTGAACCGGTTGAGAATGTTTATTAATGGAAAATCTAACTTATATCAAGACCATAATGAGACTGTGATGATGTAAGGGTATTCTTGATTCACTTTGTGGGTAAAGTTTCTAAATTAGCATTATCAATAATTCACACCTTCATATGAACAAAATGCATTGTTTTATTAATTGTCAATATAAGGTGGTCCTGTTTGATCATGTTGCTGGGAAATTGTAGTTTGTGAGTGGATTCAATTTTCTTCTTTCATGAGATAATTTGGATTATCTGCGTTGCTATGGTTATTATGCTGAATATATTGGATTTAATTGTTCTCTATTAGGTCTAAAGAAGGATCGAACAATTGTCACTTGAGTGAAAGTCACAGGACCATGCTCATTTTTCCTTTACGATGGTGCCATCTTATATATATATATATATATATATATGTTTGTAGATATATAGATATACTATGCTTAATCCTTAAGAGGAGTTTTCTTATATTTTGTTCCATGTTTTTTTCATTTGCTAGGGCAACTAATAAGTTGGTCAAAATTTTCCATATTTAAGTTTACAATTTGGTTTGTCGTTTTTTTGTCAATTATGCACTTAGTTTGGATGTGAGATATTATGTTGAATGAATTTTACCTTTTATTGGAAATGATTTTACATCGGTGGTGACAAAGTAGCTTGTTTGTTTTCTACACAGAGTAAATTGCATTAGAAGTTCAACCTTCTTAAAGAAGAATTATCAAGTAGCATCACTTTGTGCCTCTGAAATTCCATTTGAAATCATAAAAACTTAATTTTCTGATTTTAAAGCTCAAGATCTCTTGTTAGTCCTCAGAGGCAGTAGCTTGCAAGTACTCCAGAGATGTAACTTTTTTAGCATTGTAGGTCTGTTTGTCAGTTATGATGCTTCCAGAAAATTGGATGGAGACCTAATTCCTAGTCTGGAGGTCCCAGTCCAGGAAAATATTAATAATGATTATAAGATTTGAAGTTTTGTTATAGGTGTAGGCAAAAGTTACTATCTCAAAAATCTTTATCTATCTCGATTTTAATTCAAGGATAGCGTTAGAGAAATAGATTTCAATCTACCAACTTATAGATTTACCACTGTAGAACCGAGTGCAACTTTTAGAATGCTTTTTCGATTAACTGATTAGTATCTTTTTTCTGTTTTTGATGGAACAACAACATTTCGCTGTTTCTTTTGCACTAATACGCAATCAGTGAAAGATAGGATCTATAATTGTATACTTTATCTTCAAGTGAGATGACCTTGCATCATAAAAAGTTGTAAATGACAGTAACTTAATTTCGCATTTTACAAGAGCTTGGTTCAGATGTTAATCTCTATGCTTTGGTTGTTGGTGAATCCGTGCTAAATGATGCAGTAAGTTTTCCTTGTTCAATTTTTCTTCTCTAATAACGAGTAAAGCTTTTGCAAGAAGCGGATATCTTTTGTTAAGTAATATTAATTCACTAATCCGTTTGTTTAATTTTCATGTTGTGCTTTTTGAAGATGGCAATTTCCTTGTATAGGTGAGCAAATTGCAGTTGTCTGTTTAGATGATTACAAGGTCTCAGAATCAGTGATTAATAATCTATGTCATATTTTTGTAGGACAATGTCACTGGTGAGGAGCAATATGTCATCAGGTTAAAATATTTTCATGGTCGTGGTCCGACTTCTTGAGACCTTCTTCGGATCAATGTCGGAAGGTTTGTTGCTAGCACCTATTCCAATGGTCCGTAAACCATGGACCCTACCTAAAGACCTATGTTCATCATCTAGGAAGTACATCGAGATGAATCTATCCATGTCAAGCTGTTTCAATTATGGTGCCATATAGTACAAGAGAATACATATCTTCAGGTGTTGGAGTTGGACCGGCTTCTGCTCTAATATCCTCCTATAATTCTTTCTTTTTCTTTCTGATTCATCATTTGCTTTTAATGATTTTAAACTTAAAGCACATCTGTGAAGCCTTAACTTATTGCACCTTTTCAAGTATGCTGGTTTTGATATTGACAAGTAAGCATATCTTTCAATACTCTCATGTTCTAGTTACCTATCTTATGTACTGCATACACATACAGTCTTCAGAATTTGGAATCCTGTCTGTTTGTTCTTTTCCCATATTTCTTGTAAGATACTTTGTGCTGTTCTCTTCTTCATTATATTGGAACTAGTATTAGTTATTTTGGGTTCGTTTCTCTCAGTTTTTTTGGTTGTGTTCATTTCTTCCTAGTTACATGCTAGCAGACGGCATTGGACTGTCGGGTATTGTATCTATATTATTCGCAGGCATTGTAAGTGAAACTAATACGGCTTTTGCATCGTATCTATCTTTCATTTGGTGCATATTGTGAAAAAACATTATGGTTATTTCTGAATGGGTAATGAAGCACTATTCTTTCTCGAACTTGTCGGAAAGTTCTCAAAAATTTGTATCAGCCTTTTTCCATCTCATATCATCATTGGCAGAGACTTTTGTGTAAGCAATTTTGTGGTTCCTCTTTTTCTTCATTGCTTATATTGTACCTTATATGTTTATTTAATTTGCAGTAATTTCTACTGAGCTACAAATCATTAGGGAGGATCGAGTGTATCGGAAGTGGAGATCAAGATTAGAATGGTTATGGTGTGTTCTTCTGAATCTTTCATTTTCGTTTTTTTTTTTATTTTAATTCTAAAATAAATTATTCTAGATTTTAGCAAAAGTTTTGTTTCTCTGTGAATTTTTTTATGACGTTCTCGAACTGCCAACTACATTAAATTTCTACTTGCATTGACTGTATGGGCAAGTACTGATATTTCCTCTTCCTCCTCTACATCTCGACAAATTGGATTGATCCATAGGTGTAACTTAGTATCATGGATGTCTTACTGTGAGATCCCGTTTGTTGGAATTCGATGGATTCTTCGTGTACATCCAATCATCCATTGCTAAAAAAATTCTGCATTATTTAATTAACTGTGGTGGCTCTATGATTATTGGAAATTTGCTCAATAATATTAATGTGTTCACAATAATTATAATGTGAGGTTATTCTAATACCTCCATGCAAAAGTAAAAAATAAAATAAAAATAAGACTATTGTAACTTGTAAGTAAATTAAATTTTCAAAAGAATCAATAAATGAAAAAGAATTTAAATAAGATTAGTGTTACATAACTCCTACAAATTAATGTAAGATAACATAAATTTTTAATTGGAAATCCCATTATGTCATATGAGCAAATGCTATTAATCATGTGCCGTCGTGTCTTCGCTTATTTTGTCAAGGTGATTAAAGAAGGTTTAAAGTAAGATAGCAAGTCACAATTAAGTTATTAGAAAATTATATACTTGAATAAGTCCAAAAATGACCAGAATAATTGAGTATAAATTAAAAGATGATAAATTCTACAGAGCAGTTAAAATTTAAAATATACCTATTTATTTTATATTAATTTTCAAAATGTTTCTTGATTTATGTTTATGTGAGAAACGTTTAAATTGTTTTAGGCACAAGTACAAAACAATACTTGCGAGATTAGATAACACCCTGTGCTTGCAATTTACGCAACTTGAAAATTTAAGTTAACGCGGTAATTACTAATTAGTGTAAGATTTAACACGGCGTAAGATAGCAGCTACCGCAAAATAATGAATTAGAATGGCGGCGCAAAATAGTCGATATATGTTGGCGTAAGATAGCAGCAGCAAAATAATCAAAATTCTTCACTTTGCTCCTGCAAAATACACACACTGATGCACACAACAACAGAAGAAAACTCTAAATAAAATCGAAATTTATGAACGATCGTCGTCGTTAAACTCCACGGATTTGCACATGCATAGTTGTTACAGCGAACAATTTGTCGAATTAGGGCAAAATATTCTCCCGTAAAATTCGATCGGCATGGCGGAGTCGCAAATATCTCCGGCTGAATCGCAAGGAATGGCGGAGAAGGATCAACAGGCTGCCGGCGTCGGAATACTTCTTCAGATCATGATGCTCGTTCTCTCTTTTGTTCTCGGTCACATTCTTCGTCGACATCACTTCTATTATCTTCCTGAAGCCAGTGCGTCACTTTTGATCGGTACGAATTTCGTTGCAATTTGCCCTAATTTAGTGTGATTTCGGTTTTGCATGTGAGTTTAACCTAATGCGATCGTGAAATTTGGGGAAATAGGTTTGATTGTGGGTGGACTGGCTAATATTTCTCATACTGGAACCAGCATTAGGTATTGTCATCGCGTTCAGTGATTTGATTTTGTATTATGCGAATTTTGGAAGTGTTTTTGATTAATCTGTCGTTTTTTTGTTTGTAGGACATGGCTCAATTTTCACGAGGAATTTTTCTTCTTGTTTCTGTTGCCCCCGATCATATTATATCCTTTCTCATCGTTCTTGTTGTTGTTGTTGCTCTGTTTTTTGTTCCAAGTCTTAAGATGATGTGATGGCGTTTTTATTAATGTATACGGTGGTTTTTAGTTATTCCTTGACTTGTTTCCTTGCTTACTCAATCGGGGTTCAGTCTGCAACCTGTAAGTTGTCCTGCTTTAACTTTTTACTTCGATGCTTTGTTTAGGATATGTATAACAGAGAGTTGGAATAGGATAGAATAGAACTGATTTAGGCCATTCTTAATTTCTCCGAGCACACACAATTGCAGAAACACGTATTATATAATCCAAGAAAGCAATAGAGAAAGATTTGGTCCATCTTGCTTGCAGATTGCTTTATTTCTTTAGTTCCAGACGTAGGATTAGTGTGCAGGCGTTAGGAGGCCAACTTCCCCCCCACCCCACCCCCCTTTTTTTGTGGAGTAGCTAGTTAGCAGGAAACCTCAAGTGGAAAAGAAAAAAGTTATGACTTCTTGATAATCGAGGGGTCTGGATGTGAATTTTGCAAAAATATGATCTAGTCCTCCTTCCATTCTCTCAGCACTTCAAACCATGCTTAAGCAAAATAAATTTCTCTTTATATCTTTTGCTTATCTGAAGCTTTGCTATGGATTTAACTTGACTGGTCTTATTATTTTTCCATTCAAGATGACATATATTATGAATTTATTGGCAGAAACCATTCTTTTCTAACTTTGGAGCCATTGTCACATTTGCAATATTCGGAACTTTCGTAGCTTCTGTTGTCACGGGCATTTTAGTGTGAGTATCATTCTCTTTGTTGCTGCAGTTTTACATTCCTCATATTCAGTACTGTTTGGTCATATTTATGTCAGTGCTCGCTTTATGATTTCATGTCGTTTGCTGCAGATATCTCGGTGGCGTTACACTTCTCATGTACAAACTTCCATTTGTTGAGTGTCTGATGTTTGGTGCACTCATTTCAGCTACTGATCCTGTCACAGTTTTGTCTATATTTCAGGTGATCTGGTGTTTTAGAGTGAAGTTGAGCGTTGCTTTGCTGTGAACGTAGCTACTTTAGTTTTTCACTGATCACTTGTGAACCGGTTGAGAATGTTAATTTATGGAAAATCTAACTTACACTAGGTTCATGATGGGACTGTGTTGATGTAAGGGTATGCATGATTCACTTTGTGGGCAAAGTTTTTAAATTAGCATTATCAAGAATTCACACCTTGATATGAACAAAATGCATTGTTTTATTTATTGTCAGTATAAGATGGTCCTGCTTATTCATGCTGCTGGGAAATTGTAGTTTGTGAGTGGATTCACTTTTCTTTCTTCATGAGATAGTTTGGAGTATTTGCGCTGTTTTGGTTATTATGCTGAATATGTTGGATTTAATTGTTCTCTATTAGGTCTGAAGAAGGATTGAACGATTATCACTTGAGTGAAAGTCATAGGATCATGCTCATTTTACCTTTGCCATGGTGCCATCATATATATATATATATATATATATATATATATATATATATATACCATGCTTAATCCTTAAGAGGAGTTTTCTTATATTTTGTTCCATGTTTTTTTCCTTGGCTAGGCAACTAATAAGTTGGTCAAAACTCTTTATATCTAAGTTTACAATTTGGTTTGTCAATTTCTAAATTATGCACTTAGTTTGGATGTGAGATATTATGTTGACTGAATTTTACCTTGTTATTGGAACAGATTAAATATATGTGGTGACAAAGTAGCTTGTTTGTTTTCTACACAAGAGTAAATTGCATTAGAAGCTCAACCTTCTTAAAGAAGAATTATCAAGCAGCATCACTTTATGCCTCTGAAATTCCATTTGAAATCATAGAAACCTAATTTTCTGATTTTAAAGCTCAAGATTTCTAGTTAGTCCTCGGAGGCAGTAGCTTGCACGTACCCCACATATGTAACTTTTTTAGTCATTGTAGGCCAGTTTATCAGATGGAAACCTGATTCATAGCCAGGATATCCCGGTCCAGGAAAACAGTAATGATGAATTTATTTGTGAAGTTTTGTTATAGGTGTAGACAAAAGTTACTATCTCAAAAATGCTCTATCCATCTCGATATTAATTCAAGGATAGAGTTAGAGGAGTAGATTTCAATCTACCTACTTATAGATATACTACTGTAGAACCGAGTGCAAGTTGTACAATTTTTTTATTGATTAACAGATTAGTATCCTTTTTCTGTTTTTAATGGAACAACAACATTTTGCTTTTTCTTTTGCCACTAATACGCAATCAGTGAAAGATAGTATCTATAATTGTATAATTTTCTTCAAGTGAGATGACCTTACATCATAAAATGTTGTAAATGACGGTAACTTAATATCGCATTTTACAGGAGCTTGGTTCAGATGTGAATCTCTATGCTTTGGTTTTTGGTGAATCCGTGCTAAATGATGCAGTAAGTTTTCCTGGATCAATTTTTCTTCGTTAATAACAAGTAAAGCTTTTGCAAGAAGCGGATATCTTTTGTTAAGTAATAATAATTCACTAATCTGTTTGTTTAATTTTTATGTTCTGCTGTTTGAAGATGGCAATTTCCTTGTATAGGTGAGCAAATTGCAGTTGTCTGTCTATATGATTACGAGGTTGCAGAATCAGTGATTAATAACGTAATTTATATTTTTGTAGGACCATGTCACTGGTGAGGAGCAATATGTCATCAGGTCAAAATATTTTCATGGTCGTGGTCCGATTTCTTGAGACCTTCTTTGGATCAATGTCAGCAGGTTTGTTGCTAGCACCATATAGTAATTCCACGAACAGTTGTTCTCATAATTTTTCAAAGTTTAGTTTATGAGCTTTTATTTTCTTATACCCTCTGCTTCCTCTTTAACTGGTAACATTTTTCATTTTCTCTTTATTTTGGGGATATTTTGGCGGGCTTGTTTGTTGAGTTATTAGGAAACAGGGGATCTAAGTCTTAATTTTGCCAGAATTTGCTTCTCCCTTAGGAATAGTTGTTCTATATGATATATAATTGAGCGAATTTCTTAATCTGATTAGCCAAGAAAATAAAAGCCTCTAAGCTCATCAGCACCTTCTCAGTGTGAATGGTGGTTTTCTACTTTTCTTTAACATTTGGTTCTCGGACAAAAATGCTAATCCTTTTCTTTTTGCATAGATCTATATATGCTTATGCAAGCTTAGTTATAAAATGTATAGCTACAGAAAGCCTGCCCTTTTGTTTTTGTTAGGTGTGAATATGTAGTAGGCATCTTCAACGCACATAGTTATGTATACATATATTTCATGAGGAATAAGGGGTGTCAATTTGTTGATTTCTTTAACTTACTTATCATTTCTTGGCTTTAGCAGCAATTTTACTCATGTGAGAGGTAAGTTTGTTTTTAAGGTTCATGTTATATGAAAGGCCAGATCAAATTACTTGATTGCTGCAATCCATTTGTGGCTCGGGTTTAGCTGAACTTTTAGTATACTTGGGAGTTAGAGCATCATTTACAACAGTTACGGAATACTCCTCCATTACTATCCAATAACGTTTCACAGATGGTTTTTATATCCATGGACCCTACCTAAAGACCTATGTTCATCATCTAGGAAGTACATCGAGATGAATCTATCCATGTCAAGCTGTTTAAATTATTGTGCCATATAGTACAAGAGAATACATATCTTCAAGTGCAATGACTGGAATTTGTTTCTAATCTGCAGGTGTTGGAGTTGGACTGACTTCTGCTCTAATATCCTCCTAAAATTGTTTGTTTTTCTTTCTGATTCGTCGTTTACTTTTAATGATTTTAAGCTTAAAGCACATCTGTGAAGCCTTAACTTACTGCACCTTTTCAAGTATGCTGGTTTGGATATTGACAAGTAAGCATATCTTTCAATACCCTCATGTTCTAGTACAGATCTTATCTATAGCAAATACTTACTGCAGTTCTCTTTTCACTCCATACAGTCTTCAGAACTTGGAATCCTGTCTGTTTGTTCTTTTCCCATATTTCTCGTAAGATACTTTGTGCTGTTCTCCTTTTCATTTTATTGGAACTAGTATAAGTTATTTTGGGTTCGTTTCTCTCATTTTTTTTGGTTGTGTTCATTACTTCCTAGTTACATGCTAGCAGAAGGCCTTGGACTGTCGGGTATTGTATCTATATTATTCACAGGCATTGTGAGTGAAACTAGTACAGTTTTTGCATTGTATTTATCTTTCATTTGGTGCATATTGTGAAAAAACATTATGGTTATTTCTGATTAGGTAATGAAACACTATTCTTTCTCGAACTTGTCGGAAAGTTCTCAAAAATTTGTATCAGCCTTTTTCCATCTCATATCATCATTGGCAGAGACTTTTGTGTAAGCAATTTTGTAGTTCTCTATTTCTTTATTGCTTATATTATACCATCAGCAAATTTACTTAGTTTTTGATATCTTGCAGATTCATATACATGGGATTTGACATTGTTATGGAACAGCATAAGTGGTCTCATATCGGATTTATCTTTTTTTCAATCGTATCCTTCAGTTCTGCAAATTATGAAGAAAAAAAAACCGTTTACTGTTTATTTTACTGAAATCAACTTTTAATTTTCCTTAACCTGATCCAAATTATATATTAGCTATTCATTGTAATTGCAAGGTATGCATACTTTGCCTTATTCTTTCTGTTGACATTTGATACATTGTTGAATGATTTCTGTAGTATACCTCTCAGTTACCACCATTTCCATTACAACAGCACACTATATTGGTTGCCCTGTATTTTTACAGTTTGCTGTTGTGGTGACTAGATGTGGTGAAATATAGTTTTTAAATGATTGTGGAACAGTTACTTAATCTTGTTGTATTTTGTTCTTGTAGAGCTGCAAATGTGTTCTCATGCGCTTATTTGGTAAATTTGGCTAGACCCGCGCATAGAAAAATACCCATGAAACATCAGACAGCACTTTGGTACAGTGGTAAGCCCATCGAAAATTTAGTTTGGACATTGTTCTTTCTTACAAATGCTCTCCATATGTGATCGTTTCTCAACCCTCCTTTCCCATAGAAATTTCATGTATACACACGTGCATACACTCTTGACTGCTCAAACTCATAAAATACCGTTCCAGGGCTCCGTGGAGCTATGGCTTTTGCTCTAGCCTTGCAATCAGTGCATGATCTTCCAGAAGGACATGGCCAAACAATATTTACCACTACGACTGCAATAATTGTTTTGACGGTAAGAAACTATGTGTTTCTTGACTTAATTATATTTATGGTGATACTTAAATGGAAGAACATCTTTATTTTGGCATATGTAATAAAGGGATCGAGAGGGCACTTTTTTCACCAAATTTGCATTTGGCCATTGCAGTAACTTTGTTATCAAACTCAATTATGTCCCAAGGTTTAACTATATCAAATTCAACGGTTGACCCTAGTTTGTTGAAGATCTGTGCTGGTTCCTCACAGACTAATGGAAGTATTAGTCATTTGTGTTTCTTCTAAGTTTTAACTGCTGCTCATTGTTTTACTGGCTGTGATATGCATCTACAGCCATATTTCAGCCATGGTTTGTATATGTCCTCTGCTTTTTTGCTTCTTCTAGGTGCATGGTTAGTGAACTATGCAATCCGTTGCATCCCTCACATTAAAAAGTTTATTAGATATATAAAATACTCATTGCACCCCCCACATTTAAAAGATCCAGCAGTGAAATTTAAGGCTTTAACTAAGCACCTCTATAGTATATAAAATTGGATGCAATAGTCTCAACATTTCTGTGAATTTTGGAATTTTCAGGTTTTGTTGATAGGAGGATCAACAGGAACCATGCTGGAAGCATTACAAGTTGTGGGCGACAGCCATGATCTCCCACTGGGTGAAGTAAGTTGTCATTAGGTTATTGTCCACTGAAGCATTTCGATCGTGAACTTTTGTTTAGTTGTGGTGTTTCACTAATTTGTTAGCTTTTGCGCTTACGATTTTATAATGGAAAAAGACGAGATAATGCAGGATATTTCTGAAACAATTACATTCTGGATTAATGTATTACATGCTTAAAGATGATCTTAAAGATTTATCTCAACCTGTATCTTTGGGCCAAGAAAGTCGTACAATTTGTTTCCTGCATCTGTTTCTTTCTCTTTGTCACTCTTATCTCTTCTTTTTCGTTTTAGGAAACAGATTTCTTATCTTACGGAAGATATGCCTTACTGATTGTTCCCTTTCATTAGCTATAGATTTAACGTTACTGTTTCTCGAACTGCAAAATGAGCTGGCTGGCAATGTTAGGAGCAGGAATAGCTTGCGCTCTAACAATGCTGAAACTCATTGCCGACCTTTGAGTATCTTTTGGCATCTCTCATATGATTCTGAGTTGCGTGACAATAATGATTGTTGATGAATTGTATTCCCATTATAAATCTTCCTCTCAATTTCAGAGCTTTGAGATGACTAATGGCTTCAGACTGCCTACCAGTGAGGGGGAATCATCATCTGGAAATAGTTTCAAGGCGAAATTAAAAGAATTCCATGAAAGGTGATGAAAGTTGATTTGCTGGGCTTCCATTTTTATCTTTGTTGCTCAGTTTTCTTATTGCCAATTCTTGTATGCTATCTTGCAGCGCTGCATCTTTTACTGCACTGGATAGGAACTACCTTACCCCATTTTTCACGACTCAAGGTGGCGATGAAGATGAGCACAGTAAGAAGAATGCTTCGTTCAACTCCTTTGTTTATGTAGTAAATAATAGGATAATATCAGTCACACTCGCACTCATACTCACGTTCTTGTTCACACACATCTGTTTTGGCCTACTATTACAATCAGCCGTTACGTCAATGGCGCTCTCTTCCAATTAACATATGAATCAAAAAATTCACTTTTATTCGAATTAGAAAATTGAAACTTAAGAATGATAGAATTACCCTTTGAAAAAGTGGATAGCCAAAAATATTTAATGGATGGTCAACCCAAATAAATAATAGGTTAACCCCATTTTGTTCTTGGGGAAATTGCGGCAAACCCCCTAATCTATGGGTGCTTTTGCATTGTGCACCCTAAACTATGAAAATGTGCGATATGCCCCCCAATGTATTGATTTTTGTGCGATTTGCCCCCTGATGCCAAATCTAACGTACGAAAACTTAAACATGTGTCCAAAATTAATTGGTGATCAACGACTCAGGGAGCAAATCGCACAAAAATCAATAGGTTGGGGGGTTTGCCACAATTATCCCTTTGTTCTTTTAATAAAAGTTTAAAAATGAAATGAAAATTCTATCATCATAAATTTTCATCAACTTATATAATGTATGACGTATATGGTGCTATCACAAAAAAATATTTTATAACACCGTGGCATATGATATTATAGGAGGCCATCGTGATTGCTACAACATGGGTTGCTTATATTGCTATGATATATTGGTTTGTGCTCACTAAATCACACTTGTTTTCCTCCTTTAAGTTTCAGTCGTGATAAAATGCTTGGTGTACATTTGATTTATCTAAATATCTTTCTCTATAGAAAATCAAAATGTTTTTCTATATGATGATGTTGTAGTCTTGCTTAGATTTATTGCTACCACGCAGGACTTCTAAGACAGTAGCCCATTAATAATGGGGGGGGGGGGGGGGGGGGCAACACTAGATTTAACAATTCATGAGTGTTTTACTGTTTCGTAGATAATTGTTTAGCTCATCCCTTTTTGTGAACCGTTTTTCATTTAACATTGTGCAGATGAGCTTCTGGGGACAACCAGGATCTTACAGGGCTAATCCTCCTTTAACAGTTGGCTGATTTTACTAATCCTACAAGATAGAACTGACTTCAGTCTATGCAAGGTTGCATGTGACATATCAAGTTGGAGATTAGGACTGGTTAGCACCATATCCCAACTTTGTCACTACTGCCATGTGAATTAGGAAATTTTGGAGTAAATGGTGATCATAGGAGTAGGAGTATCAAATCCAGCAGAGTCATCACTTTTGAACAGACCATTCATTAGGCTTTTGTACATGATCTTTGAAATTCTGGAAATATTAAGGTTTTACATGTTAGTTGCACGTATCAAACACGGAATTTATCGGAGGTGAGGTTTCGTTTGAAGATGTTACAAATCAACTGCACGCGGGTAAAATTTGATTCGTCCTGAATTTGGTTCCATGCATTTTACAAGCTAAAAGATGTGAAATGCGCAGACAGCATGATGTAGCAAATGTTTGTCTGGTTTGGCTGGGTAAGGCTTCTTATTCTGAAATCAACTTAGTTTGAACTTTGGGTAATTTTCATCCACCTCCCCTGAGATTTCATACTTTGGCATATAGTCCCCTGAGGTTTCATATTTTGGCATATACACTCCTGAAGTTTCATTCATGGCATAGACCCCCCTGAGGTTTCAATTCTTTTGCATATACCTCCCATGAAGTTTCAACTCTTTTCCATATACCTCCCTTCCATCATTTGACCCTAAGTCAACTATCAAAAGTGAGGGTAAACATGTAATTTTCTTATACTTTAAAATATGAAAACTTATTTATGGTTATTAATTTGTTAATTAACTTAAACATAATCTATTTATTCTTATAGTCTAAATACCAAATTAAGTATGATATATTTTTAATCTATTTATTGGCATATTTTTCTCTACCAAACAATAATATAATTTAGAGACATATTCTTTTTATTCTATATTTTATTTTACATATGCAACATATAAATAAGATAGATATTTTAATTAAATGTCATTTAATTAATATAATAATCAACAATAGCTAGGAATAAAATGTTTAGAATTTCTAGTAAAAATGCCACAAAATTTTCTATAAATATTAAAAATAAGCAAATGACCATAAGTTATAATTTTCCTAATCGAGTCAAATTTTAACTACTTAAGAAACTTCTAAAAAAATAAATTTGTAAATACAAAATTGCTAATGAACTAATATAATTAAATATAAATCATGCTTAATTTAACTGTTTAGATTATAAGAATAAATTGACTATATTTAAGTTAACTAACATATTAATAATCATAAATGAGTTTTCATATTTTAAAGTATAAGAAAATTACATATTTACCCTCACTTTTGATAGTTGACTAAGGGTCAAATGATGGAAGGGAGGTATATGCAAAAGAATTGAAACCTTAGGGGGTATATGCCAATGATTGAAACTTCAGGGAGGTATATACCAAAATATGAAATTTCGGAGACTATGTGCCAAAGTATGAAACCTCAGGGGAGAGGTAGATGAAAATTACACGTTTGAACTTCTTCTTTCCAAAAGCGACGCCTTTGGTGTCCAAAGAGTTATAATTTGTTTATTTATTTTTATAATAGTACAGAATAGACAGGAGACCATGAAATACTATGTGTCTCGTGATACACAGCATAAAATAAGTTTTTCGTAGATTACGTTTTCTTGCATTATAAATTGTTTTTTGACATCATTACAGCTAGAGCTTGAGGTTCGGCCTAATTACATAAGCATCTCTTATAGTTCGAAAATTACAAAAGACATACTCCGTGTGTGCACAATCATTACAAATAAATCTAGCAGTTGCAATCTAGACGTGATGATATTGTAACAATATGATGAACATCCAATTATATATTTGGTCGATTCTAATTTTAATCTTGAGTGAAGTTTTGGAACCTGGAACAAAATTACATTTCTATCTGAGGTTCTTACCCAACATCCTTACCGCGCTTGAGGTATACATCATATATGTAAGTTTTTCTTGAATTTTATATCATGTTGTCCTTTTTAAAAAATAATTATTTAGTCTTAAAATATGGCTTTATAAATTTTCAACAACTAAAGAAGATTTCTATAACTATGCTGACCTCTATTCATCAAAAAAAAAAAAAAAAAACAAACCTAGCCGTAATTAATCCCTATTTCTTTCACAAAGGTTTTTCTTTTTTCCATTTTTGCAATAGAGTTGGTATGGTAGTGTACAGACAAACAAATGAAATTAGAGGTCATTATCCAAAAAACTTTACATGATTACATTTACATGTAGTTCGTATAACCGGGTCCCACTCAATTTAGGCCATGTAATCGGATCTGCACCAACATTTTGAAATAATGCTAGAACTAGAATACTAGGAAATATAACCGTTATTCGTCAAGCACAATATAACATTTTACAACGGCTAGTTTCTTTCTCTAATCATTTTTGACGAAAATTCTTTTATCTTTTTTTCTACCAAACTCTTACAGTGAAGTTCTTCTACTTGTTCTTCTCAAATCACGGCGAAACTATCACAGTATTGAAGATTCGTTAAATTCTCTCTCAAAACGGTCAATCTGAGGAAAAATGACCGATATAATCGGTGGAGTAGCGGCGGATTCAGCCGGAGTAATGGCGCCGCCGCCACCGGCGACTCAACGACGACCTAGGGTTAGAGAAGTAAGTTCTCGATTCATGTCTCCTTTAATTCAGCCTCATTCATCCCCAAACCCTAGCGATTTTCAACGCACTAAATCCGTTCGCCGTCAATCGGCGAAATCGGACGAGAATCAAGCTCCGGAGACGAATCGTAGCTTAGATAAAGGATCCGATACAATTTTATCTACTGTACAGAGAAAACATCCCCCTAAAACCGTTAAGCACCAAAATGTTAGGGTTTCGTCAAGGCCTGATACTCCGATTGCAATCGGTACTGATAGACTAGTTCCGTCGAGATACAGGAGTACTCCGATTCACCGATCGAACTCACTTAATAGTAGCAGCAGCAGCGGATGCTCTGTTGTTACGGCGGCTGCTAGGCTGTTGCAAGAGGCCACTTCAGATGTAGAGAAGAAGCTTTCGAGAATTTCTACGTCGAGTGGTGATGACCGAGATTCGTGTATTAGTAATGGTACTGCTTTGAACGAGGGAAGTTCGTCGTGCCCAAACTCGCCGCTTTGTGTGTCGACGAGCAAGCCGCGGAATGTTGTTGATACGCGGTCTTCGATGTCGGATATGGATAAATGGTTTGCGGAGAAGAACTCTCACAATCACGGTAAAGTCAGCGGTGATTGTGCGCGTTCGTTGAATTTCTCGTCTGCTAAGGTGGGGGGCGGTATTTCCCTGCCTCCACACCCTTCTTCGTATATAAGATCGGGATTAGATGTGAAGAAAGGGAGGAACATGTCTAGCCATCAAGAAGATGTTCATTCTCTCAAAATGTTAAGTAACCATTATCTGCAATGGAGATTTGCTAATGCAAAGGCGGAGGCCTGTGCTCGTGTTCAGAAACAGGAAGCTGAGGTTTGTGGCCCATCTTGTATTGGGTGAATTTGATACTATAAATGCTTTTGTTTTGAAATCCCATAATACATTATGAACTCGTGTCTTGAAGAATGCTTGAGCATTTGATGATTTAGTTTTCTTACTAGACAACTTTTTTCACAATATGTATATTTACTGCATTCAACAATATCTTATTCTAGCTGCTAAACCAATCGTACTTTTTCTTAATTTTATCTGCTGATTAATATATCATCTTTCATAATTTTGTTTGCTGGTTCATGCCTTCTGAATATTTTACATTCTTTTGTTTCTTCGATCTATTCGTATATCATGGTCAGCAGTTTCTATAAGATCAACTGAATCATCTTTTTATTTGCCTTCTTTCTTTATTTGTACATCCATAATTCCCTTTTCCTTTCTATTGCAGAGGAAACTTTACTCACTTGGATGCAAGATATCAGATCTGCGGGATAATGTCAATAATAAACGCAAGGAACTTGCGGTTTTAACAAGAATCAAAACTTTGACGACGGTTGTTGAAGATCAGGTAAGGGTTTTATCTTAATTTCCTTTAACCTCTGTCCAATATTTTATGGTATGAGATTCTTTTACTTGTGAATTGCGCATTCTGAAGTGAGACTCTTCATGGTACTTAGTTAAGTACTTTGCATAGCTGCAGCTATTTTTCATGGCATCATCTTTTGAAACTTTAATAACACATTTTTCATGCCTGTTTTCACTAGGAAAATCAGAACTCGTTGACCTTATATTTGTGAAGAGAAAATGAATTCAGTGGAAGTTTCTAAAAGAAATTTTAAGCTGCGTGTGTGTGATTTGAGAATGATGTACTTGTAATTGTTAGTTAAATGGAAACTAATCCACTACCTAAGATCATGAAAAGATAAGCGTATACCCATAATATTTTATATGGAAATCTTGATGATCACTTCTAGTTTATTTGTCAAACGGAGAAGGTATTGTTTTGACTAAACAGATTAAATGTATCTTTTCTTCTAGTTTATTTGTCAAACGGAGAAGGTATTGTTTTGACTAAACAGATTAAATGTATCTTTTTAATAAGTCAATTATTTTAAATTGTTCGATCTTTCTGTCCGACCGACTGTTTATGGCAAAACTCTTTCTTTAAAATTCAACTATTCTTCATTTTCTATAATTCCAAAATACATATTGTTTATGTCACATGCTGCTATCAATAACTTTTTTAATGTAAAGTTATAATGTTTTATTCTAAATAGAGCATCATCATTGACTTGTCCACTTATCTATATATAACAACATACTGGACAAATATAATCATAAATTCATCATGGCACGGTGTAGTGGTTGTAGGGGGCAGCTGCATTTTGAAAGCATCTGGCATATGCAAAACATAAACATGTTGACTCAGTTTCGTTAGCATTTCAAAAACTTTGCGGACAATCTTTACATGATCCTTTGTTGTTTCCTGATTTTAGATGCCATATCTGGATGAATGGTCTACTTTGGAAGAGGATTACTCAACTTCTCTATTAGGCACAACGAATGCTTTGCTCAGTTCCTCAGCAAGACTTCCAATCAGTGGGGAAGTACGGGTGAGATTCTTGTACCCATCTCTCTTATGTACTAGTTTCATGCATTTATAGACCATTTATGGATTTCTTTATTTAGTTCATTACGTGTGGTGGGAACTTATCTTTAATAAACTGTGTTAGGCTGATCCTAAAGAGATTGGGGAGGCTATGAGTTCAGCTCTCAAAGTGGTTGAATTGATAGGTTCTCATATCCAGCAATTTATGCAAAAAGTAAGAACCTCTTATTCTATTCTGCTGCTTTAGGAATCTAATTTTATGTGGTATATGTTTACATGAGATTTTCTATTCATTAATTATTTGTTTCGTTGCAGGCTGAAGAAATGGATACTTCCATTTCTGAATTAGCCAGGGTGGCTGGTGGAGAAAGATCTCTTGTTGAGGAGTGTGGAGATCTATTAGTTAAAACATATTCATCACAGGTACGACCCATACTTTGAGACTTGCGTTGTTGCCATAGCCTAGTTAACAAATCCTTCTCTAGCAAATTGCCCCGTTTCTGGAGTTTTTCACCGTTCAAATACCAATTGTAGAATCTGAGTGTCTAGTGTGCTGTTTTTAGCAAGCTTGTATTGTTTTAGTGTGCAGAATGCTAAATACATGACCAACCTGATATAGTTTATGATGACTCCCATCTTAGTTTGAATTTTACATTTACTATTGCAGGTGAAAGAGTGTAGCTTGAGAGGAACTGTAATGCAGTTGCATGCGAACAAACATCAATCCCAAACTAGTGTAGCTGAGCTCTGAAGTTGAAATATCATTGCTAGCTTATGCAATGAGGAGTTTCGACTCAGAAAATACCCAAGAAATTCGTGATTCTTTTTGCTCGTTTATACCCAAAAAAGTCGATTCTGTATCAAATTTCCAGCATGGGTAGGAATGAATAAATTTTGTGTTCTTACAGAATGACTGTTACCTACTTGTACTTCAATGAAATCGTGATTTATGAGAAAAGTGAGCTTGCCCTCGATGAATTCTTCTTTGATCTTCTGCATCCACTTTTGAACCAACAAACCCCTTAAAATGTGAAAGGGGTGTTTATTTTCCAGAAATATGTATTTTGCAGGTAAATGAAATCGTGATAACTAAACAGAAACAACTTAGTGAAGGATTAATTAACCATGTAAAACCAAAAAGTTATAGAGCTATTATTATGTAAATAAAGTACATTTGGACGCATTTTGTCTAGTATATAAACCGAATGTTTGAATTGAATGTCTCAGCCGCCAAATGTATGAAATTTTTATTAACCTGGTCTAGAGAATGTGAAGTAAAGGAAGCAAACGGAAAGATGAGTGGAACTGTGAAGTAGCGCATACAGGTATTACAGACAAAGCATGAATATTAAATGTCACAGATCTCAGTAATATCTTAACATTCGCCCCTAAACAGGCAAGTTTATCTATCACACATTCTGAAACGGAAACTTGAAAGCCTAACCTTCTCATAACATCTAAATACCAGTAAGGTTATTCGACCTAACGAGTGTTTGTATATTCAGAAACTACACATACAAGGTGACAAGTGAGTAAAGAGATGCAAATAATATGCACCACTAAGAATTACATGTTATTTTCTGAGACTTCTCCAACTGATATTCACCACCAACAGACAATCCCAATGGAATGATCAATCAAAACTGCTCTTCAGAAGAGTGAATTTGGTTGCTGGTAAGGAGGGCTCAAGCTCGACTCCAGTATCGAATTCGTGATAGCCATATCTGGTTTTGGGAATGCTAAATCAGG
The DNA here is from genome assembly GCA_946800315.1 of Misopates orontium. Taxonomy (NCBI): domain Eukaryota; kingdom Viridiplantae; phylum Streptophyta; class Magnoliopsida; order Lamiales; family Plantaginaceae; genus Misopates; species Misopates orontium. The sequence continues at coordinate 5,554,365 of OX326947.1, forward strand.
GCTCCCCCGTTGCTTTTTCCCTGGCCTGTCACTTGGGTTCTCGACTGGTGAGGTTGCGCCACAACCAGAATCAGGGGTTTGTGGCTCGTTGTGAGAGGAAAAAGATTCATCAATAGAAAGACTCTTTTTTGGAACACATTCTTTGTTAGGCTTGTCCTGATATGGTGATTCTGATGTTGGAGCAGGGGTTGCTGGATCAGTCTTGTTATCAGATTCTGGGAACTTATCCTCTGCTCCAGGTGCATCCGAAAGAACTCCACTGAGGCGCTGTTGTTCTTCAATTATCTTTTTCAAGTACTTTCCTTGGGCCTCTATACGTAATTGTAGCTGTCTTTGCACCTGTAAGATTTGTTGATAGACTCGTGAGATTACAGTGTCGAAACCCAAAAATGCTAGGAATCTTCAGCAAGCTTAAACCAATCCTCACAAGTCCTTGTTAAAATTAAACACTGTGGATCTTAAATGCACGGCGGAAGAACTTTAGTGGTATCCTATGTTCCACTGTCTTAAGAGCAGAAAAATCCACTGGGTAACTCCCCATGCTCAAAGGATAAATATAACAAAATCAAATGTGAGTTGGGTAATAAAAAAGAAATCCAGCACATTTCAATGTCAATAACCATTAACCAACAAGGCAACAATAAAATACCTCCAGTTGTTCATGCAGCCTCTTCTGAACCTCCATCTGCAACTTGAGTGCTTCAGTTATTTGCATTCCACTGCACCCCCAAAAAAAAAATATAAGGATTTCTAAAATGAAAAAACTATCTAGTATCACATAAAATCACTTCAAAATCATGACAACTTGGCATTGGGTATTAAGCTGACCACTGAATCAAGGAAAGAGACAAAAGAGAACGACGTATTCCACCATCTCGTTGATGGTTCTGAAATTATAAAACAGTATGCACACCCATGGATGATTTAGAGATTGTAAAGAAGAGGAGATTCAACTTACGACGAGCCATCTAAGCTGGAAAGCATGTCTTCAGATTCTTTCTTTTCGGCTTGTTTCCCTTTTAAATCGATCAAGATAAAATGTATTAATAATTGAATTAGCAAGGACAATTAACTCAAGAAATCTTTAGATTTCAACAAATAATATGCAAAATTAAAACGCTAACATCTATACCGTATAAATAAAGTACGATAATCATAAGATAACCTACCATCAGATGAAGAATCAGGAAGATACTTTGCAAGTCGATATTTCTGCTTATAACAATCAAATTAGTAACCAGCCACCAAGAAAACAGCATTATACAAGGGGGCTCCATGGCATGATACCTGTAAGTGGCTCTTTACATGGTAAATGGTTAGCCCTTGAACTCCCATAACTCTGAGAACACCTTTAGGGGTAGCTCCTGAAATACAGTAATTAAACATCATAAGTACAATTAGTTTTTCTTTTTTTGACGGGTAGAAATATAATTAGGTTAGTGACTGCAAGAATGAAGAGACTATTGTATGAATTTGCAGAATCGTGGGCAAGGAAAGATTTTGAACGTCTCTTTCCTAACATTGGCAAAAGCATGATATCAACCACGTAAAAGCTATTGATTTCAGGCACAATACTAAGTGCAAGAAAAGGTCCTTTCCAAATGAGAAAATCAACATACTTGTACAGATAATTCAAGTCTCTAAATATAAAAGATAGGGATCTTTTGCTCTTTCACTTTTCTAATGGGTTATATCTACCATGCGCTCGAAAATAGAACCCCACACAGAAATTTGAAGAATAAAACTATGTTAGCACTCTTATCTTCTTTCTTTCATGTTAGCTTGGGTCGGGGTAGGTCAAATTATGTTCTGTGAAAACGAATAAACGTGTTAAGAACTCACGATCAGGTCCACCAAGTTGCGCTACAGCATCAACAAATCGCTCATGAAGCTCATGTGTCCAACGAAGCCGCTGCTTTGAAGCCAAATTTGAATTGTTTCCCATGTTATTACCTCCACCACCAGAATCCATTCCACTGGCACCACAATCTAACGGTTGACTTTGAACACCGGTATTGCTGTGAACTAAACTTGAGCTAGGAACACCCTCGGGTTGATACATATTTCATTAAGCTACAGAAGGACAGAAATTCAGACCGTCAAAACTATTCAAACCCATAAATTTGGAATCGATATATAAATATCGAGATGCTGATAGACGAAGAACCTTTGGAAATACCAAAAGAGACTAGAATTAAGTATGTGGGAAGAACAATATAACCATGATAATGCTAGTATTGTGTTAAACTATCATTTCCTCATCCATGTTGGTACAGGATCTGGGGTGACCACAGAGAATTAAGCTTTTCTCAGATGATCGATGTTGAGGATTTCTCATCACTTGTTAAAGTTTCGATATGACCATAAACCTATTCTAGAATGCTAACTTAAGACAGGGAACATAATGAAGAACTAATTGATAATTTTACAATCAGTAACACATATTAGGAACCCTGGAGGCAAACTGGACTTAAAAGGAAATCTAGAACAAAGTGGAAACAGTCAAATATTAATTTCAACAGGTTTCAAAAAGTCTGCCAAAATGTAATCTAGTCTAGAAAATGTCAGATTAAAAGTGAATGCTATCTATGCAGGCACATAAATAGTTACCATCTACATTAACAGCTAAACCTCAGTTACAGCAAGCAACAACTTACTCTCAAAGGTTTAAGTACCAATACCAACAATAAAATGACATATATTACAGCAAGTAAACATGCTGAAGAAAAGAATCCCATACATCATAGAACTACTTGACATCCTTCACAGGTTTCGGAATAGAAAATTGGAAGTGTTACAAAGGCTCCACTCACATTAAAAACAAGGAATGTATCACCGACCCCGCATACAGTTATCAGACTAAAGGCAATGGAAATATAAAACGCAGAAAACGTCAACAACTGTGTAATCCAATTTATACATGCTTCTCGGATTATAGACTGATATAGCTGCATTTTATATCATAAAACACCTGAATAACGAGCTGTTTCCTTCCCATCAAATTAGTTTCAACGGCATAAACTAAAAGCTAGATCTTGAAACAAATAATCCACACAAGTTACAAATAAGCCACTCAAACAGAGCACATTTACCAGAAACTGAACAAAATTATCACGCGTCGTCCCGCAAAAACAGGAAAAACGACAATAAGTTTACCCTAAACCCAGTAAACATAAAATCAACACTTCATAGAAATTGAAATTACGCTCATACGAATACTAGATACTCCAACAATGACACACACAACAGAAAATTAAGCCAAAATAACATAAGCACCATCACAAAACAATGAGATATTAAATCAACATCATGCAGCAGCATTAGCTTCACCGTTGACCAAAACCCTAATAGAAGAAACACGACGTAATTAAAGGATGTTCACAAATTTAAAAACAGAGGATAAATCCTCACCCAGATCTAACGAATTCAAACTCCAGATTTAATTCCAGTACACAAATTTAACGATCGATTTGAGCTGAGAAGTTAATGAAGAAGAACAGTATTGAGCTGTGTGAGAGTGAATTATGGCTCTGAATTTTTAGAAAAATATCATTTTCAAAGTCTTGTCTGAGGGGTACTTCAGGAACAAATTGATATGATTATATATATATATATATATAGTAAGTATTTATTTACATGTGCTCTGTGAGTGTGTTTTATGTGCAGTGATGAGTACTGAAGGCGTGATGACCAAATCTTTTGACTTGTACTTTTATTTGCTGCTCAGGTTTTTTACTTGTACCTTCTAATCATGATGGTTTATACAATCAAATGTGTATTTTCTTTTCTTTTTTTTTTTTTTTAAAGGAAATGTGTATTTTCTTAAGTTATTAAAGTATTTTCATTTCAAATAAAATAAAAAAGAAATTGGGAATTATTTGTGAAGGTAATATAACAATGGTGAGGGTAAAACATTCATACTTTTCGGAGTTTCGAGTCATACTATAGGGATTTTTAGTAAGTTTTGTTATAATTCGATTTCTTTTGATTGTGTATTCTACGAAGGATGGAGGGATCAAATCGTGCCATAAAATACAGTACATGCGAGTTGGGTTACATTATAGATCCATATGTAGCACATTCCTACTAAATTAAATCTTTTAATATGAACTATTATAAGTTATCAAACAGCCCAATGAATGATTATATAGAGCCTAAGTGAGGCCTTATATTTTTATTTGGCACTCCTATTTTTTCTTAGCTAAATATAAAAATAACATATTAGTACTCCATCAGAAGGTTTCCTACATCAACCAATCAAATGCAACTTTTTTACTTTTGAATCTGAGGAGACGGACGAAACGCAAGGACGAAAATGTAAATACTCTAATTTTTTTAAAAAAATGAATAAAATTTAAAACTGCCCGCGGGTAGCTTAGTGGAAAGGCTGCCCGCTGCCCGGGCAAGGCCAAAAAATGGATGGAAAATGACGCTGACCGGCAGCGGAATCTTCTGGGTAATATTCCGTCCGGCGGGCCCTTTTAAAATGACTATTCAAATTTCATTTGGCATTATTATTGTTGTGTGTTTAGTTTTAATTCGTAGATGTGGAATAAACTTTGATATAATCAAACAACCATAGATTATTTTTTAGCTTAAGCCTTAAAGAGCGATAAATATTGAATATTATGATGAAGTTTGAACATAAATCCTTCTAGTTCGACCGTGTTAAAAGCACCTGCAGCTCACGATTTAGAAACCATAAATTAGTTATGTTGGTAATAACATAAATTATGGATCAGTTATTGGTTTGACTTCGCAAAATATCCACACAAGGGCAAATATTTTCAGTACGAAAGTTGTCAAATTTTATGTCATAATTTTGTTGGATTTACACGTTACATCTCCTCTAACATGTAGAATGCATATATATATATATATATATATATATATATTGTATAAAAATACAAAAATATTTGACATAGTACATATTCTATAATCACACAAGAATAGTTGATGAGCTGCATCATCTAAAAGATTACGTGATATACATCAACCACATCTTTTCGCTGCAAAACAAAAACAAAATGATATGCCTTGATTGCATTTTTAGTGCGCCCACCATTCACGTTAATTTTTATGAAAAATAATTTAATTTATATTACATGTTTTATATTGAATAGTTGTGAATAACGATGTAACAAGTATCCCACTTTGGAGGAATTTTTCCCCAAACATGTATCTCTTGAGTCTTGACATAGTTTGAAAATAATAAATTTAGAATGGACTATAACCGGTGGTGTATGTCCTAAGCTTGGTCCATTCTGCATTGGACTTCACTATTTATAATATACAAACACTCTATAATCCGACTCTTGGTGTCACCTAGGGGTCTTAAATTAGTTTCAAGAATAAATATGTATTCATGTTTTTAATTGTACTAGTTATTATAAATTTTAAATTAATTAGTGTGAAGTCACACTTTTACCCAGTAAGGGATATGAACCACAATTACTATACAGAAACATGTATATTCAATATTACCTCTTCGTATTTATCAATATATATATATATATATATTGGAGTATATTAATTTTTACATACTCAGCATCTTATTCTCCGGCGTTGCATGATATTTTTTAGAATTGCTTGAATAATTGCATTTGGGCTTATGTTTTTCACTAAGTATGAAGATTCGTTACTAGAAAAATGCCCATATCATGCAACTGCCAAAAAGAAATATAATATCGCATAGTTATACGCACGTATGATCGTTGCTTGGGATCGGGGTAAAGGATGACATTGCATGCAATTCAAGTAAAAAGATAAAGTAAAATAAAGGCTTTTATACGAAGCTAGTTGCTTCACTTTAGTGGGATTATCGAGAAGAATGTGTGCACAAAAATGGCTATTACAGTTGTTTAAACAATAATGACTATTGTACATTGTGCATTGACTTCTGAATCAGTCTTGTAGCAATATTCAAACAAATTTTAAAACCAAAATGGCAAATAACGAAACTTTTTCAGTTGAGTGGTAGACCGATTATTATTGGTTGACTAGGGTCTTTTGGGTCTTAAAACAGAACAGGGTCTTTTGGGCCGAATTGGTCCGTGATTATTTATAGAACCTATCTAACATGGGTCTAATTCTCAAAACAGTATGTCGAGATTCAATGGCCCAGTAAACTGCAAACATAACAATGCATCAACACGGAACTCTTGCACACCTCATATGACACTGGATAATGAGAGTTAGTGAAAGTCTTGTTATAATGAAGAGGAGTTTTATTTGGGTAAGTCATTTTTAGTTACTTCATTTCTTGATAATGAATAGTATTTTCAGTACTTTCTAATTTGTTATTGTTCTATCCTCTACTATCGTTAGTGCTTTCACTCAGCAAAATCAAAAGCTCCTAAAACGTAAATAGGTTCAAAATATTTCGTAACCATCTCAAATTATTAAATTACTTTCGGAAAGTTCAATTAGAATTAAGTGCACTCCACAAATTCACATTAAAAGCGCTATATGGCACAAAATATGTTGAGTTCCAGCTCTTTTCCCAGCCCCTACTCCTGGCAACCGTGTGTTTTCTTCAATTCATCCACGCTCCACAAAGCTGCCCAAATTAAACTCAATCACGCGTCATGGGATATTGAAGAGATAAACAGAATTGGTTGTATCCGTGTGCTATAAAAGGAGTTGTATCTATCATTTTCTTCATCACCCCACCGAGAAGCAAAATGAGAGTGAATTGTGACTTTGTGAGTGATCAAATTTGTGTGGTAGAGTATTGTATTGTGTTATTTGTGTCGAATAAAAGTGCGATTAACCCAACAAAATAGGCAAAACTTACATATATTAATGACGCTAATTTAGGGGTCCAAGAAACAGTTACCACTTTGAATGAGTAGTGGTAAATTCTTTAATTACATTAACTTCTTTGATATGCAACTATTAATTTCATGGTTTTTTTTTTTTTTTTTTTCCTTTTTCCTTTTCTTTTTACTATGTGAAAAAACTAAATAAAAAAGTAAACTTTACTTCTTCTTTTTTTTGGTAATAAAAAGTAAACTTTACTAAGATAAAACAAGCATCTCCCTCCAATTGAAGCCACTACTTATCCGTGAGACAAGATGATGATGATGATCCACCCATTGATTTCATCCAAATGAAGCAAACACTTTGACTTGATGAAGCTAAAAAATTAAATACATATACACATAAAAAATTCACCAAAACACAGAGCTTCAGTTTTCAGTTCCATGGCCTCACTGCCACAAGTTGTGATTGGCGTTAACAGCTCCACAAAGCTCGACTCTGAGTTCAAGAAGTTCGCCCCTGCTTCTCTTCAATTCGAAAAGGTACAATCTTTACTGTATTCAGTGTATAATATGACATTGTTATGCGTCAATCTCAAGCTTTAACTGTTCTTGAATGTAGAGAAAGTACAATGATAGCGCTAAAGAAATGGATAAAGCTTTTGAGGCCTACAGTTTAGAATACAGAGAAGCACTTACATTGATCAGAGAAGGTACAGAGAAGCTCGAATCGTCTACTTACGTTCCGCTTTTGCAAGAATGTATAGATAAAAGCTCAGTTTCAGGAGCTGAATCGGTTCATGCCCACATTTTGAAAACTGGGTTTGATCAAGAATTGTTCCTCATGACATTTCTCATCAATGTTTATGCAAAATGTGGGACAATGGAAAGTGCGAGACGGGTATTCGATAATTTGCCGCAGAGAAATGTTGTTGCGTGGACTTCGTTGATGTCGGGCTATATTCGCAATTCACGGCCTGAATTGGCTGTAAGTGTCTTTAGGGAAATGCTGGAAGCTGGGGGTTATCCGACGAACTATACGTTAGGAGTTATCTTGAATGCTTGCTCTTCTTTGTGTGATATTGAGTTAGGGAAGCAAGTTCATGGTTATGTAGTTAAATATGATATAGAGCATGATGCCAATATTGGGAATGCACTTTGTAGTTTGTACTCTAAATGTCGTTTTTTGGAGATGACGATTAAGGCGTTTCAGAGAATCGAGGAGAAGAATGTCATTTCGTGGACTAGTGTCATATCAGCCTGTGGGGATAATGGGGATTCTGCAATGGGATTGGATATTTTTGTTCAGATGCTTTCTGAGGGTGTAAAACCAAACGAGATCACGCTGACTACCGTGTTGAGTTTGTGTTGCACAATGCAGGAGTTAGGTATGGGATCTCAGGTTCACTCCTTGAGCATAAAACTAGGCCATGGTTCAGATTTACCCATTACAAATTCAATTATGTATTTGTACTTGAAAAGTGGATGCATCGATGAGGCAAGGAAATTGTTTGAGTCAATGAACACCGTCAACTTAGTTACATGGAATGCTATGATTGCCGGCCATGCAGAAATGAGTAGTCTTCCAGAGAACGGCCTTTCATCCCACTTATATGGAACTGAGGCCCTCAAGATTTTCCAAAGAATGCACAGTTCAGGCCTAAAGCCTGACTTGTATACTTTTTCTAGTGTATTAACTGTATGTAGTAGTTTAGTGGCTTTGCAGCAGGGGGAACAAGTTCATGCTCAAACGATAAAAACGGGATATTTGTCAGATGTGGTTGTGGGAACTGCCCTAGTTAACATGTACAACAAGTGTGGAAGTATTAATGGAGCTAGCAAAGCTTTTGTAGAGATGACGACAAGAACATTAATATCATGGACTTCCATGATCACAGCTCTTGCGCAGCACGGACGCCCGGAACAAGCATTACAGCTTTTTGAGGATATGAGATTTGTCAGAGTCAGACCAAACAAGATCACCTTTGTTGGTGTTCTCTCAGCTTGCAGTCAAATTGGGATGGTGGAACGAGCAATGGGCTACTATGAAATGATGAAAAACGAATATAACATTAATCCTGTGATGGACCATTATGCATGCCTGGTCGACATGTTTGTGAGGTTGGGTCAAATAGATGAAGCTTTTGACTTTATTGAGAAGACGGGTTTAACCCCAAACGATTTCATATGGTCGGTTTTGGTTGCGGGTTGTAGAAGTCATGGAAAGTTAGAAATGGGCTTTTACGCTGCTGAAAAACTTCTTGAACTGAAACCAAAAGAGGCTGAGACATATTTCTGGCTGTTAAATATGTATATTTCTGCAGGGAGATGGCAGGATGTTTCAAGAGTGAGAAAAATGATGAGAGATGAAAAGCTCGATAAACTAATTGATTGGAGCTGGATTAGCATTCGGAACAAGGTTTATTCATTCAAGCCTCGCGACAAGAAACTTAGATCAGATGACATATCGAAACTTTTGGAGAATTTGCTTGATAGGGCAAGGCGTGATGGATATCAAGTGGAAGTAAACCCAATGGTAGATGATGAAAACGAAATAACTACTGATTATCACAGTGAGAAGTTGGCAGTTGCATTTGGGTTGCTTAATACATCAAATGAGGCACAAATTCTGGTGGTTAAGAGTTTCAGCATGTGTAGGGACTGCCATTACTTTATGAAAGTTGTCTCGGCGTTGACATCAAGAACCATTATAATTCGAGATAGTAAGCGACTGCACAAGTTTTTCAATGGGCAATGTTCATGTGGGGATTTTGGCAGCATCTAGCTCGATAGTTTGAGATGATAGTCAGTGGATTGTTGCTACTTCGATACAACTGTGAATGGCCCTTTCCATGACTAATAGGTTGCACAATTCTTTGTTAAATTTTCTCCCACTTTGTTCATAATCATTAGAACTCACTTGTTAACCTTGCTTACCATTATTCAATTGGATAAATGAGCTAAGTGTATATGAATACAAGTTAGAAATTGTAAGCATTTGTTCCCAACTGCATTTCTAATGGTAACTAGAAGATGTCACACTCAGCACATTCCAAATGACAAGGAAAGTTCAAGTGAATGTAATTGACTTAATTAAAGCTAATTGCAAATTAAAAGGTAAATGTTGTAGAAAAGAGGTTCACTCTTAAAAGTTAACATCAGCAGATTTAATTTACAATTTGGGAGACAAATAAGACCCGGTGCTTTCCACCATTTCCTCCCATATGAATAGAGATCTAAAATGATTACTTCACACCACATGAAATGGGCAAGCAACCAGTACACAATTAGTCAAACCGCAGTACATAACCTGGCGACACAAACTAATACATGTTTATACACCACACCCAGTGATGCCATGGGAACTAACATGTACCAGATGCAAATCTGGGGTGTAAACATTTGTGTCACCCCATAAAAACGAGCCGTTTGTCGAGTCCATATTTGCCATCGCTCTCTTAGCTCCCGGTGAAGACCCTTCTCGAGGCAATCCCACGGGACTCTCATGGGACGTAAGGCAGCTTTCTGTGGAACAATCACCCCCTAGTGGGTGGATATTTGGAGACACTTCTCCGGTGCCATGGATTTCCAACTCATCAACGGTTGGCGATGGATGTGATCCAACTGGATTTTGTGAAGCAATGTGTGGGGCCTTTATTCCTTTCCTTTGATACCCGTCTCCATCATCGTTTGTAACTGTAGCTCCAAGAATTTGTTCAGCAAGCATTTTGCAAGCACTTTCTAGCATAGCCATATACCTACTCTCAGCATCCTGACGAATCTGGAGGTGTTTTTCAGCCTGTGAAACCAAGTTTAAAATCAGAATTAACAGATTGCAGTGTCGCTAGTAGCTGATCTAACAACACCTCAGAGAGAAGAACAATTTGAAAGTGTACTCTTCAAGTTCTTCACGGATTGGGGGAAAAGAAGCTTACTTCGACTTGCAAATGTAGTTTGCTTTGAACTTCCATTTGTGCTCTCAGTGCCTCCTTGACTTCATAACCCCTAGAAAGACGTATCATCCAATTCTTGAAAATGCTTCTGAATATTATACGTATCGACTAACAGAAGGAAATAGATGCACTACGGGCTTTCTGAAAAAGAACACAATTTCTTACTCGTTCATGTCTGATGCTTGCAACGTTTGAGGAGAATTAGTGGCACGAGGGCTATCCAAAAGAAATGAACCTGAATGATGGCACTTAATGTATACTATTCATTATTTCAAAATAAAAATAAAATAAAATAAAAAAAAAAATTACTGTAAAGCATCATTAGGCCAAGCTCTGCTGATATTATAGTTCAAATGACTTTTCTCTTTGATCGAATACAAGTATGTTTCTTTTAATCTTTTCCCGCTCAACATTTTTCATTCTTCACTACCATCTTCGTTAGAGTCGTGAAGGATGGGGTTGACTAAGAAGATTACTTGCATTTTCTTTACAAACGTATATCCTAAGAATTCCCCCCCATTCTGTGATGGCAACTCCAGTATATAGTGAAGATATCCATGGGAAAGAAACTGAATTAGAACACCTTAACAAATAATGCTTCAACTCTTTTGCGGGGCTTAGATAAACTGAGATGACCCTATTGGAGATAGACAAGTAGACTTACCGTCGTTTGAACCCTCACCGAATTCTTTTCCAGACTGCTTGCCCAGCCTGTATTTCTGCAAGAAAGTACAAAACATGAAGTCAGACAACGTGGAAGACCACCATAAAGACGTGCACTACATGCAATACAAAAGATTGTAAAAATAAATTTTTTGTTAATACTAAGCGAGAAAATCCTGACCTGGAGATGACTCTTCAAATGAAACAGAGTCAATCCCTTAACACCCATTGTACGCAATAAAGCCTTTGGAGTAGCTTCTGCAAAAAATAGCATGTAGAAGTTCATAACTAGGTTGACATTCTTAGTTACAAAACTTTTGCCATATAAAGATTCAAATCCGCACACCAAAAAGAACAAAAATACACTGCAACAGAGACGTCTAACTTCTAAATAACTTAGAACCGGTTCATCAGTGAACAGTTATTCTACGGTCCGATTGACAAGTGAGATTCATGATAAAAACTTAGCAAATGCACATAATGGAAGGTATTCCGTCAGCCTCAATGGACATACATGCAATTAAGTTGCATATACTACAAAGCTAGCCAGTTTATGTCTTGTTAATTTTGATGAATATGGGCAAAGAGCCATCAAGAATCTCACTTCCTAACAACCTAAGTAATATGTTCCATAAATACCTTTGAATGAAAAAAAAAAGGTCGAAACTATTTTTAGGTGACTATTTTCTTTTATTCAATTCACAGCCAACAGATCCCAACCAGTGCAGAATACGCTGATTAACTGAGTGGACACTTTGAATCTGTGTTGTCATTTTTGTTTCGAAGATATGATGGTGACAAATGATGAAGTGAAGTGGCGCGACAGACTACAACCACATGTGATGTAAACTTTCATGTATAACTCTGTAAAAAATGACAGAGAAAACAAGAGCCACCAACTTTCTTTAGAGAGGCGTATCAATTATCTGGTAAGGCAAATCTATCATACTGCCTGAGCTACACGCATGATGATTACTACACCAAGTCCTTTCTCTAAATAAGAAATTTTCAACAATTTAGGCACAAAATAAACATTTCTCAAGTCTATAATGAAAACCAAAAAAACTACTCCGCAATACGGGGATGGCAAACCGCAAATGCTATATGTACCCCTATTACCCGAAATTAGCTACTAAACCCCTGCGTAATTAGGTCGATAAAAATATACCCCTATTACTCGAAATTAATCTATACGTACTGAAACTGTAGCAAAACTAAACTTCTCGCTACATTTCTCTGATGCAAAAGCTGGTCAATACTGTCCAAATTATAGTTAGTAAGCATTTTCACCAAAAATTTAATGCATAACCATTGGCAATCACAACTCAGCCAACTAACAAAAATGATTTTAGGGCTTTATTTGCTAATATTTGAACAACACAACGGATAATTGCTAAATATTGCATATTTCACATAAACCTTCCTAACAAAAAAATAAGTGAATCACCAACACTACAGTTTCAAACAACAAACAAAATCCAATAATTTACAGATCCAAGACATTTCAACCACCACTATCTTTACTCAAAATACTCCAAATCAATCAAACAAACAACAGAAAAAAAATTACAAAAACAAAAAAAAAAATAATAGTAACAAAACTAAAAGAATAAAATATTAGGAAAATAAAATACTCACTGCTGGGCCCACCGAGCTGAGTAACAGCGTCCACAAATCGCTCGTGTAGGTCGGCGGTCCACCGGAGGCGTGGCTTGGGGTCCGATGTGAGGACCAAACACGGGTCAACGCCGCCGCGTTGACCGCCGTTGATGCTCTCAATAGGCTGAATCAAACGCGGATACATTTGTGGTGAAGTGATTGAGATTTGAGAGAGATCTCTTCACTTTTTTTTTTCAACTTTTTAGAGAGTTAAATTAAATAAAACTATCCTTTTCGCTCCGGTGGTGTTTATTCGTCGCTTTTTCGTTCTACAGAAGAAAGTAGGAAGAAAAAAGGATGGACCTGATAAAAGTCTACTATAAAGAGCGACTTTGTGTGAGTTTGCTGGTAAATCGCGTTTTGAGTTTTTACCCCCTGCTTTGGGTTAAACTTAAAGCTGTGCGTGGAAGTGAAAAGAGGTGGGGAGTACAGTAAAAAGGTGGTCCGTGTCTCCTGAGATTTGGCAGGCAAGTGTGTCTTGCTCGAGATTCCAATTTTTTTGTCTTTTACTGCTGTACAAAATTTGGGTTAGTTACAAGTTTTGGTTAAATTAGAGTGTACCATTGAATAAATAAATGAGATATTTTATGAGGTTACCTTAAATTATTCTATGGATATGTCAATGTAAATGCTAATAATGGAAGTGTTTATGGAGAATGTATATTTGTTATCATAAATTATCTTGCACTGAATATAGATGTAACATCTTGTAAGCACACCTTTTGTTTCGAAATATAAATATTTTATTTTTTTAGATTCGTGTATTTTATTAACGTTTAATTTTTTCACAAGTCCAATAGATACTCGACATTATACCACATTAGGTCATTTAGAGCCGTAATTCAATTAAAGATCAGATTAATATGCAATCAAAGAATATACCTAAGATTAAGGTGGGATGTCTCGGCTTAAGAAGTGTGGGGATGTTTGAGCAAATGGCGATGAAAAGTTACAACAATGACTCATCTTATAAGAAGTTTAGTAACTACTCTACTAAAAAACTTGCGTCATTTCAGAGTAACTTATGTGCCGGCAATGAAGCTTTGCCAACTAATCTCCGACACGGCGAATATAGATAAGATTCTTTTGCAAGAAGAAAAAAATAAAAATAAATTATGATTAACAAAAAGTAAAAATCCATAAGAGTTATGAATGCGATGCATCGAAGCTATAATCATATGTGCACTGTTCTTCTAATTGTGTCTATTAAATGAGCGTGGCTAGGTTAGACATTGTTTGTAGAGTTGGGTTTGAGAACTTTAAAATTGATTATTGAGGTTAATTGATATTTGTTAAGTAAAACTGTACAAAGAAAAATATAATGGTTCAAATATTTCGGATATGATTGAGCTAACTATTGAGTCTACTTTAAGGCTTATTGTTTGAAAATTAATAAATAAGTTCACGTGTAGTAAAATGATTTGCATGGAAGGTATATTTTCGAACCTCAGCCACACCCTACGATATAAATATAAAATTATTATTATTATTATTATTATTATTATTATTATTATTGTTATTATTATTATTGAATATTGAACTATCTTATCCAACGAAGTGCCCCTATACTTCAGCTCTCTCATTCCAAATTTTATCTTGTCTAATTTATAGATTTTAAGAAATGTAAAAACTAATAGTTTTGTACATTCTTATGATAAGGGTCAAATCATATTTTTTGTATAATATAAAATTACATTATGATACCAAAAAAATAGATATTTTATGTCTAAAAATATGTGTTATGGACTTAGATAAATTAAAGACTTAGTAAACAAATAGTAATGATTAAGTCAACTAGGTAAGTGACAAAATATATTTATAGACCCTTGATAGGCATCCTTAAATCAATATTTTTAGAATCGGACTGGGCATATAATCGATGATCTTACTGGATATGAGTTTGATGGTTTGAATTGATTTAACCACTGATCAAACCGATGAAGATGTATTTTAAAAAAATAGACAAAATGTGGTAGCTATTAACTATAAAAACGTATTATCATTTTTACTTTTTAGTAACATATTCCGTAAGTATAAACGATAAATTGTATATACACAACTATGATGCACGGATACTTGAAAAAACCATAAAATGCAGTGTCGGATACGTATCGGATACGACACACGCCCGATACGTATCGGATACACCACGTGGCGTATCCAATTTTTTATTTAATTTTAATAATTCGGATACGCGTATCGGATACGCCTTGGCGCGTATCCGTGTTTTAAGGGCAATTTGTCAATTTTTTAAAATTTATTGGGGTTATTTTGTAACATTAAGTAACTATAACTTAATTTCGTAAGTATCATTAAAAGTTAATGGAAAAAAAAGGCTATGGGTTCTCTTCAATTGAAGAAGAAACATACAGATTGAAAACGGTATCTTTGAGTATTTTTAATGTAATTTTTTAATTTACATTTTGGTATTTTGAGTTTATATGGATTATGAATCTTTTTATGTTTGCTTGCATAATTTTGTTGTGTTTGAAATTGCTGTGTAGATATATTTTTTTGTAAGTGAAGTTAAATTATTATTACAACTATTTTATTGTTAAATTTTTATATAATTAAATTCTTAGTACAAAATATTCTACGTATCCTGCACGTATCGTATCCTATAATTTTCAAAAAATCGGTGTCCCCGTGTCTGTATCGTGTCGTATCCGAGTCCCGTATCCGTATCCGTGCCACATATATACACAATAAGTTTTTATGCAAACACAAGTCATAACTCACAAACTAATTACATTTATATATAGATAAATATAAGGAAATAATTGTAAGTCTTGACTCTTAACAACCTAAATATTAACACATAATAAGACAAAGGGCCGCCAACGGTCAACCCGACGGAACCGACCCGACCCGGATTGTAAAACACCGACTTAAATAATATATATAACACAAACAAATTAAAACGCGCTCAGTGATATTATAAATTAGTAAATTACCAAAAGAAATAGAAAAAGCACACTAAAACTATTAAAAAAGACGTATATAAAAACAAAATTAGGGTCTGTGCAAAAAATATCATATATTCAAAACCCGCGCAAAATCTCCGCCGTTCGCCGTCGTTTCACTCTCGATCCACTAATTTTTCCGATCGACGCCGTTCATTAGGTATAATTTTCTTCGTTAATGATGTATCTTGTTTGTACATTCTCGAATTACATGTGTTTTAATTCACGATGATCTTGATTCTTAATTTCGATTGAAATTTGATTTCAATTCGTTCAGTCTTTGATTTAAGTTTTTGTTCCTCGAATCGCCGCATTCGCATTCTCAATTTGTTCGTAATTGATTTATGTTGTTTGTGTTATAATCTTGAACGACAAGTGATTGAATTTATAACTACCTTGATTCTTTCGGTTGAATTTATAACTATCTTGAATTTAATTTTGTTTCTCGATAGATATATATCTCTATAATGCTGTCGGGTCATGACAAGATTGGTGAAGAACTCTACGTTACGATTCCACGCGGAGGTCCTCTGTATGTGTCCAACATGGTTGGTCCACTCACAAGGGTGCCAAATTTTGAGAATTCTGTTTATCAAGAACTTCAGGTTATATCTAATTTATGCGTTTTTCGCAGTTTTTTATTTTCTTTTTTGTTTGAGATGAAAGCATCTGTAGTGGTACTGTATGTAATCTTCTTTAACTTTATTTAGAGTCTGAAAGAAGAGATATTTGACGACTCATCGGAGGTGTTGGAGGACGAAATTATGTAAGCATCCCTTTTCTTTGGCAAATCCATTCATGTGAGAATTCTGTTCTAGTTTTATATGTTTTGATGATTTGTGATTTGGGTTATAACATTGATGCCAAGATGGAAAGGGACATAGAGAAACCGTGTATTTATATCCGTATTATAATTATTTTAATGATACTGAGTTGGTAAACTTTAGTATTTTTCATCACTAACTGCTGCATATGGCCTGCTCAATCTTGGTGAAAATTGCACAACTTATTTCAGATTTCTTTCTGATGCTTGTTTGTATTCATATATATATGTTCAGGAGGATCTATTCTTCAACATGCTTTTAACTTTTGGTTCTTTTAAACCATCTTTTGCTCCATATATGTTGAGAAAGAAGAAGAATTGTTTAAATCTATTGCATTGTTTTTTTGATGAGTTAGCAAATCTAGAATCTGTATTGCCAGATAACTGGTTAGCATAATTCAGAACATGAAGTAGTTTGCTAATTAGTGTACTTTTTCAATGTACTATTATGCATCTAATGCCCTGGATATTTGAGTTTAACAGGGTTGATGAGCTCAGAATAATTACGGAAGATGAGTTAGTAGATAGAGCATTTGAAGAAGCTTTCAAGGTACCCACTCTGTAATTGATTTGAAGTGTTTTAGTGCCTGAATTACCTGATGCTACCTGAAAATTCTATTATTTGGCATAAACAGGGTGGTGAGTTGGCTGTAGATGCTTCACAAGCTACAGAAGAGCTTATGAGTCCGAGGTCAGTTAAACTACTTTCCTTTGGATTATAAATTTCATTCTAGTTCGTTTCATTTTTTCTTTTTCTAAAGTTCCTTTACGTACTGTTTGAGTGAATGTATGGCTATTTTTCCTTGGGAACTGCATTTCTTCTTGTAGAAAACTTATTTGTGTTTGTCTCTACCAAAGCAAAATTTGAATACTACAGATGCATTGCTCCCTTTCCTATCTTCATCTAGGCTACTTCATTTTTCTGTTTTCCGCTTTTCTGATTATATTAAGAAGTATGTCTCCTTTCTCTATTTTCTGACTGTGGTATATTGGGATCAGGGCTATTATTACAAATTTATTGTTGTCAGAACGATGAGAAATGCCATTCGTGGTGGAGTATGATCCGTTTACTTGCAGGTGTAATAATTGTGAATGACTTTGTGACAAGTTCTGGAAGGATTATTTCTTGCTGAGAAGCCCCAAGACTGGATTAATAGATTTTTAGTCACTACAGAATAGATATTCCTTTAATTGGAGTATGGGAGTGATTTTGAGCCAGACTGGAATCTAGTTTAGTTTAGGGTGCCTTGTTAAAGAAAAATAGAAGGATAAAAAGAAGAAAATGAATGCAAAATGTTTCATTTTTTTTTCGCCTTTTCCATTTGAATGCAAGATAATTGTATATTTCTTTGGGAGGGTGGGCTTGAAGAATAATAGTTTCCTGCAGGAAGAATGTCCTTGATAAGATGGCCGTTGTCTGTTCGTTGGTCTTTTAGGTAAACATCTCACTCTGTTTTATACTCCAAAACATTTATTGTGGATTGGATTGGAGTAAAATCCATGGACAACAATTGGAGGCATCTGGATTTAATTCATTTGGACATTCCGGTTCTGGTCCATATCAAGTGTCATCAGAATTGGGGACTTTGACGCTTCTCACTAAAGTTAGAGGGATTTCTATATATCCTATTTTTCTTAGCCTCGTCTTACATGGTTTTGTTAATATTAGTTTGAGTGAAGTTTTTGAGTCAAACCATAAAGCAAAGGGGAAGAAATGTTTGTGGTGAGACGTGGAAGGCGGTGGGAGATTATTTGTGGTATGCACATTTGTGGAGTTATATTTTCGTTACTGGATGCTAGGCTTGCTAGTTGTATGTGATAAAGTTTTAGAATTTCTGATGCATATAGTTTTTAACATGAAAATTTCAGCAGAGCAGATGATAAGGATGTACCTGGCCCTGATCATGCTTGTTCGCAAAATTTAGATGGAGACACACAGGCAATAGTTCCAAGTGGATCCTCGAATGTATCTCCTCTTAGAGCTTGTGAGGAAGAGAAATCAAACAAAGGTTCTTCAAGGAAGAGGAAGAGTAAGAAGCAGAAGAGGAGAAGGAAAAACTCTTTTGATGTATGTATGAATGATTGAGCGATTAACATTCTTTTCTGTATATAAGTTCTGACATTCTGGCCTTTCTTTTCCAGGAAAGCTATATGGAAAAGGTGGAACAACTAGCTAGAATTAAACAAAAACAAGAAGAGGATAAGGCATCCGTGAGACTGCATTCGTTTAAGTAAGCATTTTTAAACTTTTATATGTGCATGCAATTTTGCATATTATATCCTTTTTGTCTTACATCTTTTGGTATTATTTCTCATATTCGTGCAGTGGTAGTTCTAGAAATCAGGACTGTGGAGCTTTCAGTAAGAAAGATGACAAGATAGTATCTCTTAAATCTGCAGGTGGTGCAACAAAGGTTAGCTGCATGAGAAACTTTCTTTGTTTCTCTTCTTTCATTTTCTAATTATACTCACATGCATTCTAGAATGTTTTAGTATGCAGACCTGCAACATTTTGTGCTAATGAAGAGTTTGCATTGCTGTTGACTAATTTCTTTGTGGTTTTTATTTTGTTTGTTCTAATCTTTCTAATTATTTCAGCAAGGTTCAGGATTTAATGATCAGAGTACCAAAGTGTTGTTGAGGCTCTAAAAATATGCTAAGTCTGTGTATAGTCATTGTGTTCTCTGAATGGTTTTTTAAAATATTTTTATATGTAATTTGGCTATAAAGTTAAGTTTTATGCAATCTCTTGGACTCGAAGTAATGTCCTGGCTGCTTGGTATTCCTGGGCATTCAGGATCTGACTAGGTCAAACAAAATCTTATGTTGAGAGTACGAGATGACATTTCACAGCAAAGAATGGATGTTTTCTAATTTATGATGTAGCCGTGCTGGCAATGCACTCCTCAAAATAGTTGAATTTATTTGTGATGCTAACTAATTATCAATAATGTTATTATTATGGTAATCTTCTTCTTAGTAGGCACTATGCCTTATGCATCTTTTTTCATCAGCACCGCTGGTATTTATTTTGGAATTTATTACTTGACCATTTTGCATTTGATGTATCATATGAGAAGTCAAAAGATGAATTTCTGGAAATTGCCTTATCACTTGGTCTCCCCTAGAAGCTTTAACATTGAGTCTGTAGCATTAGAAAATTTCATGAGTTGACAAGCAAGAGTGGCAAAATGTTCTTAGTCCATAAATGGTCCAAAATTCTATTCGAAAAAAGAACTAGGAAAAAGTTTCAATTGCAGATGGTTTTAGCGAAATCATTCCGTCTGATACAAACAATTAAAGGCTTCTTTCATAGTAATTTGGTTTAGAAATGGTGAATTTATAGAGCTGTTCTATCAGTATCATTAATTGTAAACTTGAGATGCATCAACTTTGATAACTAACATAATGTAGTAACACTGATGATGACAGAGTAATATCATGTCTAGATGAATTTAAATACTTCTATTAGTTCTTCCTTGGTACTGTGTTTGTGACTTGTGCTGGGTGAGGGGGTTGTTTTATCTTTTTTGCATTATAGGGCTGAGACATGCTTCTGTTCTTATTGCAGCCTCAATTACTTGTCCTCTGTGAAGTGACTACCACTGAAATGTAAATGTTGTCCACCTATTGCGTCTATCTCTGCGTCATTTAAAACATCCAACCGCTTAGAATTTTACTGGCTTTTGGATTGATGCAGGTGAGATCCTCAAATACTTATGATAATGTACCTGTGGGTTTCCCGGAGACTATCCTGTGTTTTGAGGTTTACCATAACAAAAAAAAGTGGTTGAAGGTAAACTTCCCTTTCCTTGGTTGGCATCTCAACCAGACAGGGGCCCGAATCTATTTCTTAATTGTGTCTGTTTATTGTCTTTGGTTCTCTATGTAGATATCTGAACTTTGCAGTCGTTAATGTTAGCTTTGCTACTAACCTCTTAAGAAATTCACAGGGCATGAATCTGCTTAAGTGAAGATCAACTTGTGTCGTACTACTTCTGTACTAGAAGTTAGAGGAAAACTGTAGTTATATAAGAAATCTAGTTTCCAAATTATTAGGAAAACTCGTGGTTCATTTTGTTATAGCTTAAATACCTGTCTTATAGAACTAATTTTCGTTGCATTTTGTACTTCTATGAAACTGTATCCATATTCATTGGCTTTTCTACTTTTTTCACCAACTTCTGGATTTATTCTAGTTGCCCTGTGTCTGACTGATACATGCATATGCATACATAAGTATACCAATTGGCGTCCAATTTTTTGTTAGTATACATGCATATGCATACATAAGTATACATAAGTCTACTCCAATTTTTTTTTTTTTGTAGTTAAGGTATAACAATTTGAAGGCAAGGCACAAGGAGTTCAGAAATATGGAAAGAAGATAATAATAGGTTTTAATTCTGAAAAATAATGGTCATCTAAGAACAATAAATTTGCATTTCTTCGTCTTTCCATTCTTATTCTTTTTTGGAGCAGTGAAGCTACTCTAACGTTATCTACACCATTGTGGAGGTGGGATGGTAGGTGGGGGTGATAAGGGGAATAGATTGCAAATGTTGAAACTAGACTCTTCTTACAAGTAATGCAGGGAGAATATTATGCCGACACATGGGAGTCTCCCCCCCCCCCCCCCCATT
The DNA here is from genome assembly GCA_946800315.1 of Misopates orontium. Taxonomy (NCBI): domain Eukaryota; kingdom Viridiplantae; phylum Streptophyta; class Magnoliopsida; order Lamiales; family Plantaginaceae; genus Misopates; species Misopates orontium. Next base: position 5,575,830 of record OX326947.1, read on the forward strand.
TGCTTTTGTCCAACAAATCATTAGGTTCCTAATTTGATTTATCATTCTGGGAACCCAGGTATAAATAAATGAGACATATAGGGTTGTGGCCTGACGTAGGAATATTTTAAAAGTTTTGTTGGCTTAGAACTTGGAAGGTTACTATTTCCTGGTCCTAATCATTTACATTTATATGTCAAATTCCTAATTATCCACCATTTTTCCTTTAATGGTCTACTCTATTTATTTAATGAATGGAGGAATTTTAATTTTCTTCCCAGAGAACCACAAAAATTATAGATTTTAGACCAAGTAGTTGTACATAACTAGCTCGTTATGTTTGATAACTTTATCTGTTTTCTTCTTTTCATCCAATTCATCCAAGTTGTCTTATGCTTATTTATTGTTTAAAAATATTGTAGACTCAAGAATTTCTGGTCCTGGGACGGCAATTTTTGACTGAAGTAAAAGACAAGATATATTGTCTGACAGATGAGATAATGAGGAAAGCTGGGCAGTACGATCCTTCTGGATACTTCTTGATCGAAGTATGTTTCCTCATCACTAAAACATATAACTTGCCTCTCTCCTGGATTATTGTATCTTGTATCTGATTTTAACAGAAACTGCTTTGCAGGATGTATTTTGCAATGATTTGAGAGAGCCCTTTGCCATTGACTACAGTAAGCCCATACTTGATTGGCTTGAGAACTCCAAGAAAGATGCCCTTGAAAAATGGGAATTTGTTGTTAATGGTGAATTACAAGAGAAGCAAAGGGAACTTTTGGGAAGTGATAAAAGACAGCAGGAGTTGCCTAGGTTTAGAGCTGTTCACATGCAGTCCATAAGGTTCTGTGACATAAGATTTCGGCTTGGTGCTGGATATCTCTACTGTCATCAGGTACATCTTTTCTTTCTAGGTCTTCCGTTTTTGGCTTTCAGTTTTCTCATGTTTGTTGTTTGTTTCGGTTATCAGATGACATTGATGACGTTTCTCCTGTTAATCATTGATGCCCCTGAATTTTTGTTCCCTGTGCTCGTGTTAATAAAAATCACCTAAGCATTTCTCCAACTTCAGAATACAAGAGTGTAACTATTGTTAAACTGAACCAGTGGTATTATTTATTTGCTGCTGACGTATCTTTCTTTCTTTTTTGCCTTCTGGAACGGTGATCTGGATTGACACTTACTGAGACCATGTTTCTGTTAGCGAAATTGCTAAATATGCCTTTTTAGTGCAATTCTGGTAATTTGCTGCACCCCACCAAAAAGCTCCCGCGATTCCCTTGCAGAAACCACCTATGATTCATCTTCTGGCAATACTTGGTCCTTTTGAACTTGCGTGACTGGGATCTCATACCCCATACAGACAACAACACTAGACGGGTATCATTCAACTATACCATTGAAATCACACTTTTAAGTTTTATATATTGAGGAAACTGAACTTTAAGTGTCCTAAAGTTACAAGAAAACGAGTTCCAGTATGGCAGAAAGCCTTGCAGTATTAATTCCAGTTATATGAATGGACCTGAGTATCTTTTTGGCTGCAAATTGTCGACATTTGATTCTTAATCCTTTCGAAGTTCATACCCATTCTATTGAAAGTATGTTTGGAATCACAAATCCATGTCTCCAATATAATTTAAAGAGATTACGAGGTCATATATCGTGTCGGTGTTTCCTGTAGATTGCAGACTCTTCTATCCTAATTCCTACCCGTCTTATCCGAAGAATGTGTAGAGCTTGATATATATGGTTTATTATCCTAAGTAATCTGCACCATCCTCCCTTTCCAGTTAGATTCTACGGCTTAATCAAGTACTCGCTTTTGTTTTACTATGGCGGTTTATGCTCAATTTTGCACAAATTGAGGTTGCATTTTTACTTGAGATTAGTACAGATGTATAGAGGTGAATTAACTTTTTTCATCTTGTTTCACTAGGGGGATTGCAAACACGTGATCGTGCTCCGTGATATGAGGTTGGTTCATCCGGAGGACGTACAAAACCGAGCAGCTTATCCGTTGACTACATTTCAACAAAAGTTGCGTTACAGAAAATGTTCTGTTTGCAAAATTTATAAAGCCCAAAAGATTACCGTGGACGATAAATGGGCCTCGTCCAATCCCAGTTATTTCTGTGATGTTTGCTATTACATGCTTCATTATGCAAATGGGTCTCTGCTCTATAACGATTTTTCTGTATATGATTATCATCATGAATAATAGTTATAGCAAAACAAACATATGCTAAATTTTTATTTTTTATTTTTTATATTTTCTACAACGTGCATTTTTTTTCAGCTACATTTTCTTTTATACCTTGTTTTACAAGTTGATCAACATGGTTTGCATGTTTCTTTTATGATATCTTTTCTCATAGGCCAAAATATATGAAAAAAGTTAGGAGAAGAGGATAAAACCATTTCTTCTATACTGAAAAACAAACACATTTAACAAATTCTGCACCAGCACAAATATAATATTTTACTTTGTTTATTAGTTTAATTGGGAAAAGGTGTTACATCAATTATACTGATACAGCTTCGATACAGCTAAGCAGATATCAGAAAGCTTAATCATATCATTATTTCTTTGAGACATAAGCGAACGACCGCGAAAACGCGCTTCGCAAGCGCGTGCACAGCCGTCAACATCAATCGCGAGCTTATCCAATCCGTAAAACGTCTCCGAATCCAAATCGCCCAGCATTTCAGTCAAAGCGCGAACCGCCTCCTCGTAAAAGCGCTGGCATTTCTTCAGGCCGGCGTACAGTTTTGCGGATTTCGATTCTCCATCGTCCGATCGCGAAGAAGATCCGATCGATTTCATCGTTGTGTTGATGAATGTGTACGTATCGGTGGCGTTTAAGTAGGTCTGGCCGAAGGCTATGTAGGAGAGTACGTACCGATCGGCGCTTGGAGCGCGCGGATCGGAGTAGATGACGTGGCGGCAGAAGGAGAAGTCTGTGGTGTTTTTGCAGATCTCGGTGGCTAATTCGTCGGCGGAGGATGAGGAGATGAAGAGTGTTGAGATGATGATGAAGAAGAAGAGGTGAGTAGAGACGAAAATCGCCATTAATTGTTGATTGCTTTTTGTGAGTTTGTTTGTGTGTTGTGGAGCGAAATGAACGAGGCAATTTTATCTTCAAACTTCATGTAATTTTTTTTCTCTAAAAGTATGTAACAATATTTTCAAAATTCTATTTTAAGAGTGTTTTGAGAAATTATCTAATCACTCGAATATTATGTTGTAGTTAGTTATTCGAGAGGAATAAAAGAACTATGTTGAGTAAATTAACTGTGATTATCTCTACTATATGCATTATCTTAATCCAAATTCGTTGCTATAAAAGTAGTACGATTTGTAGAAATTTATTGTCAAATTTAAAGTTCAAACAAAAGAGCTTCTATGTTAATTCGATAAAATTATGAATTGTATAAATAAATTTTGCTTACAGACACTAGATGACTAGATAGATAGTTTATCTTCATTAAGTTCAAGACGAAAAGCTACAGCGCAAAGAGGTAACATGCAACAGAAAAGATGAACTGGTGCATAAAAAGAATATATATTTGGAGAATAACAAAATTCTCGAACCATTATCAAGTATAAAAGGCATTACGGTAGGCCTAGAACAACAGCTGATGAAACCTAAAGCCATTATAAAACATGTACACCTAAATAGCCTATGCTTTCACTTCAAAAAAAATTAATCTCATTGCTAAAGTGCGCGAACCTGCATATAAATGGCCGGAGAATCTGGAAGAACTTAACATGGCACCGCAGTCATGGAGTGAAGTTGCACTCCCGCAGATATACCTGGTCGCTGTATAAATATTTGGCCCAGTAGTCATGGAACTTTGGAATGCCGATCTCAAGCCATGGTTTCAAGTCGCCGTTGTAGTGTATAACTGCTGCTCGTTCTATATCCTTTTGAGATACATTTGGATTATAACCGAGTCCCAGCACGTGCCAAGATTTGTTAAGAGCATAAGTTCGACGCCAAAAGGTGATCAGACCGGGAGGTAGACTTCCCAGTTTCCAGAGTTGTCTGTCTTGATTCTGAGCATAAAATACACCTCAATTCAGTTTAAGAAACTAAATACAATCATAAAACCAAGAAGTCTTTACCATCCGGCTACTGGGATCAAAATGGGATAAATAAATCAAAAAGAATAAAAATATTCCAAGTCCCCAAAACACTAGCAAATATGCTTCATGTAAATTTTTATATAATAAACATAATACTAATGTGCAATCAAAGCTACATTCTTATCATCAGCTTTTAGTTTTTACCAGCCAACAATTATCCAGAAGATGGGGCATTTCGTGTTATTTGAACATGAGCAAATGTTGCTGAAATTTGACCAGAGCCAGGGGTGCTTTGCTAAGTCATCCATAAATATATTTGTGCTTATCCCAAAAACAGAATGAAATAATAAGGTTCATGTGAGAATTACTACTCTTGGAAATATGATGGAACAGGTTTAAACTAATCCACTATACTATCAAATCAAAGTTCAATTTACTGGTTTGGCAGGGAATTTTGATTTCTCTACTTGCAAATATAAAATGAAACCAACTGAAAGTTAATAGTAATTCAAAGTTACGTTGTTAACTACAATATCAATACACTAGTATCTCCAAATTCATTTAAAGTTTCTTAATTGGGATCATGACAAATGCTAGATCTTGCATGCCAAATTCGAAATGTATCTTACCAGGTTCTGCCATTTGTGATACACCTCCGTAACGCTTTGCTTTCTCCACTCCTTCAAATCAAAGATATTCATTCCAAACGCCCAGCCACAGGCCCGAGGATCAAAATTTTTCGAAATAAGGGGATTCGAAAAGTTGAGATAACGGTCAAAGCGGTGAAAGCTCTTTCCACATGTTTCAACCACTCCAATGACTTTCCCTTTGAGATCAATAGACCAGAGGGCAGTGAGATCTTTTTGTACCACAATATCATCATCCAAGAACAGAACTTTTTCCAGATTAGGGAAGATTTCTGGTAGGTAAAACCGGAGATGATTCATGATTGAGAGATATTTGGGATTTCTAAATTTCAAGTTGGAGTCCGATTCAGCTTCGCGACTCTTGAAGTAATAATCAATCATGGAGGAAGAACCCAATTGCCTAAGAACTGGACTGTAACTTGAATTCAACCATGTGAATTCCTCAACATTCTGAATCTGTATTGTGGCTTCTCCGGGTGGATTTGCCAAAAACCACATTCTCATTGCAGCATAACTAACCCTATCCGTGACAATATGGAACACATGCTTCGAAGGATCCTAACACCAAAAACTCAAATCAGCATTTGCAGAAGAAAGTTTTCTTACTTCTATCACTTATAAGAAAAGGAACGTAATTTTAGTTTTTACTAGAAGTTGGATTTAAGAGTCTCACCTTGGCATGAGTTATTGTTGAGTTTACAACAACTGCTACAGCTAATATGTTGTCTGAAAATAGGGCATAGTGGAACAACTTCGGATCATCTAACTTTTCTTTGTTTGGAAAATGGCGTCGAGATGGGTCCAACATGAAATAATCTGTTGAAAGGCGCAAAGGAAGACAGTGAAGCCCTTTAGGCACTGTTTTGGCAGCTAAGTGTGTCAAAAACAAGGCTTGTTTCTTATGGACTCGGAGTTGATCCTCAGCTGAGTGAAGCATTGCACGAAGTTTCTTTACAACAGTAACGCAATCATCCTGTATTTGCTTGCCTTTCAATAGTGTTTGCTCCATTGATTTCAACCTCGCATAGGCACTGCATTCAATTGTAAACGAAATCAAATCAATGGCAAAGAGTCAAAGTAATGAAAAACTCAGAAACCGGAATAAGTTCTTGATATGCTCTGATCATCTCACGAAAAAAATAGAAAGAAAAGGGACACTTAAGGTTCTATTTATCAGATGAAGTACTACTATTAAATATAATATAGATCCGTGGGGGAAAAAGAGCTAACTTTTTTGGCAGCTGAGAATCCTTGTTGGCATCTCCTAGTGCTCGTTGAACTTCCTTCATACGCAATCTCAACTCCTTTATAAACTGGGGATTTTTCTGAGCTACTGGGAGGGAAAGATAAACCCTTGCACGAATGAGTTGGTCCTTAAGTTGGCGAACACGAGCATCAGCTAATCCTGTTTGTTCGTTATGCTTCTCAGTTCTAGACTTCACTTTTTCTCTAGAAGTATCTTTGCCAGAAGTTCCGATAGAGTGTCCTTGGTGTTCTGGTTTCTATAAGAAACACCAGGCCAGAAAAAAAAAACATAGAGAGAATTTAGAAATTCCACTAACTTTTTAAGGGGCAAACGGGGACGACAAGAAGAAGATATAACGAATAAAATAAACAACATTAACATGACTTCAGGAACTTCTCTTTGGAAATACGAGGAAATACGATTGTTAATTCTCACAATACACACCAGAGTTCCAGTATCATTGCTTGAATAACAAATGTATTAACTAAAGCATAAAACCATGAATTTCTATTCTTCACTAAGATCAGTAAGAGGTCTAATCAAAGTAGAATGACAATAATCTGCAGAAAAATCTTACAATGTCATCTGAATTTTCTTCTTTTGTGCCCACAGAATGCTGCGAGTTAGTTTCTTTCTTAACATCATCCTTCCCATCCTGAACCGAACCCTCCGTCTCAGAATGAGTCACCTGTCTTATCAGATTCTCATCTGAAGACAGCTCGTTGCTGCTGCCTCTACTGCTTACAGTGGATGAATTTGTACTCCTATCTTCTGCTGATTCTGTCATTATCAAGTTGAATGAATCACAACCAGATATTGAATTCAGTATCTAAAGAAACATAAAACGAAGTAAACAAAAACCTTGCGTAAGTTGTCTACTAACGCGTGCATTCTCTCCAGTTGAAGCATCAGAGTATTTGGAACTAGAATTATCCAAATCAACGACGCCCGATTTCGCCTTTATAGATGATGATTCATATCAGTAAGCAAAGTAACTAAAACAAATCAGAACAACATGTATATACTACATTCATATCATACACCCCAAGAAAATGAAAAATAACAACTTACCAATGCTGAAACATCTTCCATGAATATACTATCATCTGCAAAAGCAAACGAAGAACAGAACACAAATCAATCAAGATTGTACGGAACAACATTAAGAAAATACAAAATGCTTATTTGTTAAGAATATGAAATAAGAAAATTACTTGAAGCAGAGTTACTTGAATAGAATCCAACAGTGTCAGTGACAACAGGGGCAAGAACTGTCACAAACAACAGCAACAAAAGCACTGATTTTATGTGCTTCATCTTCATTTTCCTATTGTTTGATTTTCAGTTCAAACTAAAAAAACAATTTAAAGAAACAGAGCACACCCCACAATGGAAAACAGGGGACAAAACAGAGAACGAATCAAGTGAACGAAAAATAAAAAAGAAACTATCTTTTTGCTTCAATACCACAATTAAAGAAAACCCAATAACAGATTATTGAATGTGGACTGAAAAAAAAAAAAATCCGAGACAATGTGGGTAGTTAGGGTTAATGTGTCTTTAAATGGAGATTGTAAAGGTGATCTTGTTCTTTCACATTTTGGTGAAAAGACAGCGTACAATGTGAGTGATGAATCTATGAAGAATGAATGTGTATTGAATCGTAAATCATAGGAAGATAATAATATTGATAAAAAGATGTAGTTTTTTTTTTTTTTTGCAATGTGGATGAGTTGTGGGATGCTACTACTGTGTGTTTGTGTGTGTGTGTGTGTGTGTGTGTGTGTTCTGTTAATTTGCTTTGGCCATTAATGTTTTCTCGGGAATCATTTTACACGATTTTATGTATGGGGAAAATGATAACCATTTAAAACGCAAGTTTGAAAAAATAAATATCAATAATATTTTCTAAGCAATTTAAAAGAAATAGGAAAAGAAAATGTGATGTATACAGTTCATTATTTGATAACTTACAATTCAATGTGTGTGCTGTGTTTGAAAGCGCAATTAAAGAAAAAGCCATTTTCATTACCCTATTACTTACTTTATTGCTAATTATTGGATAATTAATTTATATAGATAAATATTTTTTGAAGAACCTGAAAATTTGCTCTTTTTTATCCTTTTAAAATATTAAATGCAAAAAAAAAAAAAAAACTTAAACTCTAGCATACATATAAAAGATCACCGGGGGAAAATTATATGGTGGAGGGATCACATGATACTATATGCTGTACATCTATCTATTTGTAATAATATATTATTGCTTTTATTTGTTTACATGATCTTATTATTTTTTGTTGTAGTCCATGGTTAATCACGAACATGTTACCCGTAAATCACAGGCTGTAGTGTAATCCACAATAATAGAAGAAGCACGTTAAACGCGCAGGTTATTGTGGCGATAGACCAAAAATTATTTGACATTTCTCGTGACATATTTGACTTTTTGCCTTTCTTTTTATGAATTTTGAGTGCTGCATTTTCTTTGATCAAGCTCGTAGTTTGTTACTGAAACTTTACCTGACCAACTAACTACGTTTTTAGTGTTTTTGATAAACTAAATCAAGATTATTGTGTTTGAGGCAAAAGAAAAGATCCATTTGTTATGACTAAGAGACAAAAAAAAGACCCATTCTGTGAAGTGTGAACACAAATAATGGATAAAATTCTCCTATATTTTGCATAAGTTGCAAAAAGAATCCGGTGAAAGATTAATAGACAGAAAACAACCCACTTTGGCATATGTCTTTCACTGGGAGTTTTTGATTTTGCAACTTATTCAAAACACAAGGGTCTTTCTTTCTTTTGCCCTGTTTGTTCAATGACAGTTTTGGCTATTATGCACAACAAATGGGGTCTTTTGCTATTAGATTAAGATTATTTTATGGATTTTTTAAAATCTTTAATCTAGATGGGTTTATATATGTAGCTTTAGACGAAATCGAGGCCGAAACAAATATCAATAACCTTTCATGATTTGAAGTTTTGAACCACATCTCCAACTCCAAGTATAATCTTGATCTCAGGACCATTTGTCTCCTGCAGGCACGTAATTCCAACTTTGTTATATTATTATTATTATTATTATTATTATTATTATTATTATTATTATTATTATTACCTTTTCTACTGAGCATATTTGAGGTTAATTAATAATCCATTTATTTTGAGACTGGTTTCACAATAAACTATTAACTTATAAAAGGAAATGAGCTCTTCTAATAAATATCCCCAACTTTAAGAAAGAGGCTTGTGTTGTGTAGCTATCTGTTACGTTTTTGAAATTCTTATGGGGGTATCCGTTGTGTGTAATTATATTACTTAAACTTCAAAGGAACCTTTCTATAATTTTTTTTAAAAAAAAATACTAATTCTTTTTTTGTAATTATTCAGATAGTAAATGATATTTTAATACTTAGACCTTATGTCAATTGTGTCATTTAAATATCCTAAAAATTATCACCAACCGTTTGGTAGATGCTCTAGATACGACGATTGTTGGTTTCATTTATTGGAACTATTTGTCACAAAAGACTACATTTTAACCCCATGCCGTCTTCTTGAGCGCTCACCCTTTCAAAATTGCGTAGCTTGTGTTGTCTTTGGGTTTATCTTTTCTTCTTCAATAATTGTTATTTAACAAAGATTAAAGAGAACTGAAAAATATATAAAACGGACAAGAGTATAAAAACAAGTCGAAAAGCTATATAAATAAGTGGTAGTTGAGTAGAGAAAACTTCAATTCACATTAAAACATTTCATCCATGCATAGATAACATCGTATGCCTAGTACTTCTAAACATCAAGAAAGCAAAATTAAATTACCTCTTCTTCATAACGACACACATATCAATGTTGCTTCGATCTATTCAAATTAAGTAGGTACATATTCATTTGAATATCATTTTTGTCGTCGGAATCGAGAAAGTTGATGATCTGCCTGGCTCCCTGAATGCCAACTGAGGATGTTGTCAAAATTAAATAATTGATGACTTCTTACTTGGCATGAAGGGAGTCAGGCAGGTTTAAATCCAATTCTCAATTTCTCATTACATGTGATTTTAGTTTCATTCGCTGCTTCAGCTCTTGGTGGTGCTCTTTGTTTATAGTAAGTTTTTTTTTCTTCCGTTTATGTGTATATATATATATTGCTATTAACTAACCTGCTACCTAGTTAGTTTTTGAATATGTGAATTATGATCGTTGAGTTATTTTTGTAGACGTACTTACGGTACGAAGAGATTTTGATTCTCATATTCATTTATTCTAATAGGCAATATGTGCTAGATATATTAAATCAAATGAGCATGTAATGATAACTGAATATGCATTTTTTGCGCAAATTTTTTAACCTTAAATTTAACTCTTAATTTCCTTCCAAAGTAAATTATTTATTAGATCTTAATTTTATTCATAGTAACTTACTTGTTAAATTAATCCATTGCAGATTGAAATCTTGGACGAAGGCATACGGAAGATGTTGTATTCGCAATTGTTAAATATATTAAAAAATTGTGCCTAAACATATTTCTTTCTGAATGTTTTCTTTCTGTTTGAAAAAACCTCAAACCCGCAATTAAAATTTAATGGTGGCACGTGCATGCAGCCATAGACAAGTCTCTTAAATTTCAAACAACAATTCTAAAAGCTTAACGCATATATAATATTGGGCGATCAAACTAAATTTCTATAAATCATAAATTAAATGTTTTCGTCACGGCAAGCAATGTAGTTCCGCAAATGGTCACATTGTTAAGGAAAAAATAATTCAACATTTTCACCTCTGCACGCAATTGAACAAGACAGCAATCTTTTGTAGTCCTTTTATGCTCAGAATCAACCTGCTGCCTAGACTCAAAAAGCCATACTACCTCGGACTTGTGACAATGGGCGATACGGGAGTTAGGTATCATCGACTTGAGAATGAAATACGAAGCTGGGAAAAGTGGTGGTAATGTCCCTGTCCATCAAACATACATAAGATTCAGTGACTCAGAACTCAAAAGTTATGTTGAAAGTTTAAAATAATTGACTGTATAACTAAGAACATATTTTCATATCTCAGGTTTAACTTGCAAGAAAATTACAGCCATAGTGAATCACAGAATATATTTCATATCTCAGGTTTAACTTGCAAAAGGTTACAGCTATGATTAGAAGCTGAGGCACACAAGTAAACATCAGGAGAAGTCTCTCTCTGTGCGTGTGCGTGTGTGGGGGGAGGAACACGGTTGAGTGAATTATTAGAATCACGTCACATGTACTTGACGGATTGCACGAGGCCATATAACACTGATTGGCATTTTAAATAGTATATACTAAAGGATCACCTTATACGTCACCTTGGGTCTTAACAGTGGCCAAAAGATACCATTACAGAAAGTATAGTAAACTTACTTGAGGTACTGAAGGGTCATGTTCTTTAATAGAGATGGATGTCGCATCACAAGGTTCCTCCATTCTTCTTGGTCAATCTTCCCGTCATGTTTGGTATCTGCTTCCTCAAATGTCTGAAATCAATTGGTGATATCATGATAAGATTATTTCCGGAGATTATAACTGAAGTCTCAAATACTCCGGCCAAAGGATACATGGAGCTCAAAGTACACACTTAATGAATTTGGTAGTTGTTGCCTGAGAAAATTACTCGTCTCGAATACTCAGCTAATGTATATGGGGTGCTCAAATTATAAACTTAATTAATTTGGTTAAGAACCAATTACTAGGATATAATTGCAGCAGCGGACACATAATGATTACGGGAAATACGGTATTTCAGTCTCAGATGTGCATTAATTATGAGTAACACGATATGCAACTAATAGGCAAGTAAATGTTCTTTGACCTGTTTCATGTTTTAAAATTGTTCAGATTATTTGCACAGTCTCATTATACGATTTTGATTAGCTTCAACCTTCTATAACTACTTTGAAATCATCAACTTATGCTTGCTCATTAGGACTAAAATCTCCTTCTGAAGTGTAAATGAAATCAGTTTCCCACTAGGAAGCATATACATAATTTCAGTCATATATTAGGGAGCTTTTTGTGAGCATACCATACAGAACAAGGCAAAAGGAAAAAAAGCAAATTGGTAAATCACATAGCAAATCAAACACCCCTGTCCAGCAACTGAAATCTTTGCTTTGGCTCATTTCAGTTCTCACACAATAGTGGCATGTCTTTTTCCTTTAACGACCCAATTTATAGCTATCCTCACCAACAAAGTGACAAGGTCGGTTATATATCGTCAAATGTTATCATGTTTCTGAATTCAACACCCGGCGACTTTTTTTTTTTTTTTTTACCTCGCTATCCTGTTAGCTTTCATCTCCCGATTTCTCATTTAACTTGGTCTTCAGTATAATTGGCAGTTATTGACGCAAGTAAAGCAGAAAGATATTGAAACCAACAACAGTATACTCCACCAAACTATATTGCAACAGAATAATGGGAATAACACAAAACTAAAGTGGAGTTCACCTTGTCAATGATGCTCTCTATGATATCATCGGAAAGATTCATGCCAGATTCAGCTAGCGTTGCTACCACCATCTGCTTTACCTACAATAACCACTGAGAGCTATTGACTCCACTACATAGCTCTGAAATGTGCAACTGATTCACTAAGAGATCTTACGTGTAAACTTCACAAATTACTACTTGCAGAAATCCCCAAGTTATGAGAGGTACTATATTTTTTACCTTTAGTATACATATGTACGTATATAAGATGAATGTATGTATGCATACAAGTAAAGTATCAATTCGAAAAAGAATTTCAAAGAAATTTTGTGTTACAAATATTGATGCATGTATAACCATCGAGCAAGAGATAACGAAATTTGTGCAAAAAATTCTGAGTATTTGATAGTAGATATTATAGCTTTCATATTAACATCATGGAGAAAATGTTTAGACAAGAATCAGATACTCATAAACGTGCAAAACACTCAAGGTTGGTCTTGTAAGCAAACAAAGCTAAATGGTCACTTAACCATAGAACAAATTCTGCAATCAAGCTTTCTCTATCGACAACTTCAACTAGTGTGGAATCTAATGCAGTAGTTAACATGTAAGTTACCATCACAGAATCATCTACTGAGACTGGATGAATTGGAATTGCGGAAAGGAATTTAAAAAAAACCACTCTTAAAAGTACCTCCTGTCTTTCAATGAACCCTTGCCGCTTGAGATCATATAACTGGAATGAAACTGTAAAAAGAAAAAAATGGCATCACCAACTTGTGATATCAAAAGCAGTCGCTAACCGAGTTTAAAGAAAAAAAAGACAGTAGGAACAAGATTGGATTTAAGCATGCGATAACTGCGAAGCTTTTAGGTCTTTCATAATCTACAATAACCAAAGTGATTAAACCAGCAAATATTGAAAATGCAAGGTGCTAAGCTTCTATTGTTTGATGTAGCATATCTTATGCTTAAAAACTATTGTGGATATCGTTGAACAGAACCTTTCGGGGAGTAGAATAGAAATCTAAATGGGACAAAAACTAACTTACAATCAATCTTGTCCTCAATAGGAGCATTTGGATGAAAGACTGAAAGAGCACGTGCAAACTCTTCAAAGCCTAGAATCCCGTTGTGCTTTGTATCAAACAAGTCAAATACCTTGAGAATATTAACAACTGAAAGGATTAGATTGACAACATCATCTTGTGATGATAAGGATGATTGATGGCGGTCAAAATACTAACAATAAGATGATGAGAGAATATATAACCAAAAGATGCACAGCAAACATGGGAGAAATGCTGGGAAGAAATTCTCAGCTTTTGTTGATTAGGAAAAAATGTGACTGTATTTTACTCAACATTCCATGGACAACGACTATACAAAGCAATTTGCACTTTTTGGCCTAAAAAACTAACCCTGTCAGCGAAGAGACTCTCCTTTTTGTTTGTCTTGAACAGCGCAAGCTGGAATTCTTCCTGGAAATAAATATATAGAAGAGGCACAGAAACCAAATTAAGATCCAGTACATGATAGTATACAAGAGAAAATGTGCAGGCAAAAAGAAAGTTTTAACGCTTTATGTCAATGAAAGAATGATATTGATAACTTAACAAAGATTATCATGATAAAAGAAACCCTAAACCCTTGATAACTAATACTCGGGGAGAGAGCACAATCACCTTGTTAATCAACCCGTCGTCGATAACGGCACTACTAATCTTTTTGAACAGTTCATACAAGGCTTCTACTTCGCTAACACTGACTGCAAATAACATCAAAGTAAAAAGAAAATGGTAATTAGCATGGAACCAGGTATCTTCAAACTCGGACATGAAACATAATACTGTGATTGGAATATAATCATAAACTAACAAAGCTATAGTTGGTGAAGAGAAATCCAACTTTAAAAAGTGTAAAAAGAAAAGCAAAATAAATAATTTATCGTTCCTAGAATTCACAAACACAGAGGTACTGATTCCTGTGACTCGCTCATTTTGAGAAACGTCCAAGTTTCAGGCATCAGTTTCACAAAATGTTAAAGGAAATGATACATGAAAAGATAATGTCAATCTGATAACGACAACGGAAAATGGGAGAACTTTAAATAAAAATATGTCGTACACACTGTCTCCCTTGCTAGTGCTTCAGGGTTATCCAGGCCCCCAGGTTGTTTGTACGTCTCAGAATCACAGCAATTAACAACAGCAGAAAGTAGATGCTTCACTCCCTCTAAGCACTGCACCATGATCTTTTCGGGGATCATAACACTCCATACCTATATGGCCACAGAATGAATTTAAGGTTAGTTCAGAGTAACAGAATAACAAGTAGTAGTAGATGAATCTGAAGGACTTTTTTTGGCTTTGCACCAGATTGATGCAGAAGAGGTTATAAAGGATCCAGTAAGAAGTCCTCAACTAAATAGAGGACACAGGAAAGTTACAGCATGGCCAGATTAAAAGACAGTTTAGTACTTCGCGTTCCCAATGATTTTTTATCTTAGCTTGAGTTGGCACAAATTTGTGGGAAAGAGTTGAGAAAGGTGAATATTTTGTGAGTTAGACAGTTTCTGAAAATCTTTACCTGACAAAGTGACAAACTCCGTACTTCAAGTAAGTCTACTTCTAGAGGAGTTTAGGAATAAGGTCAGTTATCACTTCCGAAAAGTAAACAGATACATCTATTAGTGGACAAGGAGTATATTATTACCTAAGCTATTTCTATAATTTAGTACAGCAGTTGCTCAAGGAGTGGTAACAACAGATTTTTCCAGATTTTGATAAACACAGAATTTCTCATTTAAAATATATGTGTAATTAATGTTATGAAGATCATCACAATTGCATTTATTTGCAATTAATTAATATTCATGTTTCATGATTTGAATACATCAGTTGACCTTAGGCTGATAAATGCTACTGGATCTCCACATAATTTGAGAAGTATTCACTCCCTCCATATTCTGTTGAAGTTACTAGAATCTAGCACATGAGTGCATCTAAATAACCCCCGAGTTTTTATGAATATTATTTAGATTACTAAGGTAGTCGATAGTCATTTAAAATGCTTTTGAAAGTCTCCATATGTAACCTTAGTATCCAATTGCAACGTTTTGATGTGGTTGCATCACCTGTTGGCAGTGTAAAGAATAAAACAAATGGTCGAGATTCATATCACACAAGGTTATTTGTAGCTCTCTGTAGCGATTGTAGATTCAACATCGCTAGTAAACGACAAACCAAATAGAGAGAAGATTTATCACAGAGATAAAAGCAAATAAAGCACATTTATGGCATAAGATTAGTTACTCAAGGCTCGTGAATTCATGACATGATAATGTACGGACAACAAAGTACGACAGAACCTGCAGACAGGTTCGCTCAAAATCATGCAAACCATATTTCTCGTGTCGTGTTGTCCTTAAATGCCAGAGGACAAGATACGACAAAACCTGAAGGCAGGTCCCATCTAGTTCATGAATACTACATTTATCTTACTTAGCTTAACAAGTATTTTGTCAAGAGAATTCAAGACAATTTTTGCATCCTAAAGCAATGTACCCTATAACAAGTAACCCTCAGCATAAACCAAATTACAACATTTAACCTTACAAAGAAAAGTAAACAATTCATATAACCTCATTATGTATCATAGATACCGAAAAATATCCCACAACAATTCAGGGAACACATTTATTTCAAACGATTCAAAACTTCCAAAAGATATCCCAAAACAATTCAGGAAAAAACATGTATTTCAAACCATTTCAAAAGTATATGAGACGTTCAGTTTGTGCCTCTGAAATTCAAATCGCTATGTTGGGTTAGTAAATCTCATGAGATATTCACTTCTAAACTTATACCTCGATGACGATTAAATCCGAAAAATCCCACAGTTAGACATTGTCACAGCTTTGTATCATATAACATCAATGGCTTGATAACCTACAGAGTTACATATGTCACTCGGCTCAGTTCACTTATAAAATCGGATATATAACGCTCTCCTCGAGAACGAGCACGTAAACAGTACAACGATTTCTACAAAATCCAAAGGGTAAAACATCTTTGTACATTACATTAGTCTCTCTACAAATTAAAAATACGTCGATCAACTTTTTAATTTGAATAATGAATCATAATTAAAATTAATAAGCAGAGTAGCAATCAACTGAATTGCATCAAAATTCAACCACATAACACGAAACTCAATCAACATTCCAACACATTTGCATGCGAAAATTGCAAACCAGATACAAAAACATCGATCTCAACGGCGCATCGATCCACAATCAAAACGAGAAATAAATAAATAGTAGATAAAATAGACAAACCTTTCACGAGAAAATTGGAGAAGAAGAACACGAAGAACGATGCACCATTTTTCAATTTTGTTTCTCTCTCTGAATGGTAACAAAATCGAGATTTACAAATGAAATGATTGGAATTGAATCGAATAATTGAAGAATTTTTATTTTTTTCAGATTGATGACGGAGAAAAGGAAACCTAGAGAGAGAAAGTGGCGATTCAAGTGTGAAAAATTCAATCAGCTTATTTGTGTGTGTGCTGTGCTGTCTATTGGGGGGGCAGGGGCACAATTGGGCGCTGATCTGGCAAATTGAAGGCCTTCATTTAATCACGTGCGGGAGTTGGAGAACACACGTGCTTAATTCCCCAAAACTGTGTTGGTGAGTGAGTGAGTACTCTTCTTGTTTTGTCTTTTGACTCTGGAAAAAGTTTGGTAAGTAGAAAGTCTATAAACTTTATAAAGTACAAGCTTAGCTTTGCCAAAAAGAACAAATATTTCATTTGTTATTTAAATAGGACCAAATATTAATTTGTGCAGGTGAATCGTACACAGTTTATAGGACTGTGACACATGCAACTTGCATCAAATCCTTATTGTGAAATTTGGAATCTCAACTGCTAGGCCGATTGAGGCACATAGATACTATTTATTGTGCTTTGTGTTTGGTGAGCTGGGCCTTTTTTGTTTTGACCTTTTTGGGCCCTCTTCGATATTCGAGGTTAGGCTAGGCAGAGGCAGCAGCTCGATTACTTTTTCTTTTAGTTTTAGTGTCTACAAATTTGGTGTCGTAGATTTATCAATCAAAGTTCCGGCTTCCCGTGTATGTCTTGGATCGTTAAATATAAAAAACTTTTTGCAATAATTTGAGAATTTTCTATATGTTTCAAAAAACATTGTACCAATGTATATAGAAAATACTTGTATGTTAGCGTTTCAATATTTTTTGAGTAAACGTTTATAGTCTTTTGATCATGCATAAATCAAACAAACAAACAGAATGCAACATAACTTGTCCTTTCTCCAGATGATTTACTGTAGAGAACGTCTATAACATTGTAACTATAATTTTTCCACAATTTAAAATTTGTGATGCTAAATATTTGATGATAAATAACCGGTAGATCTTTGCCTACAAAATCTTTATTTGTTGAATATTTTATGTAGCTGTGATTTGTGAATTATGAAGTCCCAAGTCCCATGACTCCCACTTATTTACAATCTCTAACGACGAACTGCTTCAAATAATTATTGTTTCCTACCCCAATTAGAATTAGCATTGGCCTTAATTAGTATGCATTCGAAATGGGACGCGCGCGATAACATCTCTCCTTATGCGAGTCTTCCACCTTTTGTTACTAGAACTCGCAAATTGTTAGCCCACCATTTTGGAATGAATGGTCAACACCATTCATTAGGTGGTTGGGTGGATGGATCAACCTAGGGTATGGGTTGCTGGTTATTTGCAAATAGGGCCCTAGGCCTATATTTGCAAATAGGGTTTCAAGTTATGCTAAATGGATTTTAGCCCCCCAAGTTCATCCTATAAATAGGGGCATGAGTTCATTGATTCAAACACACCAAAATAAGCTTCTAGTTGTCTTCCTATTCCTCTTGTAATATTTCATATTGTGAGTGAGGTGTAATTAGGGAGTGGTGCTAGTGAATAGGCTTTGAGGGTGTCGTTGAGAGTGAGGGGAAATTATATAGTTGTAATAATTTTCTATATAGTGAATTTCCGCTTTTGTCCCATGGTTTTTTCTCCGGTTTTGGAGTTTCCACGTAAATCCTTGTGTTGTTACTATTGTCAATATTTATTCGTTTTGCTTCATAATTCCATAATGGGCAAATCCTGGGGGCGCGTATTTGTGGGTTCAAATACCTAACACAAATTTTCTATGCTATATATATATAAAGTCTTCTATTTACCCTCTCTAAATTAATAACCTCATACGAGTACAATCGATTCTCTCAATTAGAAAATCAAGAAGATGCAGAAAATCGCCAAGTTGGCGCTCGTGGTGACAATAATATGTCTGCTTGTAACCTCTTCATTTGCTAGGGGAGGCTTCGGCGGAAGAAGTAGAGGTGAAGGTATCATAGGTGGCGGTAGTAGAGGTATCGACAGCTGGGGCCGCGGAAGTAGAGGAGGTGGCGGCATCACAGAAGGAGGAGGCGGTGGAGTAGTAGGGGGTGGAAATAAGGTGGAATAATAGAAGGAGGAGGCGGAATTGTTCATCCAAGACCTAGTGTAGGCCATTGGCCGCACTCAAACAGCAGCCCGTCGTCTACCACCTTTGCATGGTCACAGATGCTACTTTCGTTATATACTCTTCATTTAATCCTAACTGATTAAATTAGCCAAGTACATAAGTAGTAGTTTATTGGATATTTCTCTTGTTTTCTTTTTATTATGTATGTATGTACATTCTCTTTAGATAGGTTATTACCACATCCAATTGTGTATGTGATGGTTTAATTTGCGTCCCTTGTCATTAAAACAAGATCACAACATATTTGTTTTTATAATCTGTACTTTTACTATTTATTCACGGTTTTTGTTGATTGATTTTTATTATTATTTAATAACTTATAATATAGTGAAATTGATACACAATTTTGATGGGTATTAATTTGTTTCTGTTCTCTCTAATTGCTTCATGTATAATTGAGTTGGTTATCGAATTCATAACAATGGTCTCATAGCAGTGATCTCACCGATATAAAATTCAAGGGGGGTTTTCGCATGAATCATGATGCTTTATTTCAACTTTAAAGTAAGGACAGTTAATAATGTGACAAAATTGTTTTAGCAAATTACAAACTTTACTATAAAGATGCCACAAGAATTAAAAGAATTTGTATATAACAAAAGGCGGCGTAACTTAGTAATTCAAATTTTATGTTTATTTTTCTTCAAAAAAACAAAGAATTTTACCGCGTTTCCTGATTAGGATTGGCCTCAAGTGCGGATTCGAAATATTTTCCAACTCCCAGTTTTGTAAATTTGAACGCGTCGTAACGAAACGCGATAAAATCTCCTAGTGCGAGTCTTGCACTTCTTTTTGACTCTATCTCAAATTTTGTGCACTTATATAAAAATATACTAACTAACTGCCCAGCAAAAGAAAGAAATGGTAATAGAGAAGAAACCTTATAAAACCGATCTCAGAGTTAGAAGAAATCAAGAAGATGCGAAAAATAGCCAATTTGTGTCTCGTCTCGTGGTGACAATTATATGTCTGCTTGTAACCTCTTCAGTTGCTAGGGGAGGCTTCCACGGCGGTGAAGGTGGAAGCAGGAGAGGAGGCGTGGTCCTCTTTGATCGTGTCACATATACTACTTTCCTTATGCTTCATTTAATTTAATTACGTGATTAAGTTAGTTAGCCTAGTACATTTAGATTAGTCTATCAGATAGTATCTTTTTTTTGGGGGGTGGGGGGGTAAATTGTCTATTAGGTAAGTTTTAACCACATCCGAATGTGTATGTGATAGATTAGCTTGTTTCGCTTGTAATTATGATAAGTGAAATATTTATTTGTTTATCTTTAAAATCACGAGATTCATTCTTAGCAGGGAATTATACATCATACGTATACCAAAAAAACCAATTTTCGGATTCTAACACTGCGCGTAATTTTATTCAAAGATAGATATGTGTTGTCCACAACAGTGACCTCGTTGATTAAAGAGGTGAGATTCTTTTCTTTGGTCTCAAGTTCAATCTCACAAAGCAACTTGATTCTATGTCTTTTAGGTTTGTGTCTATTAATCAAATTTGCCAAGTATAATTTGCTTAATTACTTGTGAAATCTGGGGCTATATATTACGCAAGTCCGAATTACTCACACATATTATAAGATTACAGCTTCGAGTTCCCATGTCATGTTGATTATTTATGCTCTAATCCAAATTGGCAAAAATAGGGTGCGATACAGTACAAATTTTAGTCTTTGGAGCGAGGAGCAACTGACCTTAATTTCGTGCTAATAAAGGTTAATCGAGGAGATGCCACGAACTGATCCTCAGAATTCATGAAAGAGAATTTCTCCAAGCAATTTTACTAAGACTCACTACGTTAATGTGCACCTACGACTACGATTATATGTTGCAATACCTCATAAACTTAAAATTTTGAAAGTTTTGCTGCAGGATTCAAATTTTTCCTAGTGAAATGGAGACAGGTTAAACTTTATATATGTTGCATCTCTAAGCGATGTTCAAAATAGTTTGGAATATTAGTAGAACGGATTTTTGGGAATTTACCATCCATTCAATTGATTTTAAGTTTTTAATATACATACATTCTTTAGAACATACGCAGAAGCTACTTCTTATTAGCTACGACTTAAATGATTCTTTTTTAATTTGCCATCACGCTCGATCAACTTATATTAATTAAAGTACACTTTTATATAGTTAAGGAAATATTACAAACACTTGTATAACCGCGTCTTCAGTTCATCCTTAAGTCAGGCCACACTTACCCAAATAATTAAAAAATAAACGTTATTGATAGTTTGATACACACGCGCAAAGAAAATCTGCAAAAATCATTTTGCAGAATTACCCATAAATACAAATTTGGCATCTCATTTATATCTTTTACCACTCCCAATTTTGTAAATTGAACGCGGTAACGCAGTAAAATCTATTTCCGCGAGCCTTCGACCACTATTTTACGTCCCTATAAATAAAAAATAAAAAAACTCAAACTACCAACTATCTAGCAAAAAAGAAAAATCCTCGCTATTTTAATTAGAAAAAACAAGAAGATGCAACAAATAGCGAAAATTGGTCTCGTGGTCACATTACTATGTCTGCTTGTGACCTCTTCAGTTGCTAGGGGTGGGGGTGGTGGGGGAAGAGGAGGTGGCGGCGGAAGAGGCGGCAGACGCGGCGGCGGAGCGGCGGGTGGGGTTGTGGCGGGTGGAATAATAGGAGGTGGTATTGTTCATCCGGGGCACAGTGGGGGCCACTCGCGGCACTCCAACAGCAGTAGCAGCACATCTACCACTTTTACGTGGTCCACTTTGATCGTGTCACATGCACTAATTACGTTATGCTTCACCTAATTAGATTGTAAAAAGCTTAGCCGGTCTTTGATTATTATTATTATGGTTACTATAAGCTAGCACTTATTTCTTGAAAATAATAGAAGAACATTATGGAGTGTAAAGTTGTATATTTGTTGCTATTCTTTCATGATTTTACTACCGTTTTTAGAATGAAATGTCAAGAAAATAAATTACACAATGCCTAGCTATTGAAAAGAAAAAAAGCAAGAGAATATTCCACCATCTCTCACAAGATAAAATTGGGGAAAATTGTTGTAATAAAATTTGAGATAAAAAATATAATTTTGTTGGAAGTGTAGTAAACGTAAAATTAACCTACATAAGTTACAAAATGAGAAAAACATTTTCCAATTAAATTATCTACAAGTGAACTACTTGTTTTTTTTTTTTTTTTTTTTTTTTTTTTGAATCTGTAAACTTACAATTTACTCGTTGTTTTTGTAGTTTGGTTTAAGTATAAATGTGATACTATTGGCATCTTTATTTGTAGATTATTTGTTTCCTTAGATTGTTAGTATGATTTATTTTTCGTAGACGATTAATTACTTAATGGAATTTATTTTTGGTTTCACAGTGGGATTAAAGTACGTAGTTGATATGTGGTTGCGTGTTTATAGTTTTATTGAAAAAACTCTTCTAGACTTTTTGTTGATTCTGTTATATTGAATTAGACTGTAGATCCACTGATCCAATTAAGATCCAAGTAACCCAACTTTGATGAATATGTAGTAATCTCATCTGGACCAGACGGGACCAGGATTCATAGAGGTACCCCAAAAATTCTTTTTGCCACTTTTTTGTAATTGTGGCTTTCATCATTTCTCAATCAATAATTCCTTGTCCATATGTAATTGTCTATACGTTATTGAGGAATCTAAAGTACAGAATAACACAGTAGGTCATGCATCAAAAATAGAATAATAAAGTAGGTCCACACGTCAAGTTTTTTTCTATAATAACATGAATGACAGCATCTGAAGAAAATTATTCAGTGGGTATTTCTAGCAAACATATCTTTTACTGTAATAAACGAGAGTAAAATAGTATAAACTATTATTGTACTATTTGTATTTTTGAGAATATTTCTGCATATGATTTTATTAACTTATCTTCTATAAAATTCAAAAAACTAGCAAATAATATCATGACGTCATTTTCTCTCTCTCTCAATTGCACCAGTACGTAATCGATTATATTTATGGAATTAAAGTATTTTAACGTTTCTTTAGGAACATTTACGTATGTATAAAAATATTAGGAACATGCGTAACACCAAATTTCTCCTTTTTATTGAGCTGAAAACAGAAGGAATTCTACATTTTATGATGAAAGTATGTAATAACATTTAGGCCGTGAAAGTATATATATCCCTATATGTGCAAAATAATAATACTAATAAAAGAATTGTGTTTTCTTATTTCAAGATAACAAATCTAAAGCTATAAATGTTTACAGTGAGATGAAACCTTATAAAATTGCAAAAGAATATTTCTTCAAATCACAATATATTACACAGGTGGTTTATAAAAATTACTCCTAGTAAAAATGTGCTTATATCCAATAAAATATGAGTTACTTTATCATCAGAAACTTATAAAGTCAATTACTCAATGGAAACTAATTAATCAGGGTGCACACGTAGCCTTACAGAAGTACAACCTAGCTAGCAAAGGAAATTGTCTCAATTTGCACGTCTTTAATTTTTTTAAATTGAAAACGGCGACAACAATACAAACAGGTAATACTAATTAATAAATAGATACGTAGAGCGTATAAACAAGAGCGCCTAATGTTCCAACTGTTGAATATATCATATATAGAAAAATGCACCAAGTCGTGAAGTTGGTCTTCGTGCTCATCACAATATTTTGTTTGCTTCTCACCACCGCAGTTGCTGCCGGAGGAGGAGGAGGTAGAGGTGGAGGCAGTGGAGGTGGATCAAGAGGCGGATCAGGCGGGAGCAGATCAGGTGGCGGCAGCAGCGGAGGTCGAGTTGTTGGTGGATCTAATGCTGGCCGTAATTCGCAAACAAATGGAGTACAGTCAATCAACGGCGCTTTCGCGTGGTCAGCGGTGATCATCGTGGCATACCATACATGGCTAGCTTATGCTCAATTCACTTGAATTGGTTATTACAAGCATTATTAGTTTGGTCTAAACTTTCATGTGGTTTTTGATCCATTATAAGGATCGTTTGTATCATTTTGTGTGTCATTTAATTGTGATGTGATATATGTTCCGAATTAAAAATTGTGAATGGTGATTAGTTAGTTGTAGGTTCAGCAAATTCTCAAGAGAAAACCCCCCTTTCCACATGTTATATATGAATGCGATGCGATAATGTGGTTTCTGATTCTGTTTAGAGAAATTTGTACTTGATTTTATCTGCATCTAATTGTATGTAAAAAAAAAAAAAGATGAATGAAGCAACGGTGCGCATTTTGTACGATCTATTGACAAGGTCTGATGTGACCAAAATATGGAGCAATTAGTCGGTCGGGTCGTTATAAGGAAATCCAACATTTGACCTGACCGCAGGCGATCGGTTGTTGCAAGTCGCAACATGAGCACGTGAGGTCGGGTGGTTCGTGGTGGGATGGGTGTGTGCATTAGAAATCATTTAATTTTTTTTTATTTTGTTGATTATTATTATTATTAAATTCTTAGATAAGAAGATAGAAGTGGACGAACACAAATTTTCAACCATAAAATCCGAATAAATTCATTATATACTTTTATATTAGCTTAAGTGGAAGTTATAAAATTACAACATAATTTCGATCCATTAATAAATTGTACAAGAGTTACTTCAGAAGTAAGAAGAAACATATTTTACTATATTGTCAAGTCAATGTGAAACATGAGAACGCAATTGTCAATTGACATGTAGCATTAGGGAAGTACAAAGGAAATTTCTCAATTTGCACTTAATTAATTTTTTAATTAGAAACAGTGACAGCAATGCACCAGATTAATGCTAAATAAATATGTATAGTATATATAATTATATATAGCGTATTATAAACAAAGAGATAATCTTTCAACTGTTGAATATATCATATAGAAAATGCAGCAAGTCGTGAAGTCGGTCTTCGTTCTTATTATATTTTGCATGCTTCTCACCTCCACAGTTGCTGCCGGTGGCGGAGGAGGAGGTGGGGGAGGAGGAGGGGGAAGAGGTGGAGGTGGAAGTGGATCAAGAGGCGGATCTGGAGGGAGTAGAGGTGGTGGCAGCAGCGGAGGGGGAGACGTTGGTGGAACTAATGCTGGCCGATCGCAAACAAACGGACAACCAATCAACGGTGCTTTCGCGTGGTCTGCAGTGATCGTAGCATATCATACTTGGCTAGCTTATGCTCAATTCACTTGAGTATTAAGTTAGAAGCACACGTTTTATGTAGAAAATTAAAGTGGTTTATTCTGTAAAAATCGTTTAGTCGTGATGATGGTACGTGTCGTGTTTTTTACGGGCCAGACTATGTTTAGTGGTTAATAAAGGTCCAGTTAATGTACTTATTCATCTATCTATCTTGTATATAAGTCTAAGTCAAGTGTGTAAATATTATGTAGTAGTTAACTAATCATATAGTTTTATCTTTAGTTTAGTTGTTAGGATTATCCGATTGTGCTTTTAATTATTAATACGACATTGGAGTGTATCGGATAATAGTTAGAAGACATAAAGTGTCTTTTTCATTCAAGTTGCTCGATTCCTATTTTCAATCCTTAGAAGTTCAGATTCTCATTCAAAAAAGAACTACCCTTAATTAACCAGATCTTGACATCTTTCATTCCATTTTATTTGCAGTTAGCATTACGTACGCTTGAGAGAGTACATATATTGTAATTATGTAGAAATTTTATTGTTTTTAATAAACTAGATAATGATTTATAGAAGGTTGATGGTTTATAATGAGTTAAAGGATATTTGGCATCTGTGTCAAAATTTCGTCAGGGCCTTCTATATTCCGCCATTAAGTTAAAAGAACAGAGTATAAAATTTACAAGAACAATGGTGGGGGCTTAAACGTCCTTAATGGCTTATAATAATGTGATTAAGATTTACTAACCACAAGTGGTGATAGACCATATACAGTTGGTGCGTGACCCATTACCATAAATTATCGTCGCAAGTGTGTTGCCACGGCCCACGGTGCCAGTCGTCATCTAATGAATTAACCAATTAGTGGGTCGTTAATTAGGAGACCCAACATTTGTACTATAGGTATCATTTCGACTTTTTTTTTTTTTTTGAATATCGTTTAATTTTTTAACGATAGTCGATAGGTGATAGCCAATAGGACTGACACTTTTTTCACAATAAAATCCGAATAAATTCCATTCGATAGAGGATATTAATATCTTTTATTTTTGTATTTTATTACTAGAGCGGAAGTATATATAACTGTTTGTTGTCAATTTTTCTATGATTTTTCTATCAACCGTTGACCGTAGGAGAAATCTTTCTAGTGTTTGAAATTGTTGGGTAATTCGTGCGATATCACCAAACTCTTGTGGTATACTTATCCGGTTATCCCTTGATTAAATTTATTATTGTAGTTAAAGTTGAGACATTTGTGCACAAAAGGAAATCTTCATATAATTATTTATTGACTAGGCCATCATATATACATCTTTTCTTTGACCACTTGATCTCAATTTGGAAAATTCAACGCGCAATGCAATAAAAACTTCTATTCGTCGTTCCCGCGTTCCGCGTCCAAGTTGTTAACCCGAAGCTACACATCAATATCTCATTATAGTTTTCGCCTATATATAGAAAAGTAACGAGCAAATTAAATTAAATCATAAAAAAAGAACATATATAGCAGCATATTTAAGTATAATAATCCATTAGAAAATTTAGAGAAAATGCAGAAAATTGTGAAGTTTGTCCTAGTGTTTACAGTTATAATAAGTCTGCTTGTAACATCTTCACTTGCTCGTGGCGGTGGCGGAAGAGGGGGAGGTGGAGCAAGAGGTGGAACTCGAGGCATAGCCACCGGTACTACTAGCGGTGTTCGGAGTGGTGGCGGGACTAATCTTGTCCGTCCAGTTCCAGTACCCACTGGACGACCCAGCTCCAACGGCACCCCATCTACCTCGATTGCGTGGTCCTCATTGCTCGTGTCATATATACTTATGTTATGCTTCATTTGATTTTACGTAATTAAATAAGCATAATACATTAGATTAGCCTATTGGATGGATTATTACTACATCCAATTTTGTGTGCGATAATTTAAATTCGTGTCAAGTGTAATTAAAAGAAGTCAAATGTTTGTTTTTATTATTCTTAAACTTCCCATAATTTATTGATTGTTTGATTTATTTTAGATTAATAAGTTAATATATGATACAAATTCAATACTGTATTAGAAATAAACTTGAGCATCCGCTTGTCGGTTTTCAAAGAAATGCTTTCCGTCGGCCGTAAGCTTACAGTTTTGTAGGAAAAGGATTTCCTTATGTTTAATTATATGTTATGACAACTTAATTAATTGTGCGTAAAGGTTATGGTTATATTAATTACAAATTTTAATAGAATACTTGCAGCATGCATAATATTTTTTTTTTAAAGAATACGTGCAGGATACAGAATTAAAATATCACCCAAGTGGCAAAGATCTTTTATATTATTATGTCACTTAAATATAAGATAATTTGTGTTATGGTGTTTTATTACTTTTTTCCTTCTAAAAAGAGCATGTTTCGACTAAACAAGAATAAATTAGATATAGAATATAGTTATATCGAGATCTTTAAACTCGGGAACTCCGTGATATTGTGCGATCAGAATTGCTTCAGCAGCAGTAAAGGTTTGATATATATATAAAATATATTATTAATAATTATGATCATTTAAGGATTATGATATTCGTCAATGATATATAGTACGCAGTATTCATCAAAAACAAAATAAAATCTTAAGGTACGTAGATCAAGAAGATGCAACATGCCATGAAACTTGTTATCGTGCTGACAACAATCTGTTTGCTCCTCACCTCCGTAGTTGCTCCTGGTGGTGGCAGAGGTGGTGGAGGAGGAGGAGGATCAAGAGGAGGGAGTGGCGGAGCAAGAGGAGGTCGGGGCAGTAGAGGTGGAAATGGTCGCGGTGGGTTTTATCCGATGCCCAGGGGGCATTCCACCAACAGGAGCGACGCCGCATCTCTCTCTCTTTTGCATGGACCTCCTCTCATTATGTTTGGTTTATGCTTCATTTCGTTTACATTTTTAATTTATAGTACTAGAACAATTAGTTAGGTTATTCGTTGTGCGTAAATGGATGCATCATTTGTTGAGTTGGTAATTCTGTTATTCAACACGAAGAACATATTACAATTCTTAAAAATGTTGAATGATCACTCGCTCATCTATTTTGTATTTTCTTCTTCTGAGTGATGATGAACACGGAAGAACTCATCCCTATATATAAAAGAACTTATTAGTTATTAGAGTTGTCATAGTTCCTTGCTTCCGCTATGTTAGTTTATTGAGGTCTCTCAAGCCAAAAGTTCTTTATATAAAATTCCTTTTGATAAGCATTTTTTCAGCTAGACAGAAGTCACTTTGATAGACTAGACTATGGTAACAGGGCTTAGCACGATAAAGAACTGATTCTATACCATCCTCATTCCTCTTTTCATTTCCATCTTCTTTAAATATTGGTTCACAGGTTTGGTGCTACATCCTAGGTGACATAAAATTCTTTTTTCGACACAATTGCATTGCATCGCAATTAATTGAAACTTCTTGTTGTACACTTAAGTATTGAAAAATGATTTCTTTGTGATTTGTGTCAAGCACGTTAGAAGGAAAATAAAAAGAGAGATCATCAAATACTTCCTTTTCAAAAGTATCTATCAATTATACTTGCATTGAGACGCTTTGGTTTTTTAAGGCTAAATTGCCCGAACTAAATATGAAATAGGCAATGAGTTATATTGTAGTTATTCCATAAGTTTTTCGTCAGCAGGCTTATCAAGATATAATTTTGTACAATATGTAAAAGAGCATGAATTTTTATAGAGGAAAAAACTTAGTGACCAAAAGAAAAGCCATGAGCCTACCGTACATTTGGCTACCGCTCTAATTCTCTCTACACGCAATTATTTTAGATGAGGCGCCAATTTGATTTGTTATCACTTATCAGAGCTATCAAAAGGTTCTCATTTATTAAAAAATATCACGTGTCGGACTTCATCAAATAAAATATTACAATTTACAACCTATGTGTGCTGAGAATATATACATAAATATAAATGCCCATGATCAATCTCTCTACATTTTAAAATGGAAGTATCTGCAGAAATCTGCTACTCGTTCAATATTAGAATTTGCCAATACATGTTTTGACTATAAATCTGTACGTATACAAAAGTACAATGAAGTTTCATTTCTCATTCTTCATGATAAATGTATTGTATAAAATTTGGCGCAAATTAAGAACGTACCGTGTATCGATTTCACAATACTATCAATCATATAAATTAAAAACCTATTCAATTGACTTATAAAATGTTACACGCCACACATCTTACCAATCGACTTATATTAATTATACATGACACAAATTAAATGAAACATAACCAAAGTATAGATGAGACGAACAAGGAGGACCACGCAATATTAGAGATAGATGGGCTGCTGCTGTTGGAGTGTCGACCGTTGGAATTGGGTAGTGGACGGACAACGTTAGTTCCGCCTATGGTCCGACCGCGTCCGCGACTACCGCCACCACCTCTTCGAGCAACTGTAGACGTTATAAGCAGACATATAACTGTAAGCATAAGGAACAACTTCACTATTTGGTGCATCTTCATTATTTTCTATATGGATATTGTTTTTCAATTGAAGTGGTAATTATTGGGTTCTTCAGTTCTTCTCTTTTTCAATTTCTTTTGCTTTGAGTACTTAGTGTGTTCGAATTTATCTACATATATATAGGCTAAAATTATAGCACATAGAAACTGCTGTCGAGCTTCGAATTTGAAGACTTCGCGGAAGTTAATGGAACATTTCATTTTCTCGTGTTCCGCGTTAAACAAATCAATAAACTGAGACTAGTTGACTTAATAAACTGAGACTAGTCAATGAAGAAGTCAAGTTTTTATGACGTCTCAGTTTAACATTAATGGTTTATTATATGCTACGCTAGAGTTCCTTGTTCGCGAAAAGGTAGCAAATAATGCTGTCGTCCTTTGTCAAATAATACAATACAAAAGTATTACATATTCATATTTAATTATTTAAAGATGTGATGAGAAGTTCAATTAGACTTCCAGCTTTAACTTATGTAGAATATTTTAGAGCACAGTGTGTAATACATTCTTTAAATATTATAGATTGTTTTTTGAGTGGTTTATTTCGCCCTTTAAAAAAGACCGGTAAAGAAATATCGTACTGATCGAGCAGTTGGTCGCTGGATATATTGAATATATTGAGTACTAGTGCAGATCGTTTACCGAGTGAATTACTTACCAGATTAATGTATCTATGTTTGGTTCACTACACAATTTTTAGGTCACGATACCTTGAAGTCTTATCCTCCAAAGTTTTATATAATGTTTTGATGGTTGTTTGTTTCATATTTTTTGATTAAATATTATTTGGATTTATGATTGATGAATCTTGATTCTTGATATTGTTTTTGTAAATTTTGATAAAATATGTCTGAGGTCATGTTTTCAGGTTTTGTAATGACTATAACATATTCTCTCAATTGTATACTTTGTTATTAAGGTGTTATATTTTTGGATCTTCTCATATGTTCTTTGAGATATAGGTAGACAAATATATACGAATTCAAATTTATAGTTACTGATCGTACTAAGGGAGTTTGTTTAAGAATTTGGATTAAAGTGGGGAACATATAACAAAATTGATAGAAAATATGATTCTTTTTATAAAATTTGAGCTAAATGCCTAAATCTAGATGAACTACCGTATTTAATCTTCGTATTTTGGCAAAAATAAAATTTTCAAGAAAAATATATCCTGGAAAAATTGACCAGTGAGCGAACCGCACATTTTTCAAATAGTATAGGGATATATGTAACATTATTAAGAATATGGGGACTTTGCAAAACTGCAGGGGTTTTTTGATGTTTCATTTTTCCCTTAAAATATCTTCGAGCTTTGCTGTTCCCCCACAAACTTCTTTTGAGCACACGCGATCGACCTTTTGCTTTTATAACCACAAAAGAGTGTCAAATCGCTCTAGTTCCACAAATTATTTACAGGTGTAAAGGTCAGGCAGCCCACGTTCTCACTTCTCATCTCTTATATTTTTTTTCTTCAAAGAATTAAAAGAAAAGAATCCCAAGACATTATAATCTCGCTCTTCTGTTAAAAAAACACCCTTAGTTTCTGAAGTTTATTGCTATAAGCCTATAACACACCTTATGTTATTTCCATTCCTAAAAATATCCACAATCCATATGTTAAAATAAATTCCTTATAATTTAATTACAGTGATAACTCTAACTTAATGGCCGAATAATTCAAGGAAGAGTACCCTTGCTTTAAGTAGATGACTCGTCACACATCAAATTTTTCTAATGTAATTTATTCGACTAGAGTTATTTACATGCTACTGTATCTAATTTCTGAATTTACTCGGTAGCACCATATATATATATATATATATGGTCTTCAGATGAGATGGATGTGGTGTGCATGCAATTATATTGACAACGCTAGAATTATATATGGTGGTAGAAAATATAGTGTTGGGGTTCTTTTAACAACTAAACATAACACATGTGATGTTTTTGCAATTAATTCTTACTTTATTCGCAAATGTGTCATCCTTTGAGTCGGCAATACGTGTCCCCAAATATCTCTCATGTATTCTCCATTTATTTGTTTTTGGAACAATATTATATATTCCACATTTGAACACCTTCATTTTGTGAAAACTCATAATGACAAGGTGGAGATTTGTTCTTTTGGTTGCACTCATAGCCACCATAGTGTCGATGACCGTGGCGGCAAAAGGAAGCGGAAGATTTGGTAGAAGGGGCACAAAAGGGCTAGGAGGTAGTGGTGGCAGAGTTTATAATCGCCATCGCTCTTCTGCTTCTTCATCCACAACATCTTGTTCTATGTTTGCTTTAGTGGAAAATCTCATCTTCATTGTGTTCACTTATTTTCTTTTCTAAATAATAGAGATTAACTCATTGCAATTTTAAAATCGAAAATGTTATATTAGGCTATCTATCTGTAGTTCCTTTAATTGTTATCAGTGTTTATTTTGTAGTTAAATTAATGGCATTAGGTTTATGAGTAAGCAATTGTTATAGTTATAATCTTGTTAATATTAGAGCTTATTGCAGCAAACGCCTCAAATTATGGAGCCTTTTCCACTTTTTCCTCTAACACGTGAAAATGTGTCATATTTTTTTCCAAAGTATGGATTTTGGCCTTGATGTTCATCAGACGAACAAAAATATAAGCACATGTTTCCATATGTACGGTCAAGCAATAGTTAATGGGGCAATCGCACAAAATCAACACGTTGAGGGTCATGTCATTCATTTTTAAGTTGGAGAATAAATGCAAAAGATCCCATAAGTCAGGGGCTTTCTTGCAATTAATCCTTAATATTTTAAATTTATGATTATGCTCAAGTGGCAAGTTGCAACTATTTCAGTTTTTGGCAGAAGACTGAGAAAAGTAGCACGAAAGCGATTTCTGGGACCATATAAAATATCACAAGCATTGTAACAGTACAAATTGCACATAGTATTAATTTGGAAGAGAATTCTCGAAAGAGCCCCTTCGAAAGTTGGTATTTAGCCGACATCAAATATTTACTCTTTATGACCATTGGAACAAAGTTTGGTTTCAGGATGTGTTTTAAGAGTATTAAGTATTATGAAACGTTTTTCTATGTCTCGAAATATTTTCGATAGATTTATAAGAAAATTGATACAAATTATTACTGAAACAGACATAGAAAATTATACTTTTATATTTCGTTTTCACACGATTAGAAATGGGTACAGTTCAATATTTTCTAATAAAACATTTAGAAACTTGTCGTTTTCACGTGATCAAAAATGGGTACGGTTCACTATTTTATAAGTAAACATTTAGAAACTTGACGCGTGTGGCGTGACTTTATCTTTTAGTTAATGTGCACTATAAAATCTAGTATTGAAAATTACGTTTTCTAGAAATTTTAATAGTATAAAATGAATACTTTTAAAGTTTTGTATCTTCTGTTAGGATTCAGGTATTACTTTTAACTTCTGTAGTATAAGTGGTTAAGTGAAATCAGAACCCAAAATTAGTAATGAATTTAAAAATTGAAAAATTAAATATTAGCTTTTTTTTTTAAAACAAGATATTGAATAGTTTCTAACTTCACATATTCACCAAAAGAGTTCTCTTTGTTCGTTGAAGTTAAGAGTATGCTATTTCCGAAGGTATAACAATTATGTAAAGAATGTATAGCTACTGCAGGCAATTTAAATTTTTATATGGCCAGATTTAATGATGAAAAATAATATTAAGAAGTATCACAAAACATAGAGGTATATTTATTACCTTAAACCTCTTAAGAAACATTTAGGTGTATATGAGTGTGATACTAAAATACATCTAATTGTACGTAGATTCGATATTAAGAAATGTTCGAAATCTTAAATATAATTTACACATAAATACGTATATATATATGTATATATTTATATATTATATAATTTCTCGAACATATAATTAAAAATGATTACTTAGACAAAGCTATAAACCATACTTCAGAAATAGTTTGTAAAATTAACCCCTATCGGACATATAATTAAAAGTGATTATTTAGACTATTTTTTTCAAAAAGTTTCTAAAATTAACCCCTTTTGGACAAACTCTAACCCGCTGGATCCCACCCGACCCGTAAATATTCAACTGGGTTAACTCATCTTGAAAAGAAAAAAAAAACCCGTAACTGTTTTAAGTGTATTATCCTCTGCTGAGAGAAAAGCTTCGAGTTTTCGTTCGTCTAATTTAAGGTATGAACTTGTTTGTTTCTTCTTTAACTGCTTCTAAGATTCTGCAACAAATGTATTGTGCTCGTTCTGGGACTGTATTTGCCGCCCAATTGAGTGTCGATAGTGCTTGTGACTCTAGGGGTTGAAAGTGCTGTTAAGGTGTATGATATGTGGTCTGTGAGAGTTTAATCCAGGTTTTGTTTCCAAATTATTGAATTTTGTTGGGTTTGTGCTGCTGGGATTATGTTATTTTTGAGTTTCTTGAACAATTGCCACCTGTGAAGGATCCAAATGTCAAAATTTTAAGGATTTTGAAGTTGTGTACATTTTAAGGACAAAAATTAGGATTAGGTTGCTGTTGGGAGCATAAATGGTTTAACAATTAAATGTTTTGGTATTGAGTAGGAAACCTGATGATGCCATTTTCGTTGAACCACATTTGACGAAAAGAAGTTAGATATTTCAGCACTGCCATAACAAATTTACTTCATCTTGTTTATGAGAAAATCCAGAATCGTGTGTTGTGGGCAAGTGCTTGAATTCCTCAACCCTGTTCTTCATTTGCTGAATTGTTCTAACATTGTTACGTATCTCACAGACACACCTCTGGATGCTGGGAGAACGGCATTAGTCAGCTCTCACGTAAACCTCTCTGCCTTCTTTTTCTTCTGTTTGAGTCCGAAACCTCAAAAAAGTTTCTCTTTTTCATTTATTTTCTTCAAAGTGCTGTGCAAGTTTCCAAGGCTTCATTTTCAAATATGAAGACAAGTGGGCTTTATCCGTATTTATCAAGGGTTTGGTATAGTTTCTTATATGATGTTGGATGAATGTTGCTTATTATGCTTCTTTTCTGGTCAGATAATCTTGGTTGTACAAGTTTGTTAGAGGACATGAAGATTACAAGCTATGCTGGACTTGCAAAACCTAGTTTTTTGCTCGTGCATTGTGAATTACCTGCTTTTACATTCCATAAACGACAATTGGTTTCTATCACTTCTCTATGCATTTCAAGTCATTATGAAAATAGATGTAGATTGGTGATGAAGCTGCACTCCTCTGTGGCTGGTAGATCACGTTCATCTAAGGCTAAAGATTTATCTTTGTCAAAGCAAGAGAAGTTCGGTAGAGACAGGGATGAAGTAAATCCCTCTTCATTTTATACTCACCCTAGTTTATTACAAATGAAGAATGAGAGAATAGCCAACCGTGCGCTTGTTTATGAATTCTTACGGGGTATAGGCATTGTACCTGATGAACTTGATGGATTGGAGCTTCCTGTCACCGTTGAAGTCATGAAAGAACGTGTAGATTTCCTCCACACTTTGGGGCTGACTATTGAAGATATCAACAACTACCCACTTGTCCTTGGCTGCAGCGTGAAGAAAAACATGGTTCCGGTGCTCGACTACCTTGGCAAATTGGGTGTGAGGAAATCAACTTTTACAGAATTCTTGCGTCGGTACCCGCAAGTCCTCCACGCTAGTGTTGTGGTTGACCTTGCACCAGTTGTTAAATATCTTCAAGGAATGGACATTAAACCTAATGATATTCCTAGAGTCTTGGAGAGGTATCCAGAAGTTATGGGATTTAAGCTTGAGGGCACCATGAGCACTTCAGTGGCTTATTTGGTTGGAATCGGAGTAGCTAGGCGTGAGATTGGCGGAGTTCTGACAAGATATCCAGAAATATTGGGCATGCGAGTAGGTCGGGTGATTAAACCTTTTGTTGAATATCTGGGAAGCTTGGGAATACCAAGCCTAGCTGTTGCCAGATTGATCGAGAAGCGACCTCATATTCTTGGTTTTGGACTTCACGAGAAGGTAAAACCCAATGTAAACTTACTTCTCGAGTATAATGTTAGACAAACATCCATGGCATCTGTTATTGCTCAATATCCTGAAATCATAGGAATCGATCTAAAAACCAAGCTTAGCAGTCAGCGGGACTTTCTCACCTCCATTCTTGAATTGGGTCACGAAGAATTTGGAAGAATCATAGAGAAAATGCCCCAAATTGTGAGCCTCAGCGACAAAGCAATAGTGAGGCATGTCAATTTCTTCAAGGAAAGTGGATTCTCTTTAGAACAAGTTAGTAAAATGGTGTTGGGGTGTCCGCAGTTGTTGGCTTTGAATGTTGACATCATGAAACACAGTTTTGATTACTTTAAATCGTCAATGGGTAGGCCGTTGGATGATTTGGTGAATTTCCCTGCTTTCTTCACGTATAGCCTTGAGTCGACGATAAAGCCAAGGCATAAGATGGTTGAGCGCAATGGAGTGAAGTGCTCCCTTGCTTGGCTTCTGAATTGTTCAGATGATAAATTTGAGGAGAGAATGAGCTACGACTCGTTTGATATGGAAGAGATTGAGGTTGAGTCTTCGTTTGACATGGATACGTTAATGAAACCGAGAAATGAAGAGTCGGATTCTGAGTATGAGAGTTACAGCGATGATGAATAAGTATGAAAAGTCTGTTGGTGGAGAATGGAAGTCGGTGAGTGATACTGCTACTGGAAAAACCTTCAGCATTTTATGAAACATTATTCCATGCATTTCCATGGTGTGCTTTTCATCTTGATGCACATAGATCTTGTATATGTAATCTTAGAGTTACTGCGGAAATTAACATTAAAAGATCAATTAATCCTTTGAGACTTTTATTTGAATAGTAGATTGAAGAAAACTCGTTGCTATACAATCAGATTATGGTGCTTAAAATATATGAAGCACTCTGATGAACGGAAAAAAATAGTCCTACAGTGTTTAGTAACTTCATATTTACTATATTATCAACTTTCCTTCAACTGAAATAATACCACATTAGATTTTGGGTGAATTACGATTGCGTTCTTCTTTTTTCTTTCTTAAAAAATATCCTTTGTGGGCTAACTACACTAGAAAAGCAAAGTATTGTTTATAGCTTATAGTGTCGTCAGAATATGATCATGGAGAGGCTGGTTTAGAAGCAAAGGGAAATTGTTGAAGTGAACAAACAATATATGCAAGATAGATTTGGTGTTAAAATATTTAACACAATCTAAATTCATTAATTATTCCCAAAACTACAAAATAATTGCAAAATTACATCTCTCATTTGCCTCAGTTTCAATTACATTAATGCATAGTATCTTATTTGTTTTAGAATGTGAAAAGATATATTTATTATAAGACAACAGAATGTTAAGATATGTCGTCACCAGTATCGCGGCGGCAATGCAGGCCCAATTTTCTGGCCCTAAATTTATGTCTGCCAAGTATATTTGTAAATGTTCATATTGAAAACCTTTTTCTGAGGGCTTTTCATGTATGCTTAAAATGGTTTTTACATACTCTTGAAAAAAGTTAGAATCCACTTTTGATTTTATTTAAATGTTTTTAGGGTGTTTGTTAATATACTAACATCACATATGTTTCATTTGAGCTGGATGTACCACAATGGGCAAAGATTGAATTAGGTATTTAGATTTATATCTACAAGTCAATTACGATTATTCGAAACGACTATGATATACACAATTTCTTGGTGGAGGCAAAGCGGACCGTGCAGATTGATTGCTAATGTAATGACGCGGTTAACTATATCAGAACTAATTTTCATAATTAAACCTAATTAATGAAACATAATTATCCAAATTAGCCTGCAGAAGTACTGTTTACCACGTGCTTCGAGCACTGTAAGCTAAAGTAGTTTACAATTGACGTCCAAAGATACCAGCAGAATATATTACTTGGATTAAAAAATATATATATACACCAGACTTTGAAATTAGATTATTGTTATATAAATCAAAGGTACGGGACAACTTTTGTGAAACGGGACCACGCTTCACATGAAGGACACGTGTCGGTGCCATGTGCCTGAGAAACTAAGAATCAATTAACCATCATTATCTATCTTATTAGATGCTAGTTAGCAGCAATTAATTAATCCGAGTCGTTTTTTCTCAAGGGGCGCATGCATTGATGACCGCATAGAACTTTGTGAATTTGCATTTGTCACGTAGTTCCCCTAAAATTGTAGCCATAAATTATTATTTTTATAAATTTAATTTATGCAATAAAATAAAATAAAATCTCGACATTTCAGAGTTTGACAGAATCTTTAGATGCATGCATTCAAGTTTATAATTTATTTTTTGGGGTTCTAGGCTTTGGCTACAGAAAATATTTTTAATAACTTTAGTTTGGAGTCCATGCTTATTATATTATGTTGTAGAGTTTTGTTTGCACAGGAAGTACATAAGAGGATTAACGGACAAAAACTTCACAAGACTTAATTTGAGTAATAAATTTATTTTCATTACTTTGAGATTTATTTTAGTAGACTTTTGTATTACACTATTATAAGTTGTTAAATAATATTACGTTTGCAAAAGAGTAATGGTTATATCTTTTTATATATAAGAGTACATTTCAAACATCAATTAAAAAATTATTTTCCTATATATCGAAATACTAGGCATTATGAGTTTGACCTTTTGGGTTTGAAAGTAAAGTCAAATTAAAGTTCCATTGTTTTAATTATCAAGAATTTTAAGTCTCATATTTTATTCTTACCTCATATTACAGATCGCTGACATTTTGGGTTTGAAAGTAAAGTCAAATTAAATGATATTTCTCTCAGTGATGTTTAGAGAATATTTTACAATGGATTTCCCTCTCAAACAATGTATATGCATAAAATAATTTTTCCTAATCTTGGTGCAAAGATGATTGCATCACTTATATTAGCAGACTAGAGAGAGAGAATCACGACCTAAAGTTAAATCGTAAGACGTGGACACCATTCCTATAACTGATTAAAGTGGGTCTCAAATATGTGATTGCAATAACGACACTTACTAAAATTTAATTGTAGGTTTATTTCCAAATCAAGCGACGACTTTTGCGACATTTTTTAGGCATTGAACAATTCTGGCGGAGAAAGAAAAGATAAGGAAAGAAAGGAAGGAAAAATAGGGGTATAAGGTTTGTAAGTGAGTAAAAAAAAAATCAAAATTTAATGTAATTATGGAGAAAAACAATAAAAGACGAGATATGGGAAATAAAATATATAATGATGTGTAAACATACATAAAAAGAGAGAATAAAACCGATTATTACAATCTTAAATTTTACAAGATGCTGAAGATTATAGATAATTGTTTCTAAACATTACAAAACAAATTTTGTTAATACTCAGACTTCTGAAAAACATACCCGTAAATTTTGGCCTATACTATGATTATGCAAATCGCATAGGAGGTCTATATATCAGATCAGAGTAAAGGTGGTGTGTAAACTCGTATAAACTCGTATCGAAATATTAATTCCTTTAAACCATGCTCTTTATTTATATGTTTATCAAATAATAAAACAAAAGAGATAAGGGAGAGTGGAAGACGTGATTTCTAAGAGGAAAAAAAAGAGCTAATGCCAAAATCATACCTTGAATTGTAAGATTTTTATATGAATTGCCCATAAATCGTAATTACAAGTAAAATACACCAGAATTGTAACTTTTTTGCAAATTGCACAAAAAAAAACACATATTATCGGTATTTTTGGAGGTATTCTTGGCATTTCGAATTTAACCAAATTAATATGTACAATTTGCACCACCAACAAAAGCGTTTTCCATCTTCACATGCATTTCCACCCCTCAAAGGAACAAAAAAAAAAAAAAAAAAAACACTCGAAGTACTCCTATGCTCGGGCAACCCTTCCTTAAGCTCCACTTCATTTTAACGTTAGAGATGAAAAAAGAGTTGCCGGAGCAGAGGAGTTCAAACGTCTTTTTACTTTTGAGGGGTGGAAATCTAAAGATGGAAAACGTTTTCGTTGGTGGTGCAAATTGAAAATATTAATTTGGTTAAATTTGAAATGTCAATAATACCCTTAAAAATGGCTACAATGTGTTTTTTTGCAACTTGCAAAAAAGTTACATTTCATGGTGTATTTTATTTGTAATTACAATTTATGGTGTAATTCGCAAAATTCTACAATTCAACTTATGATTTTTTTGGCCATTAGCTAAAAAAAGAAAAAGGATAGAAATATTACATGAGGAGCAGTTGAGAAAGAATAAGCTTATGATAATTCGCATCAAATTTGAGACATTCAACTCTTTTCGGGTGCCATATTTCTTTGTAAGGTTCTGTGTTGTCGTTTTAAGCTTTGCATGTTCGAGACTTGTCCCATATCTAGAGATGGGTCCTTTCTGTTTTTTCTTTCTACTATTATTTGAAGATATATAGATCAAAGTTTTTGAAAGTTTTTTTTTTTTTTCTTTCAGAAAATACCTAAACTATTCTCTTTTCAACTCTATAAAACTGAAACACAAAACAAAAGTATCTTCAAACTTCATCGCGATTTATAATTTTTTTTTTTTAATTCTTTGAACATGTTGAAAAACTCATAAACGATAGAAGGTAAAATTTTCTAATATTCATCGAATTAAACACACCACGAAATCAAATAGATTGGTAATTCTCCCTCCTGAAAGAAAGATGATCGGATATAGTAACGAATGAAATGCGAAAGCATCAACTTAGAAATCATTTTATACCTTTCACCATATGTATATATTCCAGATGGGTGTTTCTGAACCCACTTTACTATTTTTGATTTAGCTACTTTACACAAATATAAGTGTAGCATTTAAGTAAAGATGGTGAAAGTGCAATGTTAAATGTCACTCACGAAAATATATTTGTTAAATGCATCATTTCTTTACTCCAAGAGATCATG
Organism: Misopates orontium; assembly: GCA_946800315.1. NCBI lineage: Eukaryota > Viridiplantae > Streptophyta > Magnoliopsida > Lamiales > Plantaginaceae > Misopates > Misopates orontium. The sequence goes on from OX326947.1 coordinate 5,616,379, forward strand.
TAAATTTCAGTTTTTCTATTGATAATCATGTAAATTTCACTTAACCCCGCGCGAGTTCCTAAATAAGATAACATACGTACATGTCCCAATTATTGACAATAAATTGTAACCAACTAGCTCGCGATATAATCAATGAGAATTCAGGGACATACTGAGGGACCTCCTCTCCTTGCAAATCCATATCACAAACCCACATGCATGTACACACAACCAACTTGTATCTACGTGTATATATATACATACACACACACACTGACGAAAAAGTAGATTGAGATGTTTAAAACTACTGCCTTGTCTCGACGCAGCAGCGGCATTCTTCATGTTGGGGCTTCTTCGCCTAATCTTGGAACAACATTCAGATCAATTTTAGCCAAACCAGCTCGCATGCACGTGCGCATGGACACACACAAATATATATATATATATTATTTAAAGGGATAATACCACTTTTATCCGAACGAATATTTGGTCGATTTTATGGGATACTTTGGTTGGTCATAACACACATTTAGGGGCAAAATACATCTAAAACTTGTAATAGACAAAGTATAAATTTGGAATGAAAAGACACATATATATATTGAGGAAGCAAAGTGAACTGTTTTAAAGTTTTCGAGGAGTGATATATAAGTAACATATACACATTTATATATATGGTCGATATAGCTAATTAGGTTTATTAATGATATATATTCCACAAATTCACTTAATTCCAGGAAAAAAAAATGAATTAAAAGGTTGTCTAAATGAACAAATTCAATAGTGGTTGACTGATGTTGAAATACCATTCAATTTCGAAATAATATTATTAACATGCAGAAAATCTCATGGCATTTCTTTTGAATATCTGGTCTTGATAATAACACCCATTAGTTGGACCATGCAAGTTCATTTTCAGTTGGGGTCCAGTCGATTTTCAAGTTGAATGAAATGAATGCAAATCAATCACGGAGACGTTCTCAATTATCCAACCTTACGAGTGTGATTGCATTTTCTTAGAGTTGATAGGTAAAGTACTAACCCTACGTTATGTATGGATGACAATCATAAACGTTTTTTTTAATATCAAAACATTTCATTTTTTACCTGATCGAAACAAAACTCGAGCTGTATATTTCAAGTTCATTTTAATAATTGTTTCTCCAATTTTTCCAATTATCTCAAAAAGCTTTACCAAAAGTTTGCAAGAAGCTTCCAATATTTGACACTGAAACATGCGTTAAAACTCAAACTTCAATCGATGTTCTTATGTTAATGCTATGAATATAAATTAAGGTGACCCTATATTCTCGTGTCATTTTCTAAAATTACTTAATACTCTTATGTAAATAATGTTTACTTAATTAATAGTTGATTCTCACAAATTCTAATTGTGATAAAAAGATTAATATTATTTTCATTTAGTTATTTTTTAATGTGTAATAACCACTATATATACACACACGAGAAATTACATACCTTTTAGCGGGCAGAATTTTAAACACAGTAGTCTCAATTTTCAACGAGTGATCAAAAAGTACAATCTCATAATATGGAATATTTTGTCACGTACAAGAATACACGAGATTATTCTCACTTTGCAGAAATAAAGTGTGCTAAACACGACTTTTCCCCCTGAACTCGGATTTCATTTACTGCCCAATGCATACCAAACACCAGGCACCAAAAATTAGATAAACTAAACATCCGATATAAATGCAACAAATTAATTAATTTTGATGCGGAGTATCTTCGTACACCCCAGCCTATATCAGCATCCATGAGGCAACTTTGCGAGCTAGATATAGTTTGTTAAAAAAGTTCTGCACAAAACTCATAGGTCGCAATTGCCCGAGAAACTCAATGATCCTTAAGTGAGTCCAAGTAAAAAATAAGTCAATTAAGTAGGTTATAATCACAATCAATAACACATTTTTTTCATCACGCATGAATAAGTATCTAAAGATTTTTACCCGGGTGAGGTTTGATCTGAATCAATCTACCGCGGTTGATCAACTGAAAGATGTATGATATCTAGATTCTTGTGGGGCCGATTTGATAATAACGACCTCGTAGCTTCATTAATTTGCCTCGAGCATCAATATGTGATACAAAATTGGTTATAAAAATTGTAATCTAATCTATGTATCAATGCATATTAGAGTTGGTCTCGATCTACCGCGGTTGATCAACTGATGAAGATGTATGATACCTAGATTCTTGTGGGGCCGATTTGATAATAACGACCTAGTAGCTTCATTAATTTGTCTCCAATATTGATAGTTGCTACAAAATAGGTTGTAAAAATCGTTATCTAATCTATCAACGCATATTCAAGTTGCTCTCCTAATCTTGTCTGATCTCATGAGATTGATCGATTGTATCTCGATCTGTTGATTCAGTAGACGTGTCGAATCAGACAAACATGTTCGGATGACACGTGATTTCTTACTGAAATAGCAAATTGTCATATAACTAAATATGATATACCCAAGTCCATAATTAGATATAAGTTAAAACAATTAATGCTTAATTTTTTTAAGTTATTAAACTGGAATTTTATATTCATACTCCAGATTAATAATTCCACCGAAAAAGTGGTAGTGCAGGAGAAAAAATATAAACCATGTAGGGTTGGGTAAAAACATCAAATTATATATTATATAACAAAATGAGAACCCTAAGCTCCATAGACAACAGCCTAACATCAAGTTTCACATGGTACAGATAGTTATAATCTTAAGGTCAAGATCTGACGATTTTTTTAATCTCAGAGATAGAAATTCTACTTTTTATCAATTGAAAAGGTGAATAAGTTGACTCACTTACAAGCTAGCAAAACTAAAAAAAATAAATATGGTTGAGTCTCATTTCTTAATTCATTATTATTGGCATAAGATTTTGTAATTCACAAATTCATAATACAGACCGGTTTCCAATTCTCGTCTCAAGGTAAAGCACCCGTAAATGTCTCCATTTGATAGGTAAGTAGATTTCTGAAATAATAACATATATTTTATAACAAAATTGTAATATAGAAATATGTACATATTACAATCATAAATATAGATTAAACATAAATTTTTATGCAATTCAAGAACTTTTGGAACAACACACGCGAAAGATTGACAGGCCAGCACGCCCAATTTGGCTAGAATAGTAAAATACAGTCAAAATACTGAAATAGACATAGCAATAAAAGAAAAAGAAAAGAGAAGGGAATAATATTTAGTTAGCATTAATTACAAAATTAATGGTTATGTTAAATTTTTGTTTAGTTTTGCTTTATTGCCAGTTTTGACCGCCCCTCTGTTACTCCAGTTGTGATTCGCCAAATAATAGTCCAACAGCATTTGATTATTAAACCCCATTTAATTTTTAATTATTATTCTCTCTCTTCTCTCTCTCTTCTTTCTCTCAGTTGTTCTTACAGATACATACATAAGAGAACAACAAGGCTATGGCCCATGTGTGAAGCAGTTTTCTCTTCTTCTTCTTCTTCTTCTACAGTGATCTTTAATTCACTCCCAAAGCCAAGGCCACAAAGCAAGCTTCTCATTCTTGCAAATTTAGGTGCTTTTTTCTATCATTCTCTTTCAAGTTCTATGTTTTTTTCAGTTATTTTTGTTTACTGATTTTGAGTGAAGATTCTTGTTAATTGATTATGGATCTGTGGTGGGTTTTGCCTAATAATCGTGGGTTTATGAACAAGATCTGATTTTGTTGCAAAAAAAATTCAAGTGAATTGACTTCGTGATGTTTTTATTAATTGCATGCCATCATAAAAACCTGATGAATTTGTCAGTTGAGTCCCCTTTTTTGGTGGTCCTTTGATTCCCTCTGTGGATTTTTTATTTTTCATGGACCTCTCTTTTTCAGGTTTTGGGTTTTGTTGTTATGTTTTTGTAAAAAAAAGAAGCCTCTGTTATTTGTGCCGTCACTCTCATCTTTGGGGTGAATATTTGATAAAAGTTTTGTGCAGCTTTGGTTTGGGGCTTTTGGGGGTATGTAGCAGTGTGGGTTTTGGTACTTTTGATTTGGATTCTTGTCTTGTCTTTGATTTGTTTGTTTGTTTTACTTTTCTCTTAGAGGTTTTATGATTAATAAATTTGCTGCAACTGAGGGTGCTTTGGATATTCTGATATTCTTGCTTGTTCATCAATGGTTGATGAATAAGTTATATGATTTATTTATTGAGATTTTGTATTAGGATAGAGCGAATTTATAGGTTAGATTCTTACTCTTTCTTTATGTTTCCACTTAATGCGTGAATCCATCTTCATTGTTGAAAACTTCCTTATAGCTTTGTGTTGATTTATTTATTCTCTGTTAAATTTGCTTGGTGATCTTTGTTCCGTATATATTTCAATTGATTATGCGGAATTATAGCAATTCGAATTGACGTTTTTTTTTTTGGTTTAGACGCAGTTGGTGGAGATAAAGTGCTTGGGTGTTTGTCGTGGGCATTATACCTATTGTAGCGGCTTTAGGGCATATTTAAATCATATTTAAGTTTAAATCATATGGTTTTGTTTTCATGATGGCGTCGAAGACTAGCTCTAGGCCTCCCCCAACACTGCAGCAAAAAGCCGTTGGAACTCAGCCCACAAACAAGCCACATGATCTCAAATCCTTACCTTCTCAGGACTCGAATTCTAACAAGCCTAAGTTGGTTAATCCTGAAAAATCAGAGAAGCCTGGTATTGTGACCGCAGGCTTACGCTTACCTAATGAGTCCAAAAGATCACCGACTTCTCCAAATTCGCCACCTAGAAACTCAGATTCAAATAAGTCTTCTCCTGTAGATCTTGAGGTAACAAGCTCACTTGAAACTTCCATTGATCAAGCAAAGAAAACAACTGAATTGGGCAGCAACAAGAACAGTTCTGTTTCTGGAAAGATTAGTGATGGGGCCACGAGTCTTGCGAAAATCAGTGGAAGTGCCAAAATTAGTGATCGTCTGGAGAGTGGAAAGAGCAGCATCTGCCGAGCAAGTACGAGTAGCGACTTGAGTGATGAGAGCACCAGCAGCTTTAGCAGCAGTGCGAACAAGCCTCATAAAGCGAACGATGTGCGATGGGAAGCCATTCAAGTTGTCCGAGCCAGAGACGGAGTGTTGGGATTAAGCCATTTTAAGCTTCTGAAAAGATTGGGTTGTGGAGATATTGGGAGTGTTTATCTGGCTGAGTTGAGTGGAACGAAATGTTACTTTGCGATGAAAGTTATGGACAAGGCATCTCTAGCAAGTCGTAAGAAACTTCTTCGAGCTCAGACGGAAAGAGAGATACTACAGTGCCTGGATCATCCTTTCCTTCCTAGTCTCTACACCCACTTTGAGACTGATAAGTTTTCGTGTTTGGTGATGGAATTCTGCCCTGGAGGAGACTTGCACACTCTCAGACAGAGACAACCGGGGAAATATTTTTCTGAGTTAGCAGTGAAGTAAGATTTCTTCAAATTATTAATTCTATTCAAGTTTTGATACAATGTTGGAGTTACATTAGCACTTGTTATTGATCCATTTTTCTACGCCTGCAGTAATTTGCTCAAGTCAAAAGTTTTGGTGCATCTTTCTTTGTTCAATGTTAAGAAAATGCTATAGTCTGTGTATGCTGTTGGATCTCATTTTTATTCTACTGTATCTAGTTCATAGCGGTAGTCTTTTCTTGCAATGCAGCACTTTGCCTCTGAAATCTCATGAATATATGACATTCTCATTCTCGTGAAGGTATGATATTCTCATATTTTTATAGAACAAAATTTATGCAGGATAGATGATTGCTAGAACAAAGTTCGAGCTGCTAAGTGCATAAATTCTTGAAATATTTGCATATTCTATAACAGTACATGCTTTGTGCATATTTTCCTCGCATGAGACCATTTTAAATTTCATGGTTATATGCTATTACTATGTTGTCCTGGTCTAGTAAGAATTTCCAAACGCGAGATTGAAGGAAAAAACCTGTTTTAGTGAAAAATAACACTAGAGGTTGAAGCTTAGAACTGACATGGTCTTGTTTTTATAAATAATTGAGTCAAGTGTGATTCTTTATTTATTTCAATGATTGAAATAGTATCATGGTTCATTGCAGTTAACCACAACCCTTTCTTTCCTTTTCCATGTGGCAGATTTTATGTAGCCGAAGTTCTGCTCTCTCTCGAGTATCTCCACATGCTTGGAATTGTCTATCGTGATCTTAAGCCGGAAAATGTCCTTGTTAGGGACGATGGACATATCATGCTATCTGACTTTGATCTTTCCCTTCGTTGTGTTGTTAGCCCGACTCTGGTCAAGACCTCGTCCCTCAATTCAGACCCTCAGCAGAAGAACTCCATATACTGCGCCCAACCATCATGCATAGAACCTGCCTGCATTCAGCCATCATGTGTCGTCCCAACATCATGCTTTTCTCCTCGTCTCTTTTCCAGCAAATCCAAGAAAGATAGAAAGCCCAAAAACGATATTGCAAACCAAGTTAGCCCCTTACCCGAACTTATGGCGGAACCGACAAGTGCTCGGTCAATGTCATTTGTTGGAACTCACGAATATCTCGCACCCGAGATAATCAAAGGCGAAGGCCATGGAAGTGCGGTGGATTGGTGGACTTTTGGGATCTTTTTGTATGAACTTTTGTTTGGTAAAACTCCATTTAAAGGATCCGGCAATAGAGCCACATTGTTTAATGTAGTAGGGCAACCTCTTCGGTTTCCGGAATCGCCCGTTGTGAGTTTTGCTGCTCGGGATTTGATCAGGGGTTTACTCGTGAAAGAGCCTCAACATCGATTGGCCTATAAAAGAGGCGCAACTGAGATAAAGCAGCATCCTTTCTTCGAAGGGGTTAATTGGGCTCTGATACGGTGTGCCACCCCGCCCGATATCCCCAAGCCTGTTGACTTTGACCGACTACCTGTCCCACCAGCACCAGCAAATGAAAAGGCTGCTGCTGCTGTTGCTGTTCCAGTCACGGATCAGAAGAGTGATAAGTATCTTGAGTTCGATTTCTTCTAAGTTAATGTTAGTACCATTGTTTAACCTTTTTCTCAAGCTATTGGGAACAATTACTCTCGACTATCAAGATGTCAAGGATTTGCATTGTGGGATTTCTTCAAAACGCTAGATTGATGAAGAAACTTATTTATATTATTGCTGCCGGTTTTGCGGTTTAAGAACAGCCATGGCTCACTACTCTCTCGACTGTGTGATGCTTGAAAGTTGATCTAAACTTTGTGGCGTATATAGTTTTCGAGGCATGGAACTGGATAGCATTTGGTGGCCACATGCTATAGAATTGCAGTATGTATAAACTTTTTGATCATTTCTTTTTTGGTTTGGAAAGATTGTTTAATCTGAGACATGGTAGGACCAAATGTTAGAGCCCCCAGTTTTTCTGTATTATTGTGTCCTGGTGTATGTTTGTGACATTTCAAGCAGTGAACCAGACATTTTTAGCTGTGAGTTGATATTGTGATATTTGTTTAGGTCTGCGAGGAGATAAGATAACCACAAATGATTGGTTATTGGATGTCACTTCTTCTTCATTTCTGTTTGATAAACTTTCCTAATATTATGAAGTCTTCAGCTTTTCGAATTTTTCATCTCACCACTATAATGAAAACCAAATGGAAGATAAAGTGAGATAAGATGAGATATCTCACCTTATCTCGGTAACCAAATAGCTTCTAAATAAACAAAAAAGTTACCAAAGGTTGGCTATATAATTTTTCCTTCCCACTTGAGGAAATGTTTTTGTTACACTTTTTCATTCATTCTGATCGAACAAATTTGTAATCCTTCTACAGAATTTGAGTTAAATTTTTATTTTCATCACTGCCACACAAAACAATGCACAAGTATTGCACATTAGAATGGTACATGACAATCGAGTGATTGATATTTTGCACCCCTAAGATAGTAGGATTAGAGCATTTTTGGGGCTTGCTCCAAAATTGAAATTGGATAAAACAATTAAAGGTTTTAAAAAGGAACAAAAATGGGACGATGACAGAGTGTTTTGCCTTGTGAACTCACAAACCTGGAGTGCGTAATCACTACCCATGTTTGTGTTGGAGTATTTCCAAAATATTATTTGTATGTATCATTTCAAATAAAAAATTGCGGTTTTTATTTTCGAAATAAATGCATTTGTCTATCTTATTGGTGGTTGATTTTTTTATTATTTTTAACTATTTATTTCATGATTTTTTTAAATGATATGTCTTTTGCAAAAGGTTGTGAACATTAGTTGGTTTTTAATACAAAATATTTATGCTCACAAATTAAGTATATGGTTAATTTTACTGATACGTGTACAAAGTCTCAAAAAAATCTTGGAAGTTTATACATTTGAGAGATTTGTCACTCTTTGTAATTTGTATATTTAGACGATGCTTCTATTAACACTACACATAATTGATTTATGGGGCTTTCGGTTAGACTCACATGTCTAGCAAGTTATCCCAAATAAATTGGAGGTATACTCGTTGACGCCTTTTTTACTGTTTGATATTTCTGCTGTTGTATCGCGTACTACCCGATCCCCGTTCCGGCTTGTTTGAATAAAATTTTGCTTTGTTGCTTGAAAAAAAAATAAAAAAAATTAATAACTTTTCCCACGTTTATCAATTTTATAATTGAAACGTCAAATGTCAAGTCTGGTGGTGCATACTTTTCTCTTTTATATTAATATTACAACAATTTTCCTTCAAAGGTGATTACGCAATTGTTGACGAGGTGTCGCAACATAAATCTTTTCTACTTCCACGCACACACAACACAACACAACTAGTCACATTATTCATTCGTTCATTTTTAATATTTGATTGATACATACTAATTAAAGCAACAAGATAAGGTTTTTTTTGTCTACATTCAGACATCATTCAAGAATCTAAAGTGTTAACAGCATTTTCGCCTTTTCTTGAATCTTGACCCCTTTCATTCAAACTTAACTTAAAGGTGGAATCTTTACTTGTTTTTTTCATTTCCCTTTAACAGAAAACACACACACACACACACACAATTTGAAGAAAGTTGAATAATAATTGAGTTTGTGAAAAAGTATATTGTTTTGTACTCTGTTAGATTAAATTTTGTTAAGAGTTAAAAATGGCTGTGGTTCCTCAAGAAACCATCAGCCAGTTTGAAGAATTAATGGAGGAAGGTTAGCTTATCTTCATCTCTTTATCAATGTTTATTTTTGGCCTCTTTTTTCTGTTTGTTTTTAATTTTTATTTTTATTTTTGGGAATTTTATGCAGTTGATGAATCACTTAAAGAAACATTCCAGGTTTGCTCTGTTTTACTTCAAGATATTTAATAATACTGCTTGATCTGCTTATTACTTGAATCAAATTATGCAAGAACTCTTTTGTCAAATAGTTAACTTCAGTAATCAGTAATATGCACACTTCATACATGTATGTTAATTATGTGAGAAATGCTTGATTTTGTTTTTTATGTCAAGAATTATGAGAAATCTGAAGAAATATGTAATTTGCTCGATTGGGAATTCATCTGCTGGATCTTGGCGTTATCGTACTTAGTATACTCCAGTTTTCACGGATAACGTATGAAGTTAGGAAGCGGTCACGCGATTGTGTCTCCATCTATTCCTCATCTTTATTGAGATTTACGCGATTTATTTACCCGTGAGAGAATGTTCTTGGCATTGAATATAACCTTGATCCTGTGTCATATAGTGTTATCTACTACGTTTGCACTTGTTTTGAACATCTTCATGTTGTATAACATTCTATTCCGTGCATACAGAATGTACATCAAGGATACCCTCATGAAACTTTGATTCGTTTTCTCAAGGCGAGAGAAGGAAATGTTACAAAGGCCCAGAAGATGGTCAGAGAAATAAATATTTCAAAAATTTGTCATACTTTGAATATGTGAAGCAAATCATGTTTGCTGATATATGTATTGCCTAAAATTCTGTTGTATAATGTTTCAGTTGGTTGATTGTCTGAGTTGGAGAGTGCAAAATGACATTGATGATATGCTTGCGGTAAGTAGTTGCACTCCTTATCTGTTGTATATATTGTTACTCTTGCGAAATAATATTTATGACAATTTATGCAATAGATGTATACGAGTGAAGTTGGGATTTTATTCTTGATGAATAAACAAGTACAAAGTTTATGCAGATACTTTCATTCTAAATCTCCTTGTAATGTTTGTTGCAGAAGCCGATTTTACCGACAGAACATTATAGAGCCATACGTGATTCTCAACTTATAGGATTGTCGGGTTACTCAAATGAGGTAACAATTTGATAGGGCATGAAATTAGTTAAATTTATGTACTAAGAAATTTGACCGTTTCCTTTGATGTGCATTACTAATAATAGTGCCATTTTTGCTTTAGGGCCTCCCAGTGTTTGCTGTGGGAGTAGGCAGGAGCACATACGATAAAGCATCTGTAAGGAATAGTTTTCCTTTGTATTGTTGTATGCTATCAAGATTTTTGTTTAGTATTTTTCTGGTTTGTCCTTAACAGCATCTTTAGCAGTCAGAAACGGTTGAGAGTTATATGCTCACTAGGTGAAACGGTTTAATTTTTTTATTCCATGGTTATCTCTTATGAATTGTTTTATTAGAACATCCAAATCTCTCTCTATATATCTCTCTTACACACACGCTATTTCATTATTGTGCCAGATTCTTAAGCTGTAGCATTATGTGAAGACTACTTGATAATGTTTCCATCTTTTAGGTTTTGACTATATCCATCTTCATTTTAGGTTCATTATTATTTACAGTCTCACATTCAGATCAATGAATATCGGGATCGTGTGATTTTGGTAAGCATTCTCGCATTTCTGTCTACCATAATCCCACTCATTTGGTCATCTAATGTTCTTATTTGACTTGTTATGTTTACTTCAGCCCACTGCTACCAAAAAGTATGGGAAGCATGTTAGCAAATGTATAAAGGTACTAGACATGACTGGCTTGAAGCTCTCAGCCTTAAACCAGATAAAGGTATGCCAAAACTTTTCTGGATTGGAATTAAAAAATCTGCCACTATTCTTCGTTATTCATTAATAATACGATTTTAATGCAGCTCGTGACTACCATTTCTTCTATTGATGATCTAAACTACCCGGAGAAAACACTAACTTATTACATTGTCAATGCCCCGTATGTCTTTTCTGCATGTTGGAAGGTTTGTCTCACATTTGTATCTCGTTAACTATCTTCTGTTTCATTGTTTGTAAACTGCAGAAACTATCATCTTCTTTACTTTCGGATGAGCGAATTCATCTCTTAGTATCTTGAGAATTAGATTCGGTATTTTCATAACCTTTGAGCTGTTATCAGGCTGTAAAGCCACTTCTGCAGGAGAGGACGAGAAGGAAAATTAATGTATTGTCCGGCTGTGGACAGGAAGAGCTACTGAAGGTATATGAGTTTCTTTTCTGATGGTGCATTGTGCTTTAAGAATTTTTTCATATACAATTATGAAACTATCGCTCATCATATTGTTTTATGAACTTATTTGGTGTTTTCAAGTTCTCAAACCTAAAGGATGTCTCTCCTAATCTTCATAAATAGTTGCATTTTCCACATCCAGTTACCTAATTTTTGCTCATAATATAGCAAGAAAGAAGTTCCAAATATGTCTTAATAACACCTGTTCAAATTGTAGATGGTAAACAAATAATGGAAGACCAAACTTGCTTTTATGAACTTAATTTTTGCTCATAATACAGCAAGAAACTTGTTTTCTTCTCAACTCTGTTTTATAGGAACCATACTTAACATTTGAACAGTAGAATACCTGTTAAACTTGGTTATGCCTTTGTAGAAACTAAAACTCTTAAATATCCTTTCTTGTGTGTTTGGTGCAGATTATGGACTATTCCTCTCTCCCCCATTTCTGCCGAAAGAGATCTTCAAGACATTTAGACAGTTATACTGATAACTGCTTTTCCTTGGACCATCCCTTTCACCACCAACTTTACAATTACATTAAGCAGCAATCTCGAGCACATGAACCGGTTGAGCCACTAAAACAGGGATCAGTCCACGTGACTTTACCCGAAGACGCTGATGAAGAATATATAGCTAAAACCTTAGAATCTGAATTAGAGAAATTTAAGGATCTCGAGAGATTTCCAGAATCACTCGGACCTTAAACTCAAAGAATGATAAGTGTAGTTCATTTTGAGGTACTAAATTACATTCCATGAGAGTATCTTTTTCATTATTCCAATCTTAGTCATATCCACCGATATCTTACACTACTAGATACTTCGTTAGAAGCAGACATAGTTAATGTATGTAATTTCACTTGTAGTTGCAGTAAATAGCTAAACATGAATTCTATAAAAATATAGAAAATTCCATTCATTATCTTGTAGTATTATTTAACAAGCTATGAGTCTAAACTCTAAATCCTTGGTGTTTTTCATACTTCACTTTTTTTCCTTTGAGGTGTATATGATCTTTGTTGTAACTAATTCTGCGGTCCATTTGTTACATTTCGTATACCCTTTAACAAGTTTTTCTATTTTCTTAGATAATCTAATGTGTCCAGAAGCATGCAAAAGAAAATTGTTTTTACAAATTCGTTCCTGAATTACAAAGAAACGGCTACACCATAAAAGGAAAGGTGTATTCTGTTTTTTTGATTATGTTTGCTTCTTTTTCAATTTAGAAGTAAAAGATTTTGCTCCAACTTTATTCTGTTCTTTGTTGTTCTGTTCCTTCGGACGCCGTTTTCTGAGTTCACCCTCGACTACCCTTTTCGCGCTTTCGGCCATCTCAGCCGACTGCAAAGTTTCAATTATTTCCGATTCTATGTCCCGATTCTCTTTCAAAATCGCCTCGATATCTTGTAACACTTTTTTCTCACTTGCAGATACACTTTCCATTTCTGCCGTGGCAGTTGCTAATTTGACATCAGCTCGATTTTTGGATTCCTCAATCTTCTTGTTCATTAAGTCGAATTCCTCAACCGATAATCTGATCTTTCTAATTGGCGAAGAATTATATATTTGATCATCTGCTAGCTTCTCAGCAGCTTTGGCTTCTTCACACTGCTTTAATGCTATAAGCAGCTTTTCCTCGGCTTTTTTGGCTGCGAGTCTTGATGCTTCAGCTTCTTGCTTCAATAACTCAGCATTGTTTTTGGCTTCTTCTGCTTCTTTTCTACTCTTTTCAGCTTGTGCTGATAGCTTTTCAAGAGACGGTAGCAACTCAAGCTCACTCTTCTTCTTCTCTAAATCATCCCGCACTTTTTCAACAGTTGCTTCTGCATCTACTGCCTTCGTTTCAGACTCCAAACGCTTTCTCTTCACTTCCTCCAACTGTGTTTTGATTGGAACCACAGAACTTCCGATTACATCTTCTTCCGCAACAACTTCTTGAAGTGCTTTTCTAGCGCCATCAAGCTCCGAAACTATAGCTTGTAAGTCCTGCAGTACCCTTACCGCCTCTGCCATTTCTTCAAGCTTCTCCTTGAGTTTCTCTGCAGGGCCGTGTTGCTCTTCCAAAACCTTAGTTTCTTCTAGAAGAGCCTCCTTTTCTGCCACAACTTTCGACCGTTCCTCTTCCAACTGGGCCGAACCACGCTTGATTAGTTTAAGCGCTTCTCGAACTTCTGCAACTTCTTTCATAAGCTTACTCTGCCTCTCCCGACCCACTCTAACAACTTTTTCAACTTCTTCTGCTGCTCGAGAAGCGACCATTTTCCCTTCCAGCGCTGCTTCAAAATCCCGTCTCAGATTCGCAAGGTCTCGTTTAGTCAGGACAAGTTCTCCGGCAGTGGCTTTGCAACTTTCTTTTTCTCTCTCGACGTCCAGTTTCCATGCGTCGCTGCCTAGTTGAGCTCTGAGGATCTTCTGTTTTTCCAGCTCTTGAGCTCTAACTTTTGCAGCTTCTGTGGCTATTTTTGCTGCTTGTTTGGATTGGGTAAGAGTTTCAAGCTTTTTTGTCAGTTCCAGGAATGTTGTATTGGCCATTCTCTGCTCCTTTAAAGTCTGAGCTTTTGCAGTTTCTGCAGTTCTCAACTGATCTTTGTAGTGGTCTAGTTCTCTGAGGATCATCTGATGTTGTGTCTCCTTCTCTAGCACTCTCTGTACCACAAATGTGAATGAATTGTTGCATTAACATTTTCATTTCTAATAACATCCAAAAATACCAAAAAGGGAGAATTGCATTTACACTCCCTAATAGGTATTCGAGATTCGAATAGTTATAGAGAGACTGTTTATATTACTGATAGATGGCTCTATTATTCATATGCTTTCAAGTTTAAAGGGTATCTCCGTAATTATTCAAACTTGATGAGGATTTCGTTATTCGATCGAATTTCAAATGGGGTGTTTATGTAATTATCTCGATTAGAAAGTCTTCAAAGTAATTTTAAAGCATTATAAGAACAGTTGAGGGAGTGAAGATAGAAAAACATGGTGAAACTTGCCATGATGCTCTTGATAATTGATCAAATAACAGTTACTACTCATGCTTCAAAGATTTGAAAAGAAAAATGTCACTAATTTACAGTAATAAAAGCAACATCATGTTCACATGATGTCATATGCTGCTGCAGCAAGGATCCTAGAGTAGAGTTAATCGGAGGATGATTAAAGAAATGATTCTCAAGGAAAATTCGTTTACTGAGTTTTTGTGTATATTTTTAAAAAATACTATCCCTTGAACTGCTTAAAATCAGAGATTTATGAGGCAACAAGTTTTTGAAATCTATACATATTTCAAAGAAATCAATAAAACTACATACACACATTTATTTTTCCATCAAGCATGAATACAAATAGCTTTGCTCATACATACCTCTTCAGCTTTGGACCTTTTTGTAACAGCCTTTGATGTGGGGGATCCAACTTCCCCAAACAAACTTACAGCGGCTTTAACCGATCGAAAAGGCGCTCGTGTATCAATCTCTCCCACGTCTGATTTTGGTGAATTCGTAGCGTTGCGCAAAGCGACGGAGGTTGGAGAACCTCCTGTGCCATTTTGCTCGCTGAATCCTACCATCTTCTCCCGCGTAATAAGTTTACAAGCTACAATATGGATACCAGAAAATTATCAAACTCCTCAAACAATCAGCATATATCTCAATGTAAAACCATTTCTTCATGATGTATATATCATGCAGAATGTTGAGGGACTAATTCCCATTTCATATATTGATAAGTAGAACAGAAAGAAATGCATGCATACCTTTTTTGGAAGCAAATAGATGGTTTATTCCTTGTAAACTTTTTGACGGTTTTCTCCTTTTTTTTTCTTTTCCTGAGGGATATGCTAGCTACAATTTATGTAAAAGATTAAAAAAAAAAGATAATGTATTAAGCTGAAAATAGCATTTATAGTTCAACAAATCAAACAAATATACCTTAAAAATATGATTTGCTTGATAAACATTCAAAGGAGTGAGACTTGAATGCAGAAAAAACAAGTCTATATTCAAGTTCTCTGCCTTTTTATGTCCAGAAAATCAAAGGGAAGACAGCATAATCAGAGAAGGAAATTTGTGATAAAAATTCCGAAAATCGGAACTTTTATTTAGTTTATCTCTTGCAACCCTTTTCCCATGCAATGTTTTTTTTCTTCTTCTTTTTGTTTTTGATGGTGTATTATTTTCTTCCTGATTTTCAGAGCAAAAGAGGGATCAATTATTTTTTCTGCTGTGAACATGTAATAATAACCATACAGTTTAGTAAAAATCCCCGAATTATGCTCCAGCTTTTTTGACTTCTAGGCCAATAGGAAAGTATAGAGGTCTTGTCATCTTCTAAAATTTGTGATTTATGTGGAAATCTGACTGATCAAGAATATCATACACAAGTTTTTATTGCCTTTAAAGTAAATAAATTATAGAGTACTTAATTCTTTGTCTTTTCATTTGGCATCGTTTGTGAAAATAAAATGAGACTATTGGACCACATACTATACAATTCAAATCTTTATTAATTTTTAGATTAATTTCTTAACCACAAACCGCCTCTTTAAGTACTTTTTCTTTATTTATAATATGCGTTTATTTGCGTTGGTTAAGCGAATCTTTCATATATGGTGAATCCATTTAAAGGCACCAATGCTCACATTTTCTTTATCAAAGTCTAGGGAATGGTGATCTCTTCTCTTTATATTCTTCTCGCATTCTACTTATTTCCCAGGCTGAACCACAAGCCTCTTGTGACATTTGAAGGTAGCACAATGTCTTCTATGAAATAAATAAGGCTTTTGGCCTTTTGGGCAATTTACCTCCCTAAACAGGCAAATTATCCACCCGTGATTTTAAAAATTCGCACACCACCTTCCTGTAATTTTTTAATGTTTTTTTACATTTAATGACCATAATACTCTTGTTATTTCTTAAACTTTCTTTTATGTAATTTAAAATTTTATTATAATCTTTCTTTAAAAAGATTTAAGTAAAGGAATAAAAAAATTATAAAACATACATTATGCTTTAATCTATCCATTTAGCTTTTGAAGAAGACCAGTTCTAGAGTGTGATCATCAAACTTTGAGTTGATTGATTGAATCATATCTCCATCCTTTGTCAATAAACTGTTGAACTTAATTATTTTCTTTGTAGGATCATCCTACTCTTGGTATTACTTGTAGAAACTGCTTATACATGTATTCAGATTCTTTGTCCTATGTTGTTCTTTTTTTCTGAATCATTACAGGTTAAATCATGGCTAATCTTAGTTCTTATGCTGGTGGAATAAGAAAATAGAGAAACATGGATGCTTTGTTCATTTCTACAATGGGGTTCAAGGATTAGCCCAGGTTGTCTGCGGTGCATTGGAGCACATTGCATGTTTGTCAATTGTCAGTTATGTGCTTTCTCCATACATGTTTTGTTAACGAGTTTTATCTGATGAGACTCTACCGAATACATTGCATCTGGCGGGGATAATACCTATTTTACTATTAATGCATGCTTTTTCTTTCTATAATTTATGCAGTTTGTCTCCTATTATTTGCACCTAGTACCCATCCACTCCCTGTTTTTTCAGTATAGCTTCATCCATGAAATGAGTCTTATCATATTCCGAGTGAAGCAGATTATGAAATCATCCAGTTCTAAATGCGTTTATCATATTTCGAATGATAGTAGAATTTTACAAGAAAATTAACATAATAGTATAGTTAATTCGTCCTAAAAAATAGATATGTAGTATTACATTTTCTAGTCTTTATCCATCTGAATTTGACTGAGCACTTTCTTTTCATAATTTATGTAGAGCTATTGCCACCTTATTCTTTATATTTTACTTACAGGTAGATATTTTTGTGTTTTTTTTTTTTTTTTTGACAGTGAAACACGATTTGTATATCTCCACCAAAGGGATAGAAGTGCATAAACAGCACTTTAGTTCATCAATTACAGACCATGAAGATGCATATTTAACTTAATAAACAGAGCACACTCAAGTAAATAAAACAGAGCAACAACCAATTAAAGCTATTCAAAAATGTGTTAATAATTGACTAACAGGATTATCCAACATTTTCCTCAACTTGCGACTTCTCTAAATACTCTTTCATCTCCAAATCGCCATGTCCCGCTGCTATTTTCTTCATTAACAGTATTAGCTCCCAAGGATATTTATGAAATTTATGAAAACTAAAACAAACAAAATGTTTATGTATTTTGTAGAGACATCATGTTATAATTTGACCAAATAATAATAGGCATCCCACAGGTTCACTCAAACAGTTGACCATAAAATACCGATATAAATGGATGAATTTGATAAAACCAAGGCAATTAGATTTCCGTTATTTTTCATTCCTACAACATCTATGCAATAAGATGTCTATTAAAAACATAAATCAGGAATAGGAGAAATAAATTAGCACAACGTTTGATGACTTACAAACATACATACAAATCAGGGAACCGAGCTATATCACAATGACCAACTAGAGGGTAAGCATAATGTATAGCTGTACACCAAAAAAGATCAACTGCAGAACTCAGAACTTGTACTCAGTAGGAATGCAGCAAACTCATACCTAAAACACTAAACTTAACTTCTATGGGAAGCGCACATGAATTTATTCAGATCAATAGTCCAATAATCTTGTATCTCAAAAATAAGCTACGTATCTTGCACTAATTTCACAGATGGCATCAGAACCATCAACATGCAGCGGGTTAAATAGCTACTAGCAAAGGCCCTATTTTTTTGCAGCACGCTGCTTCCACGCACCCTGCATTTTAAGAATATAACCGGGGTTACTATTCAACTCAATGCTAAGAATTTGTAAATATCTCAACTGAATACAGATAAGTCGAGTACCAGAGGCTCATCATCAGAAAGCTCTGTATCTACAGAATCAGAAGCGGAAGTTTTCTTGTTGGGCTTTCCTAGAACTTCTGGACTGGTATCCATGTCTTCTGCTTCATCCGCCTCCCCCTCGGAATCTTCTTTGGTTTCTTCTAGCTGCTTCTCATCTGAAGAAGAGACGGCTTCATTGTCTGATTCATGGGTATGGCGTGCAGAGCCGCCAGCATCTTCACTTTGTGTTTCTTCCGAATCTTTCTTTTCCTCTTTAGGCTCTTCATCTTCTTCGCTCGACTCTTTCTCACCATCTTCCTCCTGTTGCTTGTTCTTGTCAGAGAATTCCTCATCAGATAATATCTTATCAGTTATTTCGTTCTGTTCCTTTTCTGAATTGTCAAGAAACACAGCAGAAAAATAAGTTGATTGCAATAATCATTGTTTTATTATGCAAAAATGAAACAATTTAAATGCAGAAGATAGTCAGCAGAAAAATTCAAGTCGTATCTTCACTATATGCTTTGTTAGACTACGTACTGTCTGAAAAATATAGTCTTATAACTTTAAAGATTCATTCAAATTAAATGAAAACTTGAAAGACTATCTTCAGGGTAAAAACCATGAAAATTGCAATTCTTCTTTGGCTCAACTTTTGAAGTTAAATCACTAGATACTGACCTTCACCAGAGTCTAAATCATCAACCTTGGTAAATTCAAGGCGTCCAGCATCAGGGCTCACATCACTTTCCATAGAGGATTCACTCTTTAGCACTTGCTTCTGCTTTTGTTTTGAGTTTTTTCGTGGAGTTCTTTTTCCTCTAACTTGAGGTGACAGAGATCTGACAGACAGTTCAATTACATAAGATAATTAGAAAACTAGGAAAGAAGCACTTCAATTGCTCTGAACTGAAAAAAAAAAATATTACTTCTCTTCCAAAATTTTATCTTGTTTTGAGCCTCCAATCGATTTCCTTCTCTGCCCAGATGATCTGCAAATTGACATGTGAGAAAACAAACAAGATTTAGCCTCGCGCAACAGCAAAGAAACGATCACGAGCAGCTGAGGTAAACTAATGGTGCAACAGAAAGACTAAAAGAAATGTTTATGTAGGAAAAAAAAAAATTAGTTCCCTTATCTACAGGAGAATATATTTTGGGTATATATTGGAGATGAACAGTATGAGCCAACTACAATCAATAACGCAAATAAAGATCAAGAGTTCTTAATAAGTATAAATGTTTATGTAGAAAAAAAAAAAATAGTTCCCTTCACACTGATCAAATAAAGAACATTTCTGCATGTAAAATCCTAAGGTTTTTAAGGATTGTACAATATAAAGGATTTAATAATCAAATACAATTGTGAAACTCATGAATAACCATGGTTCACAGCTAATCTCTATGTGTGGAACATCACTTTATTGCCACAAAATGTAGATGTGCTTGTGTAATTAGGGCAATCACATTTACTTTGTGCACAAGTCCTTACACTCCTATACAGACTCAACTGTAAGACATCTACAAGTAGCATTAGTTTCACCAGACTTCCCTCTACAGATTTATACTGTGGATGCATATATGAGATAAAAACTGCACATGCATACATAAACTTATCATAGATACGGAGCGAGGAGACAATTAGATATAGAGTTATAAGAAATATGCATATAAAAGTAAGGCATTCATCAAAAAGACAAAAAAGGCAGCACATACCCTCCTTTAGGACGAGAGCTCTTTGACGAACCAGATCGCTGCAAATGGTGTTGAAGACTATTAAGATCTTATTGCTTGATAGAAATAAATAATTAAACATGCGTTTAAGAGGAAAAAGATTTACTGAATATTCATACCTTCTTGGCTTTCTGGTCATTCTCAGCAACCTCCCAGCGCTCCCTATCTAACTGAAGAACTTCCACATCTCCATCATCGTACAATATCTGAAAAAGAAAAGGAAAAGATGACAACGATGAGAAACTTGTACCAAAATCAGTAAGAAACCTATAGCAGGTTGAAGAAAATGAGACAATCAAAATGCAGCTTACCACGTGCTTCTTTTTATGAGTATCAAATGATTTCACGACACCTTCATAAAACCTGCATAAGTTGGACAATTACCAAAACTGCGAATAAACTATACAATTCCTTTCATGAATGCATAAGTGTTACGAAATATGCGAATATGTGGAGCGTGGACCATCACACAGTAGCGAAAATAGTACTTTGTTCAGTGGTCAATGACTTGTTTAAATACCGTTACTGATATTACCGAACAATACCTGTGTATAGACCATATGAAGGTTGAGAGGGGGAAGTAAGTGGGAAAAGAATGAAGTTAAGTTCCATTAGTTCAGACAGTTTTTAACCTCCGTGTTTTTCTTAAATTTGGTGGCTGGTTGCTGTTACAAGGTTGGAGAAGGCTTACTGAAAATGATACTCCAATCAAACTTTTAAAAAGTGAGATGAAATGCAGAGAATTGAGGAAATGGTTCAAAACTAGACTTTATGCATGAAACGTTTAATGCTTAAAATGATAACATTCCATATTTCAGCAACAGCGTGGATAATGATTTGACACTTAAATGATAGCATATACAAATAAATCAAGTAAGTCATAATTACTCACTTCTTATCCATCGGCCACCAAACCTTTATTCTGTAACCGACTATGTCACCTGCTGAAATTCCATTGTTTCTCGTCGTGCACTACAGAAACCGGGAAAAGGAAAAGGAAAAAAATGCCCCATTAGTAAAATTCTGCATAACTTGATTTGCAAGAATTAGTCCTGAAAGATGAATGAAAGTAAGCAAGTGGATTCAAAGAAAGAAGAAGCTGCTCAAAGATATGCGGAGCAGCAGCTTCTTCCAGAATCCAATTAATAATCATGTAACGTACATATTATGAGCTGGTTCATACACTTGTTTGATACTGAACTGCATATACTGAAGAACAAGAAGATAAAGAAACCGGTTCGTTTGCTGAAGTGCCATCATGACCGAGGAATCATAAAACATTTCCTTCTGAAATACATGTTTATAAGGTTTAGGTTGTTCTCCTCTACCTACTTATTCTATGGTTTTTACAAAGTTTCCTGGTAATTGGCAAA
Source organism: Misopates orontium (assembly GCA_946800315.1). Taxonomy (NCBI): domain Eukaryota; kingdom Viridiplantae; phylum Streptophyta; class Magnoliopsida; order Lamiales; family Plantaginaceae; genus Misopates; species Misopates orontium. The sequence continues at coordinate 5,637,739 of OX326947.1, forward strand.
TAAAGGTATTTTAGCAGCATTAATTATTGAAAATTGGAAATCTTTACGGACTTGTTGAGCATACCATTCTTTAAGTAGTGAATATAGTGAATCGAACCTCAACACTAGACCACTATGTTCACATTACTTTAACCATAACGGAAGTGATACGTAACCATAGCTCAATCCTTTAAATCTATGTCAAATAGAGAGAGAGAGAGAGAGAGAGAGAGAGAGAGAGGGGCGGGGGGCTGTAGGCGCCAGGATTGTAAACTATCGGGGGGTGGCAGCGCCTCAGAATTATCCATATGAATACATAATGTGTATTAGATAGAGAGATTAAACTTCATGGCCGTGTGGTTGGAGTACCATAAATTTGCATTAACCTGTAACCCATTCTCACCCATGCTTAGAGCAGATTCTCTTACTTTGACCGGGAGTACTCTGGCTAAGAATCAATTAATAAAAGAAGAACCCTATAAAGATATGGGAACCCTGGATATATCAGATTCTCCACTTTCTGCTGCTCTTCACATCTTTGCCAGTTCTTCACTGTGCTGTACACTTTTTTAAAAATCAAATTGCCCATCTTCTGCATTTCCCCCTTATATTTGATAAACCTACCACCTTCCAAACCACTGGGAGTTTCAGCACCATCCTGGACATTGTACCTTCTCCTCCCTCTCCATTATAATAGAAGATACCATATTCTAAACCCCACCTCCATCTCTTTCAAGTTGCAACAATCAACAACCCCAGAAGGCTTTCGTTATTCTCACATCATCTATACTGATTTCTTGATTTTTTAGTGTGTAATATTTATAGTTAAAGCGCGAACTAACACTTAGTTCAGATGCTAAAGCTGGCACCATCACACTGAGATCGCTAATTAAGATATAAGCATCAAAGTGCCATCATCTTCACATGAATTACGTGATCTATAGCAAACTATATACTCTATTAACATGGTCCTTACTTCTCTTGGCATACATGTTACCATACAATCTCAACAATATGCAATAAAGATGGAAAAAGCTAACCTTATCTAACCCAGTAGCACTTCTCTGTTTTTTCTTGTTCGTGGATCCAGACTTAGAATGAGTGCTTGAGCGTGCAGTATCCATTTCCGGGAATTTTTTAGACTTCTGTAGAAAACAAACCAAGGTTAAAAAGCGCCTCAATTTCTATGAAACATCATACGACAGATTTCATCTTTCAAAATTATACCTTAGCCTCAGGGGAGTGAATGAGTGCCTCACCATGATCCTTGTCAGAGCGTTTACCTTTCTTCTTAGAGGAAGAACTGTATTTCTTCCTAATAGACGAAACAAACATATCAGACTCTGCAGATTCTGCACTGTTTTCATCCATAGATTTGTCTCCTGAATTAGTTTCAAGCTCCTCATCCATTTTATCCAAGTCAACATTTGCAGATTCCTTTTTTACATTATTAGGCCTCTTAGAACCCTTAGAAGCAATGGTTGGAAGAGACTTTTGAGCTTGCCCAGACGATGTTCTCTTTCGTTTTGGCACAGGAACGTCTGTTGATCCACTAAAAATAGTTTTTCTCTTCTGAAGCCGATGGTCACTTCCTTTTTCTTCAACTTGATCATGGCCATTACTTGATTCGAACTTGCTAGGAGTACCCAGATTATCAGTATTTATTTCCTTTACCATTTTCAGGATATCAAAATCATTATCATTCTTCAATCCAGCTGGTTCTGACTCTTTCTTCACCTCCTTTCTAGCCTTGGCCCCCTTAGCTTTTAGACGTTTCATCAACTTCCCCAGTGGCATCTCAGTACTCTCTGTTTCACTATCCTTCATGACATCATCCTCTGCAGTTGCCAAATTAACCTAAAGAAAATACAATACACAGAGACATTAGCTTAAAATATAGGCATAAAATCAGTTATGTCAATGAGGTGGAATTCAGAAATGAGTTTTCAGTCATTACAATTCCATTAGCTTCCAATTCAAGTGATTCAAAGTGAGCCAAGATAATTGGATCTGCCAACCATGTCTTCTCTTCACCAACCTAGTATTGACATAAGGCATGCAATCAGAATAAATGTCATCATAATAAACATACATTTATAAGTAAATGAACAACATCAAAACCGAGCATTTGAAACCATAAAAATACTAAATCTTGATCCTTGTACGAGTATGGACTTGGGTATTTTCACTTCTATGACATGTCAGATGATTGTATATCATACACTACTTAAGTTTTTGGGTTTACATATCCCAGTATGATCTGAATTCAGTAGCCCACTTTCTGATCTCAAATAAACCTCACAACATATAGGCGCAGCAATTAATTAAATGGTGTGCCTTGTATTAATCTTACTGAAACAAATAAGCCATGCAGAAATACGAAGAATCAAGGCATATAACAGAACAGTTGAATGAATTACCAATTTTAATTATTTTGGACCAAGTTAAGATAAAGGACGTCAAGTTTGGTAAAACTTCGTAATGCACCGACACTTCTGTCATCCATTACACAAGTCAAAACTCTCAATCTAAAGACGAAAATTATGCACCAGACAAATCTGTGGTCCAAATATATTATTTAACTATGACCAACTGCAGGTCTCTAAAAATATGCTGACGAATATCAGTTTAAAAGTATTTGTTTCTTTCTGCCTTATGTTCGTTTACTTTGAGGTGTGCAAAGCACCTTTAAATCTTTGCATGCTCATCTGATTTTAGCTCTTTTTTTTTCAGTGCTGCCTCATTGTTGGGACCTAGAGACAGATTACAAAAATTACTTTCACTTAGACACGATCAGATATAATCAATTAGGGATAGTACTCAATTCTTCCATCGGCAGGCATATCTCAGTAGTGCAGATAAGAAGAATCATATGAAAGTTGAGGGGGTCCAGTCACACATACCTCCGAGTCAGTTTCTTCTTTATTCTCAAGTGGCTTGTAAAGCACAGTAAGTAGTGCCGCAGAAGCACTGGAGTCTTGAAGATCATCATGGCTTGGAGCTAACCTCTTGATAATTGACACACCAAGGTCGCACAAGGCATATGAATTCTGTAATGTGTGTTTAGAGATTATTATATGGCACTTTAACAACTATAACCATGAATATCCAAATACAGCATTCTATATTATCTGAAAAATCAACTTGGTTAGCTTTGTGTTTCTGTTCAACGAGCAGATGTTCTGTCTTAGTAAACAATAAAATCCTCAGAAGAGAGCAAAACAAGAAGAAAAAAAGAAAAATATTAGTATGTAGTATCAAACCTTGGACTTCGATGCATCAACTGCATCTTCTGAGCGCTTGATACATTGAAAAATTGAATTCAACAATGAAACAGTTTCCTTGTCCTTGCTAATACTGACATCAGATTTGCCATCTGCATCTCCATGAACCAGCATAGACAGGAACAGATACAACTGCCTGAAACAGATATATGAACTTACTTATAGGTACAAATAAAATGTTACAGGCTTAGCTACTCCAACACTCAAGCAACTTAAAGGTACCACCAGTTTTTGTTACTGCAAATCATAGGGATGCCGCCGACATCACAAGTGACCTGATTTAATCAATCAGCAGTGAACAAGGACAGATCTACTTTTTCACATAAAAAATTAGAGAAGTTTATGCGACCTTCCTCATAAAGTTCTTTACGGAATATTACGTACTCGTGTTTTATCCTGATATAGTTTCTAAAAATATTGATATTTTATAAAATCGGTATTGGTTGTTGCTTAAACAAGTTTCTTACTTTTTAGGTTTGACAATTATCACTCCTAATATGGAAAATATGGTAGCATGCAAAATTAAATTAAAGAGAACTTAAGAGCTGTATAAAGGCTAATGAATTTAACTGACCAGAATAAATGAAGAAATTTAAGAACAACAACAAAAAAAGCCGAGCAATTACCGTCCAGGTGCTTCAAATGTTTTCTAATCCAGGAAAATTTGTAAATTGGTTTCTATCACGCATTTATGTTACTCTTATTAAATGACCAGAACTCAACAGCCAACATAAAACTTAAAGCATCAAGCCGGGATCAACTATCTATCCTGTCAGCCATCCCATGATTCTCCGTAGAAATCTTGTTTATGTCTTTCCTTTAGAAACAATCTATCCTGTCAGCTGTCCCATGATTCTCCATAGAAATCTTATTTATGTCTTTCCTTTAGAAACCACTTCAGTTAATATATCCGCAGAGTGAAAGGATGCAACAAAGCCACACGATCAATTGTAAAAGTACGTCTTATTAAGAGTAATTCAGATATGGAATCAAATTGGTGTTTGTATGTTGCAACACATATTTTTGCTCAAGTGATTTCAGATATACTAGTATGTATTTCAGCAAGCAATACATCGGCAACAACCAAAAAACGCATGACAACTAAAGCATATTAAGCAGTTCAAATTAGAAGAAACAACACCTAGGACCCCAAACAAACATCCATGCCATTCCCCTTTGTGTGATGCCTTAGCTGAAATTAGGAATTTCAACAAGATAAACATAGGAAGCATGACTTGCAAGCATACTGCCAGAAAACATACAGCACGGCCCTTTTAACAGCTAAGCAACCACAAGGTTTTTTGATTAATTTTGTAATTTTTCCTCAAATGACCAATTTCATGGTTCAAAATTTTCAACATTACGAGTACTATTAAATCTTACACTGAGGAGGTTGACTGTATCAATGTAAAGTAACAAATGACCGATTTACAACCATTTCCATACATTCATTAACAAATAAAATTATTTTGACACGCCTTTAATAGTGATCCATTTTTGTAGAACAACCCCTATCAGCTACCATCCTTCACTGGCTTTAATCTGTTGTGTTTTTCTCTTTAACAATCACCTTTTATAATCTGATAGAACTCATCCTTTTTCTCATTCCTTGTGGATCTGAGTATTTGCCATTTCTAAACATGTAAGATTGGATACTGAGAACAAATATATCACTGATATATATATAAGCCCAATGGACCATTATTCTAAATAGAATAAGGCGGAGAACTCTTGTTCACTGGAGCGCAGGAGTGCGCAGGTTGTTGAGGAATGCTTGTTTGGAACAGCCAGATATTGGGATGGGAGATGACTTGTCTAAAAGAAGAAAAGATGTACGAGCTTGCACTTTTACTCAATCCCAAGAAGAGGTAGCTGGTATAGTTTTTCACTTAGTAAATCTAAGGTAGTCCTTTTTAATTAAAGCATACTCCATAGAAATAGCTAGGGAAAATCAGAAAGCACGTATTAGGCTACAACCGTCGCCATCCATAATAAAAGCAACAGCATTTATTTGTCAGAGATTTGGGTTGACGTCTTGATCATAGTTGGGAGTTGTATCACATAAAAGATTATCTCTACCATGACTAAATAATCAAGTCATTACGTCTGCAGCTTATTTGGTCAAGTGACGTTTTAGAATCTTGGCTTACAGCGTGAAGCAGTAAATTCTAATTTTTAAGCACGAGGATGAGAAGAGTTGAAGAGCTTCACACATTAAAATTCCTCAAGATGATTAATTTTGTTCCCCGTGGTCGTCCATATATTATTCAGATAATAAATAACTTCAAGTTTCCAAAAACATATTCTTCATACGCTCAAAATGTACGTGAATTCGGAGGATAAAGAAAATAAGAAACAAATGGCAACATATAACCTTCTCCAATGTCTCTTTAACCAAGACAAAGCCAGTATAGCAAAAGAGAAGGGTGGGTTGGGTTGGTTAATTATTTTTATTCATTTTGTCGGGTAGAGGGGTTGGGCTGGTATTGGAAAATAATGGAGTCCGACTAATTACAATAAGAAGACTCCAGTAAATAATACAGCTGCATACTATGTTCTTGAACTCAACAAGTTTATTAAAATAAAGTGCCAAACCAGAATACCTGTACATAGCTTCAAATGCCTTAGCATCTTTGCTTTCATCAACATTAGGAAACGAAGGATGACGAGCAAGGGAATGGACCACATATGGAAGAACATATTCTGGATAAAGTGGTGGAGCATTTGTATCAGTTTGTGGAGAAATTTGCCTGCCCTTCCCTTGCCGACACATCTGGATGATGTCATTCAAGTTGCGTTTGTTCTGACAAATCAATTAGGAGAATAGATATCCATATCAATTTACCAAACATGTTACAATTTCCAGTGTAAGATGAGATATAAGCATAGAAATGGAATAAACATTGAATCATGGGTACCTCCTCCAAATCTGACTGTTGAGAAGACATGTCAAGTAGGAAAGCACACGCATACTTTGGGTCTAAAATCCGGTCCTTCACATATTGATGAATCTTGTAAAGAAGTAGTTTCCTCACCTCAGGAAAGTTATCCTGCGAACACCGAGGGTGAGAAAGATGGAAAACTGATATGGACTTTTTTAACATAAGAGGCATTAGGCCATCAATATACAGACAACAAACTTCAAGTAGATCTACCTCTGAAGTTGTCAATGTAAGGTAGAAGACATTAATAGGAATCTTGTGCTCCCAGTGCTTGGATAGCCGAAGAACAGCTTTAGCTGCAGCAAGCTTCATATGAGCCTTATCAACTGAACTGAAACATGATAAAAGAAACTATCGTCAACATAAAAAGACTAAGGCAAGGTAGAAAAACATTTAATAACAGTACCCTCTTGAAGTGACAATACTGCCAAGTTACCTTGACTCTATATCTCTTGAGATATCACCAAAAGAGAGTATATTTTTTAGAATTTCAATTAGGTCGTCAATTCCAGAACGAAGGTGAGCATCTTTAACAGGTAAATAGCTCTTTACCAAAGCTTTAACCCCAAAAACCTGCAGAAAAAATGCTGATTTGCATGAAGGCTTTCCGGAAAGATGTGACTATTTAAGTGTTGAAGGACAAGAAGTGCGTATCAGACAGACCTTTAAAGAACAAAGTTCACTTCTTTCATCCCATGATTCAGTTTCTTTATCTCCTGTCACCTGCACGTGAGGCATGCTTTATACAAACTTCATTACGAAATAAAAGGATCATTGCTTTAACAAATCTATTAAGCATCCCAAAAGGCGTACATGTCCTTGCGCCAGTAAGTTTTCCTTAATAAACTTATCCACATCAATCTCTCTTGTTTCAAAGACTGGCATAGCAGCTTCTGCTATGCATCCAAGGGACTGTAGTACAGCTGGCAAATGAGACTTCTCTTCAAGCATATCAACTAGCCTCTATAAATTTAAAACAAAAAACAGAAGACAGGTCATCAATTTTCCTTGAATATGAGACCATGTGAAAAAAGGAAATCTGAGCAAGACAAATAAGTCTTTAACGACAATATGATAAGATAAGAGATTTCAAGAAAGAGCAAAGAGAAACCTTGTAAAGAACAGAGAGTGACATGAGGCCATCATCTTTTGTAATGGATGCCAGGGCATGAACAGCATACTTGGCCTGCCTTCGGCTACCCTCGATGCATATACGTTCAAGAATAAGGTCTAATGATCTGTAACAAAAAGTATTCAATTTCAGCAAAAATAAAAATAAAAATTATACATTTCAAAACGACAAGAATGGAAAGGATGAGAGAGAGAGAGAGAGAGAGTTGGTGAAGTTGAACCTTGACGAAACACCCAGTTGTTCTCGGATAGTTCCCCCAGCCTTCGCAAGAATATGCAAAATACCTTCTTTTATGATTTCATTGTCATCCTCTAGAAGATATACCAAATCTTCTTCAATGCCACCAAGCAGCAAAGGACAAAATCGTGCAAGAATCTGAGATTATATAGCATAAACATGAAAGGGGGTTCCAAAGTTCGAGGTCAAATGATATCAATACAAAGAAATTCTCCTGGGAGATGAGGTATATCATTCAGGAAATCAATATTCAAAATTTCCCATGAATATTTTATGTGATAGAGATTTGTCCTAATTGTCAAACTCAATTGTTTCAACAACAGAAACAAGCAACTACCATAATTTAGCAATATCACATTTTCATCTAAAGATTAAAATGATTACCATCATTTTTTCACCGGTATAGCAAAATTTATAATGTAGAAGAAGAGAAAGGATATAAAGAGCTCCGCAAACTCTATATCCTTCAAATGAAGAACAGTGTCCTGTTTGAAAACTTTGATTCGAATTCAACAAACACATAAGTGAAAATGATCTCTGAATCTGCAGGGTCCCCGAGCAATTGCACTGAAACTCTTTATCTCAAAAGAATGATATGGTTGGCATACACTTACATCTTACAGCAATCTATCTTTCGATTTAATTCAGAATTTGAAACATATATTTCAAGTAAGTTTCAGTTTTTTAACATGCTTAGAGGTTATTGACTGCATATCCACACCTCAAACAGCCATCAACGAGAATAAAAAGTCAACATATCAGTACAGCCTAAGTCGTCAAAAGTATCATTGAAAGAATCAAATAAAGTAAATGACATACCACAAGAATAGTCATGCAGGACAAAATTAACTCATTACTTCCAGAGGATTTCTGTATGCCAGCCTCCGCAAGGATTTCTCTGACAAGATCCTTGTTGAAAAGTATATAAGAGCATTTCAAAGATACGGCACGCAGAAACTCATAGAGTCGATGCTTCTGACCAAGGATCTTCATCAGATCATTCTGCAAGTGATTTACAAAGTCTGAGAAACCATCTTATATAATATGCAAGTAGATTATAGCTGATCTCATTCACAAAGAGGGAAATTCAGAAAAAGAAAAAAGAGAAGAGAAAACAAGTGACTTCATCGTCACTATAATGCCCACCAATAAACTACTCGCTTGAAGAGAGCTGGTATTTGGGTCGAGAAGATGCGCTAAAATTTTCCAAATGTTGGAATCCTTTAATTGGTGAAGGATCTGAAAATCCTCCTCTGCCTTTGCAGGATCAGCAAAGCAGCGAGACATTACACGGAAGTGAAACAATACTTTCTTTTGCACCTCGGCATCATCAACATCCTGCACATAGACAAATACCTATAGTTCATCAAAAGCTCCTCTTTTATACCTCTGGCAGTACAAGATACACACATGAAACTCTTCATTGCTAACCTGAGACATCTTCCTGAGAGAAAGGTACTTCTGCATCTCTTGTTGTAACCTGCATCATATTACTAACCCCCTCAGAGTTGTGGTTGAAACACAATGCAGTTGCCATGCAATTTAACGCACTCCACCGACACCATACGAAAACTACAGTTGTCTCAAAACAAGCATTCTTTACAAACCTGTTCTTTTGCTCCAGTATTTTCTCAAGCGCCTTCACCTCAACTTTGTCAAATCCCGAGAAAATTGTAATCCAACTTGTCACCTTATCCTTGACCGGAAAATCAGCTGGGAACAAGGAAAGAGAGAGAATGGGCTCAATTGCATCTGATCTGCAAAAAGGGATAAAGACCTCCAACATCACGTACAAGAAGCCACTAATCAAGAGCATATATAATGTTAGCCACCAATCACATATAAGAAGACGCTAGTTGAGAACACGTATAATACTATCCACCAATTAGATTTCTGGAAAATGCTTATAACTTCTTGGAGTTGATTACCAATTATCGCGTCTGGGAAATCAAATCATCATTTTGTATGAGCTTAATAGTGATGTTAGTTATTTAACATACTAAACGGCCTCCATCGAAAGATTGTGGATAAATGAGCAATTTGCAAAAAAATGTTATTATTCCATCAATAATCAACAACTTTATCAGCTGGTGAAAGTAGGATGTTACCTGAAATCTTTATCATAAAAGCATCTCAATATCTTCCCAACAATCCAATCATATTGGTTGTTCTCTGTTGAGCCATTCAACCGTTTAACACAAGACTCTCTATATATGTCTGCCAACCTCTCCATGGTATACCTTTTAACCAGAAGCTGGATGTTTGCAGCAAAAGTCATTAGATTACAAGAAACGCAGAATCTATAATAAAAAAGATCTGTAAACAGACACAGGCACACATACAGATTTGTCTCGAAGGCGTTCAGATAATAGCTTGATAGTTTCAACTGGTATTGATGTTAGGGCATGGCAGGCCACATCACAAATAACGGAAACAACTTGCTTACGAACATTTTCATCATAGTCCAACAACCGGTCACAAAGTGCAGCTGGAAATTGACAACTTCATCAGGATTAAACAGCTTATGTTACAAGTTTGAAACATCAGGACTAAATCTTACCAACTATTTGAGAGGCTTCAGATCTGAAAGGGTCCACCAAAAGACAATTCTTAACGTGCTCAAGGACAGACATTCGGACTTCAGCCACTCTATCCGTCAATCTTTTCAGAAACTCCAGAAATACTGGCTGGAATGCTTCAGAAATAGTAGATTCCGGCAGAGCAAAGAGGTCGCCCACTAAACCCACTGCTTTTAATCGAATCTCTAACTGATCGCTCTGTTGATACAAAATTTCAAACAGATTAATGCTCCAACATACCCAACTACAAAACTTTGAAACTACCCTAATTTGACGTGACTTCTAAAAGTCCATGAAAAAGCACGGAACAGTACAGGAGGCGAAAAAGCACTCAAAAGAGAGTACCACACAGCAAAACACAAAACCAAAAAAGTTTGTCATTGATATTGAATTCACGTGGTATTGTGCCCCCAATAAAGGAAACATTAACCACATCATATTTAGAATAACAACTTAGCTTTAGTGTAGTGCAGGAAAAGCATAAATGAACAAGTAATTTTGTGTGGTTACCAGTAATTCCTCGGTAAGATAAGGAACAACTCCTGCTAGGATTTGGGGAGCACATCGATATATATCGTAAAGTACGTCATGGTAATTAATTCCAGCTTTCAGGGACCTGCTTTCTCCAGACAATGACGACACTAGAAACTGCTTTATGCCTGGTTCCAGCTTTTCAGCACAATTCTGTATTACATTCATAGCAAGCCTCCTAGCAGCCACAGTTACATCCTAACAGAAAAATATTTGACGTTAAATCTTTTCGGGGAAAAGGGACTCAAATCAATAAACATCCAACAGGAAAGGAACTAGATGCATACCTCCTTCTTATTGCCTAAAACAGACAACAAGGTAAGCAAAAGGTTTTCTTCAACATCCTCACTCTCTTCTAAGAGAACCTCCATGATTGTTTGCATTGAAGTCAAAACATTCTCAGAATGCTCATCTCTAATGGTGAAGAAAATACAAATAATTAGGTCAATAGATTACGGAACCCAGAGCAATCATCCCAACAACAGTAAAAACACCAGTTTATAACAGAAGACAGCAAAACATTATCAACACCTTGGAAAAGTTTTAAACATCCTTTCTAAGGACAATTATTAAAGAATCAGCTCCATAATTCCTATTTAAAAAAGGGTACATGTCACAGAAGTTCATAAATTTGGCATTTTTTTCGTTTCACCAATCTCTAAAGACGCTCTGACAAGTTGTAGACATAAACAGGATTAGCAGCAGAAACAGATCACTATGTGCAACCTGCATATCTCATGCAAGAGTAAACCAAAGAGAAAAAAGTGTCAAAAAGTTCTAACCTGACCTGCATTAAATTAGCAAACAAATCCTACATATAGATACGCTTTACTCTGTGGATCTCATCTTCCCAAAACTGTCCAGAGAAATTTGAGAGGTGAAAAAGAATATGCACAGTTGTCCGATTCAGTCTAAATTGCTGATGCTCGGTCTATAACCATATTTCATGTTTCATTCACTTTCTGGATTTCCATATTTTTCTTTCTGCTTTAGGTAAGTCTCCGCATACTTTGTACAAACAGGAGAGTTCAACTGAACCACCACCACCACCCCTCCCCCCAACTGAGTGACCAATGTGCACCCAAATGCCATTTCCAACATGCCAATATAGAAGTTTTCAAAATATAAAGTTTATTCATCCAACAGACACATACGTTGATCCAGCAATGAACATTTTCAAAACTGTGCCACCAGATAAACATCAACTCCTCTGGTTTTGCAAACACAGAACACAAAAACATTCACCAGTCCGGAGAAGAAACGAATACACACTAAAACATAAGAATTTTGACATGGACTTTGGAGTAGGCTGACATGTACGCCAGAATATGCTGACATATACTTTTTTAAAAACCTTGGAAGCACCTGACAAAAAAGAGCTCATTAGAGGGAGTGTACCTGGCAACTCCAAAGAAAGTACTGAACATTTCATTTATAAGATCATCACATTCGAGATCCAGCATCACAACACATGATCTATATCTTGCCAAAGTTTCAAGAATAACAACTCTCCTTCCGAACGATGGGCTATTGGTATCACTTAAGCCACTGAAAGTACTCACTATCAACTGGAAGATATCCTGTAATATATTATACAGCAATAATCAGAGACCATTCATGGAGGAAAGATATACACACACTTAAGATTCTATTACTATCAGTAGTTCCAAGTAAGGAGGGCATACCTTTAAAACCTCGTCATCATACGGAGCCTCAGGAGCAGTGATTCTAGTTATTTCACAGATACAAGCAGCTACTAAGAGCTTGACCTCCCGATCTTGATGTTTCAAAAGTTCTGACTTTGCGAGAGCATTTAAGAAAGGCTGCATAGACTCCATCACATTTTTTGGAGGTGACTGATCTAACTCTGACAGACATGTTGCACCTTGCTGCATGGGCAGGAGAAATTTTGTATTATAACGAAAGCAACCAGTCGTTAGTCCGGTTAACTTAGGTCCAACAACCCAGAAACTTCTCCAGAAGTTATGTATTAGACTCGAGCATTATCGAAATTGAAAGGCCTAGTCTTTGGCATGCCATGCCACCCTATTTTTATATTAAAGAAAGCTTGGGGACATGTCTCATGAAACAGAAAACAATAAGCTACAGCTCTCCCACCAAAAGATGCAGTCTGAAAAAGCTCTAGCTCATTGCAAAAAGTTCCAAAAGGTAAAATTTTATGACATCTTCCTTTGTTCTACGTTTGAGATGCATCAATTGTATAACTCTATAGAATCTTTTTTCTCACCTAGATACACACACGAACCCAAGTGAGCATAGAAATGTATACATATCCAGCATATGCTGCACACAACAAATCGATGCCAACTGAAAAAAAGAAGAATTACTGAATATTGTAATTCTCCTCAAATATATCTAATAATCTTCATGAGGCATTGCGAGGTAACGAAGAAACTTAAGTCTTAAATTCCCCACATACAAACAAAGACGTCACAGAGTGTTTGTATCAAAATTGCAACTAAAACTTTTCTGCTAACAAGAATTCTAACGGAATCCCTTACTTTAATTCAAATTCTTTTGGCAGAGAGTGGAAGTGTATAATATCACACACACAGAAAAAATATTAAAACTTCCTACACAATAATAACAAACTCAGCGGTCATGTCCCTAAAAGAAACCCTAATTTAACGCTAAGTCATGGGGAAAAAAAAAAACAATAGATTACAGCAAAAGCAGAAAAATACCCCTTAAAATCGAACAGATGTATCACCAACATAACTCAAACAAAATTCAACAACGTATAATAAAAAACACAAACTCGTTCCAAATCCAAACAACTCCTCCACTGAACCCTAATTGAACCTAATCAACAACTAAACACAACTTTCACAACAACAAACGCACACATCCCCAAATTGAACTTACGAACGACCAAAAACTAGTCACAAACCCTAAAAAAACAAACTCTCGGTCGAAAAATTCGAACGCAAAAACGAAACCATTAAGACGCGTTTCTCTCACCTTCAAGAGCTTAATGAGAGCGTCCTTCGAAGCCGGAATATTCTCCAACTTCGATCCAAGTTCCTTAAGCTGCTGCTGCAGCAGCTTTTGAGCCATTGAAAACGATAAATTATCGATGAATTTTGCTCACAAATTTTCAAACCAAGAGTTTTTCTTTTCTTTTTTTTACATCCGAGTGTGTGTGTTTTTTCGCAGGCCGTTGGAATTTAGTGAGTGAGTGTTTCTCTCTCTAAGTTATTGTGTGTGTGAAATTTGGGTTTTTTTCGAACAAGACTTGCTACTTTTATTGGGGTTTGGTCCTTTAAGTTTGTGTTATTTATAGATCACGCCCACCGCCACGTACGTAGTTTATTTTTTTGTCCTTATGTGTGTGTGCTATTTAGATTTTAGACCCAAGTGAATGAATAGAGTTTGAATAAGATTGTTTGCGATGTAAGTGAGGTAACTTCATTTAATTTCTGCAGATTTATTTGAGACTTTAATAACTATTAGATTTTGTTTTTTGAACATAATAACACTATTAGATTTGAGAATCTGAAAAGGGACTGATTATATAATGTTAATAATAAAGTGCACCCGGTGGTCCCATTCTAATGTAGATTCAATTTTTATCTTAAAAAAAATTTATGTTGTGAATTTAGTGTTTAATTATCTCATGTGTGGTCGATGTGACATTGTAGTATCCATCTTTAAGTTCTATCTTTGATTTTCCTATCCGGTCAAAAGATATAAAATGCAATTCAATTGTTGGTGATGTTTATAGTATTTTGAGTAAAATTATGTCAAATTAGTTAATCATTAATGATAACGATATTTATATTTAAGAAGATAATTTAATATTTTGCGGTAGAAAAATACGTTACCATTTAAATTTATAGTGTTGAAATGCCAATCCCGATCCAATGAAGAGTTTGAGTGAATACGGTCGGACTTAAAAATATACCAAGTTATCCACGTACCCTACAAAGGAGAATCAAGTCAGCGCAATTCATATTTTTGTGTAGTAAGTATTTAGATAGTTAGATCTAGTGGCAAGTGTAGTATATGTAAGTGTCTGTGTAGTGGATAAGAGAAAAACCCAGTATAGTGGGGGGGGTCTTCCTCCTTTTATAGGAGACCTTAGTTTTGCATGGGTGACACATGTTAAGGTGTGAGTGTCAAGTGGTGATATGTTGGTGCCAAGTGCCGGAGTGAGTGTGCCAAGTGACGATGAACACAGTATAATGTAAATAAGGGTCACAAAGTATATATAGAGGGTAGTAATCGAATTATCGTGTTGTATAATTGATATGGAATATATTTAGGTGTATTAATGTTGAGGTAAGAAGCATCGTAAGTATTGTATGCGACTTGTTATGACAAGCCCTAGCAACATCTTACCTACTGGGTTGTTTGCACTATGATATTTACTCGTTAATAAAGATTATATGTATCAATTACATTTATTCAACTCCTGCAATATCAAACCAGTCGATAATATTAGTCAAGTTTCTTATTACTAATTGTCACTCGTCAGTCGTTATAAGTACTTGCAGTGGCAGGAGATAAAGTTCTCACGATATTTTTTTATTTTTATTTTTTCAAAATTATTGTTTTTTGAGAGTCTTGGATAGCTTTTTATATTTAATTTGTATGAATGTCTTTGCAATTTTATCTTAAAGCTTCGTATGGGTGTTTATAGTGAAACGTGCAAATGTTGAGCTAAAATGCTTAAAGAACGACTGTTGTTAAACTATTTTTATTGGAACATAAAAATAGATTTTTAAATTTCAGTCCTTGTCCTTGATAAGGCAAAAAGACGGTTCAAATCCTTGAACTTAGCCTCGTTTTACAAATTACCTGTGAACTTTCAAAATATGCTATAGCCCTCCTTTATTAATAAGTGTGACAATCCACCGTCAACTTTATGGTGGAATATAGTTTTAATTCGAATATTATGGTATTTTTCTTGGTTTAAACATTCGAGAACCACTCTCTTTAATTTTTGTTACGTGCGTTATAATTTTACTATAATTCCCACTTTTCATCTCTAGTTTTGGGGAGTGCAGTGAGTTAGAACAAATCATAAAAATTGTAGGTAAAATTGGGTTATTGATTGAAACCAGTGTCAAATTGAGATGAAATATCATGTTTACACTTATTTTTTGAATAAAAATGGTATCTCTCGTGAATATTATAACAAAAGAGTTGACAAAGAAGAGTTGTCTTACAAATTCAGATTACACATTTTTTTGAAATACTATAGTGTAATGTAACCTCATAATTAAATGGGACAAAAGTTGAGTTAGAGTGTTTGAGTTTTTTACACATCTTTGCATGTTTGAGTAGATGTGATTTTAATTAATACGCGTACAAACCCACAATTACATTGTGATTTAATGCTTCAACTTTATAATTAATACTAGATGAATTGATAGTCTATTAAAGTAAGACATTAGTAACTAAATATAGATCTTTTTTCTCTCAGGGCGAGCGCGGTAACGGCTAACGCGACACATTTTATTGCATTCATTTTAGTGTCCTTTTCTTTTTAGAATATTGTTTTAGATAATTTGTTATAACTTATATTAGTAAATTTCTCTATGTTTCAACTTGGTTAAAGCTTTTCTCCATATTGTTTCTAATTTGGAGTTAAGACGCACGAAACTATATTTTGAAATATTTCATAACAAGTGTCTTCGATTCAATTGCTATTTCACGCATTTGTGTTAACTTCTGCATATCAGACCAGTTATTGTCATATTTACGAGTAATCATATAAGCAATGTTTTAAGAATTATGCGATAACAGTTAACGTAAAAACAATTTAATCCATACAACATTCATCGGTGATTAGACCTAACTTAATAACTTCATTCCAACAATTAAGTTTATTGTTGAACAACTTCTCCCGTTGGAAATGATTGATTTCAAAATTAATTCAAAAACTGGGTGCGTTTGTAAATGTTTGTAAAGGTAATTTTTCGGATTTTCTAAAGATATTATGATTTATGAAGTCATTTTAAAAGCCAACCACCTTTTAAAGACTAAAGATGTTAATCATATTCAAAAAAATCAAGGATATTTTAATAATTATTTTTCAAGATTTTGTGCTTCGAGAATCTTACATTGATATCATGTGTATAATATGGGTTTAAGTTTTTTTTAGTTGTTATAACTTAAGGATTTGATTTTTGGGTATTTATTTGGAAAAACAAGTCTTGGATATTAATTATATTCTTTGGCCATCTTATTTCTTTATTTTAAATGATAATATGAAAAAAAAAACAAAACTTGTATTTAATTTTAATTATGTTATAACACACATCAAAGACAACTTCTCATTATATGTAGCAGTTTTTAAATGTTTGTGTTAACTTTAAGAGGTCTGCTAACATTCACATATTCTTTTGCCAAAATTTACAAAAATATATGCGTTCTTAAGCTCCTGCAAAGTACCTTTAACGTCTTGTTTTGTCCCTTCAACATTGTATTTAAGGAACACAGAAAGACAATACCTTTCTTTTTGTTTGTCTGTGTAATAATGCTAGCAACGAATTATATACCATAAGATTTTCACTAAATAGTGTTAATATGAACGCTCTTAATGTTTTTAATAATATCATACATGTATTCTGATATTTATAAACCGTGATTCTACTTTCAAGTTATATGTTTTCGTTAGCGATTCCTTAGACAATCAAAAACGTCATCCAATAATGCAAACACTTTTTTTTTTTTTTTTTGAGAATAATAATGCAAACACTTAAAAGTTAAAACTATGCATATCATATGTAGATGTAAAGCCAATAATTTATCCTCATTAACGTCTCCAAACAACTCTAAGAAAACGAGGCGGGCATATACCCATATAAATTACATCACCACAAGAAATGACTTCACACATCACAACACGAATATCATTGATTGGTAACTCCTAAGTTTATAGAAGTTCATAACATGCTTGTTAAATACATTTAAAAACCAAATCATTATCCATCCGTTTCTTTTTTACTGGAAATACCATTAATAATGTTCAAAAACAGTGTTCGAAATTAGTTTAAGAATAAAGAGCATGAAAACGGTCAAACAAATCCTAAAAGCAAAATATATGTTTTTGAAATCGTGGTGTAATACACGATATATGCATTGTACTCAGATCCTCGTGTGTGTGTGTGTTTTAAGTTTTTTCTTTCCTTCAACAAACTTTCAGAATCTAAATTTGTCACATCATTATATAGTTATAACCACAATAATTACTTCTTCATGTTTATATATGGTGCTTTGTAGATTTTCGTTTAAAATAACATGTTCTGGTTGTTAAATAATTCCATCTGTTCATAATTATTAATTTATGTGATTTCCAGTCAACCGTAAACTTATAGTCAATCTATGACCGATTAGAATATTAATTTTTTTAACATTTAAATATTTTTATGTCCACATTTGAAACTGATATATATATATATATTTTTCTTTATAGTTCGCTTTTTTTTTTTTTATCACTTCTCACTGTTAGAGAGAAAAACAGAACCCCAATAGGTCAAAACCAAACGGCGTCGCTTCATCACCATATCACAGGGCGATTCTCCGTGAAAATGGAGCGCGAACAAAACGACGCCGTTGCCGTCGCCGTCGCCGCGGCGGCTCAACCGATGTCGAAGAACGCGCAGAAGCGATTACTGAAGCAACAGCGCTACGAGGCTAAAAAGGCCGAGAAAAAAGCGGAGATGAAGGAGCACAAGAAGAGAGAAGCCGAGCGCAAACGAAAGGAGTGGCAGGATAAATTGGCGAGCGTTGATGAAGACGAGAGAGAGAAGATGATCGAGAGTAGAAAAGAGCTTCGAAGAGAGAGAATGGAGATTCGTAACGAGGAGAAGGGGAAGAAGATGAAGAGGATGCAGGAGGCGAAGATTAGCGGACAGAATGTGGTGATTGATCTGGAGTTTGGTGATTTGATGAGCTCTAATGAACTGCACAGTCTCGTTCAGCAGGTTTGTTTTGATTTTGGTTGTATTGAACTTATTTGTGGTGTTAATTTGATTTGTTTTGTGTTGTGTTGTTATTTGTGGATTGGGGGGTTAATTTTTATTGTGGATTACTTGGCTGATTGTTTGACATTGCTAAATAGAGTACGCATTATTTCTTTATTCTCGATTATATATGTGTTGATGAATCGGTAGTGTTCGGGCTATAGAGCAGCATTTGTTGGCTAGATATGTGCATTTTTATCTATAGGCTGGTTTTAAGGCATGTCTCCCATGCATTTATGCGGCACTGTGCTCGAGTTTACCACAAAATGCAATTTAGAATTGTGCTAAGTCTCCAATCGAGAATTTTAATCTTTGGTTGAAGTGGTTGCCGTAGCACCATGGCCCATGGCAAAGATGACAAGTATGAAAGGAATAATAAGGGGAAACCGTGATCAAATAGACACCTGTGACGATAAAAATAACAATTCCTCATATTTTGTAATTTTTTGGTGAACACAATAGCTCTTGTTATAAATATTTCCATAGTAGAATTGGGTTGTGTGCTTGTGTTCTGTCTGCATTTTGAATATCGATTTGCTTGAATCTGATACTGGATGCTGCCAGTTTCTCCTTTAATATGGTCCCTCTGATCCCCATAGCTTGTCCTGTTGCCTGCTAACCTGCGGCAATTTTTCCTTTATTAATGTTCTTGTGATCCTCTCATATCTTGTCCTGTGTAATTTTAAGACCTTTTAGATTTTTTTCGCATGGTTATGCTGGTAGCAACTCGAAATTTTACTTTAACTGTTTGTGGAGCTACTTTAATTTCATCAACACTATGCATTTGACCTCATACCATCTCATATATTGTATTGGCAAGTGTATGCGGTTTACATGCCGTTTCTTTCCATAAGACTTATATTGTCGCTAGTTAATTGCATTTGGGTTTCAGTGCCTACGGTAAGCTATTTGCTAATGATTTAACCTGCAGATTATGTACTGTTATGCAATAAATGGAAGATGTGCCTTGCCAGCCCATCTTTGGCTGACAGGCTGTGAGGGAGAAATGCAAAATCAGCTTCTAAGGATCCCCGGATATGATAAATGGGTAATGGAGAAGGAGGGTCGATCATATATAGAAGCTTTTCAAGATCAGAAAGAAAACTTGGTATATCTCACTGCTGATTCTGAAAATGTGCTGGATGAACTTGATTCAAAAGCAATATACATCATTGGTGGTTTGGTGGACAGAAACCGTTGGAAAGGCATTACCATGAAAAAAGCACAAGAGCAAGGGATTAAAACTGCAAAACTGCCAATAGGAACTTACATGAAGATGACTAGTTCTCAGGTGCGTTTTGCTATTTGTACTTGGAGTAAATTGCAAAACTATGACTACTCTTATTGGCAAATGCCACATATTTACTTTTATGGGCATTCATTCCATTGTGAAAATTTAGTTAATGCGACCACTCTCTTACTACTCCAAGATTGGCCGACCTAAGTTGAAGCTGTAGCTGAGATCAATGATTTTTTTTTTTTTTTTTTACCAGTTTAATATGAGAGAAATATTGTCGTTATAGAGTAAATTTCTACACACTTTTTATCAAAAAATAAAATAAAATGACGATACTGTTCCAACTAAGAAGCTCCCAAAATCTTTGAGAGACTCTTTAATGTTTAGTAGATTATGTCATTATAGGTTAATCGGGTTCAGGAACATAATCAAATATCAATGCAGCTAACAAAGGAAAAGTGGTTGGGTGCTATTTGCATATTTTTGAATGTCAGAGGGTTAAATGGTAATAGAGATGACATGGATGGGATCTGCCAACTAAAAATATTACATGGGCGGTTTTTGTATTTCAATAGTTCCACTTTTGCGAATCAGGTATTGTTTTTCAGAATGTCTTACAATGATTTTAGGACTACACATTTGCTGATATATTGTGCAGCTGTGTTGATCATTTAATTCATCACCATTCTTTCTGAGAAACTCAACTCCAAATAATCAGATCTCACCTGCAATTCTGACATAACTAAGTTCTTAAAAACAACACTTTGTTTGGACTTAACATAATGTCAAGCTTTGTTTTGTACTTTGCGTTCTTTATTGTTTTTAAGTACTCATTTATGCCGGAATTGTAGGTGGAATTTGATATATGTTCAATTTTACATGCCCCTTTATTGCAATTTTGGTAATGAAGTGCTCTAATGAACACTCTTTATTACAGCATACTAAAACCATTTATTGTTGCACCCAGTTTGCGGCAGCAGCTGACTTTGCTCTCTTTATATCCCTAGCAGTGTTGCCATTTTAACTTCATAAAAAGTGCAAATATTCTTCTTCTTGTAAGGAATGTCTTAAATTGTCTACTTGGGTACAGGTCCTCACAGTAAATCAAGTGGTGGAGATACTGCTCAAGTTCGTGGAAACAAAAGACTGGAAAACTTCATTCTTTGAGGTGATTCCTCAAAGAAAGAGATTTGAAGCTGGCTCAGCGGAAAACGAAGAAAGTCTTCATGTGGAGGAAGACACTAGAAGCCCCGGAAGTCAACATGGGGCAGATATTGAAGATAACGGAGATGAAGAAAATGTAATAACGTTAGAAGGAGAAGAAAATGTGGGGATAAGCAATCAAAAGACAAAAAGACAGTGCATTGAGACATAGAATTGATATGTGCTTTTACTTTGGAATGATTAACATGTGGATCTCAAACTTCTTGGTTATGTGAAAAAAGACACACGATTTTGATCCAAAATTTTGATCAACATAATGTTTCTTGCCTTATTCGCATTGTGGAGCTGGAGTGAACTATACTCAGATTTAAATTTGGTCATTCTGATATTTGTCTTATTTGTTCTGTTCCATTTCTGTTCCTCTTCAAGATGTAAAATTCGTAGTGCCTATGTTCTACTTAGTTGTATTTTTTTTCTCATCCACAATGATGAATAAGCTGAAATGTCACTGGCGTTCAAAAAAAAAAAAGATGCTTAAAGTGTTTCTCTGGCGATGTCATTCAGATATTACTACAGCATAATACATGATCAATTTGTATAGTCAAATAAATTATAAATTATCATAAAAACAAAATAAAACTAGGCGCGAGGCCTCATAGACATAAAGTATAGATTTTGCATTATATTTTCCGACTTGCACTTGAAAGAATATAATAAAGAACTTTTGGAATCCTCTTTTGTCTGCGATATAAATACTTGAAAGTGTCAAAGTGAAGAATTTTCCATCCTCTGGCGTATCAATTTTTTGTACAGTTTGCTGTTAACACTACACTACGTAACCCTGAGAAATAAGAATGTATTCCGAAAAATAACCCAAAAATTGTAGTTGGGACAAATGCAAGTATGCAACCTGATATCCTTGAAATTTACGCGACTGGCAGCAAAGAATATGCATCGATACATAAACAGAACGTCAACTTTGACAGCAAAGTACGATGTCTAGCAAACTTCATATGGGTTTGTACAGGGACGAAATGAATTCAATCGAGAGAATGTTGCCTATATAGACTTCAAATGACAGAAAACATACTGAATTCTCTCAAAGAAATTATGTTGTTTCATCAAGAACAACATTTAGCAATTGATCATATCCTTTCAGTGTCCCAGTCACCGAGAGAAAGAAAAAAGAGGCATCTTTTGGTGAAGCAATAAAAAGATCGATGCATCACAATACCAAGAAACTCACAAAATACATCCAAAAATAGCTGATTGATAGATATAACACATGTAGAAGTTCTAGTGCATTCTGACTTGCTCATATGGAACTATTAGAACACATTGTCACTTGCTTATAAATGTCAGTGCATCAACCCCACACTGATCCTCTATTCCCACATAAGATAAAGGAGAACTCACAAGCGTTGAGCCAATCTTCATGTGTTTTGTGATTGTAGAAAACTGAACATAAAAAAGCAGAAGACTTCAAAGGATAGATAGAAACTACTAGTATAGCATGAAACTAGTAAAAATTGGGTTATAAGATCCACCAAGGTGGGAAGCCTTAACCGGGTGTGCTAACAACCCGAAGGCTGTTCCCGTCCCTGTCGGGGGAGATGCCAACCGTCTCTCCTCCTCAACGAACACGTTTAACACGTCTTTCCTTTTCACTTAAAAGAGCAACTAAAGATTAAAACTTGTCGATGTGGGACAAATAGTTTACAAAGGCGTCAGTAAATTTTCTTAAAACGTTAATGTCGGTCAAAGGCGTTTTCAATTCCTTCCTCGCAGTACTTGGATTAACCCATGATTAAGTTTTGATTGAGGAATAATGCTGATTCTTTTATTTTTCCCTAAGTTCCAATCACTTTTTCTAGTTTTGCCCGACAGTTATTTTATTTATTAGATATATTAATTTTATCTCCAGAATTCTCACACATCTCCTTCGAAAAATTATTTCATGCAACCGTTGCATTACATTGCTGATGTAACCAACGGTTAAGATAATAATTTCTTAAAATATAGACATCAACCACCCCACAACCGTGCATTTACAGCAATAATCGACTTGTTGTGCCACCGAACCTGCCACGAATTTCATTGGTGGAA
This sequence comes from Misopates orontium, assembly GCA_946800315.1. NCBI lineage: Eukaryota > Viridiplantae > Streptophyta > Magnoliopsida > Lamiales > Plantaginaceae > Misopates > Misopates orontium. The sequence continues at coordinate 5,660,924 of OX326947.1, forward strand.
AAGAGCATTAGGCTTAAAAATCATTAGTTTAGTTTTCTCTTTTATTAAAATGTAAAATAAAATCTTTAACACTAGGTTTTGGGCATCTAATTTAGTCATTTATAGTGTAAGTTTTGTCATCTTACACCGGTTGGCAGCACTCACATGATTGCTTCACAAGAACAACCACAAATTCCCACCCAAATTCTACAACCGTTCCTAGTAATTATTTGATGAAATATTAATATCATATCATGTGTTTTAAGCACTTATGAAAGTATAAAGGTTCTAACAACTTTGTCTTTATCTTTCTTTAAGATACTGCATATAAGCGTTTGATTTTAGTTAAAACTTCAACATCGACTTTAAAGTAAGTGTAAGTTGTTGATATTTGCAAAACAACATTTAAAACTCATAAAACTTATATTAGTGATACCGTATATTTGCGAGGAAAAAGAACACGCTGGTCATCTTAGAACGTCGACATGCCTTGATTGATACATTTGTTTTAACCAATTATATAATCATAAAACATATATACTCCAACTCAAAACAAAATCATACACTACTAATTTATTAAGTGTACACCATAACAACATCTCGCAAATATTCATCATCATCACTCCCGCGCTATGAAGTGTGATAAACTTAAACCATATTGGCTAAACTAAACAGACTGGCCAAAAATGAGTATTATAAATTCGTTCTTTTCTTTTGGTCGTCAATGGCTGCCCATGTGGGGTGCATGCTTCGAAATTGCATTTGACCAAACAAATTAATAATTGGCCGTGTATGATTGAACTGAAACTAGTAAGAATATTCCAAAGTGAGTTGTGTTTGTCAAAGCCAGCACATGCAAACATATACATGGAATCAAGGCTTATTAATTACATGCATTTGCAATTTTGGTTTGGACATAAAGTACTCTGAAATTCCTAAATTAATACTATTATTTTTAATGTATTATAAAAGTAATTCAAAATTTGATTTTTCAACGTCATACATGGCCATGGAACACTTCCTCCCCCACTCCACCATCTTAAGATATGCCATTATAATTGAACTAAAAAAATGCCCGCATCATGACAAATTAATACAACTATATACATTAAAATACACTACTATTTCTCCATTTGTTGAGCGAAACACAAACGGCAAATACAATAATAATTGCAACAAAGAAGAAAATGCTCTCACACTAGCTAGCTACTATCACTAATTAATAATTACTCATTCTCGGTCTCTAATCTCTATATATAACAATCAGTCTTTATTGTCATTACCTAGTACTTACACAACATATTACAACTCTCTCTCTCTCTCTCTCTCTCTCTCTCTCTCTCTCTCTCTCTCTCTCATCGGTTGTGGCATCAACATCCATCTGCTGATCAATAATTCTAGTAGCCATGGTGGAGAAGGTATGCAATTAATTTGATCTCTTATTGTTTCTAATTTTTCAATGCAAATTAGGCAATATTTCATATTAATTCCATCCTCCTGTCACGAGTATGCATGATTAATTTTAGTATTTCTATGGTTCTATAATTGTTTCCATTTTGGAGAATTAACCAATCGTATAATTTTTCATTTTGCTGCCATCATGAACTTTATGTAATATAATATTCGCCTTCTGATATATGTATAATTTTTTCTTCTAATTAATTTTGATGAACAGGAGACTGTTATGGTACTCAAGGTTGATCTCCAGTGTCCTTGCTGCTACAAGAAAATCAAGAAAATCATCTGCAAATTCCCCCGTGAGTCTCAACTTTAATTAATTATTATATTAATTTGTTGAAATTGTGCACCATAAAAATATAGAACTCTGATTTCAAATATTTATCATGTTAGTAGCAATAAAGTACATTTGTTTTTTTATTTTTGAATAAGAACATAAGTCACATTTTTGTGATTGTAGAAATTAGAAATCAAATATATGACGAGAAGGGGAACACCGTCACAATCTCTGTCCTATGTTGCAGCCCCGAAAGAATTCGTGACAAACTATATAGTAAAGGTCGCAAAGTCATCAAGGACATTGAAATCAAAGACTCTAAACCTCAGAAAGAGTCTCAATTAGAGTCCGAAAAGCCTAAGAAACCTAAGGTGGTTGACATTGAACAACCTAAGCAACCCGAAAGGCCTAAAGTTATCGGGATCGAACAACCTAAACAGCCCCCAAAGGCAAAAGCAACCGGAGTTGAAAAGCCCAAAAACCCCGAGAAACCCAAAGTCGTCGTGATCGAAAATCCTAATAAGCCCGAGAAGACAAAAGTGGCTAGTGTCGAAAAGTCGAAGGACCTCGAGAAGCCGAAAGAAAAATCCAAAGAAGCCTTGAAACCGTCGAAGGTCCTTGAATCAACTCCTAACCCGTTGAAGAAGATCGAATCGTTCCCCGTCGATGGATTTCCATCGGTTTACGCGGTTCAACCTTACTATGGAACATACCAGGAGGGTCATGGTGGGGCGCCATTTCACTATGGGCATGGGGTACCCCCTCCACCACCACCACCACAACCATGTTATGATGGTCATTATGGGTATGGTTATGGCCATGCAAGTCATGATTCTCATGTGAGAAGATACGATAACTACTTTAGTGAAGAAAATCCTCAAGGTTGTTCCATCATGTAATGCTTATATATGAAATTGATCATGGGTCATGGATTCATGATCATGACGGATGCCGTTGTTTTCGTTATGCAATGTTCATAATCTATTTTTCTTTTGATTTGTTGAGTTAAAATTTTTAATAGGAAATTAAGGAGATAAAAATAATGATTTCTATTTTGTCCTTAGACCTATCACCTATGCAGTTGGTTGGGTGGTTCTAATCTCGTGAAATATCATTGTCATATATAGTTTTATTAATAAAAGTAGTCACTAATCATTGATCACTTTTTGTATCTTTTTCCATGGTCGACTTTTCCTTTGTGTTTCTTTCTACCAAATTCATATATCATAAACTTTAAAATAGTGTTGCAAAATCATCGCTGCAACGTATCATAGTTTCAAGGGCTAATTATAATTACACCATTGAAATTTAGTTTTATGGTCGAAACCTTCCTTACAATTTTGAATAATTTCAGAAACGCCGATTAAACTTTTAAAAGAATTGCATGCAGCGCAAAATGAGGCATCAAATTATCATAGAAAACGTGCCATAAAATTTTAAAAACTATAGTTCCTTAGTTTTTTGTTTTTAATTATTTATATTTCTTATAAAGATTTAGAGGGCTCCCTATAGTTTTTCAAACATTAGGGCATGTATTTGTAACTAAACAACGTTTCAAGTTTCAACAATGAATGATATGATACTTACTTAGCATTAGGCACCAAAAAATAGCAAAAGCTTAATATATATAAGGTGGTAAAAAAATAAAAAAAAATAAAACTCAACACAGAATAAAACATTTTTACGATTTTAACGGTAAATTGATTCAGTCACTAAATAAATCCTCAAACGCTGATAAGGTCTTCTAGAACCTCAAACACCAAAAACCCAAAGAAACAACAACAAAAGAAAAGCTCTCTCGTTCAGTGAAGCCATCAATGGCGAGTGCTTCACCTTCAACTTCACTCTCACATGAAACCCATCTCTTCTGCAACTCTCTCTCTCCTCCTCATCTTCTTCAGCTCAAAACCCACAAAAATCTCACCTTTCACCGCACAAAAAAACCCTCTGTTCATCTTATCACCTCTAAAGTCTCTTTACAAGAACAACCCCTCACCGTTATTTCTCAAGATTCGCAAAACCCAGATGAAAAGATCAAATCTTTATCCAAATCGCACGTCTGGGTCAATCCCAAGAGCCCCCGAGCTTCGAAGTTGAGGCAGAACTCGTATGATTTTAGGTATGCTTCTTTAATCAAACTTGCTGAAGCATTAGATTCTTGTAGCCCTGTAGAAGAGGAAGTTTCGAGTGTGTTGGATGTTCTTCGAGATAATAATAGGAGTATAGTGGAACAGGATGCGGTGATTGTATTGAACAACATGTCGAATGCTGAAACCGCGGTTTTAGCGCTTGATTACTTTCGCGGGAATTTGAGAATGAGGAGGGAGGTTGTCTTGTATAATGTGACTTTGAAGGTGTTTCGGAAGTGCAAGGATTTGGATGGGGCGGAACGTTTGTTCAATGTGATGCTTGAGAGGGGCGTTAAACCGGATAATGTTACTTTCTCGACGATAATTGGTTGTGCTAGGCATTGTTCTTTGTCGGAAAAAGCGGTTGAGTGGTTTGAAAAGATGCCATCTTTCGGGTGTGAGCCGGATGAGGTGACTAGCTCGGTGATGATTGATTCGTACGGGAGAATGGGGAAAGTTGATGTTGCGTTGGGTTTGTATGATCGTGCTAGGAGTGAGAAATGGCGTCTTGATGCTGTGACTTTCGCAACCTTGATTAGGAGTTACGGTGTGTCGGGGAATTTCGATGGGTGCTTGAATGTGTATGAGGAAATGAAGGCATTAGGGGTTAGGCCTATTGCCTCCGTGTATAACACTTTGTTGGATGCTATGGGGAGAGCCAAGAGGCCATGGCAAGCAAAAACGATCTACAGGGAGATGTTGAACAATGGGATCGAGCCAACTTGGCATACTTATGCAGCATTAATTAGGGCCTACGGTAGAGCTAGGTATGGCGAAGATGCACTTGCTGTGTATAGAGAGATGAAGGAGAAGGGACTGGAGTTGACTGTTGTTCTGTATAACACCCTTTTGTCCACTTGCGCTGATGTGGGATACACCGATGAAGCTTTGGAGATTTTCGAGGATATGAAAAAGTCGGGCACTTGCGTACCAGATAGCTGGACTTATGCTTCTTTGATTACAATATATTCTTGCAGTGGGAAAGTTGAAGAGACAGAGGCTACATTGAGTGAAATGTTGGAAGCTGGTTTTGAGCCCAACATTTTTGTCTCGACCTCGCTCATCCAATGCTATGGCAAAGCTGGCCGTACTAACGACGTTGTGAGGACGTTTGATCGGCTAGTAGAGCTGGGTATAACTCTTGATGAGTGGTTTGTTGGTTGTCTACTAGGTGTTATAAGTCAAGCACCAAAGGAAGAGCTAGTTAAACTGATCGATTGCGTTGAGAAAGCCAATCCAAAGCTTGGTTATGTAGTGAAATTCATTGTAGACGGAGGCATTGAAGGAAAAACCTTTAAAAAGGAAGCTGGCGAACTTTTTGATTCTATTGGTGCTGATGTCAAAAAAGCCTACTGCAATTGTTTGATCGATCTTTGTGTTAACCTAGACAAGTTGGAAAGAGCTTGTGAGCTGTTGGAACTTGGGCTTGCACGTGAAATATACACTGATATAATGTCTAGAACGCCAGCACAATGGTCTTTGCACTTGAAAAGCCTTTCTCTTGGGGCAGCTTTGACTGCACTGCACATATGGATCAAGGACTTGTCAAAAGCTCTTGAAAATGGGGAGGAGTTTCCGTCTTTGCTTGGGATACACACGGGGCATGGGAAGCACAAATTTTCTGAGAAAGGGCTAGCAGGCATTTTTGAGCCGCATCTGAAGGAGCTAAATGCTCCTTTTCACGAGTCCTCTGATAAAGTTGGCTGGTTTTTGACAACGAAGGTTGCAGCAACGTCATGGTTGGAGTCTAGACGTGCCCATGAAGTAGTTGCTGCATAAGTTCCCGTTAGGTGCATGATCTCCTGATACAAGTCATTGTAATGTGTATGACATTTCTCAAGTTTTTGGGTTATGCCAACTCTGGTATTAGAGCGAATATATTTGCTTTTTAGATTTTGCAGTTCTTAATTTTGATGATAGAATTGTTATCATCAACGGGATTGTATTTGTTTCTTCAAAATGATTTTGGGTAAAGATATGTTATACTTTTTCAGAAAAAGAGGACATCTAGTTTTGGTCTGTTCGAACTTTGCAGAATATCATTATTGCCGAACCTAATTCCCAGAGATGATTTAAAGTTGGTCCTGAAAGTGGAATAGTATTTCCTTGTATTTCGGAGGGTATAAAATGAAGTGGCTTGAAAAATATAAGCAAGACTCGAGTGATAATAAAATGAATAAAATCGAACCCACGTGATCTCTGTGGAGAAGGAGAAGATGTTGGACAGCTATAGCAAGTATCATTTGGGCAAACTTTAGAAACCGTAAACACATACTATCTATAAGAGACTAATTATATAATTATATAAACATCCAGTGATTCAATTAGGACTTTCAACATAAAAGTTTAGGACTTAATTGAATTCATATGGTACTACGCTCTCTGATTTTTTGGTTATTGACCGCAAAGACCGTATACTGCACCGATGCATGGCTCGGTATGCCGCGCCATATACTATACACTAGATCAAATCTTCGATTCTGAATTCGGTTTACAGATCAATCTATAACCTATTGATACGTTCGATTTTCAATGTGCATGCAACCCTAAACTTTGACAAAGAATGAAACTCCCCGCAGCGTATTCGTATATTTGGACAAATGTTATTAGCCAATAGGCATATACAATGTCATTAAAAGAACAGGGATCGACAATTAGCAAGGTATTTAAGAAACGTTACAACAAATATATCTTATAATGACCATCCACCTAATGGAAAGAACATGCGGCAAGAAATGTACAACAATAAGTTAATCTAAAAGTAAGGAAGTATTTTTCGATCAAATTAACAAAAGTATTCAGTGCATTTATTTCGATTACAAAGCTAGAAAATAAAGACTAATATTAATTTAAAGTTTAGGTCACCAATTTGTTAGTCTAGTATTGTTACCACTAAATTCAAAATCACATTTCATGATCAACGGATTATTAGATTAGTTGTATTTTCATAAATCCCCTCATGGCACGCCCGCCATATTTTCGATAATATTCGAGGAGTTGTCGTCAACGCACATATATCCAAAACTACATCAGGCATATATCCAACACTACATAATGTAATTTATAAAAATGGTTATGCAACAACATAACAAAAAAACTAAGGCAGTTCCTCTGCTGGTCTTTGGAAGATCCCAATCATCCCATTCAAATTATACTTTTTCTTAAGAACCAAACAAGCTCATAAAATTTTTGTGTGAGCATACTTGTATAAACAGCATGAAGAATGATTTAGTCATGAATAACTATCAGCAGCAGAAATCACGCCAAACAAGAGCAGAGCACAACGATGACATAGACAGCTCGAATACATGGCTCCTAGCAAATATTCTCAATCAAAACATATGCATCAAATACATAATCGATTAAAAATGTGGCCCCAAAAATAACTCTCCCCAAGAAATAGCCTATCAAATCAAATATCAAGACTACAATCATCCACAAGTTTACAAATTCACGTGGAGCTGGAGTAAAGTTTTCTTACATCAACATTTAGAGTGTATATATATACAACATCCAACAAGTTGCCTACATACAGGGCATTTCTATCAAAATTGGATAATTAAGAAAAAATGTATAACCTGACTACCAAAAATTCTTTTATATAAACACAATGGCAACGAAATTAAGAAACGACTTGGCTGGATACTTGGACAGACATCCGTGTTACTTTATTGGAAATTGAACATATTAGACAAATAAATACACTTCTCACCAGTTTGTCAACTGTGAGGAAATGCTTTTCACAACTGGATGGTATTCTGTGTGCAAATGTCTCTTTGCCTTCTCCGAACCAGGTTCACCAAGCCACTCTTCATAAAGCCTCTTAACTCGAGGGTTTTCAAAAGGATCAGCAACCACAACCTAAGAATTAGGTAAAGCAAAGAAACAGAGAGTCCATTAAAACACAGTTAGAGCACTCGGAGTATTCAAGTAGAAAACTTGGAAGATAATATGGAGGTTATACAAGAACGCCACCACAGATGCAGTGTAGGAGTATGATAGAATTGTGAAATTTCAAGTATTTCCCGATGCACAAAAAGTTTGTAGTCTATGTGATCATATTCTTTTCATAAGTTTTGTACCTTGAAAGGAATTTCAAATCTTACTTAGTATTTGGCGCAGACACCCAAACTAAAGAAGGCAAACAGTGCCCGTTAAACTTACACTTTCAGAATATGTTGTTTCCAACAAGTTAATCAAATCTTTTCCCGATTGCCCAGGCTTGGGCTTGATTTGACCTCCACCATTTAAGCACCCTGCACAAGTTCAAACATGTCCAAGTCAAGAATGATTAAGAGAACAAAAAACAAAATAAAAGGATAGCTGAAAATTATCGTAAACGTAAACATAAAAGACATACTACCTGATGGGCATGCCATGATCTCCAAAAAATTATATTCACACTTCCCATTTTTAATCTTTGTGACAATGTTCCGCAGGTTCCTGAATCCATAACACAGTGCAAATCTCAAGACAACTTTGCCTTCTACCTGCATTACAAGACCCAGAAATTGTTTTCTTAGGGACAAGACAAAAAGGGGGAAATATTGTATCTTAGCTAAAGAAACACAGCGACAGAACAGGGAACTCTGAGGTCTGAGCTTTTGTCGCACTACAAAAGATATCATCGACAGATAAGCCATAACAAGGAACGAAGCATAATGATGGAGCACAGGTGAAGATGATACCAAGTTAGATGCACAAAAAGAAAAAAACCATCTTTCACAAACTTCCACCAAAAGGGTGCACAAAAAAAGATCACTCTTACTTCCAGAGTCACTTCACGAAAATCTGCATTCCTTATGGTCTTGAACTCAAGTGGACCTTCAATCCCCTTTCTGAAAAGCACTTTCGCAGCATATCTGAATATTGTATCCGCATATCCTCCAGAGCTCCCCAGAACACCATGCATATGACCTTCTTCATCCACATTTGATAATCTACCGAAGAACAAAATTAATGAGTCCTGAACCATCATATCCAGTTTAAATACACCTTTGAAATCGTTAAGATCCTTACAGTTTATCAATTGGAGATTCCTCTAAGGTCATAAAATCTATTGATCTCGACTGCAAAAATTAAACAACCAAAACTTTTCAGGAAAAGAAAAAGGAACGTAACAAAAAATCGCACTAAGTTTTGTCTGCCAAGTGCCAACACCAAAATATTACCTGAACTAATTCCAAGACCTCTCCGGTTGTCAATACTGAGTCAACCTCGGGTATTCTTTCACTATCCGAATCCACTTGAAACGTAAAATCATCCCTAGCAGCCTCCAGCTTCTTGTCATAACAAGGCATCACTGTAACATGATATATATCCTCTCCCCTGTTGAGTATATATACCACAGCATTATAAACCAAACTCTTTTCCACGGAATGCAAGTATATTAGAACCATGAAACCGTTTGACATAAATTTTGATTTGGCCTATTGCACGAATAGGTAATTCATTTGTCACAGAAAAGACTAACTAGTAACCAAATGAATTTTCTAAAAGATTAACCATTAGGTTCCTATTAACTGAAACAAGCAATGTCACTTTCACTCATTTAAAGGCACCTAACTGATACTGATCTCATGGACCATGACAAAAAGTAAGCAATTGCAAATGAACATGAGCAACCCTGATCTAAGTGCATAATCATTTACAATAAGGACTTCAAAGAATCACCTAAGACATAATTTTTGGCATATGTGCCTCTTAATGGCAGCTCCAATGGTTTGCTGGGGGCTTTTCACTGAAGAAATATATGGAAGAATATAAGACCCTAGAGTTTTTTCTGCGTAGCATATCCAACCTGCATTGCATACAGTCAAGAATCAAATACAGGTTACAAAGAATTGCAACTTACATAAACATTGAAGAGATGACATCATGACAAGATACACTTCAGCAAAGAAAAAGAAGAAAGATAGCGTTTTTCTCATTAACCGCATCATATAGCAGGTGGTGTGGCCTGCACCCACCGCAGGTATGAACTTTTGTAATACTAAATACTACAACTAGAGGAGTTACATACCCGGGCATGCAGATGATATCATAGGAAGAGGTAATTTTGATTTCTCCTCATCAGTTGAATTACTTTTTTCATAACGCGCTATAAATTCATTACATGACTCTATAAGTGTTAGATCTCGGCTGCAGCTAGTATCAAACACGGCTTTCACTCCCAAGGACTTGAACAATGTTGTGAGTTTTCCGAAAACCTGAAAAGCATTAATAACATTCTTATCAGTAAAAACACTCCCGTCAGAGCAAAAACTTCAGAAACACCAACATCAAGAAAATAACAACAAAAATCCATCTTTCTTTACTTGCCTGAAGGGGAGAAAGGCCAAAATGAACAGCAAGCGAAGCTCTAGATTGGGGAGAAAGAGAGACAATAACAGCTTTTCCATTGTTAAGGTTTGAAAAGAACTCGTCCAAACTCTGCTTCTCAAGCATAACAGTCTCCGCCGATGTTATGCACCCACTGCATGAGAATCATAACACGTTACTTTTTCTAATTCCCATTTAAACAGTCCAGCCATACGACACACACATACAAAGAAGTTTGCACGTAGGAACGCAAAAGATTACATATTTATCATGGACATAAACAAACCACACGAACAGTTCACCTGCAGGCCAAGCAATCTTTGAGCGAAATCTTGACCGGCTCAGTTTGCACAGCTTTAGGAGCAGCCCTTGTTTTCCCTACATTCTGTCCACAAGGTCAACAAAAAGTACCACAAATAGGCAAAAAAGAAACACACTTTTCAATACTCAATCATCATAAACGCAGATAAACTAAACAAATTAACCAATTATAAACCGAATTGGAGCCAATTGAAATACCCAGCACATCAAAACAGTAGCAAATAAGTAAAAAACCCCAATTTTTCAAACCCTAGCGGAGAATGAAAATAAATAAATTAGTTACCTCAGTTTTAATAACACAGCCCTGTGAAGGCGCTATGTAATCGTTCAAGTCGCCAATTCTCAGCGTAGCGGAGAATTTTTCAGACATTAGTGATGTGTGTTACACAGAATTGTTCAAGGATGATCGAAATTGTTAGTGAATTTAGGGTTTTAAAATGGGAATTAAAATTGGACTCAGAAGGCGGTAGAGTATGTTATCCTCTGCTTCTGGTGCAGAGACTGGACCAATAGGAGAATTAATTGTTGGGCAAGAAGAAAAAGTTTCTTTCTTTTCTACTTTTGTATAGAGGTGGAAATCGAAAAGTTATCAAGAAAAAGCCCTAATCTTGACGTAAGTGTATTGATTAACTAATAAATATGTGCGTGAAATTTTGGGTTTAAATGTTTGCTTTTTTCATCTCCGCATTAAGGCGATCTTGTTTTTCTTAAGTCGCACGCTTTAAGAAACCCTAGATCGCGCCTTTGATTACGAGGTTGATGAAGTAAACAAAAAAGCGTAATAAGAACGTGAAAGAAGAGAAAGAGAGAGAGAGAGAGAAATCACCACACACTGGATCAGAAAATTGGTTTTAGGGCTTTGTCTTGTTTCCCTAATTTTTATTTGTTTAGGGTGCTATATATAGAGAGCAGCAGTGGGCCGATTTTAGGAAAATTAAGAGGCCGACTGGGCCCACTCAATTTAAGTTTTTGACTGATGTTTAGTCTTTAGTAAATTAATTGATTACTATATGTCATGTATAACTACATTACTGTTGTTATGTTATGTCTCTATACTACATATATATATATATGTGTGAATATTGAATATTTTTATATAATTAATTTTATCTAAACTATAATTTTTAGAACACGCGTTATCATCATAACCCAATTGAACGAATGGATAGTAAGAACAATTGGAATTGCAAAATACTACAAGTTTAATAGAGCATTATGGTAACTAATTACAAATTTTGGAATTGTAACACAGACATAAAACATACGAATTTTTATTCTTATTAAACAATTAGGGAAAATATAATACCACAGAATTAAAGAGAGAATCTGAAAAGATCAAATGTCTGCCTTTAGAATGTTTGCCCCTGATCTAAAGAAGATCTTCTACAAGTCCAATTGATGAGTTTTTTTCTTTAAACTTTGACACTTTTTACTTTAAGCACATGCACAAAATACGGAATTCAAATCACACTCAGAAGCGTTATTTAAAGAATTATGACTTATGAGAGTCTCTTTATGACCTCGTTCATTTGGTGAGCCTAAATGTTCTGTCGCCAATAAACTATTGAATATCTCCCAAAATAGTCAGTTGGGGACAAGAGCCTTTAAAGTCCATTGCTCCACAGCTCTAAAACAGTTCACATAACATGTATCAAATAATATATTACATTCTACACCACCATTGAGTTCATTGTCGCGCATTATGAAAAGTATATCATGATGAGTGCATGACGGAGATTGTATCATTTTTTTTTTGGATAAGCAACACAATTTATTAATTAACGAAACACGATAGTTTTAGCACAGGGAAACGGGGAGTGGGTAGTACGAGAAGTAACATAGTACATATCCGAATACAAAAAAGGGAGTAATTTGACGCCAAGGATATTTTGTCCCACCCTTATCTCACGTAGTTAAGATGATAACGCGTGTTCTGAATCTTAATACATTTCATCTAATATTGCATAAAAGCACACCAGACCAACTGAACAAAAGCCAAACACCATTTTACAGCCTAAACTAAAGAACAACCATCTTTTGACATACATAGAAAAGATGCACATATTCATGTTCAAGAGACAAGAAGCAAAGAACTAGTAACATAGTTACATAAACATCCTAGTTCAGTTACCAACTTCCGCTGCCCTTTCCCTTATCGTCCTCGTACAGACGGAAGAGACTAAAAGCTGAAATACCCGAGAGGACCACCAGAGATATGTTCACAACTACTGCACTGGCGATGCCCTCCCCGATTTGGTTGCAAAACTTCTCATACAAAGTGCAAGTCTTCATCCACTGCAGCTCCCTCTGCCCCAACTTGGAGAAAACTGCCGACTGGCCAGCCGCTGCCACTGCAGCCAACGTTAAGTAGGCCATGATCTGCAAAATAATTCGGTCGACAGAAACTACGTTCGTGAGGTGTCATTCAACTAATATAATCTCATGAGAAGATAATGCCGTGACTTTTAGCTAAGCTAATCAGAAAAGTTAGAGAGCAAAATTTGTTCTTGGAACAAGTCAAAACGTAGGGGACTGCAAATTCATTACCTATATCCCCAATTAAAACCTGTAGTGTAACGACAATAGCGATTTTTTTCAAATGTTTCTAAGCCAATCCACCCCGAGTACGAAGCTTTTGCACGGGGACTACTTAAACTCCAACACCTCGAATCTAAAAGTCGCAAAATGTTTATGTTGGAAGCTGGAACTCTAGTGTATCTAACCAAGCACAGATATAATGTACAACAACTGTGGTGTGTGGTTACAAGTCTTGTTATTTCACCACCATCAGAACCATAAAATGCCAATCTTATATACTTGGGCCTTAGCAGCACGCACAATCGTGACAATTAACATAATAAACACCACGATATTATCACAATTAAGTATTAACCAAACATTCTGTGCAGTTTCATAACGCACTCTAATTAATTTACAATAATATCCCAATAATAATTAATCACAAATGGAGACCTGATCAGCAGAGAAAATGGCCCAAGCTAAGGTCTTGTTAAACAAAAGCTCCCCTCTTATCATACTCAGAACACACCTCAACACTTGCACAACAGAGTAAGCAGCAGCTAATCCATTTGCAATCACCACAAATCTGCAAACAAAATTAATATACTCAACAACAAAAACTTTCAATTAAATTTCTATTACAACCTAAACAAGAGATGTATATATCTTACACAAGGGCTTTCATGTCTGTAAATCTGGCCTTCTTCTGAATAGTGAAAATCTCCCTAACCTGTGTGTCTGAAGCTATCAGTACGGCAGACAGAATGGCAAAACCGCAAATAACACACCTTAAGACCACCTCTGCTACCCTCACTCGAATGTCTAAATTGCTCCTAGGAACACTCACTGTACCAACACTACTCATTTTCACAGAGCTCTCCTTTTACTAATAAACTAACTAATAAATGTTCACTTTATTTGCACCACTCATATAGTGTAGTGTGTAGAAACTTCGAAAGAGCTAATAAACTTTTTGGGCTTTTTTCTTCTAATAGGCACATAAGATCTTCTAACTGTGATTTTGCTAGGGACCATATTATTAATCAGTTAAAGATGTATGAAGATAAAAGATAATCTTATTTGTAAATTAAAACTTATAATACATACAAAAAGATTTAAATATCTCAAAATTTTAGTGGGTTGCTAAGAATTATTAGAGAAAATTTATTCTGACCATATGGGTGGTGGAATTTATGACGGTCCATTCCTACGCGCGGGTAATAGAATTAACTATTAAGATCTGAGTGTGTGTGTGTGTGGACACATGTTACAAAATTAAATGTGGATGAAAAAGAGTTGAGTTGGTGTACAGCACAGCGATTGAAAGTGGCCATAATTCATGTCCCTTTTCTACAGTAATTATTTGATAATATGTCATAACTAAAAACCTAAATGTAACTTTATTTCAATTGCCCATGGTATAATTCCTTTGTTAAGGCATTATTGGTATATATGGCTATCATAAGTGATTCGATGTCATCTGGAGTTGTTATGGATTTATTAGGACAAGACCAAAATCCATTTAGTCAATATAGCTATAATACATGTGTTGATGAAACAAAAGGTGCAGTAGAAACATCATATTACAAAAACATGTATTCTAAATTTGTTATCGAGATTTTGTGACTTTCGCTCCCATGATCCTTGCAAAGATATGAATTTAGTCTAAGTTTCTTGAGAGTCGATAGAAATTGTGTCTCGGGTAAGATAATCATTCATAAATTGCCCAATGAAGCTGAGTCCAGCAACAAAGGTCTTGTGTCCTTAAAAGTACTTATGCTACTATTCTCTCATTACACTAACATGCATTTGATGACTTTGAGTTTATAAAATTGGAGGGGCCCTTCAATTAGAATTACTCTTTCTTCCGCCTAAGTTGACCAAAGCAAAATGTTTTAGGGACCACTGTCCGACAATTATATTTAAGAGTACAAAATTTAATAGAGAAGCTAACAAACGAAACAGTAGAAAAATCTGACAATATCAATATCTACTGTTCAAAATTAAAACTTAGAAAGCATGAGCATGGAAAATAAATCTAATAGTATTTTATGTATTATCAATTTGGTTTCAAACTTTCAAGTACTTAATCAAGGGTTAAACTTCTAATAAAATATTTTTATAACTCTATACATCTTGAATGACCTAGTAGATAAAAATTTAGAAAGCACAAGAATGAAATAGAATGTAATAGTATTTCATATATTAGTAACCGGGTTTCAAGTACTTAAATCAAGGGTTGGACTTGGACTCCTATAAATTTGAATGAGCCTATAGCAGAATTTTTTTTGAAACTAAATTCGTCCATTTCGTATATTAAGAAGAAAAAAAGCCGAGTACAATTTATAAAAGTCGTGAAAGTGGGGTAAAAGGTTTATAATTTTTGCAAACTAAACTTTGACAAGCATTTGAAGATAATCATCTATAATTGTGAAAAATAATAAAAGACAGATAAGAAGCTGACGTTAGCAACAGAACCAACGTAGATTCTATTCTCTTTCCGAATTGCAGTAAATGTTTTGAGATATTGTTTGGTGAAAAAGCAAGAAAAATTCTAATCTTGTGTATGTAGGATTTTGTGCTTAGAATTCTATTTCGTGTAATCGTTATATTATTTATAAAGTACATAATTCTTTCTCCTTGAATTTGTGAATGTTTCAATGCAATTTAAACTTGAATAAGTTTTCAAATTCAGAACAAAAATCTCAATCACGCAAAATTGAGAGTTACAAAATGAGCTAACTGACAAGTCAGCGCTGCATAATTAAAAAATTACAGTGCCCTGTGCCCAATTTTTAACGAGAATATATGTATTTCTCGAAACTCGACCGTGTAAAATCTGATGACGGTTGGTTGCGCTGGTAATATGCTCATGGGATATATTCAAACTTGCACGAATCATGGCCTGCAATTGTTAACAAAATACCGTAACATTAGTATAAGTTCATTAGTCTCATCAACACGAGAGATTATTAACTGTATCGGTTGTACAAGTCATGATCAAGTTGTACACTCAATTCGATTATCGGAATTGTGATGAAATGAGAGGAGTTAATGCCCTATAGTTTTAAAGATATTTGCAATCTCAATTATTTGTTTCACCACGCCATCATCCAACGACTGCATGAAGTAATTTTACCCTGAACACTAGAGTTTTCACATTTTAACTCTTAAATTTAATTCACAAAAAAAAAATGTATTGAATTATCTGATCCTAAGAGATCAAGCTTGTAGCGGGGATTAACACTTATATATATATATATAATATCTAAAAAGTCACCTCACATACAGACTATAAGTATTTTATTTTTTTTTTATTTTACGCTTGACACATGATTTTTTTTTTTTTAAATTAGTGGGTGACGGTAGAGTTTGAATTTAGAAATGGAAAGAAAGGCATCAGACTTGATGGTATATTGAATTGTCGTCTTAAACCAAGTCAAAATGCTAACTTTACATTTTAATTGAATGATATAAATTATTAAATAATATATTTAAGATTTTAAGTTGCGTGGAGGTTTCTTACTGGGATCGAGTCCTGTCAAAACAGCAGCAGATGTGAAATAGCAAGCAACTCCATTGTGCTTCATATTCTGATAGTAGCTATTGAATGCATAAGAGGCATGATCTTTTGTTGTATTTGGTAAGAAGCAGGCATTGTTCTCCTGAATCGCGGTGCAGTTTGCGCCGTTGCGACAAACCCAGTCCATCGTCCACGTCAGCTGCTCATCTGGAGTTTGCTCGTCTGCCACGCAGTAGTCCTCAAACTGCGCATCTAATTCCATTCAAATAATAGTAATATGAGTAAATTGCAAAATTAACTCTTGTGTCATTTTCAATTTATAGGTAATATAATTCTCGTGTGATTTTTATTAGCATAAAATTTAGGAATTATCAAATATACCATTACTACTTTTTGATGGATCTAGTCTACACGTACATACTGAAATTGATAGAAAAACTCGAAGTTTTATTATATTATTTGATGTATAAGAGATTAACATTATTTAAATTTGAACTTTGTATAAATTTTCCATGCGAAAACATTAATAAAATCTATTTTTAGATCTAGTCATTAATTATTTGCATAACAATTTTAAAATACAAACAAGTCCAAAGTTACAAAAATATATAATATGTACAAAAATGAAAGGTCATAACGTTATTGCTGATCTTTAAATTTCACATTGAGATATTAACCAATTATATATACAAGATTAATGTACTGACATTAGAAATTGAAATAACACATAGTGGTTTCTGCAATTTACTAAAAGTGATAAATGGTTTTGATTTTCTTGGAGCCTCTAAATGGGTGTTCGTTTTCAGTAATCATACGGGATGTTAGAATAATGATCTAAATTAAAGAATTAACCAGGATTAATTTTGCTTTGAGATTATTTGATGACGAACATTTTTTAATCAACGTGAGTTCCAGTCGGATCTAGGTGCCGTAACAACAAATGGGATGAAAAAAGATTCAATATATAGCTAGAGAGAATACAGATTTCAAACAAATTTCAGCAGGAAAACATATTATATTGGATATAAAGCAGTCTCATTATACATATTATATATGCTTGTTCAAATTAAACTGAAGTAGGAAAAAAAAAATCATAGCATAAAATACAACAAGAATTTACCAGAATTTTTAAGAATTGCCAGCAAGAAGATCAATGCAAGTAGAATCTTCATCCTCATCGCGGCTCTAAGCAGCACTTGAAGCTTTTTTACTAGACGTTGAAACCAATTGTCCAGACTGGAAAACGTATATATATATATATATATATATATATATATATATATATATATATATATATATATATATATGTGCGAAGTTGTCTAGTGAATATATAGCGAGGATAAGAATGGGATTTCAAAGTAAATCCACATCTGAAATCTTTGTCCTAGATCTGAAGAAAGCTCAAGATTCACTAGTGCTAACCAGCAGTATTCAGTGAGATTTGAATTTTCTTTAGAAATCAACATTATAAGCAGTTAAAGTATTTTATTGATTCAAGACAAAAGACAATTTATTAAGCTGAGCTGTTGCATCTTCTAATTTACTTGACCTTGGTAACAGATGATTATCAAATTCAGAGAAGCACTGCATGAATTTAAATTAAATAAATCCACTTGTACTACTACGTCACTTTTATGTTGTATATCTAAAAAAAAAAAAAAGTAGTATGTCACTTTTATTACAATAGGGATAGTAGATTAGTATCTTTAGGCCGTGTTCATCCAAGTTGGAAGCTGAGCTACAATATCTCTCGCTTTGGGAACAAATCTGCTCACAATCTTGCTAATGAGCCGACTCAATTGTAATTGAGTTGGCCCCTGCTGGCCACTGAGAGTACTATGTAACCGCTTCTAGTTGTAACGACTTTTTGAACTTGTCTATTCTTCCTTGGTGAAATTTAATTATCCAAATAAATTAAAAAAAGAAAGATAGTAGTAGACTAGAGCAAACTCCCAATTTAGTAGCCAAAATGTTGCCCATGCATGTAAAATAACATCCAGTAAGTCAGTGAGGAGTTTTCATCAAAAAATAAAGTTAGTTAGAAGTGGGAATTAATTTTACTCACAGTAATAATATATTCAATTATTACATCATGAAATGTCAACCTATGTTAGAAAAAGAGGATGTATTAAAGCAACAAATTTCACCTTAATTTTGCCCATCAGCTAGCAAGGCCAGGAGGGCCACGATGAAAGTTTTGGCCCAATTTACAGAATAATGACGCTTGTTTAAAATACAAAACGTAGAGAATAAAAGATATCAGCTTTCATAGCTCAGTTGGTTAGAGCACCCGTTTAGTAAGCGGGAGGTCTTGAGTTCAACTCTCAATGAAAGCATTTCAGACAATTTTTATTGCATTCACCTTTTTTTGTTCACAATTCAGTTGATGAAATATATTATAAAAGTAAAATAAAATTACCAGAGCTAATTAGTGACGTCAGGTGCGCCACAGAAGTTTATTATACCCAAAATGTCATATAGCTGGTGTGCTGTCACAATAATAACAACCTTCTGCGGCATCTTACATGCCATTCTTAAATTTTGGTTTTAGATAGTGCTAAAATTCTGATTTAAATTTTCCAACTCGTGAGATTATGTTATAATTACACAAGAATTTAAAATATGTTATAACGTTTTGACTGTAATATGAGATATACTCAATGTTGTTAAAGAATTACGCAAATATGTGGTAAATATAGTCTTTGGGACCACATTGAACGATTTCTTTTTTGGTTTTAACTTTGGATAGAGTTTGATCAAGAACATTCTATAATAACAAATTTGCTCTTAAGTCAATTTTGGGGCATAAAAAATTATTTAAATTCATGGGTTGTGATAAAAGGAGAAAGTAGCCAAAAGTTTAGAGCGCAAACTCATAAAATTGTCGAAATATTTATTGAAAATCCGTTGAATACAATTATGTGGTTTGGGTAGAAACAAATAGAGACTGGTCCATGGTGTAAATGGCAACACGTTCATATCTTTGGCTTTCTAGATAGAACGGGAATCTAACAATTTTATAAATTGTTGTTTAATGAGCTTGAATGTTGAGAAGGACATTACCATGTGATGAAGTGGCAAAAAAAGTGATGTACTCATCTTATGTCGTGGCTCTATTAAGAAGTTTTGTTAATTTAAATTTAAACATCTCAATTTTTCTATGACAAATTTGTGTGAGAAATAGCTTTGTGTCAAGTTGAATATATAGTTTGTAATTCTCACTAAAAGAACCGTTCTTCACTATGTAGTCGTCTTCCTTTTCATAGAGGGCAGTTGTTTTAGTACAAAGAACATGAGTTTTATTAATAAAGGGTAATTGTTTTAGTAAAAAAGAATACAGGTTTACCATGGACGGTAGTTGTTTTATAATTTAATAATATTTTTATGCTTTGATTGATGTGTGTTAGAAAGTAAAGATATCTAAAAATTGTAATCGACTGATGTAAATTACAAGCTATACGTTTGATTCGAGCTTACGCAGTGGAGATTTTGGTGAGTAGTGAATGCGAGTTCCTATGCCGTTAAAAAAAAAAGATACATATGCCGTTAAAAGAAAAAAAAAGATATCTAATGAATTATTTTTTTACCAATTTAAATTTTGTATAGGTATAAGAATTCACGTAAAACACACATATACCATGTTTTCTTTATCAACCACATTTTTTTATATGGACTCAATATCTTGCATTAATACACATGCTAATTCTTCTCTCACTCCAATTAATATTCTTAAAATTCAACCAAAACAGTCAAATGTAATGTAAATTTCTTTTTTTGTGATGAAATATCCTATCACTTTAAGAATAAAACTTTCCTCATACAAATAAGCCTTTAACTATAAGTAAGATTAAATAACGCTATATATAGGGGCCTTCAAATTAAATTTTAAACTAGCGTGTGGCTCTATAGGTACGGGACAATATTTATAGAAATGTCAAAAAAATAAATTAGAAATCATTGATAAGTAAATACTAAAAATCTATTTGTATAAGCATAAATTATATGTAAATTAATGTTATTCAAATATTATAGACAATTAATTAGTTTAGTTCTTTAATTGAAAAGCCTAATTTAGAGAGATTGAAATAATTGTTCTGACAACAACATTTTGAGCTTTGCCAATATCTTCTACCGAAAAGAAAAGAAGAAGAAAAGAAGAGGGCATTCAGCCCTCTACTTTCCTTATCTTTGTCTCCTTTGCAGATCTTGAAGAAGATTGTAAAAATCCATCTGGGTCTTTGATTTTTTCATGTTTTGATCTTTTGTTGATTGTTTAAAGTTCAAAGATCCAATCTTTTTTGATTTTCTTGGGTGGGTTTTGGATTGTGGGAAGGTTTGATTACGATCTGTAAAGGAATCAGAGGGTCATCTGTTAGATACAAAAGCTGCTGCTCATTTTATCTGTTGTTTGTTTCATTTAGGTATGGTGTTCTTTGCTTAATCTGCATTATGATGTTTTCTGATTGTTGGATTTTGTTGTTTTGATGAAGGGGTTGTTTGTTTTGTTGAGCAAGTTGTCGTAGAACATGGAAATCGAATTGCGATATGATGTAGATTGATGATCTAAATTTACTTGCCATATAACAACTGGTTTACCTTTCACAAGTTTTGGTTAGGATATGGGATTTGTGATGATTGATTTTAGAGTTTGATATATTGGCTATTGAGAATTAGTGAACTGATAAACGATTGAATCGATTGGCGATCAGGTGTTGTTAAACAATGGAAATGGAATCTGGGAAGCTGTTCATTGGTGGGATTTCTTGGAACACTAGTGAAGATCATCTTAGGGAGTATTTTCAGAATTTTGGTGAAGTGGTAGAAGCCGTGATAATGAAAGATCGTACTACAGGGCGTGCCCGTGGTTTTGGTTTCGTTGTCTTTGCGAGTGGTTCTGTTGCCGAAAAAGTTGTCAGGGAAAGGCACATTATAGATGGCAGAACTGTAAGTCGTGCATTCTATTATTCCAAACCATTTTCTGATAGAATGTTACAAATTATTTCTTGAATCCAATCAATGTTATTCAGAAAATGTAGTAAATACCTGGTTGTTAAGCTAATTTAGATCAAAACTCTTACTGTTATTATGGCATTTCATTGACTTACGTCGTTCAAATGGACACAGAGAAGAGACAATTATGATCTTCTTTTCTCATCTGTTTAGTATGTGTGGCATTTCATATGTGGTAACTACTGGTACACGTTTGCAATGGCAATTCAACTATCTTCTGCAGTCTTGCGCACACAAATGAAACCAGATTGTGTCTCTGTTTGCATTTTTTGGTTCGCATGGTAGTTCGTTAATAAGATTATAGTGGATCTTAGATCTTAGTTGCTGTCTGAATCGTTATGGTTAGCATCATTACCTTTGTTAAGCAAGATGGAAACTAATTAACATAAACTCGCGAGGTTGCTAGACTCTAGTTAGAGGACAAAGGATTGGTAGTATATGCTGGTATTATGATGCATATTTTGTGGAGAAGTTACTTAAAGGAGAGTGAAGATCATAAATAAACTACTGAACTATTGGGATGATTTTCATCATTCTATTTTGGTTCTTTTTTCTTTTGTGATAAGCATTGGATCTTTTGGAATGGGCTTAAGAAGCATATCTGAGATATCTCAGGATCGATTTTAGAAACATATTTAGTTTGAAATCTGCCTAAACTTATCTCATTTTGCTTAAGTAGTAATTCCTAGTTCCTACGGAGAAGGAGTTTCAGACTAATAACTTCCTTTTTTATTTGGACCAAGTCTTTATGTTATGTATTGGAAGGAAGTAAATTCATTATCCCTCTGGGGACCAGCAAATCTAAAAGTTATGGTACTCTTTATCTTCTTGGTGTTATACTAATTAATTTGATATTTCCCATTCCAGGTGGAAGCAAAGAAGGCTGTTCCCAGGGACGATCATCAAAACTTGAACAGAAACAATGGTAGTATCCAGGGTTCCCCAAGTCCTGCAACTCGTACAAAAAAGATATTCGTTGGAGGATTAGCATCCACCGTCACAGAAAATGACTTCAAAACATACTTCGACCAATTTGGAACAATCACAGATGTTGTGGTGATGTATGACCATAACACACAAAGGCCTAGAGGTTTTGGGTTTATCACTTATGATTCAGAGGAAGCAGTGGATAAAGTTTTGTTCAAAACCTTTCATGAATTACATGGGAAAATGGTTGAGGTGAAGCGGGCAGTTCCAAAAGAGTTATCTCCAGGACCCACTAGAACCCAATCAGGCAGCTACAACTATGGTCCGAATAGAATGAGTGGTTTACTTAATGCTTATATTCCAGGGTATAATTCACCTACCATGGGGGGCTATGGAATGAGAATGGATGGTCGATTTAGTCCGGCAACTGTGTATCGAAGTGGATATCCTCCCTTTAGCCCCTCTAACTATAACATGGGACTGAATTTGGAATCTGGTTTTGGTTTAAACTATGGAGATTCTGGTTTGGGCTATGGACATGGGGCGAGCTCTTATTACAGTGGAAATTCAAGTAGATACGGTAGTCCCATTGGTTATGATGTAGGTAGCGGCAGAAGTAGTCCTTCGATGAACGCTACAAATCAAAATTTGTGGGGCAATGGGAGTCTCAGTTATGGATCAAACCCTGTAACTTCAAATGCTTTTGCTGGCTCTGGAACGGGAAATGGTGGGACGGCTGGTGGTTTTGGAAGTATAGGTGATATTTGGGGTTCCTCTACTATTTTGGCTCAAGGCGGCAGGGAAAACATTGTTCAGGGCAGGGGGGAAAATATTTTTAATGGGAGAGCAGGTTATGTTAGAAACAATGGAGGCAATGTTGGCGCAACATCACCATACACCATTGCAAATAATGCTAGAGATGGGCCTTTGGGGAACTTATATGGGGATGAATCATTTTATGGGAATCATGGTTGGCGTTCATCATCTCCTGATATTGAGGGCCGAGCCTCGTTTGGTTATGGACGTGGTGCTGATGCAGATGAACCACCTAACAACTATGTTGGGGGTTATAGTGTTAATGGTAGATCAAATAGCGGTAAATATGATATATTCATATATGTTTATCTTTATCTTTTAAGTGAATGTTATGATTCTATGTTGCTGAACTTATTTTATTGTGTTCTTGTCAAACAGGAATTGCTACATAAGACAATTTACTATACGGATACTTTACTACGACATTGTAGGCAATATACAAGTGGAACCGTAATGGAGGACCAAGATTTTTCACACCACCCTTCTGTCTGGAAGTACATTAAACAGAGCTCTAATAGATCTACCTGTTCTAGAGAAGTCATTACTCTGCCATGAGAAATTACGACAAATTTTGTGTTAAGGTTTGAAACTCGAGCTTTTTATTATAGGTTTTGTTTCTCGTAAGTTGTTTTGTGTGTAGACATTTGTTTTTCTGTACCGTACGTATAATTCTCGTTCCTGTCTGGTTTCATGATCAGTTCTTGACAGATGAACATCTCATTTTTATTTACTTGGCTGAGCCGTGAAACAATTATCTGCTTGAGGGAGAAGAGGTATGTAAGTTGGTGATTGGATTATTGGCTTTTAAGGCGTATATGTATTGGAATCAAATAACATCAAAAGAGGAACTAGTATGCAAGGTTTGTTTTAATCATGATTAAGTTTCTATATAAATATATATACTCATCTTTAATCCAATACAAACTGTGGAATATTGAATATTTAAGATATTCAATGAAATCTACTATGTGCGTACTATTTTTAAACATTATGAAAAGATAAAGAGAGAGGTTTTATAGCATTTAGCAAATATAAAATGTGCTAGAAATAAAAACTTTTTTCGATAAATATTGTATAAGAAGCTATCCGTTTGTTTCGGTTAATTTAGTAGAATACTTGCTAATGTGTAGTTACTACTTATACGTTCTTTACCTTTATTCTAATGAAAGAGTATCACTTCTACTAAGGTTCTTGGTCTGTTTTATGGGTCGAAATTTTCGTTTATTTCTCGTTTATAAAATTCTATACACATTACACACCACATTAGTCCAACCTAGATTTAAAAATGACATGTATTCCTAAGCCTAAAAACCAACACTTAAAAATGACATGTAAATAAAATTATATCTTTGTTGGTTCCTAATTCCTATAGGCTGAAATGAAAACTAAAAAACCACCAAGACAAAAATCAAAACTTCAAATGGGCTGAAAGTTGGGCAACTAACAATATGCTTCTTAGAGTGAGCCCTTATTCATGAGATCTTGAATTTCTGGCCCCATCTGCCAACTTGAATTTCCTTTTCTTTTTTGTATGTGTCCCTAAATTCGTAAGTCAAACCCCGCTCTCCTTCAATAAAACAAACAATAATTCAATTTGATTCCACAATGTTCCTAGTTGGCCCACTTGTAATGGCCCAGCTATCGTTGTATCAAATATAAATAAAACAATCAATCATTTTCTTATTGAAAGCCATCTTAAGAAAAATAATTAGAATTTTATATCAAACAGTTTTTCTTAAATGTAATCAGTAAATGAGGAGGCACACGTAAACTCGACTGATATAACTTTTAGTAATTTAAAGTTGTGTTTAATTGAGTTGTACTCCATATATTGGTACTTATAAAAGTTGTTAATATATTAAAAGACACTTTTAATAAATAGAATAATATATCAATAACACACTTTTTCATAATTTGAACTATAAAAGAATGTTTTACTCTTAACAAGTTGGTAAAAGTTACAGTTAAATTAAGTTGACCAAAAGCAAAAAGTAAATAGTGAACCTATTGTTGGTTACATGTAGTGTCTAAATCATAACATAACATGGTATTTCCAGATTGCAACATGAAAACATAAAAGATTAAAACATAACCAAGAATAAGTGTGCAGAAAATTAAATAAGATGAACCTCAACAACAGGTTTGCGAATTCGTTTGAAGAATAGACGAGGCAAGGGTTGCACCCTCTTTCCTCAAGATTGATACGTCCGGCCTTTAGCTTCAAGCCCTCCCGTGGACACCGACCTCCCAAGATACAACGTCTGTCGCATGAACCAGCTTTTGAAGCACAAGCTCGTCCCTCATTCGAACACTAGTGATATTGCAGAAACTCTCAATGTATGAATGTATTATGCAAAAAAATGGTTTTCTTTTTTGGATGATTTTCAATAAAGCCTATAGAGTTCTATTTATAGGCTTCAAAGAAATAAGAGCCATTACACTCATTAAGGGAGAATAATATAATCATTACAAGACAATGAATTTTGTCTTGTAACATTTTTCACAATTATGGGATTTTAACCACACCCACTAAATTGGTCTTCAATACCAATTTATACCCACTACATTGGTCTTCAATACCAATTTATTCACACATAAAATTGGTCAAAACCAATTCTAATATATTCTCCAACAATCCCCCACATGAGTGTAATTGGCAAAACAATGCACGTGAGCCTAACCATGCTATATGCAACTTAAGAGTTCTGCAGGAACTTGTTGCATCGGGAGAGGTGGTTGTTAGCCTTGAACCTTCCTTAGTTAAATACCATCGGATATACTTGCCAATCAGTGGACGCGATGCCTTGAACTGCTCGGCATTTTGTGTATACCAAGACAATGATACTCACACAACTCATTACTATATCACTTTGGTCCTTTCGTTGTTGTCCGTTTTGGCCGTGGACTGTCTTGGATTGTTTCATCGAACGCTCTAGAGATTTAGCCCTTTAACTCATCTCATAGAAGTGGCCCTCTTCACATTCGATATAGGTGATCTCTCATAAGAGGTATCCCGTCATACCCCACTTGTACTCACAAGTCATGAGGATCATTAAAACTTTAAGTTTTCCTCACCATGTAGGGTAGGAACTCAATTTCCCGAGTACTTTGTTCGACCTCAATCTCACAATTCGATTGTCCCTTTGAACTTGCAAATTGGGGTTTCCAATTCAAGTAGGGTTGCCATCATGGATTTAAGTCTTTCGTGGGCTTCAATCCCATTCCCCTCGATGAATTCACTACTCGGTCTCTCGAAAGACCTTTCGTCAATGAATATGTTAGATTCTCTTTAGATCTCACAAAATCTAAAGATATCACTCCAATTTTTCATAACTACCGTACGTTTTTATGTCTTCGACGTATATGTCGAGACTTCACATTGTACACATTATTAAGCGCTATTTATATAGTTGCTTGACTCTCATAGTGCACGCTAATAGGAAGCACTGATTTTTGGCCACATTGGAATATCTTGTAGAAAATTCCAAAGCCAAATTAGCCTCGTCTGTTGTGAGATCTAACGCTATGAACTAAAATTCCATAGTTGATCTTGCTAAGCAGATTTGATTACACAATTTCCAAGAAACTTGTGCTCCTCCAATAGTGAATATATCCACTCGTAGGTTGTATATTCTTGGAGTTCGCTATTCAGCTTGCATATGAATATCTTCCTATGACAGCCAGATCTCGAATTTGCGATATCAGGTCTAGTGCAGTTCATGAGATACATAGACTGCTATGATCCTTGATAGTTCCAATTGTCGCACACCTTTCCCAAGGTTTTGCGCGTATTGGACACCACTTCAATTGGTATTCTCGCAAAGGCGTTACTTCTCTTGTCAAACTTATCGAGAATTTTCTTGATGTAATGACCCTGAGAGAGTACATACTTATCTGAAGCCTTGATGATTTCCATCCCAAGTATTACATCAGCAAGACCTAAGTCTTTCATGTCAAAATTCTTTGACAGCATCCTCTCGATAATCATGTCATCGACGTAGAGACAAGCTATTACATAGTCTTTCTTATCTCCTTTCACGTTGACGCATTTATCACATTGATTTATACGAAAGCCATTTGAAAGCATTATACTATCAAATCTTTCGTGCCACTATTTGGGTGCTTGTTTCAAACCGTATAAGGATTTTACAAGTTTACACACCCGGTGCTCTTTACCTGGAACCACAAACCCTTCAGGTTGTTCCATGTAAATCCCCTCTTTAAGGTCTCCATTTAGAACGCCGTTTTCACATCCATTTGATGGGTCTCAAGATCAAGCAGAGCCGCAAAGGCAATGATTAACCTGATTGACGTTTTAGTGGAAACATGAGCATAGGTATCAAAAGTGCCGACACCCTCTGTTTCTCTATACCCCTTGACTACAAGCCTTGCCTTGTACTTGTCAATGGTACCATTTGCCTTCATCTTCCTCTTGAAGATCCACTAGTTCCCGATTATGGTTTTGTAAGATGGAATCAATCTCACTATTTACCGCTTCTTTCTAGAAGACTGAGTCCAGTGAGGACATTGCTTCTTTGAAAGTAGTCGGTTCATTTTCTAACACGTATGTCAGAAAGTCTGGGCCAAAAGATTTCTCTTTTATAGCCTTTTTACTTCTTCTCGAATTTTCTTCTTCTTTCTCTTCAGATTCACCCTCCCCCACATTCCTTTCATATTCCTTCACGGATCGAGTTTTGTAGGGAAATATCTCCTCGAAGAAAGAAGC
Organism: Misopates orontium; assembly: GCA_946800315.1. Taxonomy (NCBI): domain Eukaryota; kingdom Viridiplantae; phylum Streptophyta; class Magnoliopsida; order Lamiales; family Plantaginaceae; genus Misopates; species Misopates orontium. The sequence continues at coordinate 5,688,931 of OX326947.1, forward strand.
ATCTCGAGCCTCAATGATAGTATTTACGCTCATTTCAGAGTTATCTAACTTGTGTACCAAAATCGATAGGCGCTACTATCCTGCGCATAATCGATGAATACACAGTCTACTATCTTAAGTCCTATCCTTGTCCTTTTAGGGGAAGGAATGAGAACCTTGGCCAGACAGCCCCAAACCCTTAAGAACTTGTAGCTAGGCGCGCGACCTTTCCACAATTCAAAAGGCGTTTTATCCAAATTTTCGTGCGATAGTCTATTTAGCACATAGTTGGTGGAGTGAATAGCTTTCCTCCTACATGTTCTGTGGTAAACCAGAACTTATGAGCATAGCATTCATTATTTCTTTAAGTTTTCTATTCTTCCTTTCTGCAATACCATTTTGCTCGTGAGTATATGGCGTTGTGGTTTGATGAATGATTCCATTCTCAACACGAAGCTGTGCAAATGGTTACTCATATTCACCTCCTTGGTTACTTCGAAGATTTTTGATCTTCTTACCAAGTTGGTTCTCAAGTTCATTCTTATAATGAATGAAACACGACAACTGCTTCGTCTTTACTTCTCATTAAGTAGACATAGCAATATGTTTATCGTCTCGAGATTGCACATATATAAGATCACACACATCAGTATGGATCAAATCCACCGTTTATGTACTTCTCTCTATTGAGTGAAGACTTGACTAACTGTCTCTAACAGTTACACATACACAAAAGTACTAGCCTCATCACTAGACTTATTTTTAGGCGCTCTAGTCGTAGATATCTTAAAGGATTACTAGACGAATAGCCCTTGTCCACGAGTATCCCACCCGTAGATAGGATGACTTTATACGACTTCAACATAAGTCTAAATTCCTTTTATCTAGCACTGCCCCCGAAACGAGATTCTTCTAGATCTCTCGGACATGAAGCACCTCTTTTAGAGTTAACTCTTTTCTCGAGGTCATCTTCAACACCACTGTTCACATTGCCTTCAACTTTTGAGACTGTAGAGCTTCGCATGTAACACTGCTCCTTCTCCACTAGTTGATAGGTCTTAAATGTACATTGAGTAGCCCCATTGTCTACCCACCGTGAGTTGGAGATTTCATCAACCCAATTCACTTATGACACAAATGCACTCCAATTGCACGTTATTATCAGAGTTATTGGCTCGCTTATGCAACATTTTCATGTGCACGCTTGCTCTTCTTATCCCTCACTGCTTTCTACTTCTCATACGATGCCCAAAGATCCCTTGCGGTTTCTTTTGGTGAATACACATGAAGAAGTGCATCGTTCAGAGAATTGAAAACATAGATTCGACAGAGGTAGACTCTATTGAGCCAAATCTCTATTATTGCAGCAGATTGAGGATCCTCTTGATCTTCCCCTGGTTTCTCCTCATTAAGAAACCTTGTCAAGTTTAGGGCAGTCAGAAAGAACATCATCTTCTGTTGCCAACGTTGAAAGTTGGGACCCTTCAACTTTTCCGGTTTCTCTATTTGAGAATACTGCATAGTGGTCATCATGACCAGCATAACGACCTCAGTACCGTTATCTTTCTTTTGTGGGGTTTCCACGTTCATAGTGTTCATTTTGTTTGAACTTACTTCAGCTATTTAAGCTGAAAAGTTCTCAACTCAAATACTTATACAGATATTCCCGGTTTTTTCTGGTGGGTTTTTTAAGCCCGTGTTAGAACCAGAATCCTAGACAGAATATTAAGTTCCCGGGCCGGTGGCGGGACGAATCCTCTTACGTACCACTTTTCTAGACAGAACAATCCGTATATGTATTCTCACTTTGAATTTTATTCACAACAATTCACAAGTCTCAGTACTTGGAATAATTTCGCAAAACTTCACAATAATCCAAGTCTCAATACTTGAAATTTTATCGCAAAAATTTACAACAATTCACAAGTCTCGAAAAACTTGGAATTTTTTTATTTTTTTTTTACAAAATATCACAAGTCTCAATACTTGGAATATTTTCGCAAAAACTTCACAATAATTCACAAGTCTCAATACTTGGAATTTATTATTAATTCACAAATCTAAAAACTTGGAATTTTCCTTCTTTTCCTTGAATTATTCACAAGTCTCAATACTTGGAATCTTCACAATTCTATTCCTCATAATTATATTTTCGCATGAAAGGCTTCTCAAAAGTTGAAGGCATTGAGATTGTTTGTTACGTGTAGTGTCTAAATCATAACATAACATGGTATTTCCAGATTGCAACATGAAAACATAAAAGATTAAAACATAACCAAGAACAGGTGTGCAGAAAATTAAATAAGATGAACCTCAACAACAGGTTTGCGAATTCGTTTGAAGAATAGACGAGGCAAGGGTTGCACCCTCTTTCCTCAAGATCGATACGTCCGGCCTTTAGCTTCAAGCCCTCCCGTGGACACCGACCTCCCAAGATACAACGTCTGTCGCATGAACCAGCTTTTGAAGCACAAGCTCGTCCCTCATTCGAACACTAGTGATATCGCAGAAACTCTCAATGTATGAATGTATTATGCAAAAAAATGATTTTCTTTTTTGGATGATTTTCAATAAAGCATATAGAGCTCTATTTATAGGCTTCAAAGAAATAAGAGCCATTACACTCATTAAGGGAGAATAATATCATCATTACAAGACAATGAATTTTGTCTTGTAACATTTTTCACAATTATGGGATTTTAACCACACCCACTAAATTGGTCTTCAATACCAATTTATACCCACTACATTGGTCTTCAATACCAATTTATTCACACATAAAATTTGTCAAAACCAATTCTAATATATTCTCCAACACCTATACGATATGCTACTGCAAACACGACGGAGTATCGTTGTTATTACCTTTATTAAGTATATGGTATAATTATTGATGACATCTTTAGTAATTTCAAGTTGTAAAATGCAATAGCAATTTATAAGATACAATATCAGTTATAGCTATTATCCAATTCACTTCACCAAAAGTAATGTGAAAGCCAGACTTGTTTTATCATTGTTAGTTTTTTCAATCATGAGAACCACAACAAATTTAAAGTGGAAAAAGAAAGACGATGACTTCATCCCATTGAATAGTATTATCATGATTAGAAAAACTATAATTAGGAATTAAAAACCAAGGAAAGTTGAATAAGAGTATAGAGGATTATTTGGAACATAATGTCACATTCTATCTTTAGTGATTCATTGTTGACTTAGCAGTCACTTTCAGCCGTAAGCAAACTCGTATGGTGTATAGTATACATACATGTCCAAGTATACTATACATGAACGTGGTCATGTTTTTAATAATTATATGATCAACAATATTAATAATAAGGGTTTTGCGTACGACACTCCTGTGTTATAGTAAATATACATATTAGCCGTGTAATATCGAACATACTATATTTGTATTTGGCCGTCGTGTTTACCATATAATAATCTCGAACGTACTAGGTTAATATTTTGCACACCGAATTCCGACAAAACGCCATTAAAAAGTCAAAGATTGGATTATTGAACATTTTCCTAGTGACCCACCAATCCATAAGATCAACAGTCCTTCAAAAGGTTATAAAATATAATCATTATCGCCAAGTTTCAAAGATTTGGTCCCACTTATCCAAAAGAAACAAAGATATGAGTCTCACTTTATTTTATTCAACGTTTTCCTTCTATGACCCGTATCGACGGTAGTTTTATTCCTTTGCATCGTTTTAGAACAATTTTATGCGTACATGTTGTTTAAAGTTAAAACTTAAATCACGACGTTCAAACTACTTTTTTCGTACATATAAAACTATAGAGAGCGCAAAACATCTTGGATTATGCAAATCTTGTTAATTATATATCTGTACTCAAAATTCAACTGATCATGTGGATATAAATATCATAACACAAAGTACAATAAGAATTTACCGGAATTTTGTAAAACTGTCAGCAAGAAGATCAGAGCGAGTAGAAGCTTCATCGACTCTGAAGCTGCACTTGAAGCTTTTAGTATATAAACCAGGAAGTTGGCAATAATAGTTACTTTTGCCCATAAAGGAAAGAGAACATGTATAACGACGTATAACAAGGATAAAATAGGAATTTCAAAGTAAATCACATCTAAAATCTTTGTCCTTAGATTTGAAGAGGGCTCAAGATTTATAATAAGCAGCAATATTCAATGGGATTTTTTGGATTATCGTTGAAAATCAAAGTCAGCAGTAACGTATTTTATTGATACAAGACAAAATAATTCATTATTGAGCTGTTGCATCCATAATTTACCTGACCATGGTAACAGATGGTTATAAAATTCAAAGAAGCACCGTCATGAAACAAAATTAAATAAACCCACTTGTAGTTCGTCACGTTCACGTTGTCTTAAAAAAAAAAAAAAAAAAAAAAAAAAAAAAAAAAAGAAAAAAAAAGAAGAAGAAGGTATGTCTCTTTTATACCGTAACGATCTCCCAATTTAGTTGCCAAAATGTAGTCCATATAAACTAACACGCAGTAAGTTAGTAAGGAGTTTTCGTCAAAGATAAATTAAAATAAAATAAAGTTGGTTAGTTAGATAGTTTTAGATGTGGGAATCAATTTTACCAACAATATACTTAACTATTACATCATGAAATGTCAATCTATGTTAGAAAAAGAATTGTATTGAAGCAACAACTTCCATCTTAATTTGAGCCCATCAACTAGCAGGGCCACGAGGCCCACGACCCAAGATGAAAGAGCTGTGGCTAAAGTTAAATAAAATAAATTGCACGCAGGAGTCACCAGCTTTCATAGCTCAGTTGGTTAGAGCACCCGTTTAGTAAGCGGGAGGTCTTGAGTTCAACTCTCAATGAAAGCATTTCAGACAATTTTTATTGCATTCACCTTTTTTTGTTCACAATTCAGTTGATGAAATATATTATAAAAGTGAAATAAAATTACCAGAGCCAATTAGTCTTACGCAACTACACTAAGGTGCGCCTTATAACTTTATTAATACCCTTTTTGTAGTCAATATCTCATATAGGCCCTATAATAACAACCTTTTGTGGCATCTTACATGCCATTCTTAAATTTTTGGATTTAGATAGTGCTAAAATTCTGATTTAATTTTTCCAACTCGTGAGATTATATTTTAATTACACAAGAATTTAAATTATGTTAAAAGAATTTTCCTGTAATATGAGATTTCCTCAATGTTGTTAAAGAATTAAGCAAATATATGGTAAGGGGAGTTGGGACCACATTAAACGATTTCTTTTTTGGTTTAAACTTTGGATAGAGTTTGATCAAGAACATTATATAATAACAAATTTGCTCTTAAGTCAATTTTTTGGCGTAAAAATTTATTTAAATTCATGGGTTGTGATATAAGGAGAAAGTTGCCAAAGTTTAGAGCGGAAACTCGTGAAATTGTCAAAATATTTATTGAAATTTCGTCGAATACAATTATGCGGTTTGCGGTAGAAACGAGTAAAGACTGGTCCATGGTGTAAATGGCAACACGTTCATATCTTTGGCTTTCTAGATAGAACATGAATCTAACAATTTTATAAATTGTTGTTTAATGAGCTTGAATGTTGAGAATGACATTACCATGTGATGTAGTGGCAAGAAAAGTGATGTACTCATCTTATGTCGTGGCTCTGTTAAGAATTCTTGTTAATTTGATTTTTCTAAAAGTGTGTCCTAAAAATGAGATTTAAACATCTCAATTTTTCTACGACAAATTTGTGCGAGAAATAGCTTTGTGTCACGTTGAATATATAGTTTGTAGTTCTCACTAAAAGAACCCTTCTTCACGATTTACTCTTCATCTTATATGATTTGTATGCGGGATCCTTTTTCTTGTTGCGAAGTTATGACACGCTTTTGTACACATATATGAGTTATAAAGATGGTAGTTGTTTTATAATTTAACCATCTTTTTATGTTTTGGTTGAGGTGTGCTAGAAATTAAAGACACCTATAATCAACTGGCGTTGTTTACATACTATGATCTAATTCGTGTTTATGCACACCTTCATGAGTACTGAATGCTAATTCTTATGTCATTAACACGAAAAAGATACCTAATAATTATTTTCTACCAATATACATTTTGTATAGGTTTAAGAATTCACGTAAAACACACGTATTATGTCTAAATATTACCATAACACATTTATAAGTTAGTGTCACATATTGTATAAATTGAGAGACGTGTTTGAAATTATTAGTGTTACATATTTCTCAACCCATATAGTTTAAACATTGGATGATGAAGTAGTGGTCTAAGAATGTAACGTAATGAAAACTTGTACATGTCCAAAACATAATTTTAAAGAAAAAAAGTAGGAAGTCTAAATAAAAAGTATTATTAAAATATGGGTAACACGACTAAGTACATCTAACACCCACAACATTTATACAAATTCAAAGTTTTTAAAACAGCCTAGCACCACTTACAACATAGACTCTCTCCTACATTTTTCTTACGCAACATGATAGACAACAACTCTCTCTCCTCTTCTCTCATAATATAATATAATACAATAATATAAAGTACACGAATATAAACTGTATATATACAATTATACATACATACACAATTACAGTACCTATATATATTCACACGCATATATTTATTTCAACCCTACATTTACTCTTTTTTGATGTGAGAATCAATCTCTTTCACACAACACATACTATAAATGAGTGAATTGCCAAAGTAACACTCTTAGAAAAAATAATTGCCTAAATAACCCTCTTAAAAAAATTATTCCGAGAGTAACACTTTACACAAATTATTCCCATTCTAACATTTTTGTTTTGTCAAAATAATTGCCAAAATAACTCCCATATAATTCATATATATATATATATATATATATATATATATATATATATATATATATATATATATATATATATATAAAGATATTTACTATAAATGATATGCATTATCAATAAATATTTGTTGTAAATATTAACTAAAACCTTATTAAAATAATTAAATAAATTTAATATCAAAACTAAAGGAATTAAAAAAGAAGACGCATGTTCCTCAACCAACCCAATCCACCCGCTGCTCCCATGCCACCACCGTCACCTCCAACCTTTGATTGGCATAAAGAAATTGGGTTTCTTTTTGTTTCTTGGTCTTTATGCGTTTTTTGATCTTTTTGAAAATCTGATGGAATTTTTGTTACTTGAATGGAGCAATCCTCATACTTTTAATCTGGATGTTTGGTGTTTAGTGATACAAGACGATTGGTGGTTATGTAGAGTGGGTGGGGGAGAGAGGAGGAGGGGAAGGGAGTTAAGGAAGACAACCACATTTTTTTATTGTTATTTTTTAATGATTATTAAATAAAGAACAAACTTATATATTGTTCTCAAAACATTCTCAAAATTATTCCACAAGTATTAAACTGTGCTATTTTAAAAACAAAATACAAGTTTGTTAATACTAAAGAGTACTTATTCAAATAATTGAAACACGTATTTTGGTTTCTTGTTTTGTTACTGAGTTGGAAAATAATGATATGACTTAGAAAAATTTAAAAAGAAATTATAAGTTTCTTAATTTTATCTAAAGTTCAAGTTCTTTTAAATGTAATGTTGACGTGTATTTAATTTACACTTTTAAATATATTTATATATAGAAAAAAATATTTTATACAAATGAATTGTAATTTGGGTGTTGTTTTGGCAATTATTTTAACAACAAGAAGATGTTAGAATAAGAATAATTAGTGTAAAGTGTTACTTTGGGAATAAATTTTTCAAAGATGTTATTTTGGGAATAATTTTTTTTTAAAAGTGTTAGTTTGTCAATTCACTCTACTATAAATACCACGAAACTTTCATTAGAATTCTTACCAGAGACTGAATTTTTTTTTGTAATAAACAAGAAAAGAAAAGAAGAGGGCATTCAGCCCTCTACTTTCCTTATCTTTGTCTCCTTTGCAGATCTTGAAGAAGATTGTAAAAATCCATCTGGGTCTTTGATTTTTTCATGTTTTGATCTTTTGTTGATTGTTTAAAGTTCAAAGATCCAATCTTTTTTGATTTTCTTGGGTGGGTTTTGGATTGTGGGAAGGTTTGATTACGATCTGTAAAGGAATCAGAGGGTCATCTGTTAGATACAAAAGCTGCTGCTCATTTTATCTGTTGTTTGTTTCATTTAGGTATGGTGTTCTTTGCTTAATCTGCATTATGATGTTTTCTGATTGTTGGATTTTGTTGTTTTGATGAAGGGGTTGTTTGTTTTGTTGAGCAAGTTGTCGTAGAACATGGAAATCGAATTGCGATATGATGTAGATTGATGATCTAAATTTACTTGCCATATAACAACTGGTTTACCTTTCACAAGTTTTGGTTAGGATATGGGATTTGTGATGATTGATTTTAGAGTTTGATATATTGGCTATTGAGAATTAGTGAACTGATAAACGATTGAATCGATTGGCGATCAGGTGTTGTTAAACAATGGAAATGGAATCTGGGAAGCTGTTCATTGGTGGGATTTCTTGGAACACTAGTGAAGATCATCTTAGGGAGTATTTTCAGAATTTTGGTGAAGTGGTAGAAGCCGTGATAATGAAAGATCGTACTACAGGGCGTGCCCGTGGTTTTGGTTTCGTTGTCTTTGCGAGTGGTTCTGTTGCCGAAAAAGTTGTCAGGGAAAGGCACATTATAGATGGCAGAACTGTAAGTCATGCATTCTCATATTCCAAACCATTTTCTGATTGAATGTTGCAAATTATTTCTTGAATCGAATCGATGTTATTCAGAAAATGTAGTAAATACCTGGTTGTTATGCTAATTTAGATCAAAACTCTTACTGTTATTATGGCATTTCATTGACTTAAGTCGTTCAAATGGACACAGAGAAGAGACAATTATGATCTTCTTTTCTCATATGTTTAGTATGTGTGGCATTTCATATGTGGTAACTACTGGTACACGTTTGCAATGGCAATTCAATTATTTTCTGCACTCTTGCGCACACAAATGAAACCAGATTGTATCTCTCTTTGCATTTTTTGGTTCGCATGGTAGTTCGCTAATAAGATTATAATGGATCTTAGATCTTAGTTGCTGTCTGAATCATTATGGTTAGCATCATTACCTTTGTTAAGGAAGATGGAAAATAATTAACATAAAACACGCGATGTTGCTAGACTCTAGTTAGAGGACTAAGGATTGGTAGTATATGCTGGTATTATGATGCATATTTTGTGGAGAAGTTACTTAAAGGAGAGTGAAGATCATAAATAAACTACTGAACTATTGGGATGATTTTCATCATTCTATTTTGGTTCTTTTTTCTTTTGTGATAAGCATTGGATCTTTTGGAATGGGCTTAAGAAGCATATCTGAGATATCTCAGGATCGATTTTAGAAACATATTTAGTTTGAAATCTGCCTAAACTTATCTCATTTTGCTTAAGTAGTAATTCCTAGTTCCTACGGAGAAGCAGTTTCAGACTAATAACTTCCTTTTTTATTTGGACCAAGTCTTTATGTTATGTATTGGAAGGAAGTAAATTCATTATCCCTCTGGGAACCAGCAAATCTAAAAGTTATGATACTCTTTATCTTCTTGGTGTTATACTAATTAATTTGATATTTCCCATTCCAGGTGGAAGCAAAGAAGGCTGTTCCCAGGGACGATCATCAAAACTTGAACAGAAACAATGGTAGTATCCAGGGTTCCCCAAGTCCTGCAACTCGTACAAAAAAGATATTCGTTGGAGGATTAGCATCCACCGTCACAGAAAATGACTTCAAAACATACTTCGACCAATTTGGAACAATCACAGATGTTGTGGTGATGTATGACCATAACACACAAAGGCCTAGAGGTTTTGGGTTTATCACTTATGATTCAGAGGAAGCAGTGGATAAAGTTTTGTTCAAAACCTTTCATGAATTACATGGGAAAATGGTTGAGGTGAAGCGGGCAGTTCCAAAAGAGTTATCTCCAGGACCCACTAGAACCCAATCAGGCAGCTACAACTATGGTCCGAATAGAATGAGTGGTTTACTTAATGCTTATATTCCAGGGTATAATTCACCTACCATGGGGGGCTATGGAATGAGAATGGATGGTCGATTTAGTCCGGCAACTGTGTATCGAAGTGGATATCCTCCCTTTAGCCCCTCTAACTATAACATGGGACTGAATTTGGAATCTGGTTTTGGTTTAAACTATGGAGATTCTGGTTTGGGCTATGGACATGGGGCGAGCTCTTATTACAGTGGAAATTCAAGTAGATACGGTAGTCCCATTGGTTATGATGTAGGTAGCGGCAGAAGTAGTCCTTCGATGAACGCTACAAATCAAAATTTGTGGGGCAATGGGAGTCTCAGTTATGGATCAAACCCTGTAACTTCAAATGCTTTTGCTGGCTCTGGAACGGGAAATGGTGGGACGGCTGGTGGTTTTGGAAGTATAGGTGATATTTGGGGTTCCTCTACTATTTTGGCTCAAGGCGGCAGGGAAAACATTGTTCAGGGCAGGGGGGAAAATATTTTTAATGGGAGAGCAGGTTATGTTAGAAACAATGGAGGCAATGTTGGCGCAACATCACCATACACCATTGCAAATAATGCTAGAGATGGGCCTTTGGGGAACTTATATGGGGATGAATCATTTTATGGGAATCATGGTTGGCGTTCATCATCTCCTGATATTGAGGGCCGAGCCTCGTTTGGTTATGGACGTGGTGCTGATGCAGATGAACCACCTAACAACTATGTTGGGGGTTATAGTGTTAATGGTAGATCAAATAGCGGTAAATATGATATATTCATATATGTTTATCTTTATCTTTTAAGTGAATGTTATGATTCTATGTTGTGGAACTTATTTTATTGTGTTCTTGTCAAACAGGAATTGCTACATAAGACAATTTACTATACGGATACTTTACTACGACATTGTAGGCAATATACAAGTGGAACCGTAATGGAGGACCAAGATTTTTCACACGACCCTTCTGTCTGGAAGTACATTAAACAGAGCTCTAATAGATGTACCTGTTCTAGAGAACTCATTACTCTGCCATGAGAAATTACGACAGATTTTGTGTTAAGGTTTGAAACTCGAGCTTTTTATTATAGGTTTTGTTTCTCGTAAGTTGTTTTGTGTGTAGACATTTGTTTTGCTGTACCGTACGTATAATTCTCGTTCCTGTCTGGTTTCATGATCAGTTCTTGACAGATGAACATCTCATTTTTATTTACTTGGCTAAGCCGTGAAATAATTATTTACGAAGAGGAGACATTTTCCTTTCTTGATTTTAGCTTCTTCAGCTTCAGTAGATAGAGTTTACAGCTATAACTTGTTGATTTCTGTTGCAGTAATTGAAAGTTTAACTTGTGATAAGTCATCTAGACGTGCTCAGTTTAACTTTTTTCTTTTTTTATTTTTCATTTCCAACTATAAAAAGACAAGACAAAGAAAAAGCTAGAAACAGTGTCCATGTTGCTTCACTAGTGGAGTGAGATCTAATTTAACCAAAATTGTGTAGAAGATTCGCCATCACTGGCAAAAAGTGAAAAGTAATTCACTACTTGCAAAAAAGTAGGAGGTAGAAAATGAAAGCAACAAAAAAGTTATGGGTTTTATGATAATTAAACGTCCTCTTATTTTTCTACTATTTAATAGAAATTACAGATTTTTCCATTAAAACTCTCTCTCTCTCTCTCTCTCTCTCTCTCTCTCTCTCACACACACACACACGCAATATAAATAGCAATGCAATTTGGACCTTAAGATCTTTCTCTTTTCAACAATCGTTTCTGTAAATTGCCTATATATGAAATTTTGCAAAATAGTCCGTTACTGCTTTTGGTTCTTGAATTTACCCTTTTTTTTCTTTCCATTCTGGGTCAACAACGACTTTGATAAATTTAAGGTCACAAATTTCGGTCTATCGATCAATTCTTGCTTGTTTCAAGTCAAAGTTTGGATCTTTAATGATCTTTAAGGAGTTCGGTATTGTGGGCACCGTTAATTTAGCCCTTTAACTCATCTCATAGAAGTGACCCCCTTCACATTCGATATAGATGATCTCTCTCATAAGAGGTATCCCGTCATACCCCACTTGTTCTCACAAGTCATGAAGATCATTAAAACTTTAAGTTTTCTTCACCATGTACAGGTTTATCACTCTTTCATCATAAGAATATGGTAGGAACTCAATTTCCCGAGTACTTTGTTCGACCTCAATTTCAAAATTCGGTTGTCCCTTCCAACTTGCAAATTGGGGTTTCCAATTCAAGTAGGGTTGCCATCATGGATTTAAGTCTTTCGTGGGCTTCAATCCCATTCCCCTCGATGAATTCACTACTCGGTCTCTCGAAAGACCTTTCGTCAATGAATATGTTAGATTCTCTTTAGATCTCACAAAATCTAAAGATATAACTCCATTTTTTCATAACTAACGTACGTTTTTATGTCTTCGACGTATATGTCGAGACTTCCCATTGTACACATTATTATGCGCTATTTATATAGCTGCTTGACTCTCATAGTGCACACTAATAGGAAGCACTGATTTTTGGCCACATTGGAATATCTTGAAGAAAATTCCAAAGCCAAATTAGCCTCGTCTGTTGTGAGATCTAACGCTATGAACTCAAATTCCATAGTTGATCTTGCTAAGCAGATTTGCTTACACAATTTCCAAGAAACTTGTGCTCCTGCAATAGTGAATATATCCACTCGTAGGTTGTATATTCTTGGAGTTCGCTATCCAGCTTGTATCAGAATATCTTCCTATGACAACCAGATCTCGAATTTGCGATATCAAGTCTAGTGCAGTTCATGAGATACATAGACTGCTATGATCCTTGATAGTTCCAATTGTCGCACACCTTCCCCAAGGTTTTGCGCGTATTGGACACCACTTCAATTTGTATTCTCGCAAAGGCGTTACTTCTCTTGTCAAACTTATCGAGAATTTTCTCGATGTAATGACCCTGAGAGAGTACATACTTATCTGAAGCCTTGATGATTTTCATCCCAAGTATTACATCAGCAAGACCTAAGTCTTTCATGTCAAAATTCTTTGACAGCATCCTCTCGATAATCATGTCATCTACGTAGAGACAAGCTATTACATAGTCTTTCTTATCTCCTTTCACGTTGACGCATTTATCACATTGATTTATACGAAAGCCATTTGAAAGCATTATACTATCAAATCTTTCGTGCCACTATTTGGGTGCTTGTTTCAAACCGTATAAGGATTTTACAAGTTTACACACCCGGTGCTCTTTACCTGGAACCAAAAACCCTTCAGGTTGTTCCATGTAAATCTCCTCTTTAAGGTCTCCATTTAGAAACGCCGTTTTCACATCCATTTGATGGGTCTCAAAATCAAGCAGAGCCGCAAAGGCAATGATTAACCTGATTGACGTTTTAGTGGAAACATGAGCATAGGTATCAAAAGTGCGGACACCCTCTGTTTCTCTATACCCCTTGACTACAAGCCTTGCCTTGTACTTGTCAATGGTACCATTTGCCTTCATCTTCCTCTTGAAGATCCACTAGTTCCCGATTATGGTTTGTAAGATGGAATCAATCTCACTATTTACCGCTTCTTTCTAGAAGACTGAGTCCAGTGAGGACATTGCTTCTTTGAAAGTAGTCGGTTCATTTTCTAACACGTATGTCAGAAAGTCTGGGCCAAAAGATTTCTCTTTTCTAGCCTTTTTACTTCTTCTCGAATTTTCTTCTTCTTTCTCTTGAGATTCACCCTCCCCCACATTCCTTTCATATTCCTTCACGGATCGAGTTTTGTGGGGAAATATCTCCTCGAAGAAAGAAGCATCTCGAGCCTCAATGATAGTATTTACGCTCATTTCAAAGTTATCTGACTTGTGTACCAAAATCGATAGGCGCTACTATCCTGCGCATAATCGATGAATACACAGTCTACTATCTTAAGTCCTATCCTTGTCCTTTTAGGGGAAGGAATGAGAACCTTGGCCAGACAGCCCCAAACCCTTAAGAACTTGTAGCTAGGCGCGCGACCTTTCCACAATTCAAAAGGCGTTTTATCCAAATTTTCGTGCGATAGTCTATTTAGCACATAGTTGGTGGAGTGAATAGCTTTCCCCCTTCATGTTCTGTGGTAAACCAGAACTTATGAGCATAGCATTCATTATTTCTTTAAGTGTTCTATTCTTCCTTTCTGCAATACCATTTTGCTCGGGAGTATATGGCGTTGTGGTTTGATGAATGATTCCATTCTCAACACGAAGTTGTGCAAATGGTTACTCATATTCACCTCCTTGGTCACTTCGAAGATTTTTGATCTTCTTACCAAGTTGGTTCTCAACTTCATTCTTATAATGAATGAAACACGACAACTGCTTCGTCTTTACTTCTCATTAAGTAGACATAGCAATATGTTTATCGTCTCGAGATTGCACATATATAAGATCACACACATCAGTATGGATCAAATCCACCGTTTATGTACTTCTCTCTATTGAGTGAAGACTTGACTAACTGTCTCTAACAGTTACACATACACAAAAGTACTAGCCTCATCACTAGACTTATTTTTAGGCGCTCTAGTCGTAGATATCTTAAAGGATTACTAGACGAATAGCTCTTGCCCACGAGCATCCCACCCGTAGATAGGATGACTTTATACGACTTCAACATAAGTCTAAATTCCTTTTATCTAGCACTGCCCCCGAAACGAGATTCTTCTAGATCTCTCGAACATGGAGCACCTCTTTTAGAATTAACTCTTTTCTCGAGGTCATCTTCAACACCACTGTTCACATTGCCTTCAACTTTTGAGACTGTAGAGCTTCGCATGTAACACTGCTCCTTCTCCACTAGTTGATAGGTCTTAAATGTACATTGAGTAGCCCCATTGTCTACCCACCGTGAGTTGGAGATTTCATCAACCCAATTCACTTATGACACAAATGCACTCCAATTGCACGTTATTATCAGAGTTATTGGCTCGCTTATGCAACATTTTCATGTGCACGCTTGCTCTTCTTATCCCTCACTGCTTTCTACTTCTCATACGATGCCCAAAGATCCCTTGCGGTTTCTTTTGGTGAATACACATGAAGAAGTGCATCGTTCAGAGAATTGAAAACATAGATTCGACAGAGGTAGACTCTATTGAGCCAAATCTCTATTATTGCAGCAGATTGAGGATCCTCTTGATCTTCCCCTGGTTTCTCCTCATTAAGAAACCTTGTCAAGTTTAGGGCAGTCAGAAAGAACATCATCTTCTGTTGCCAACGTTGAAAGTTGGGACCCTTCAACTTTTCCGGTTTCTCTATTTGAGAATACTGCATAGTGGTCATCATGACCAGCATAACGACCTCAGTACCGTTATCTTTCTTTTGTGGGGTTTCCACGTTCATAGTGTTCATTTTGTTTGAACTTACTTCAGCTATTTAAGCTGAAAAATTCTCAACTCAAATAATTATACAGATATTCCCGGTTTTTTCTGGTGGGTTTTTTAAACCCGTGTTAGAATCAGAATCCTAGAATCCTAGACAGAATATTAAGTTCCCGGGCCGGTGGTGGGACGAATCCTCTTAATTACCACTTTTCTAGACAGAACAATCCGTATATGTATTCTCACTTTGAATTTTATTCACAACAATTCACAAGTCTCAATACTTGGAATAATTTCGCAAAACTTCACAATAATCCAAGTCTCAATACTTGAAATTTTATCGCAAAGATTTACAACAATTTACAAGTCTCAAAAAACTTGGAATTTTTTTTTATTTTTTTTTACAAAATATCACAAGTCTCAATACTTGGAATATTTTCGCAAAAATTTCACAATAATTCACAAGTCTCAATACTTGGAATTTATTATTAATTCGCAAATCTAAAAACTTGGAATTTTCCTTCTTTTCCTTGAATTATTCACAAGTCTCAATATTTGGAATTTTCACAATTCTATTCCTCATAATTATATTTTGGCATGAAAGGCTTCTCAAAAGTTGAAGGCATTGAGATTGTTGGTTACGTGTAGTGTCTAAATCATAACATAACATGGTATTTCCAGATTGCAACATGAAAACATAAAAGATTAAAACATAACCAAGAACAGGTGTGCAACAAATTAAATAAGATGAACCTCAACAACAGGTTTGCGAATTCGTTTGAAGAATAGACGAGGCAAGGGTTGCACCCTCTTTCCTCAAGATCGATACGTCCGGCCTTTAGCTTCAAGCCCTCCCGCGGACACCGACCTTCCAAGATACAACGTCTGTCGCATGAACCAGCTTTTGAAGCACAAGCTCGTCCCTCATTCGAACACTAGTGATATTGCAGAAACTCTCAATGTATGAATGTATTATGCAAAAAAATGATTTTCTTTTTTGGATGATTTTCAATAAAGCCTATAGAGCTCTATTTATAGGCTTCAAAGAAATAAGAGCCATTACACTCATTAAGGGAGAATAATATCATCATTACAAGACAATGAATTTTGTCTTGTAACATTTTTCACAATTATGGGATTTTAACTACACCCACTAAATTGGTCTTCAATACCAATTTATACCCACTACATTGGTCTTCAATACCAATTTATTCACACATAAAATTGGTCAAAACCAATTCTAATATATTCTCCAACACCTATACGATATGCTACTGCAAACACGACGGAGTATCGTTGTTATTACCTTTATTAAGTATATGGTATAATTATTGATGACATCTTTAGTAATTTCAAGTTGTAAAATGCAATAGCAATTTATAAGATACAATATCAGTTATAGCTATTGGCGAATTCACTTCACCAAAAGTAATGTGAAAGCCAGACTTGTTTTATCATTGTTAGTTTTTTCAATCATGAGAACCACAACAAATTTAAAGTGGAAAAAGAAAGACGATGACTTCATCCCATTGAATAGTATTATCATGATTAGAAAAACTATAATTAGGAATTAAATACCAAGGAAAGTTGAATAAGGGTACGGAGGATTATTCGGAACATAATGTCACATTCTATCTTTAGTGATTCATTGTTGACTTAGCAGTCACCTTCAGCCGTAAGCAAACTCGTATGGTGTATAGTATACATACATGTCCAAGTATACTATACAGGAACGGGGTTATGTTTTTAATAATTATATGATCAACAATATTAAAAATAAGGGTTTTGCGTACGACACCCCTTTGTTATAGTAAATATACATATTAGCCGTGTAATATCGAACGTACTATATTTGTATTTGGCCGTCGTGTTTACCATATAATAATCTCGAACGTACTAGGTTATTATTTTGCACACAGAATTCCGACAAAATGCCATTAAAAAGTCAAAGATTGGATTATTGAATATTTTCCTAGTGACCCACCAATCCATAAGACCAACAGTCCTTCAAAAGGATATAAAATATAATCATTATCGCCAAGTTTCAAAGATTTTGGTCCCACTTATCCAAAAGAAAGGAAGATATGAGTCTCACTTTATTTTATTCAACGTTTTCCTTCTATGACCCGTATCGACGTTAGTTTTATTCCTTTGCATCGTTTTAGAACAATTTTATGCCTACATGTTGTTTAAAGTTAAAACTTAAAACACGACGTTCAAACTACTTTTTTCGTACATATAAAACTATAGAGAGCTCAAATATAATCGATAGCTAACATTAAATTAATTTTATTAATACTTTCAAAATTCTCCAATTTACATATTGTCATCACGTTTTTCTCCTATAATCACTCTATACGCACAAACAAAGAGAAAACCTTAAAACGGAGATGACTTTACATATGAATTTTTTTCTTTTAACTTAACTATTTAGTAAATGAATAAATAGATATTCAAAGCGAATTATCAATTTTAACTTTCAACAATTGTCGGATATTTCTCTATGTGGACCCTATTGTTTATCTTCAATTAAAAGAAATTCACTTTGTTAACCTGAAGAATTGGACTTCTTTAAATTTACTCAACATAACCATTCATCTAAAGACACTTATGAAAACAATATTTATCTTAAGCAACTATATATACCTGAAAAACGTATGAACTTTTCTCCAACCAAAAACCCAAACCATTATTTTTGTCTTTTTTGGATGAAAACCAGTAACTAGTAAAATAAATAAACACATCAAAAATAGTGAGTTAATATAGAATGAGTATTTGATGGAAGTCTGTTAGCCCAAACAGGATCCTGTTAGTCTACCTTAAACTATAGAATCGGAGGAATTATTTAATTGGACCCGAGAAATACGATGATATTGTGCAATTCGAAATACTAAAAGAAAAAAGAAGTCAAGTTTAAAATGTTATATTTTAGTTCCATTTTCGTATACAAAACAAAAATACTTCATCTTTTCAATAATAGCATTTAAGCCGTTCAATTAATATCATTCTAAATATCATTATTGCATCTAGACGAAAGTTTATTATTAAGTATAGGGATAATTACAGCTACACCCCCTGAGGTTTGGTGTAATTACACATACCTCCCCTGTAGTTTGAGAAATTACACATACCTCCCCTGAGGTTTGAAACCTTACACATACCTCCCCTCTACAACTTAAGGGTTGTTTGGGTGTAAGTTATGATAAAATTATGCTTATTATGCTTACACCCCTAAAGTTTGGTATATTTGTAAAAGTAATCCTTGATGTTAGAAAAATTAAAATTAAATACTCCAAATAATTTTAGAAACTACTATATGACTAACCAAAAATATAAAAAGTATTTAAATAATTTTTAAAATTTAATCTATATGAATCAACATGAATTCCGAACATATTTAGGTGCCGCATATATATAATAATTTTTTGCGATGAACAAAATAAAGGAACACACGGGCGTTCTCCATAGTGTCCATTCAATGTACGATACACAGATAACAAACTCATCAAAGATCTCGACAATTTTCAGATGCAAAACATCTTGGATTATGCAAATCTTGTTAATTATATATCTGTACTCAAAATTCAACTGATCATGTGGATATAAATATCATAACACAAAGTACAATAAGAATTTACCGGAATTTTGTAAAACTGTCAGCAAGAAGATCAGAGCGAGTAGAAGCTTCATCGACTCTGAAGCTGCACTTGAAGCTTTTAGTATATAAACCAGGAAGTTGGCAATAATAGTTACTTTTGCCCATAAAGGAAAGAGAACATGTATAACGACGTATAACAAGGATAAAATAGGAATTTCAAAGTAAATCACATCTAAAATCTTTGTCCTTAGATTTGAAGAGGGCTCAAGATTTATAATAAGCAGCAATATTCAATGGGATTTTTTGGATTATCGTTGAAAATCAAAGTCAGCAGTAACGTATTTTATTGATACAAGACAAAATAATTCATTATTGAGCTGTTGCATCCATAATTTACCTGACCATGGTAACAGATGGTTATAAAATTCAAAGAAGCACCGTCATGAAACAAAATTAAATAAACCCACTTGTAGTTCGTCACGTTCACGTTGTCTTAAAAAAAAAAAAAAAAAAAAAAAAAAAAAAAAAAGAAAAAAAAAGAAGAAGAAGGTATGTCTCTTTTATACCGTAACGATCTCCCAATTTAGTTGCCAAAATGTAGTCCATATAAACTAACACGCAGTAAGTTAGTAAGGAGTTTTCGTCAAAGATAAATTAAAATAAAATAAAGTTGGTTAGTTAGATAGTTTTAGATGTGGGAATCAATTTTACCAACAATATACTTAACTATTACATCATGAAATGTCAATCTATGTTAGAAAAAGAATTGTATTGAAGCAACAACTTCCATCTTAATTTGAGCCCATCAACTAGCAGGGCCACGAGGCCCACGACCCAAGATGAAAGAGCTGTGGCTAAAGTTAAATAAAATAAATTGCACGCAGGAGTCACCAGCTTTCATAGCTCAGTTGGTTAGAGCACCCGTTTAGTAAGCGGGAGGTCTTGAGTTCAACTCTCAATGAAAGCATTTCAGACAATTTTTATTGCATTCACCTTTTTTTGTTCACAATTCAGTTGATGAAATATATTATAAAAGTGAAATAAAATTACCAGAGCCAATTAGTCTTACGCAACTACACTAAGGTGCGCCTTATAACTTTATTAATACCCTTTTTGTAGTCAATATCTCATATAGGCCCTATAATAACAACCTTTTGTGGCATCTTACATGCCATTCTTAAATTTTTGGATTTAGATAGTGCTAAAATTCTGATTTAATTTTTCCAACTCGTGAGATTATATTTTAATTACACAAGAATTTAAATTATGTTAAAAGAATTTTCCTGTAATATGAGATTTCCTCAATGTTGTTAAAGAATTAAGCAAATATATGGTAAGGGGAGTTGGGACCACATTAAACGATTTCTTTTTTGGTTTAAACTTTGGATAGAGTTTGATCAAGAACATTATATAATAACAAATTTGCTCTTAAGTCAATTTTTTGGCGTAAAAATTTATTTAAATTCATGGGTTGTGATATAAGGAGAAAGTTGCCAAAGTTTAGAGCGGAAACTCCTGAAATTGTCGAAATATTTATTGAAATTCCGTCGAATACAATTATGCGGTTTGCGGTAGAAACAAGTAAAGACTGGTCCATGGTGTAAATGGCAACACGTTCATATCTTTGGCTTTCTAGATAGAACATGAATCTAACAATTTTATAAATTGTTGTTTAATGAGCTTGAATGTTGAGAAGGACATTACCATGTGATGTAGTGGCAAGAAAAGTGATGTACTCATCTTATGTCGTGGTTCTATTAAGAATTCTAGTTAATTTGATTTTTCTAAAAGTGTGTCCTAAAAATGAGATTTAAACATCTCAATTTTTCTATGACAAATTTGTGCGAGAAATAGCTTTGTGTCACGTTGAATATAGTTTGTAGTTCTCACTAAAAGAACCCTTCTTCACGATTTACTCTTCATCTTATATGATTTGTATGCGGGATCCTTTTTTTTGTTGTGAAGAAATGACACGCTTTTGTACACATATATGAGTTATAAAGATGGTAGTTGTTTTATAATTTAACCATCTTTTTATGTTTTGGTTGAGGTGTGCTAGAAAGTAAAGACACCTATAATCAACTGGCGTTGTTTACATACTATGGTCTAATTCGTGTTTATGCACACCTTCATGAGTACTGAATGCTAATTCTTATGTCATTAACACGAAAAAGATACCTAATAATTATTTTCTACCAATTTACATTTTGTGTAGGTTTAAGAATTCACGTAAAACACACGTATTATGTCTAAATATTACCATAACACATATATAAGTTAGTGTCACATATTGTATAAATTGAGAGACGTGTTTGAAATTATTAGTGTTACATATTTCTCAACCCATATAGTTTAAACATTGGATGATGAAGTAGTGGTCTAAGAATGTAACGTAATGAAAACTTGTACATGTCCAAAACATAATTTTAAAGAAAAAAAGTAGGAAGTCTAAATAAAAAGTATTATTAAAATATGGGTAACACGACTAAGTACATCTAACACCCACAACATTTATACAAATTCAAAGTTTTTAAAACAGCCTAGCACCACTTACAACATAGACTCTCTCCTACATTTTTCTTACGCAACATGATAGACAACAACTCTCTCTCCTCTTCTCTCATAATATAATATAATACAATAATATAAAGTACACGAATATAAACTGTATATATACAATTATACATACATACACAATTACACACACGTACCTATATATATTCACACGCATATATTTATATCAACCCTACATTTACTCTTTTTTGATGTGAGAATCAATCTCTTTCAAACAACACATACTATAAATACCACAAAACTTTCATTAGAATTCTTACCAAAGACTGAATTTTTTTTGTAATAAACAAGAAAAGAAAAGAAGAAGAAAAGAAGAGGGCATTCAGCCCTCTACTTTCCTTATCTTTGTCTCCTTTGCAGATCTTGAAGAAGATTGTAAAAATCCATCTGGGTCTTTGATTTTTTCATGTTTTGATCTTTTGTTGATTGTTTAAAGTTCAAAGATCCAATCTTTTTTGATTTTCTTGGGTGGGTTTTGGATTGTGGGAAGGTTTGATTACGATCTGTAAAGGAATCAGAGGGTCATCTGTTAGATACAAAAGCTGCTGCTCATTTTATCTGTTGTTTGTTTCATTTAGGTATGGTGTTCTTTGCTTAATCTGCATTATGATGTTTTCTGATTGTTGGATTTTGTTGTTTTGATGAAGGGGTTGTTTGTTTTGTTGAGCAAGTTGTCGTAGAACATGGAAATCGAATTGCGATATGATGTAGATTGATGATCTAAATTTACTTGCCATATAACAACTGGTTTACCTTTCACAAGTGATTGTTAGGATATGGGATTTGTGATGATTGATTTTAGAGTTTGATATATTGGCTATTGAGAATTAGTGAACTGATAAACGATTGAATCGATTGGCGATCAGGTGTTGTTAAACAATGGAAATGGAATCTGGGAAGCTGTTCATTGGTGGGATTTCTTGGAACACTAGTGAAGATCATCTTAGGGAGTATTTTCAGAATTTTGGTGAAGTGGTAGAAGCCGTGATAATGAAAGATCGTACTACAGGGCGTGCCCGTGGTTTTGGTTTCGTTGTCTTTGCGAGTGGTTCTGTTGCCGAAAAAGTTGTCAGGGAAAGGCACATTATAGATGGCAGAACTGTAAGTCATGCATTCTCATATTCCAAACCATTTTCTGATTGAATGTTGCAAATTATTTCTTGAATCGAATCGATGTTATTCAGAAAATGTAGTAAATACCTGGTTGTTATGCTAATTTAGATCAAAACTCTTACTGTTATTATGGCATTTCATTGACTTAAGTCGTTCAAATGGACACAGAGATGAGACAATTATGATCTTCTTTTCTCATATGTTTAGTATGTGTGGCATTTCATATGTGGTAACTACTGGTACACGTTTGCAATGGCAATTCAATTATTTTCTGCACTCTTGCGCACACAAATGAAACCAGATTGTATCTCTCTTTGCATTTTTTGGTTCGCATGGTAGTTCGCTAATAAGATTATAATGGATCTTAGATCTTAGTTGCTGTCTGAATCATTATGGTTAGCATCATTACCTTTGTTAAGGAAGATGGAAAATAATTAACATAAAACACGCGATGTTGCTAGACTCTAATTAGTGGACTAAGGATTGGTAGTATATGCTGGTATTACGATGCATATTTTGTGGAGAAGTTACTTAAAGGATAGTGAAGATCATAAAATAAACTACTGAACTCAACTATTGGAATGGTTTTCAGCATTCTCTTTTGGTTCTTTCTCTTTCGTGATAGAGAATTGGATATTTTGGAATGGCTTAAGAAGCATATTTGAGATTTCTCAGGGTGGTTTATAGAAACGTATTTAGTTTTAAATCTGCCTAAACTTATTTCATTTTGCTTAAATAGTAATTTCTACGCATAAGCAGTTTCAGAGTAATAACTTCCTTTTTTATCTGGACCAAGTTTTCATTTTATGTCTAGGAAGGAAGTAAATTCATTATCCCTCTGGGACCAGCAAATCTGAAAGTTATCAGACTCTTTATCTTCTTGGTGTTATACTATTTAATTTGCTATCTCCCGTTCCAGGTGGAAGCAAAGAAGGCTGTTCCCAGGGACGATCATCAAAACTTGAACAGAAACAATGGTAGCATCCACGGTTCCCCAAGCCCTGCGACTCGTACAAAAAAGATATTCGTTGGAGGATTAGCTTCCACTGTCACAGAAAATGACTTCAAAACATACTTTGACCAATTTGGAACAATAACAGATGTTGTGGTGATGTATGACCATAACACTCAAAGGCCTAGAGGTTTTGGGTTTATCACTTATGATTCAGAGGAGGCAGTGGATAAAGTTTTGTTCAAAACCTTTCATGAATTACATGGGAAAATGGTTGAGGTGAAGCGGGCAGTTCCAAAAGAGTTATCTCCAGGACCTACTAGAACCCAATCAGGCAGCTACAACTATGGTCCAAATAGAATGAGTGGTTTACTTAATGCTTATATTCCGGGGTATAGTTCACCTACCATGGGGGGCTATGGAATGAGAATGGATGGTCGATTTAGTCCGGCAACTGTGGATCGAAGTGGATATCCTCCCTTTAGCCCCTCTAACTATAACATGGGACTGAATTTGGAATCTGGTTTTGGTTTAAACTATGGAGATTCTGGTTTGGGCTATGGACATGGGACGAGCTCTTATTACAGTGGAAATTCAAGTAGATACGGTAGTCCCATTGGTTATGATATAGGTAGCGGCAGAAGTAGTCCTTCGATGAACGCTACAAATCAAAATTTGTGGGGCAATGGGAGTCTCAGTTATGGATCAAACCCTGTAACTTCAAATGCTTTTGCTGGCTCTGGAACGGGAAATGGTGGGACGGCTGGTGGTTTTGGAAGTATAGGTGATATTTGGGGTTCCTCTACTATTTTGGCTCAAGGCGGCAGGGAAAACATTGTTCAGGGCAGGGGGGAAAATATTTTTAATGGGAGAGCAGGTTATGTTAGAAACAATGGAGGCAATGTTGGCGCAACATCACCATACACCATTGCAAATAATGCTAGAGATGGGCCTTTGGGGAACTTATATGGGGATGAATCATTTTATGGGAATCATGGTTGGCGTTCATCATCTCCTGATATTGAGGGCCGAGCCTCGTTTGGTTATGGACGTGGTGCTGATGCAGATGAACCACCTAACAACTATGTTGGGGGTTATAGTGTTAATGGTAGATCAAATAGCGGTAAATATGATATATTCATCTATGTTTATCTTTATCTTTTAAGTGAATGTTATGAGTCTATGTTGCTGAACTTCTTTTATTGTGTTCTTGTCAAACAGGAATGGCTACATAAGACAATTTACCATACGGATACTATACTACGACATTGTAGGCAATATACAAGTGGAACCGTAATGGAGGACCAAGATTTTTCACACGACCCTTCTGTCTGGAAGTACATTAAACAGAGCTCTAATAGATGTACCTGTTCTAGAGAAGTCATTACTCTGCCATGAGAAATTACGACAGATTTTGTGTTGAGGTTTGAAACTCGAGCTTTTTATTATAGGTTTTGTTTCTAGTAAGTTGTTTTGTGTGTAGACATTTGTTTTGCTGTACGGTACGTATAATTTCTCGTTCCTGTCTGGTTTCATGATCAGTTCTTGACAGATGAACATCTCATTTTTTATTTACTTGGCTAAGCCGTGAAACAATCATTTTCCTTTCTTGATTTTAGCTTCTTCAGCTTTTGCAGCTATAACTTGTTGATTTCTGTTGCAGTAATTGAAAGTTTAACTTGTGATAAGTCATCTCGACGTGCTCAGTTTAACTTTTTTTTTTTTTAAATGCCACTATTTTCTCACTCAAGTAAGTGTTGGACGTTGGTGTGAATGTAATTTCAAATCTATATAAACTATATAAATGAAAAAAAATCGAAGCGGTAGTGTAAACGGTTATGGTCGGTACGTTGTACAATTTTCAAATCTGTTTATTTCTTCTTTAAAAAAAATTAACTTTTAAGATTTTCTATTTTTTATAAATTTTAAAAATAAATATAACAATTTATCTTTTATACAGTAAATCTAAAAAAAATAACTTTGAAGATTTTTTATTATTTTTAAAAATAAATATAATAATTTATATTTTATACAGTAAATCTAAAATTATCTGAATACATAATGTGCAGCATGTGCTGAAAGATTCTGCACACAATTCGTCCCGTGCACTCGGTTGCTTGTCATCATAAAATGAAGAGCTAATGGCCAAAAACATTTATGTGATATGCAAAAAAGAGCAAAAAACTCCCCCGTGACAAAAGATAATAATAATAAAGAAATTCCTTGCAATTTGCTGTAAATTGCAAAATACACTATGTGGAAAGAAAGAGACAAAAATTAAACAAGGAATTTAGTTTGGTGGTCCATTGTGGAGTGGGTCGGGATATGATAGGTCCATATTTCTGGCCCACCAATTTGACAAATTTCTTTTAAAAGATTTAACCAGGATTTGCCTATAGAGTAGTATTATTGCGTACATCAAACATATTCAACAATCTGTTTAATTAAACCATATAAGGAAGAGCTCATAATATTTCATTATAATCAAAGAAAGAACAAAAACAACACCATTCACATGAACCTGCACTATATTGAATCAAAGACTCAAATTCCTGAACATTACCAAAAATTCCTAATCCCGTAAAGTCATTTACAATTTCCATAACAAAATTACAGATTCTCCTGAGGCCCAACCGTATATTCTGAGAACCAAAGAATAAAGCAGACTACAGATTTAACATAAATCATTAGACAGGATTACAACAAAATGAGATATTATGTAGAAAAGTGCTCTAAGTAAGCAAGTTGTATTAGTTAAAAAGGGAAAAACATAACACTACTTGGGAAGCCAATCATGATGAACAGCACCCACCTTTTTTACCTTGTCCGGCTGTTTCTTGGTTCTCCCCAGCCTGCAAAACCACTGTTTTTCCATTTGCCAGGCGGCCGGAGTCGGTTTTGAGTTCTTGAGATTGCATAACTTTCTTACTCAAAATGTTATATATCTCTCTCACAACCGTCCTAAAGGCATCGACAACGTTGGAGGAATCGAGAGCCGAAGTTTCAATGAAGAATAGACCTTGTGCCTCAGCTAAGGTTTTGCCTTCAGCCGTTGTCACCTCCCGAGCATCTTTCAGATCTGTTTTGTTGCCCACCAATATCGTTACTACGTTCATGTCGGAGTGAGCTGTTCAAAGTAGAACACGGTAATCAGGCAAGAACCCGGAGCTAAAGAAGCAAACCGTTGAACTGCCTAGTTCCAAGAATGCATGTGTCAACCATATCTTTAAAAAAAATGATGCGGTTTAATGTATTAATGGTGAATTATGATGACATTGCCCCTTTGTGTTTTATAAATTACAGAGATATTTTAAGAGCAGTAGCAAATCATACAACTTGTTCACATCATGTCATCATGGCTACTCAAGGACACTGTTGGAAAGAAGAAAAGTAAAATAAATAAAGATATAACTTTTTTGCAAAAACAAAAAGCCAGGCTAAATTACATTCAATTTCTATATATTCTAAGAAAAATCTGAAATCATTGAAAGTTAACGGTCAAATAAAACTCATCATGGCCATCAGTTTTAGGCGATGTTCCATCATGAAACGAGAAGTATTTGTAATTTTTGAAACATGAGAGATGTTATTGTATCTTGACCAAGAGTGAGAAGGTATCTACGTGATTCACCCAAAAACCAATTATCCTGGATGCACCACTCAGTTTGCTAATATCTCAACTCTCAGATGCCGAATCCATAGCATCAATGAAAATGGAACAAGGGCAACACAGGAAGCACTCTATATAAACAATATAACTTCAAATTTATTTTCCACAGAAAATACTGAATTAAATTTGCAAGCAACTCCAACGAATGACTTTGCATGTGCATAAGAAAATCCTAGTTTGGACTAATCTCATTCTGATACTCTATGGGAAGAGTGTGGGAGAAAGCATTTTCATAAACATCTGAATAGGAAAACAAACATATAGAAGTGAAGCACTAAAACATTGCAGCTTACTTTGAAGTTCGTTAAGCCATCTGCCGATGCTTTCAAAAGTCTGGCGGCTGCTAATGTCATAAACGAGAAGGGCTCCAACCGCACCTCTATAATATGCAGATGTAACAGCCCTAAACCGCTCCTGGCCTGCTGTATCCCAGATCTGTGCCTTAATTTCTTTTCCATTTATTTCCAATTTTTGGGTCTGGAATTCTACTCCAATGGTTGATTTTGAATTAGGGTAGAACTCGTCTCTGGCAAATCTAGAGAGCAAGTTGGATTTACCAACAGCTGAATCCCCAACCAAAACAATCTTGAAAAGGTAATCTTGAGTTTGTTCCCCCTCTCCATAAAATGCCATCTTCACTGTTTTAAGGTCACAGCTAAGAAATCATATTTGGTTTAGGTATCAAATTCAGGAACCTTATAAATGCCAAATGCCGAAGAACATCAAACTCGAGGTTCAAGACGACGGAGAAATACAGGAGATGTTTAGGTAAAGGACCTTGAAAGAAGTTTGTAGGGCAGGTCAGGTATAACTTTAAAGACAGCACTTTAGCACTTGTACGAATACAACATAGAAATTGGGGAAAATAACGATTTCCTACTAGCCACTGCTGCTTGGACTTCTTTTCTATTCAAGAATCAAGTCCCCCGCTCTTATGAAGTATGAGGCTAAGAAACCTGCATAAAGTAAGCATTCAGAAATTTCATGTAGATCTTACTGACCATTTCTATCTGTAAAAAAATAAGTCCATCTTCGAGAGTCACAGCAGAAAAAGATTGTTGGAATTGTTTTAAGATGTTAAAGGCACATCTGATTTCTTTCCTAGCACTTCATACCTATATTTGCTTAACCTGCTATACGGACATTCACAAGTACTTCCTCATCATAATGCTCTTCCTAATGCTTGGCTTCTGCATCCTCCCTCTTCTTTTGAATTCAAACCTGTGAAAACATGTTTGTCATCTATCTATATAACATACTTGATGCTCGGAGCAAACTCTACATGCACATAATCTTCATCAGGAGAAGAGAAAAAAAAAGTGGGGCATATCATAAAAGATTAGCCTCATAACCAAGAAAATAATTCCCAGGAAAAAAACTAGGGACAATATGTCTTATAGTATCAGATAAAACTAAACCCATAATCTGAAGGCAATATAAGAATTTTGATAAAACAGTTAGATTTCAATAATCAAAGTTATTTCTGTAAATAGTTCTATAGTTTTCGCACCTCAGTTCTACCAGTCATTGCATTTACCATATGCTGATTGGTCATGAAGAATTCCGAAGCAAATAACAAAAATGAAGGGGTATAGCACTCAAATTTTGCAAGCCACAATGTAAAAGCCGCACACATACAGACCTGGCCATGGAAAAACTGATATTTTTGTGCTTGAGGGAGAAGAGGTATGTAAGTTGGTAATTGGATTATTGGCTTTTAAGGCGTATATGTATTGGAATCAAATAACATGACGAAGCCCTCTAAATGAAGTAAGTAAATTAAAAAAAAATAATAATAATTTGACATAAAGCATGATTTTCGCCAGCATAAGATTTAAACCCCCAATCCAACCACAAAGCAAACATACAGGTATTAAAGAAGACAAATTGTGTAAAAGAACTTGGACAGGAAACAACTGGATTGTGTCCAATCTGAGCCAATAAAAGAGGATGTAACTGTAGAACGTCGTGAAAAAAGAGACCAGAACAGTTTCGTGTCCTGATAATACTGAAAATCTTGATTTTGCACCATCTCCAACCCTTGGCCGAAAAACTTTTGATACTCCAGCTATCTTATCAAATATTTCGTTACCCAAATACATCGGATTGAAGAACCATGCAACAAAACAAATCACATCAAATCATAATATACTTTAAGCAACTAAAGATTACGTTTCTAAAGGGCCTAAAACAGGATTCATCAGAACTGGAGACACCACGCTTCTCTCGGTTAATTAATATACACGTAACTTAAACCATTTCTCGAACACGTACAACAAAAACCACAGAAATCATTGTTGTGAGCCCAAACAAAGCTACCATTACGTCGTCCAGCACATTAAGCAGCACCAACATCTTATGCATAAAAGTATAGGGAAAATGCAGCTAAAACAGGCATTATTTAGAAACACTCATTTTGTATACATGAACAAGAACAACATACATAAATTAAAAATCTCACAATACCCTTCATTCCATATAACAGCAGCCCGTATTAATGAGACACTAGTATATGCTAATGAGACACAAATTAATATCTCATCACTCAAATAACAAAACCTAAAAGACAAAATATTGCTCAATTTTTACAGACAAAGAGACACAAGCTCCATAATATAAGGAACATTGTCTTAAAAAACAAAAACCCAAAACAATGAGAAGAAATTAAAAGTAAAAATTGAGACACGTACACACCTCAGATTATACTCTGCTGCGATCAAATCCCAAATGAAAAAGACAAAGTACCAAATTTTATTATTTAATCAAATCATCAGTGTTTAATTTAACGGTATTTTTTCGAATTTGGGCCCTATTGGTTAGTTAGGTTTACAAGATTTGAGAATTGAATTGAAAGAGAGAACAGAGGAGACAGATTTACAATTAATAAAATTAATATTATGGTGTTCTTTTCAATAATATCAGTTTAATAAATATTAAGAATGTTTTATAATATTTAGCAAGTGAAAATAGACATCAAAAGAGAAACTAATGCAATGTTTGTTTTCGTTTTAATCATGGTTAGGTTTCTATATAAATATATATACTCATCTATAACCCAATACAAACAGTCGGATAATGGATATTAAAGGTATTCAATGAAATCTACTATGTGCGTACTTTTTTAAACATTATGAAAAGATAAAGAGAGAGGTTTTATAGCATTTAGCAAATATAAAATGTGTTAGAAATAAAAAAGTTTCTTCGATAAATGTTGTATAAAAAGCTATCCGTTTGTTTCGATTAATTTAGTATAGTACCTTATAATGTGTAGTTACTATTTATACATTCTTTAACTTTATTCAAATGTAAGAGTATCATTTCTACTAAGGTTCTTGGTCTGTTTTATGGGTCGAAATTTTCGTTCATTACTCGTTTATAAAGTTCTATACACATTACACACCATATTAGTCCAACCTAGATTTAAAACACATGTATTCCTAAGGCTAAAAACCAACACTTAAAAACGACATCTAAATAAAATTATATTTTTGCTAGTGTTGTTGGTTCCTATAGGCTGAAATGAGAACTAAAAAACCACCAAAACAAAAATCAAAATTTCAAATGGGCTGATAGTTGGGCAACTAACGGTATGCTTGTTGAGTGAGCCCTTATTCATGAGATTTTGAATTTCTGGCCCCATCTGCCAACTTGAATTTCCCTTCTTTTTTTGTCTTTTTTTTTTTGTATGTGTCCCTAAATTCGTAAGTCAAACCTCGCTCCACTTCAATAAAACAAACAATAATTCAATTTGATTCCACAATGTTCCTAGTTGGCCCACTTGTAATGGCCCATCCATCGTTATATCAAATATAAATAAACAATCAATCATTTTCTTATTGAAAGCCACCTTAAGAAAAATAATTAGAATTTTATATCAAACAGTTTTTCTTAAATGGATTCAGTAAATGAGGAGGCACACGTAAACTCGACTGATATAACTTTTAGTAATTTAAAGTTGTGTTTAATTGAGTTGTACTCCATATATTTAAAGTTGTGAACCTATGCGATATGCTACTGCAAACATGACGGAGTATCGTTGTTATTACCTTTATTAAGTATATAGTAAATTATTGATGACATCTTTATAATTTTAAGTTGTAAAATGCAATAGCAATTTATAATAAGATACAATATATATCAATTATAGCTATTGGCCAATTCACTTCACCAAAAGTAATGTGAAAGCCAGACTTGTTTGATCATTGTTAGTTTTTCAATCATGAGAACCACAACAAATTTAAAGTGGAAAAAGAAAGACGATGACTTCATCATTGAATAGTATTATCATGATTAGAAAAACTATAATTAGGAATTAAAAACCAAAGAAAGTTGAATAAGAGTACAAAGGATTGTTCGGAGCATTATGTCACATTCTATCTCTAGTGATTCATTGTTGACTTAGCAGTCACCTTCGGTCCTTAGCAAGCTCGTATGGTGTATACATATATGTCCAATGGGGTCATGTTTTTTTAATAATGATATGATCAACAATATTAAAAATAAGGGTTTTGCGTACGACACCCATGTGTTATAGTAAATATACATATTAGCCCTGTAATATCGAACGTACTATATTTGTATTTGGCCGTCGTTTACCATATAATAATCTCGAACGTACTAGGTTAATATTTTGCACACCGAATTCCGACAAAACGCCATAAAAAAAGTCAATGATTGGATTATTGAATATTTTCCCAATGACCCACCAATCCATAAGACCAACAGTCCTTCAAATCAAAAGGATATAAAATATAATCATTAACGTCCAGTTTTAAAGATTTTGGTCCCACTTATCCAAAAGAAAAGAAGATACGAGTCCCACTTTATTTTATTCAACGTTTTCCTTCTATGACCCGTATGGACAGTAGTTTTATTCCTTTGCATTTTTTAAGAACAATGTTATTCTTTTGCATTACGAGTTCTTAAAAGGTTTAATAATAATTTTTTTATCGGGATAAAAGGTTTACTAATATTTGCTAATAGAAAAAGTGACAATATGACGAAAAGGTTTCTTATTGGTGTTCCTCTAATTATAAAGTTACCATTTCAGTTTTCTTGGAAAGTCCTTTAAATAATATATGATTTAACAACACCAACCACACATCATGTTAAAAGTTAAAACTTAAAACACGACGTTCAAACTACTTTTTTCCTACATATAAAACGATAGAGAGCTCAAATATAATTGATAGCTAACATTGAATTTATTTTGTTAATACTTTCAAAACACTCCAAATTACTATAATTTCATCACGCTTTTCTCCTAGAATCACAATATACGCGCAAAGAAAGAGAAAAACTTAAACTGACATGACTTACATATGATGTTTCTTCTTTAAACTTAACTATTTAATAAATGAATAAAATAGATATTCAAAGCGAATTATCAATTTTTAACTTTTAACATTTGTCGAATATTTGTCTATGTGGACCCTACTGTTTATCTTCAATTAAAAGAAATTCACTTTGTTAATTTGAATAGTTGGATTTTTAAAATTTACTGAACATAACCGTTGTTATGTAACCATTCATCTAAAGACACTTATGAAAACACTATTTGTCTTAAGCAACTATATACCTGAAAAACATATGAAATATTCTCCAACTGAAAACCCAAAACTAGTAAAATAAATAAACAGATTGAAAACAGTGATTTAATATAGAATTAATATTTGATGGAAGTCTGTTAGCCTACCTTAAACTATGGAATCGGAGGAATTATTTAATTGACTCAATAACTACATATGATTGTGCAATTCGAGATACCGGTAAATTTAAAAATTGCAAGATTTCGTCAAGATTTTTTAAGTATTAACACTAAAAGCATTTAAACCATTTAATATATATATATATAGTTAAATTAACTTTATCACTCTAAACTAAATATCAATGCGTCTAGCCGAAAGTTTATTAGGGTATATGACAGGACTCTTTAGTCAAATGAGTGAAGTTTCCACGTCATCTTAAAAAGTCATATCAACTACCTAAATATTGTTACCACATTCCAAAGTATTTCAACACTTTAAGAAAGAGTTTCTAAACTGTGAACATAAATGTATTAACATAATAATAATAGTAATAATAATAATAATAGGAGGTGCAAATTACTGATGAGTAGCATATATTTTCCCAAGATAGAATCAAGAGTGGATAAGAAGAACATTTGTCAAAATCTTTTTAAAATAACAGAAAATATTTATTTTCATTTCTGTAACATTCATTCATTAGTCATCATTGTATTTATTTTTCTGCTTCTTGACGTCGTAATCTGCGGCGGAATCTTCAAAAACAACAGTCAAAGCAAGTACTCTTATCCAATTTTATATTCAGTTATTAGTCACTAACAGAGTTTCAATATTTTGATATACTCCTTGTTCAAAATTGGCATGCAAAAGAGGAGCAAGTTGAATTGCAGAAAACCCTTTTCTTTAAGGTACTATCTGATTTTGTTTTGACGTTTTTCTTGTTGTTTACATGTAAATGCTTTGTGGGTTGTGATTATTTTTCTTTCTTTAAATTGTTCTTTAGCTTCTTGATTTTATATATATATCCTGCAATCTGCTTTTGTGATTTAAGAAATATATAGAACCGTGTACGTGAATTTCCCATATAACCAATTTGTATGATTTTTGTCGTTTGATTTGAAACAATTGGAGAAATGTTATTGGGCAGGGTTTAAGGATTGTCCTGCTTTAATGGTGATCCTGTTGAAAATGGCCGTTGGTTTGCAAAATCTTGAAAATAAAGGTGATATTTGGGACTTTACCGAATCATGGAACATATTGAAACAATTTAACTTTCCAATATCGTTTTTTGGCTTATACTTTCTACTGGAGTGATTGTTCATTGGGGTGACAATAATCCAAAAAAAGAGACAAGAGGTGTCTTTGTTTCCATGAAAACTGGGGAGGTGCTGGACAAGTGTAATCCTTTTACATTCTAATTGTGACTAACTGCCTATGAAAAAGATCAGGTCATTTATATCAATGAAAATTTTGGATTTTCAAATAGCAGAACTTATAATACTTTGTTCAACTGCTTTTTTTCTGGTGAATGTAGAATATAGTTGCGTAGCGGATATTATTTTTCGATTTTTGGAGCAATTTATTGTTTGTTATGTTCATCTTGTCTTGAAATTTTATCTATAGTTGTATCCGTTTTTAACTTTCTACTAAAATGTTTGAGTTTCTTTTCGTTCGGTAGAAATCTTGAGCTGAGTTATTTATCAGACTCTGTACGTAATGGAGGGAGGTGTTGTTAAACCGGATAGAACAGAATTCACAGAATGCTGGCGCACGAGTTGGAAAAAACCGTACATTATGCGGCTTGCTTTATCAGCTGGCATCGGAGGGCTCTTGTTTGGTTATGACACAGGTAACAATACCATTAACTTTTATGCATGCCCTTCAGTTTTCACATAACTTTAGTAACTCACAAGGATACTGCTACATAAACCAGAGTTTCATCTCAAATGAAATATTGTTGTTCATTTATGCTAAGATTCATAGTGTTGATGTTCTATAATTTGATAGGTGTTATCTCTGGTGCCCTACTTTACATTCGAGACGACTACAGATCTGTTGACAGGCAGACATGGTTGCAGGCAAGTACTGAGATCTTATAATATTAAATTTCAAGACATTTCATCAACAAGGTCACCAATTTTTTTCCTCTCACCAATGTGCAGGAAACCATTGTGAGCATGGCTGTAGCAGGAGCTATAGTTGGTGCTGCCGTGGGTGGTTTTATTAACGACAAGTATGGTCGGAAAAAATCCATACTCTTGGCCGATATTCTCTTTTTCGTTGGTGCAATTGTCATGGCTAGTGCTGTTGCTCCTTGGATGATCATACTCGGCAGAATATTTGTTGGTCTAGGAGTAGGAATGGCTTCCATGACATCTCCACTTTATATATCTGAAGCATCTCCTGCCAGAATCAGAGGAGCGTTAGTTAGCACCAACGGCTTGCTAATTACAGGGGGACAATTTATGGCATATCTTATTAACTTAGCTTTTACTAAGGTAATCTTACTTTCAAGGTTTCTGGCTTTAACTTTCTAATTGCGATTTAACATTGTTGGTATCAAATGTGTTTTAAGACACCTGGAACCTGGCGTTGGATGCTCGGGGTAGCTGGAGTTCCAGCTGTGGTTCAGTTTGTCTTAATGTTATCACTTCCAGAATCTCCCAGATGGTTATATCGACAGGTAACAAGCTCTAGTTTCAGATTCCGCACATTAGACTTATAATAGTGTATATATAATGTCTTTATTTTATGGGATAATGATATCTGCACTTCCTCAAGTTTGAATAACTAGAGGGATACCTTGTAAATTTGAAAATGCATCACAAGTAGGCTGCAGTATCACGGGAGTTTATTAGTGTACAATGATACCACCTAAAGTTTGAAACAAAATAGGACAAGCCCCGAATTTGTAAAGTCAAGAGGTGTTTGTATATATACATACTGCAAGGGGTTTTTGTAATTAAACCAAACCTCAATAATTGAAGGAGTAACTATCCTTTATTTCATTATCTATAGCATGAAATGATAGTTAACTTTGCGGTCTTCATCAGGACAAGGTAGAAGAAGCTAGAGCAATTTTAGAGAAAATATACCCTGCCAATGAAGTCGAAGAAGAAATGAAAGCTTTACAAACGTCCGTTGAAGCTGAGAAAGCCGAGGAAAAATCCATTGGGACCGACTTTATGTCAAAACTAAAAAGTGTTTGGGCAAACGACGTTGTCCGTAGAGGTCTCTACGCTGGTATAACAGTCCAAGTTGCTCAGCAATTTGTCGGCATAAACACTGTCATGTACTATAGTCCCACTATTGTTCAGTTTGCGGGATTCGCTTCAAACAAGACGGCTATGGCTTTATCCCTCATAACTTCTGGCCTGAACGCCATTGGTTCTATTGTCAGCATGGCTTTTGTGGACAGATACGGGAGGAGACGGCTGATGATTATATCTATGATTGGGATCATAATTTGCCTCGTTGCATTGTCTGTCCTGTTTTTTGAAGCCTCTGCTCATGCCCCACCAGTCAGTCGCCTTGAATCCCTCCATTTTGGACGAAACTCTACGTGTTCCAATTTCTTGCGAGCTTCTGAGCCGTCGAACTGGAATTGTATGTCTTGCCTGAAAGTCTCCGACTGTGCCTTCTGTGCCAATGGCGATAGCAAAGTAAGATTTTCAACTGAACTTTTATTTATTCTATGCTGATTGACGACTACACTACCTCACAGTTGGAGTTACATAATTATCCCTCACATTTAAATAAAATTTGGAAAGGCCATCTTGAAGATTTGTGGTAAAACCGACTTAACAATACTGAAAAATTGGAGTTTGGCGCTTGATAATGCTGGTTTTGTAGAACACTGATTCGTTTAAAACGATGCGTTTATAATGAAATTTCCGTTGTACCTCTTTATTAGCACACCAATAACTAAGCTTCCAATCTAAGTTAATTGGGGTAGACTAGCTCAAATAGAAGATGTAACAAAGTTTTACTTTGGCTGTCACAATCCTCGTCTTTTATCTTGACTTGGGACATGTTATGTTACATGTCGTGATACTAATTTTGTAATCTCATTTCTTGCATTCTTACCAGTACCATCCCGGAGCTTGCTTGGCAGCAACAGACGCTGTAAAAGGCCTATGTCGTGAAGAACGCCGTACATGGTACACAAACGGTTGCCCGAGCAAGTTTGGAATCTTTGCAGTTCTTTTACTAGGAGCATACATCATATCATACTCTCCAGGAATGGGAACCGTACCTTGGATCGTGAACTCGGAGATATATCCATTGAAATACAGAGGCATTGGAGGGGGGATCGCAGCGGTTTCTAACTGGATTTCCAATCTTATAGTGAGCGAAACGTTCCTAACTCTTACGGAGGCACTTGGTTCGGCTGGAACGTTTCTCTTGTTTGCCGGATTCTCGACCATCGGGCTTGTGGCCATATACTTTTTTGTGCCGGAGACTAAGGGACTTCAGTTTGAAGAAGTGGAGAAAATGCTTGAGAAGGGGTTTAGGCCAAAATTGTGTTGCAGTTCAAAGGAGGAAGAAGATAGTGACACTGTATAAAGGCCACTTGTTCAACCAGGAGTAGACTAGGAATTGTAGGTGATAATATTTGGACTGTGCGTTGTCGAACCCACAAAACATGGGACTGATGATTAAACGTTTATTAGCTTTTCTTCTTTTACACCTCGTATTGGTTACTTGGTTAAGTAACAAGAAATAAATTATAAGAATTGTCTTCTTTAAACTTGTATAGTTCACAGTTTCCCCTATCCAGCAACTATTACACTTTCGAGAAGTAAATTATCAGATGCTTAGTGTCATAACCTTTTAGTATGACAAATAAGCCCTATTTTATTGAATTTTAGTTAAACTTGAGAAATGAAAAAAACATTTCAAAAATAATGTGGACAATACACTCAAGTTTAAGGAAGTATTTCGGGATAAATTCATTTTTCATACCATAATTTGGCACGATTTTCATTTTCATACCTTAATTTGGCACTCATCAATTTGTATACCATAAATTGGATAATTTTTTCACATCGGGTACTCCGGTGTCGGGAAAATACACGTTGGTATCCCTTGACCTTATATTTGGAGATTTTTAACCAATTTGGACCGATTCCAACCTTACACCTTAGCAATTAGAG
Source organism: Misopates orontium (assembly GCA_946800315.1). NCBI lineage: Eukaryota > Viridiplantae > Streptophyta > Magnoliopsida > Lamiales > Plantaginaceae > Misopates > Misopates orontium. The sequence continues at coordinate 5,726,863 of OX326947.1, forward strand.
TAATTGAGGGTAATTTTGAGATTTAAAAAAAAAATAAATAGTAATTCGAAACACTGACTTTGACATGAAAAATTGTTGAGGTTGAGTATTGACGTAGGTTAAAATTGCTCAAAATTCCCAAATTTGGGGTAAAGGGATGTCACCGTGTATTTTTCCGGCACCGGGGTACGAATATGAAGAAAGTGTCCAACTTATAGTATGAAAATTGATGAGTGCCAAATTAAGGTATGAAAATGAAAATTGTGCCAACTTATGGTATGAAAAATGATTTTAACCCGAAGTATTCCATTATAAAGACAATGTTGTTTGGGTTTGGGCCGAAATCAATCAACCACAAATTTATGGGGCCTTAATTGGCCCAATATATTATGAATAGTATTCAATATTCACCGACACTTCATGAGAATCAGATAAGGAGAAAATAGAGAAGTCGAGCAGAAAGCGCAAACCACTGAACGGACGGTCATACAAAGAAACCCCGTCCAAATAGAAAAAATGGTACATGGTCTGCCACCTAACACAATGACATATTTTACCGTCTATTGGGTTTGCAAGTTTTCATATAATAATTGTCTACTCTCAACTTATAACTTAATCTGATTTTCTAATTTCATATTAAACTACAAATTTTTTTTTGTACAAATGTTTCTAAATACTCTCGATTTATGACTTTAATCCGATTTCATAGCTTCAACATAAATTATAAATTTTCCATCGCAGGTAATAGATAGCAAAATACCCCAAGAATGTGATTAAATCTTACAAAAAGTAGAGTTTCGTAATTTAAGTTAAAAAAATAATTTCAAATCATAAATTGATAATGTTTTAAGTTCCATCCAAAAGTTGATTATCTTAATTAAATTTATTTATAAGAACAATCACAAATTCAAAAACATTTCCATATCGAGTTTGAGATTGTATCGATTTTTAATTTTTAAAAAGTTTTCAACATCGAAATTTGAATATGCAAACACCTGAAGTAATTAAATCGAGAATCCGCAAACAGCACCTTAGTGTATATAAAATTTTGGTGTGATTCTTCTTTGTATACTAAACTAGTCAAAATTAAACAATATATTTAATAGTACAATTATTCGAGTCACATGTGAACGTTGAACCAGAAGATCTAAAATCACCAGATAATGTAAATATGTGGGGTTGGTGGGGAGATGGCTCTATCATGGTTGCAAAGTTCATGCATATTGGTAGGCCCATTATATCATGAGTGGATCTTTTCTTACACCAAACACTCAAAGAGGGTAAAGAATCTCCATCCCCTACTTATGTTTTAAGTTATAACCCTACGGACGGTTAAGTCAATAATCTAAGCTAAAAGTCATAATCTTTTTTATATGGATACTTAATCAAGCAGGAACAAACTGCTGACTATAATTTGTCATTGCGTAATTTGGATTTTTTTTTTTTTTTTTTTGTTAAATATTGCGCAATTTGGATTGAGAAGGTTTATATTAAGGTTGCTAAACGAACAGCAGAAAACGTTTGCGTACTGAAACAGAATGCCAAATAGGTGAAAGTCATCATTCATTAGTGATGAGAGAGAGCAACACAAACACACCAAAAGAGGATATTGATATCATTACAAACCAAGTACAAGGATACTGACTTTTTACATAGACTAGATCAGACAATTAGCAAAACCTTCCACAGAATTTGGATCTCCCCCAACAAAACTAAGGATGATGAACCAAATCCTCAATAAACCACTACAAAAGCTAAAATCTAGTTCTTGCCCACAAACCAACAAAAAAGCAAAGGGGGTATAGAAAAAGTTAACCTCCCTGGAAAGAAGCCAGTAAAAGCATAACACCTAAAAAAGCAGCTTCTTCTCACTAACATCAGCTACAACCACTACTAATCTTAAAAACTCTCAAATTACTCAACCACTCTATACATATTCATCATAAAAACTTTATATATACAGCCAACACCAAAGCATCCAAAAGGATTATATTATAATGAACCTTCTATAATACCCCACTCTATGAACTTGAGGAGGAAGCTTCTTGTCTTGATTCTCTCAAATACCCCAGAAGTGTTTCAGCCTGCCAAAAGTGAACAAATATCATTAGTTGGAAACAAAGAAAGAAAAAAAATTGAGACTTGTAACTCACAGAACAGAAAAATACACAGAAGAACTAGTAGATCCTTTTATCCACCAGATCACTGAAACAACACTCTAGCAATTATTATTCCTCCATATCATAAGAGTGTAAGGTATCATCAAGGAATAGCAGAACATTTATGCACCCAATTAAGGATTAAGACAGCTTTAATCAACCATCAATCAAGATGAAGCAACTCATAATTGGAAGATTATACCATAATCAGAAATGTAAACTACTGAAAATCTAGCTTTATCTTGTTTTCACAATCAACAAAAATAACTAGCCATTTAATACTGCAACAATTATCAAATGGCAAACACCAAAGCAAAGCACCATGATTCTTCGGTATTCTAGGAAGTTGAGAACAATCTGTTCGGACCAGTGTCGAAATTTAGGAAAAATCCAAGACCCATCAAGAATCACAATTTTCTTCCAAGAAACTAGGGAAACCAATTACACCTAATAGCAACCAAAACACAACAAGACACCCATTATCGAATTCAGTAACAAATTTGCAATGAAGTTCTCCAGGACTAACCTTATGCTTAGCTTTTGCTGTCCCATTTTGCGACAACGCCACCAACGGCGGTATTCCCCCTTCCCTAACAAGCAATCCCCTGTTCCTAACACTCTCTCCACACAACTGCAGCAGCGTCAAAACCGCAAACTCCTTCCCTTTATCGCTTCCATCCTCGATCGCCTCCACCAACGCCGCGATCCCACATTCTTCCACTATAGCCTCCTTTCCTATCTCAATCCCAGCCAAGCTACTCAACACCACCATCGCCTTCTCCGCCAATCCCGTGCCCTGCTCTGCCACAAGCCCCACAAGCGGCCTCACCGCCCCCGCATTCACCGCTCTCTCCTTATTCAACTTCACAGAGCACAGCTTGTAAAGCGTCGTTAGCGCATCCTTTTTCCCTCTATTCGTCCCGTTTATCAGCAATGCAATCAACGGAGGTATTGCACCACAAGCACCAATAGAATTTCTGTTATCCTCAATCAAAGCTAAGCTCAACAATGCGCACGCAGCGTTCTGCTTAGAAGTCTCGGTGCCCGTTTTCAACACGTAAATTAACGATTTCACGGTACAAGCGGAACTGATCAAACTCTTGTTGCTCTCGTGGAGCGAGAGATTGAGCAAAGCCGTAACCGCGTGTTCCTGAGTAATCGGATCGGAGCAACGCAGGAGCGGAATTAAAGCCGGTATTGCGCCGGATTCTCCAATTAAAGCCCGATTATCGGCCCGATTCTTCGCCAACAGCCGTAGTTTAGCCGCTGCTGATTTTTTAACAGCATTAGAAGAAAATCGCAGCGCGTCAACACATAGTTTCACCGTAGGCTCGAGATCTTCCGGCGATATGCACTCGATAATCTCCGTCGAAAACGACTCTCTCTGTAAAAACTCGTGCTCCGCTTTTGAGCCAACACTCGTGTTCGGATCCTGGAGGTTCGCGAGAAGCTGGAGCTCACCGGAGATATCGCTGGAGCAGCCGGAGATATCGCTGATAGCTCGCGAGATGTCCAAAATATCGTCGATCTGCGAGAACGACGGGCTATTGAAATCAATCGACGATTTATCGGCGAGATTCTCCGATAACTCGTTAGGTTTCTCGGGGACTGAACCGGAGTGATCGGCCTGGAAAATGTTGGACCGGATTGTGCGCATGGAGCGGCCCATGGACCGGTTCGCCTTGCCGGAGGGCGGCGGCGGAGTGTAGTAGTAGTAAGGCCGCGTTTGGTTGCAGCGAGATGTGATATTTGGTGTTGAGTGTGAGTATGAGTGAGAATCTTCTGCTGAAACCATGATGATAGTTAATTAATGCACTTTGTACACAAATGAAGCTTAAAATTGTGTGTTTGAAGATATTTTCATGGCGGATATTGGTGGGAGAAAAGTAGCTTGAGGAGTGCGATAACAATGGCGGATATTTTTATAGAGGTTTGATCAAATGACACCCTGTGAGGTGTCTCATAGGCTGATTTTGATTTATACGACATCTTTACTCTTTAAATTAACATTATACTTTATTTGTAAGAAAAAAAGACAAGAATACCCTTAAAACCCCAACTAGTCCGTCAAATAAGTTAGCATAATCATCCAACTAAAAATGAGTCAAGCCCATTTTATTTACTTCAACAGTAGATTTAAAAGAATGACGCACGAGGGTGACAATTTCTTTTGTTTTTCTCTTCTTTTTTGTTTCATGTTTTCCTCTGCCATAAATTTTAAAAATAGTTTACTTTAAAGTAAAATGAAAAATCTGAAATCAAAATGCTGGAATAATAAATAAAATTCATTTTTTGTCTTTAGTTTACTTATTTCTTTAATTTTAATGCATATCTTTAATAGAAAGTAAAACTATAAGATAAATATAATAAATAGTTACATTTCATATGAAATAAATTATTTGTTTAAAATTTGTAGAACAAAAAGTTTTTAATTATATTAAAGACACCTCATAGGCAGCTTAACATAGCAAATAACATTCCCTATAATAATTTAAGTAACAAGGGGTATTTTTGTCTTTAAAGATAGGTCAAAATCTATGTCAAATTTGACAAGGGTAAAAAAAGAATTCAATTAAAAAATACAGCTGGATTTGGCACGTCTTTTCATAAATGGGGTGTCTCTGATATGTCATTACATATCTCAGGGAGTGTCTCTGATATTATGCAAACCTCAGGAGGTGTCTCTGATATTTCAACAATCTCAGGAGGTGTCACTGATATTATCTCATTTTTATAAGAGGAGTTGAGTTGAATGTGGCTTCAATTGAGTGGATGGATCCGGGTGGGTCATGGGCCTTTTGGGCTCACACGGGTGCCAGTCTTGCATAATTTTGTGCGATGCGTGTGGTATGTGTGTGGGGTCTGTTGCACACGAGTGGGGCAGGGAGATGAGATTTGTTTTTGGTATTTAATTTGAGTATTAGTTATTATTAGTTTCTGATAAATTTTTGTCATGTATTTACTGGAAATATTTATATTTATGCATATTTTACAACAAATGTTTTCGTATGTACAGGTGAATTATAATCTGGTATTATTCTAAATTTACCCAATCAAATGATTAATGTCAGAATGAGAATATTTAGCTGGAAAATGATATTTTAGAATAATGTTTTTATGTTCGTTGGTATGGAAACTTTTTATTTTTGAAAGTGTCTAACACAATTTACGCTTTCGTAATTACAGTTCTGACGGTAGTCTTTCACTTTATGCGTAAAAATAGGACATAGGAAATTTTGTTTTATTTTGATAATTAATAGGACATAGGAATGAGAATTTAATATTCCGGGAACAATTAGGACATCTCTAAAGTGATTTTAAGAGTTCGTTAGGGCCGTTATCTGGTAAATGATGCGCTGCCCGAATAGTAATTACTAATAAGTATAATTAATCTTCACAAATGCACCCTATATTTACTATTTTTGACACCATATCCGAGTAACTTAAAACTTAAAAGTCGATATGATGCCATGATGAATCATTTTCAACATGTAAAAGAAAAGTTTAAAGAGTAAGATTTAATAATGGCAATTGGCAAGCCTTTACCTATAAGCAATTTTTTGGCACCTATTTTATTAATTAATTAGAGGAAATTTTTTAGCCTCCTCACAATGGTAGAAACTTGCTTATTCATCGTGTGAAATAAATGACCATCACAGTACTCGAGGGTCCCGTCAACGATAGCAGAGCCCTGATACGTGTCGTGAGCAGATAGCATTCGGGCGTTGGCGGTGGTCCTTCACACGAGTACAAAATCTTTTCGAAGAATAATCTGGTTCATGTATTTTTATAATAGTAATAAGTTTAACTAAGTAATCATAAAATATTTGGATCCATCGAGTTTTAAATGTATTTTTCTAATATAAAACTTTACTAAAAATCTATTTTTCAAAAAATGAAAGAAATCCAGAACAAGAAGAAGGGCAAAACCGCAAAAGTAATTTTTTTTTTTTATTTCAAATTATGATCTTTTTATAGGAGCGTTGTTATAGCTTTATTAGTTTATTTTATCTAATCCGGTGTCTACACTTCTTGATTCAAGTATCTTGAATAATTCAATTCTACACAAAATATTCAATAATTTCATTCATGATCAAACTCATTGCTTTCTCCGCCTTCCTGAAATAATTTTCATATGTACATTAGTTATGCAAAAACTCTCAAAATACTTAATAAACAAATGTACAAAAAAGGTGCAATGAACCGAACATAAATATTTTCTCGATTCAACATTCTATGAACCTTTTGGTACAAGTAATGTTGATTGACGTATGCTCTAAGCAGCTGGTTCTAATAATTGATTGCATTTAATATTATACTTCCTATAGTCTTCCGAAATAAAATATGACATGCTGAGTTGTTCACAATTGTATTTTGTTTTTGCGGAGAGAAAAGAAATAATATCTCTTTTCATAATTAGTACTTGGATAAGAGAGTCATTAGACTCATTAACAAGAAAGTACAATATTATATATTTATATTACTATACATTTTCGTAGTCACGTGAGGACGAGCCATGGTAGCAGAAGCAGTACATGACAGTTAATACTAGTCTTGATAAACTTTTTAAACTATCATATTCTTTTAATACCAAACAAATTATAGCTATAATGTTTGCAAATTCTACTTACGTAGATTTTTCCTACATACAATTATTCGTTTGTCGTTTTGTCTTTTTTGTGGATGAGAGCCCTGGGAGGGAATGCCAAGTTAGGGCACGTGGATTTCTTTGACGAATTTGGTACATTTATTCGAGTTGCTAAAATTTGTAAAAAGGACACGGTCATATCTCATATCACACTGGATTTTCAACGAATGTTTAGAGGACAAGTAGATTGAGGATTAATTTTATGAAAAATATTTTTGAGGATAAGAATTATAGTAAAACAACAAATTATTTCTGAGAATAGGACAATGAAGAGTAAAAATGAATTTCTTGAAACATAATTTTGAGGAGGAAACAAAGTAATTTCGACGAACTTCCTGTAAAAAAACCGCGGATTGCCAAAAATGTAATAGACTTATTAATCATAAATTTTGAATAAGGCAAATTAAGGTGCCAAAGATGATTTTGTCCCTAAAACTAATGGAAACAATCAAAACATAGTCCAAAACCTAAAAAAAATATACGTTATACTATGTATAGCTAGAACAACCTGCATTAAATTAATCAAAATATTTTTTTCTCCATCCATCTTTTTCTTTGCGTTTCCATAATTATCATTAGATGCTCACAAATAGAATTTACAGTATATGGGAAATCAATAGGCTCGAACAAAAGTATTTTCACACTTAAGTTCACAACATTTGACTAAGGAGAAATATACAAACCACTAGGATTTACTCGTACAACATGCTACTGTGAGATCCATTGCACATAGAGCTCAATTCTTGATTGTTTTTAAGCTTCAAGTGCGGCAATTTCTTTGACGATTAATGCTTTATCAGCCTCAAACTGTTCATCCTCTGCATCAGAATGAACCAAGCATGAGATACACAACTGTATATACAAGTACAGAGAGTCGAGATTTTTTACGTGCATCCATACTCATCATTTGCTTACCCTTCTCGGTTTTGAAATCAGCAAAGAGGCGTAAAAGCTTGTTTTTGTTTGTCACAAGGATACTCACGATATCTTGGGGTTTGTTCTGATTAGCTACAAATAACTGCACATATTTGTGTTAGAGTCTGGGGAAAAAGAAAAACCATGAAGTAGGCAATACCGTTATCATGACCTTGGTGGACACAAAATTGGTACCTTAAAAACGTGAAAAGCTTCAATCTGAATGCTCTTGCTTGATTCCTGGAAGAAGGCAAGAATACAGATTTGAGCACATGCGGTATAGGTAAACAATGAACAAGCACAACACACAAAAAAAAAAAAAAAAAACAAGCACGAGATATAACATGATCAAACTGTTACCTCTTCTAGGTTTTACAATTTTGGCAACTAAGTCGTAAAAACAAACACATGACAGGATTGTGACCAAGGTGCATAGATATTTCACAAGCCTAGTTTATGAATTAGATAAAATTTTCCAATAGAATTCTATTTTTGTTTCCATGGTTCTTTAGGGGGAGTGTTGGACACATTACTCACATAACTAAATTATCATGAAATTTTCAACGACATCTAGAATGAAGAACCATAAATGTCACTTTTCAAAACCCCAGACCTTAAGCATTTTCATGACTGCGAGCCTGAAATTAAGCATGTGGAAATATAAATATATCACAAATATGTGGCACTAATTCATAGGTATTTGATCTTCATTTAATTGCACTACTTATTTTTCATGGAACTGCTCTTTTCCTTTTTAATCTCCCATCTTGTTCTCTTCTCACTTGTTAATGCATGTACGGGACAAGAGGTAAGAGTAGTCATACTCTAAGAAGATTCATGAGGATCCTCAAGTTATCCCGCGTGCTAACATATCGAGTCATCACAACTGAATTTGAACGATCGAGCAACATATCTCCTAACAGCTGCACAACATAAAGAAAATTGAATAAGCATAGAAGAAATGGAACCAAGAATCATTTCTGAGTTTTGTTCTCTTCCCATGATTTTGTTAGGAGGATCAGGTAGGTGGTGATTGTTTAGGTGTCTGAAGGTTCAATAAATAACCAAGAAGAGAGCATAAAAGAAGACATTACCTTGATAGCTTGCCTTCTGATGATATATTCGGTGGACTCCAGCAACTTCGAGTTGTACTCCGCAAAGAACTATCAATGAAGAAGAACATAAGCACATAATAATTGGAAGTTTACCAGGAAAAGAAGGGAACACTTGTTCCAGCATTAAAATTGGATAGTCTGCGTCGACAAAACAAGCACAACTCAAAGGAAAAAATGAAATTCAAGCAAAAGAGACACAAAATGCAGTTAGGACTTTAAGATACAACTGTACGCACGAACCAAATTAACATAAGTTCTTAATTAGTCAATGAATGCGTATGAAGAAGCATACAAATAATTAGAAATCTACCAAAGGAAAATTACTAACCCAGTCATAATTTTTGGAGAGAAACTCAGCTACTGTTGACTTATGCCTGGTTAATAGTTCCTGCAAAAAGTAACCAGCAGATATTATAATGCAACCTGAAAAAGGAAAGCAGAAGAAAATATTATTTGCCTAATGAAACTTTGAAACATTTGGGTAAGATGTGATCCAAACAGGCCCATGATCTCTGAGCCTATTCATACACAGCAATCAGCAGTAACCAGAAGAAAAAATGTTCATAAGTAAAAAGGGTAGATAGGTAAGCATCAATCAATGGATAAACTCCCCCAGTACTAATTGGACATGCCTAAGGGTGGGAAATAGACAATTTAGGTTGTAACTCGATAGGTGATAAACTCATAATAGGTAATGGTTTAAAGTCACCAATCCATTTACAACCTATTTATAAGGGGTTGTCAATGGGTTGGGTTGGGTAACAAATGAGTATGGTGCATAATTACCTAATAGATTTTTTATAACTCAATAAATATTATATATGGTTATTAAACCTCAATTTCTTTAAAGAAAATATTATTTTATAGGTATAATTGCTTTATAAATAAAAAACAAAATCTCTTGAAATAAATAAAAATTAACTCAAATACTTATAATACTTTTCGAAATAAAAACAATATATATTTTCGTCAGAACCCTCACCTATACACCCAAGAACATCTCCATCCACGAACATCAGTATAATATGCAGACATTTGCATGTGTGCGCATGAGGGTGTGAATCTAAACATATTCACATCACATTTATATCGTTTTAAGATAAAAAGTTAACCAGAAAAATGTTATTAGTTTTAAATTTCTTGACAGGTACCAATTTAAATTTAGGGTGGTAGAGGGGCACAAATTTGATAAACAGATAAACCCTTAAAACATTTAGTATTGACAGGTTTGGATGTGTTGATGGTTATGGTGAAAATTGCCACCTCCATGCATGCCCAGTTGTCAATACTACGAGGAGATAAGGCATCCAGAGAATTTGCTCCCTCGTGCAAAAAAAGAAAAGGCTTGTATCATATCCCAATATTCATGTCTAGTTGCACAGAGATTCATAAAAGGCAGGTTGAGGCGTTAGGCGTGCATGTATAGAAAAATATAAAATGATATATGGGACAACAGTTTTAACAGAATGGGCTAAAAGATTACATAATTTGCTAAATTAGTAGGGATGATTAACCTTGAAAGTGGCAGCTGCATCCGAAGCTATGTCGAAATTTGGGAGTCGTACATAATCAAAAAAATTCTTCATATGCTTTGATTCCAAAACATACCTGTAGATCAAAGTAGATTCTAGAATTACCAAATAAATTAAAATCCATCAATTCAACATCAAATTCTACTAATGTGCAGATGGGAGACAACCAGTATATACATATTAAGGTGAGTCATCCACTACAGGTACAGAACTTGAGATGTTAGATTCAAAGATATTATCCATCTCTAGATTCATAAATATGATTCAGGAAAAGAATCACTCTATTTAGTTTCTGAAAATAGGTAAACAAGATCCACTTTGAGGGAAAATCACCTGCCTTTTTTCACTAGAAATGAATTTAATGTGTTATCCACAAATACAGGGGAAAAGAAAACATAAGATTAATTTTTGAAAAGGTCCGACTGGAAATGGCATGACCAAAGAATTACCATTAGATACTAAGATCTAAAAGATATAGAGGGTGACGCCAAAGAGTGTATTTATTGCTTATATTTCCTAAAACAAGCATCTTCCCTGATATGGACCTCAGATATACTCTGGAACTTCGATTACAACGCCCTTTCTTTCATTTTCTCAACAATAGATACATGTAAAAATCGAATGAGACCTGAAAATTGAATCATCCACTCACCTCGCAACACTTTGATGGCGTATGCATTCCCTCAACATTGTACCATAATGTAATGCCAAATCTGTATTCTCATAACTGGAGTATCAACAGTAAAGCATAATTAAAGTCAACAATGGTGGAAGATAATATCTTAAAAAGAAAAAGAGAAAAAAAAGACTCATGCAGAATCACTTTTTTAGTCCTCTAAACACCTGGAACAGACAAGTTTTCAAACAAGCAAGAAGCAAAATAAGGGATTCAAGCAATAACCTACTATCTGCCCATAATCTAATGAGCAGTATGACTTTCAAGAAAAGAAGCATAGTATTCATTATGTTCTCGAAAAAAAAAGAGGTTCTCAATAGTTCGAATAGATCTTTAGAATCCACCCACAAACTACTGACAGATAATTTGCGGAAGTTAACAAATGGACCACTGAAAGCTGCCGGAGGAAAAAGCCTCACCAATTTGACAAATTTAGACGTACATTAAGTCCATTTCATAATTACACAATCGGAACAGTTAAAAGGATTTTAGCACACAAGGAAAAGTAAATAGATCCATCAATCGGTCAAAAAGCCAATGTACCAGAAGGATCTATAAAACTAGTGGTGGAATGAGAAAAGTAATAGTATCATTCTCCAGAAAAGTGATCCAAAATTTGTTGCCGCTGACTCCCGAAATTGGATGGCATCACACAATTTTGTTGTGTCATACATGTCCAGGGAAGGAAAATTTGCATGGACCTCTCAAACACATCAAGAGAGATGTGAACTGATAAGATTCTAGACTCTAAACTCAGTACAGAGATTGACAAATGAGCAAAAAGAATGACTTACCGTAAAAGAAAATGAAATCAAAATCACATGTTTCTTATTACAGAATTGCTGAAAATTCTTCTGACTAATTGGTGTCTGACGATTCTTACGATCTGACTTTTAACAAGCAACAAGTAATACACTCCAGTGTTACATTGAAATTAGATTTTCCAAATTCTCTTCACTTACAATGATTACATTTCCCAATCCACCTCTACTGAATTTTCTAACTTACCCTTTAATCAAGATATCCATGAGATCTATGTTCTTATCCAGGTAATCACAAGCAATCAACCTCGATTGAACCTGCTGCCTCTGCAGATTCGCAACAACTTGAGTGGCATCTTTGCGGGTCTGCACAAACTTATCTTATTATTCCACCGAATTATCCTCTCAATCATTGTGGAAAAGAAATAGAAAATGACAATAATAACTTCAATAAATCTTCAAACCAAGAGTAAATGCTTTTAATCTTAGGATCATGCAAAGCCAAATTACGGTAGATCACATTATCTCAAGACTTTACCTCTAAGTTCAACTTGGGAAGACATGTTATTAATAGCCGTAAAGTGTTCTCCCTAAAGAACTCTTGCGTCAACTGCGCACATGCTTCAGGGACGGGCTCAGATTCACTGTCACCATAGAGGACTTGTTTTAAGCTTCGCATGAGTTTCGTCAATTCCATCATCTATACACAAACAAACGAAACGTTAAAGACGAAAACACTGTCAGTAGCTTAAGTAATAGTGTCAGCTACTCTGCAGCACCACATTCAATCCAACAAATTGAGCTCATAAATCAGATCAAATCTCATTACATTCCATCTATCAAAACAAATCCGCCACAAAAATCCTCAATCGATAAATTAAACAAATAAAATCAGATTAACAAAACATAGAACACAAAACCTTGTCCTCTCGCTTGCTCCCCTTACTCTCCGGCGCACCGAGATCGACGAATGTGAGCAGATCACGCGTCTGCCGCACCAAATCGACCGGAGTTTTGGGCTTCGACTTGAACAAACTCTTCATTTTGGCGTTATCGTCGCCAATTCTACCGTCGCTGTTTTTTTCCGGCAGAAGGAGACGCCGGACCACCGTCTGCGTACTAACAACTTTTCAATTTTTGATTATCACCTTTCTTTATTGACAGCTAATTAGGTCACTGATGCCGAATTGAACTTTGATAATTTAACCTAATTTTACGATTTGGAGTTTCAGTGTGGTTTTGATGATCTTTTTGGGGGAAACTTTTTGAATGTTCAATTATACGATGGGATTGACAAGTCACCTGATCCTTGTTGACGATCTGGATGATTTTTATGCGTGGCTGTGTGTGACTTCATTTCAGTCAATTATTTATGCAAGTATCAAATTTTTATCTTTTTGAGGTAGATCTTTTAAGTTGTCAGTAACTTTTTTAGGTTTTTACACTAAGTTTAAGCCCTTAGTGTATGTGGCAAAATATAGTTTATATAAATGAGAATTTTGAATATTTTAAATGAATTTGTGAATTGTCAAATGAGTATAACGAAATTACTACGGTTCACTTTTGATTAGGTATATAAGTATATAAGTAATATAACCAAATTAATCGTCTACAACAGAAAAGGCCTACTGTGGGCAGTGATTAATTGAGATTTTACCCTTAGTTTTGAGCTCATAATGCACGGATCAGAGCTGCTGAAGTCACTTTTTCATGGAGAATCTTTCGAGATTCTGATAATGACTTATAAACTAGAAACATGGCACCGACAAAATTTTAATATTAAACCTTACTATTAATATACTTCATTGGCAACTTTAATTGAGTGGATAGCTAATTTATGGTGTACACTCTGTATATTGTGGCTAAGGCAGTAATCTGCAAACAATTATTCGGGCAAATACAAACTTAGTATCACAAACACATGCCACATGAAAATATGGTAAAAAAATTTGCACTTCTATGGCTTATATTTCATATTATTAGGGTTTTTTTTTTTTTTTTTTGAAGCAAATATGATTAGGGGTTTCCCTTGAAGAAATGATGAGGGCAAAAGTTCAATAAAGAGAAGAAAATCTCAACATTTTAAAATCGTACTAAAATGTGGGATCTTGGAGAATGCATGGGAGGATCTTTATGTTTTTTCAGCTTTATTTTCAGGTGTATTTTGTTGTCCTTAATTTTCAAACTATCTGAAATGTTTGGAGAAATGAAATTATTCATGGCTAGCTGATGTAGTTAATATAAATTACTTTTTTTTTATACTATCTTTGTGATAAAATAATTGAGTATTTGGTGTCACATGGGATTACGCAAAAGCAATCCAACTTTCGTTTTCGAGTATTTGGTATTTGAGCATTTTATATTTCTTTTTCGTTTTCTAGAATTTCCCTAATTTAGGCACCGGTTGGTCCCATTCGTAAATCTAATTTTACGTAATTCTAAAAAGCAAAAAATAAATAAATTGTTTTTTCATTCAATTTTTTTGGAATTTCCGTTCTGTAGGTAATTTCTATATTTATTCCTTTTTTTTTTTTTTTTTGAGCAAAAAGCCATGTAGGGCAGAAAATTTATAACGTTATGAAATCGGACATGCTAGCACCAACTCAAAAGTTGCAACACGTTGTAAATCTTATAACTTTTTATTGCATTCTGCAAATTAACCGGAACCCTAATCAGTTCCTTTACGATATATAATTAACAATAACATGCATGGACCACAATACATGCATCCTACACAAAACACAACTATTTGAAGGATAAAAGGACCAAGGAGTCTTCGAACATCATCTTGTCCAAAACTACCGCATTGTGAGTTTTGATGGTGGAGTTGCCGTCTTTTGCTGAGATTACCAGATCGTACTTGATGCCGGCAACCACCTGGTACGCTCCCTTGACAATCTTTACAAACACCAACGTCGTATTAGCCATTTTGTTGTGCTCCGCCACCGCAAACTGTGCTTTCTCCACCACGCCCGGGTCGTTTAAGTCTTTGATTGGCTCCACGCCGCCAAGTCTATGATAACCGTAGGTTTTGGAAGATAACAAAGTTAAGAGGAGAGCGAAGATGAAGAGGGAGGCGGAGTTTAGTGCCATGATAAAATTTTCAGTTGTTTTTTTTGTGATATTGTTGATAGTTTTGTGGGCTGGCTAGGTTGATTTAGAGAGGAGTGTAGGATGGTATTTATAGAGGGGAAATATATTGTTGCTTGAATTTTGATGTATCGCTTTTGACTTTGTAGTGGATGGTTGTAATTAATTGGGATGGATGAGACTATAGTATCTTTTTTTTCTAAAAATACTTAACTAACAATATAAGAAATAAAAAATATTTACTTATGACATCAAATTGGCATAACATTTAACATAAAAGTGACCACACCGGATAAATACTAAATTAATTAATGACAAAATTTTGAAATAGTAAAATGATTAATATGATAATTTTACTAAACAACACAGTTAGTAAGACGGATTAATTTTATATAAATTTATACTCTACTCTTGTAATTCTTATGCATATCCATGTTGTTTGGAATTTCAAACCAGTCCAAAGTTTTGAATTCTTTTTTCTGGCAGCGAGTGAAGTGTTCATTTTTTGTATAAAAATAATAATAATAATAATTTTTGATGTTGAGTTGATTGTGTTGTGCAAATAATATGAGTTTTTGTTTAGAGTCCGTTTGTTTTAGGTGTTGTATATGGAAAAGCAGCCAAGTAATAAACGAAAGCAGCCAAAAGTTTAGGTACCTAATTTTGTCTTAGAATCAAAAGTAACTCTCGAAGATATACCTAATTCTCGAAAACCTCAAATTTTAGGTGTTGCATAATAAATCCGTTTGTTTCTTTTGCTGCTTTCCCATATATATACACCACCTAAAAATTGAACAGTTTCCAATGCACAACAACTAAACTTTGACCAGTATTTTATTTAGGCCTTCCTGTGGTTGCACGAATAGGATCAGCACTACTTAACTAAATTATTTTAAGCAATTAATTATTTAGTTATTTACTCAATTCGTTGGGATATAGTTTATTTATAGAAACACTTAATTTGCTCCTCCAGTTTATTTTTACATATGGTAGAATACATCATTTTTATGTAAAGGTAATGTCATTATAACTACTTGAGACTGTATTAACAGTTTAAATAAAAATTATGTCCCTAATTGATTAAAAATAAAATTAGTTCATATGTTGAGTAATTAGTGCTAGAGTTTAAACGTCAAAATTACGCAACGAATAAACATAATCAAATCGTTATGTCCCACCAATTAATGCTAAGTCAAGATCTCGACGTTCATTTTGTCCAAGAATCTTTGTACATGCAAAAGAATGTAAATAAGAATGTTTTTGACATATATATTGATTTAGAGAGGAGTGGGGGTTGATATTTATAGGGGGGAAGGCACCTAAAAATAGTTATGAAATTATTATGTGTACCGTTGTTGCACGTATTTCAATGTATAACCTTTAATTTTATAATGGTTGGGATAATTAAGACTATGATACGCTATTACCTTCAATATGCACACTAAATAATATACACAGTAGATTTCAAATAATGTAGAACGCATAGAGATAATTGTATATAATAGATAAATTTAATATTATAGGTCTTTGGGTACGTGGGCTATTACAAAAAATCCGTAACAATAAGCTATTGGCATGGATTCTTGCTTCTCAAATTATTCTGAATTTTTGTAATGTTGAGATAACTCCTTCCATGTAATTAACTAGGCCACCCTTCGGGCGTTGGGGGTTTAGTCTTGATATGTAGTATTGGATAGAATTATTGGAATATTAGTATTCTAAAGTATCATAATATTATGAGATTGAGGTATGAAATTAAGAAAATCGTACAGGTTGCATTATATCAACATGAAAAGGTTGTATGATTTTTCCTTTTTTTATTTTTAAGTTACGCTAGTAATGTTTTATTTTGTTTTGACAGAAAAGATTAATAAGGTGTTACTATACTTCTATTAGGCCTTTTAAAAATTTTGAAAACATATATTATATATAGTTATGATAATGAAATATCGAATTTTTTTTTAAATCTAGTCTAAACTAAAAGCAGTAAAGCAAAACATTTTTTTCCCGATAATTAAAGCCAAACTATTGTTGTGTCCCAAATTAGGTCTATTTGTTGGTGAGTGTACGTATATACAGAGTTACTTTTGTAAAGGTTATCATATTAAATTTTGCAAATCGAGATGAGTTAGTATTAAATTGATAAACTTATTTATCGTTATGAAATCGGACATGCTAGCACGAAACTCAAAAGCTGCAAAATATTGTAAATCTCATAATATATAATTCTTATTACATTCTGCAAATTAACCTGAGCCCTAGTTGGTTCCTTTACGATATAATTAACATGTACCAGTACCACAACGCGAATATGCGAAGGATAAAAGAAGCAATGAGTTTTCGAACGCCCTCTTGTCCAAAACCACCGCGATATATTTGTGGATGGCAGAGCCGTCTTTCGCCGAGATTACCAGATCGTATTTGACGCCAGAAACCACCTGTTTTTGTCCCTTGACAATCTTTAAAAACACCAAGGTCGTGTTAGCCATTTTGTTGTGCTCCGCAACCGCAAACTGTGCCATCTTTACCACATTCGGGTCGTTTAAGTCTTTGATTGGCGTGGCGCCGCCAATTCTATGCAGACCGGAGGTTTTGGAAGCTAACAAAGTTAAGAGGAGAGTGAAGATGAAGAGGGAGGCGGAGTTTAGTGCCATGATAAAATTTTCAGTTTTTTTTTGTGATATTGTTGATAGTTTTGTGGGTTAGGTTGATTTAGAGAGGAGTTTATGTTGATATTTATAGAGTGGAAATATAAGAATTTTTGGTGATGAGTTGATTTTTTGTTGCAAATAATATGAGTATTTTTATGAGGTCCGTTTGTTTTAGGTGTTGTATTATGGGGCAGCAAAACAAACAAACTAAAGCAGCCAAAAGTTTAGGTACCAACAAATTAATGTTGGTATGAGACTATAGTATTTTTATTTTGAAATACGTACCAACAATATAAGAATTTTTGGTGTTGAGTTGATTGTTTGTTGCAAATACTACGAGTTTTTTATTTAGGTCCGTTTGTTTTAGGTGTTGTAAACAAATTAAACGAAAGCAGCCAAAATTTTAGGTACCTAATTTTGTCTTAGAATCAAAGTAACTCTGAAAATATACCAAATTCTCGAAACTCCTCAAATTTTAGGTGTTGTATAACTGATTTCTTTGGCTACTTTCCCATATGCAACACCTAAAATTTGAACAATTTCCAATGTAGAACAACTAAACTTTGACCAGTATTTTATTTAGGTCTTTCTGTGGTTGCTCAAATGGGATCAGCACTACAACTAAACTTGTAAGCAATTTATCTAGTAATTTACTCAATTCGTTGGGATGTGGTTTATTTAAAGAAATACTTAATTAGCTCCTCCAGTTTATTTTATTATATGGTAGAATACATCATTTTTTATGTAAAGGTAATGTCATGGACTCATGGTTTATAACTACTTGATTCTAATAGTCTAAATAAAAGTTATCTCCCTAGTTGATTAAAAATAAAATTAGTTCATATGTTGTGTAATTAGTGTTAGCGTTTAAACATATGATGTCAGAAATATGTAACGAATAAACATAAACAAATCGTTACGTCGCACTAATTAATGCAAAGTCAAGATCTCGACGTTCACTTTGTCCAAGAATCGTTATGACACTAATTTATGAAAGAATGTAAATAAGAATGTTTTTGACATATGTCTTATCGTTTCTAGTATTTATGATATACGTACACTACAAGAAGTTTTCCAGATGCGGACTAAATATCAGGGACGGACAGAAACAACTTCCCTAAAATTTGCCTCCGGTCACCCAGCAAAATATTCTCATTTTTTGAAAACTAGTTCCCGCAAAAATTAGTGTTGTAGTTTGAACTTTAGTAGGGAAGAATCTGAGTATTTTTGGTTCCTTTAAACTTTTTAAGAAATACTTAAAAACTTTAGAAAAAACGTCGCCAAAAGTGGAGCAAAAATCCGGCTGCAACTTCAGGTTTGTATTTTCTATCTATCAAACTATGCGACTGCTAACTATTGAGATGGAAATTCTGCTCGATCGAACAATTTATTTTTTCCTCCCTAGCTACATAAAATGCCTTTAACTATTGTCTTTCCCAATTCTTTTTTTTCAGCCATTCCTCCATTAACATACTATTTGAAACTTTAGGAAGTCCAACTTTTACCCTTTTCATGAATTAACATAAGATTAATATTCTTCATCAACTATGAAATACGCTTTCATTTAGCTAATTTATTGCATAATTAATTGGGTAAAATTGTTTGTAATATTTGTTGCAATATTCATAGTCTTTTTTGCATTTTATATGTTTGAAAAATACGAGGAATTGTGTATTTAAATTGAGCAAATTTCGAAAAAATTGTTAAGTTAGAAAATTATGTAATTTCACATGACTTGGTTTTCATTAAGTTTTAAAAGTTAGGATAATTGATTTTAGTCTGAAAGAACATTAAAAGTCGAGATGATATATAGGTATATAGTATTTAATCGACATGCAAGCATTAACACAAAATATGCAACACATTGTAAATCTTAATTTTACTCAATCTGCAAATCAAAATCTTAAATAGTCCCTTTCGGGATACATCACCATGAACAAATGAAACATCCTACGTACACCCAACATTAATTATTTCTTTACGAAGGACAAGAGTTCCAGTCCCTCGAACCGCCTATCCACCATCTTCTCCCAAACCATCGCATCATAAAGATTTTTCGATGCCCCGTCCTTTGCCGAGATTGTCAGCCGGTATTTCCAGCCATTAACCACCTGGTACTCACCCTTGACAACCTTTACAAACACCAATGTCGTATTAGCCTTTTTATTGTGTTCCGACACCGCAAAGTTCGCTTTTGTCATCACAAACCGGGAGTTTATGTTTTTGATAGGAAACCAACCGCCAAGACTAGTTTGTCTACCGGAGGTTTTGCAAGTTAACGAAATTAAGAGGAGAGTAAACAAGAAGAGGGAGCCATATTTGGGAACCATGGTGATTTTCAGTTTTTTGTTTTTCGAAAATGAAATTGTTTGATCGATTAGGTTGATTTAGAGAGGAGTGGGGGTTGATATTTATAGGGGGGAGGGCACCTAAAAATAGTTATGAAATTATTATGTGTACCGTTGATGCACGTATTTTCATGTATAATATTTAATTTTATAATGGTTGGGATAATTAAGACTATGCTACACTATTACTTTCAATATGCCCACTAGATAGTAATAGATTTCAAATAATATAGAATGCATTGAGAGAATTATATATAATAGTAAATTTAATATAATTGGTCTTTAGGTACGTGGGCAATTACAAAAAGTCGGTACCAATAAGCTATTGGTATGGGTACTTGCTTTACAAAATATTCTGAATTTTTGTAATTTTTGTAGTGTTGATATAACTCCTTCCATGTAATTAACAGGCCACCCTTCGGGCGTTGGGGAGGTGGAATGTACTGCATTTGATTGGGTAGCCACACGGGATATTTTCAAACTAGACCATTTTGCAATGGGCTGAATTATCTCCATTTTCATGGAAAGTGTGGTTTTTAAATTGGGTTAAAAATAACTTTTCAAATGTGCTTAATCGATGTATTGTCCTATAATGATTGGGCTTTCTTCTTTGACCTTTTTCTCTTTTCATGAATTTGGGCTTTCTTCTTTCATCTGCATTATATTTGGGCTAAGCCTAGACCTATAATCCATATAAAGTTGACATGCAATTTATCCTAGCTCTCTACCTAGGTCCGCCCTCTAGATGAGATTATCACAAGTTTACTTAGTAAAGTAATTAATAATTATTACATGCATTTGTCGGAGGACTTGGTCTTTAGAATTTGCTATTAATATAATAATGCGCAGAATCGGATAGAATCATTGGGAAATTAGTATGTTATAATGTCAGTAATAGGGGCGGAGGGAGTGGGGCATGCAGGGCACCCGCCCCCTCCCCAACCTCATGTCCTCATCCCCTCTCCCTCTAATAATGATATATCTACATATATAATTATATAAATTATATACTTTTATAGGTATATATATTGTACAGTTACATATATAAATATATATAATTATATCTTTTATGTAGTATCAAATTTTAATTTATTACAAAGCTAAATTTTGTAGTAACTTTTTTTCACTTTTGATACTTAACTTATTTTATTTTTTAATACTTTTTAAAATTTGAGCGTGTATATTTGAATAAGAAATTCGTGTAGATAATATTATAGCCTAAAAGTAATTATATTCTTTTTTTATCTATTACTTTGGCGATACAAATGTGAAATTATTAGGTAAAATTTACTATTAAATTGATATCTTCACTAAGCTTTATTACATGATTAAAAATGTCTAAAGTAAGAAGTATTGACCAGCGTTTTTAAATCCGGACCGGGCTTTTGAACCGGCGAGGCACCGGTTTGCAGTTTTTGGCGGTCGGACCAGTTTGACCGGTCAAATCGGTACCAAATACAAGAGACCGAGTCCCGGTGCGGCCGGTCCGGTTTTAAAAACACTGGTATTGACAATGGACCACCTCTCATATACGTTTTAGGGCAAAAACACATGTAAACAATAGAAGAAAACACTTTATGTTATATGTGATAAATCCAGAAAAAAAGTCAAGAAGGAGAATTAACCAAAAAAAAATCTCTTTTAATGAAAAAAGAGAAGGATGAAGGGGTTGTCGTCTTAAGAAAGATGATAGTGGAGCGTTACTTTTCTTTTTGGAAGTAATTTATATTTTCATAATAAATGATATTTTTTTAATTAATGAAAATAAATCATTTACGTAAAGCAGACATGAGAAAAATAACGTTATTTTGTCCCGCTTAAACCAAACTGAATATGTGTAACTTATCGCAATATTCATATATTGAGTAATTTATATATTTGTTCCCACTATTTTTCTAACAAGTAATTAGCTCTACACGACACATATTCAATATTTTGTATATAAAAACGAATCAATACACACCTTTATGACGTATGACTCAAAACACTTAAATTTCCATACAATACATAAAATATCTAAGAGGTGCCTGCAGGCACATATCATCCTTATCAAGATGCGTATATAATAACTTATTGTTAAATGTAAGAGCATTCACGTACCCATCTTCTATGTAGGAAACCTTTTCCTTTGTCAAGCAATACAATTAAATTAATTAGTCATCCTCTTGATAATAATTAATGAATAATCAAGCAGGAAAAAAAAGGAAAGAAGCACATCTATTATGAGTCATGACCTAGTTTGGTCATTTTATACTACTTGCTACTGCTCAATTTCAAAAAGATCATACTGCATTTACACACGAAGGGCAAAAGTCTCCGTCTCTTAAATATCAATTAATTAAAAACTTACTTTTGCACATAATATTTTTAAAACTAATAAGAATCTGAATATATTTATTCATTAATTATGGTATGCAAGTTTGCTTAACTTGTCACTCAAGACTATTGAGTTATTACACGCATAATATAATTATATAATAATCATCGTTCTATTACAAAAGAAATGAGTTATTATTGCAACAAAACACTCTTTTGACATCTTATCATCTAACTCTGATTTTATGGAATAGTTTCCTATAAAATTCTCAAAATGCGTAACGTACACAAAACATATAAAATCAGTAGGCCTTATATTACACAGAAACTAATTCATACGAACAACAATAAATATATATAGGTTTATTACAAAGAATTTTTTAGGATAAAGTTTAATTAATTAGTCCTCTCTGGATTACCATAAAAATATTAAAAAATAAAGGAACATATCCGCGGGAATCAATGACCAAAGTGGTCATTTCACACACATAGCGTGAGAAATATTCATTTTCATATTTTTCTGGTCACCACCTACGCTCAGCCAAAGCTCGTCACAAACACACACTAGCACACACTCTCATTTCACACAGTTTGAATTTAATTTCCCCTTTTTCGTTTCATCTCCCCCATAAAATCCGATCAATTTCAGTCCCAAAAACTCTACTGAAAATTAATTTAATTAGCTGTGTCTTATTTGAAAAAACCGGGGGTTTTGATTCTATGGGGTTAGTCCCACCGTAGAAACCCCTGTTCTTCTCTTGTTACCGTTACTCAGCAAATGTCGTCTTCACTCTCTAAGCGCAAGCTCGATGATTTCTACGCCGCCGACGCTGTAATCGACGCCGCCGCCACCAGGATGCGAAAAGACCAAAATACCCTCCCCTCCTCATCAAATTCACCTCCATCGCCGCGCCACGTCAGCACCTCCTCCCGCTCGCGATCGCCGCCGCCGCTCAATCGCATCCAGTTCTTCGTCCGCATGCTGTCCGTTAAACAGCCGACGCTGTTCGTTCAGGCGCACTCGACCGACACAATTCACTCGATTCACGCGAAGCTTCAGTTATCGACGAGGATCCCGATCATCGAGCAGCGGTTGATTTACGTCGGGAAACAGCTCCAGTGGGAGCAAACCCTAGACGAGTGCGGTGTCGAGAACGACGCCGTCCTGCACCTCGTGGGGCGTATGCGGAGCACGGGGCACCCGCAGGCGTGGCAGCTCGTGGACGACGTGGTTTCGCTCGTGTTGTACCTCTGTAAGAACAATCCTCCGCCTCAGGTGGTGGTGTTTCCTAATGTGCCCCAGCCGAAGACTGTGAAATCGATGTTGGTGGAGTTCCTGACCACTGCGCCCAGGGGCAACGACGATAAGGCGTCCGGCCATCTCCAGATTTTTACGGCGTCAGGTGCGCCGCAGGCGTTGGTAATGCTCTACATGTCTTCTCATAAGCCTAATAGGGATTCGGCTGATGATGCCATTAGGCAGTTTATTACTTCTAGTAAGAATGTTTTGACTAAGGTTGCGTATCAGCAGTGCGTCCCGATAGTTTTGGAGTTCTGTAAGTTGCTGAGTAGGGCGGCGGGGACTGATGATCCGTTGTATGGTTTCTGTCGGAGTACTTTGGGGACGATGGTGGAGAGTCCGCCTGAAACTGGGGAGAAGAAGGGCTTGCTTAGCCTTCATGATATTTTCCCGTTTGTGCGTGAGTTGGCTACTAAGTTATCGCATGATTTGATGTTGAGTACGGAGTCGATCTCTTTCGTTGGCCCTTCATTGACTGACGTGAGAGATTTCACTGCGTTTTTGGCCCCTGTGAAGAATGAGATCGAAGAGAATGTCGCATCTTGTGGCCCCGTTAAAATGCCCCTGAGTCAGGAGCTTTATAGTATTCCTTTGTGTAACGCAGAGGAGATAACTTATTTGCATGGTGTTTTCTGTGAGTTGTTGAATAGATTAGACAAATGCTTGATGAAAATTGAGGAGCAAGTGGATGGAGTAATGAAACAGGATGGTGAGACCGTTTTCTTTGGATGGTGTCATTATCTTGCTATCTTGAAGGAACTTAATAGTATTTCAAAACTTTACGATGGTGCCAAGGAGGTGTTTTGGGAGACTATGAAGCTCAGAAGTGGTGCTCTGTGTTATCTCATTGTTAGGTTTGCAAAAAGGAGTGATAACCATAAGTGGATCCTTGAGGGCAAGGAAGTGACCAACTTTGAGACAAGGAGGCATTTGGCCATGATGATGCTTCCTGAGGTGAAGGATGAGTATGAGGAGCTGCATGAGATGCTTATTGACCGCTCACATTTGTTAGCAGAATCATATGAATACATTGCTCGTGCAGACCCAGAATCTCTTCGTGCTGGTCTATTCATGGAGTTCAAGAATGAGGAAGCCACGGGCCCTGGTGTCCTAAGAGAGTGGTTCTTCTTGGTATGCCAAGCTATCTTTAACCCTCAAAACTCCCTCTTTGTGGCTTGCCCAAATGATCGCAGAAGGTTCTTCCCAAATCCAGGTGTGAACTTCTTTACTTTGTTCGACACGTTTCTTTGACATATTGTAGCTTCTTTTCATGCATCATATTTTTGTGGTACCTTTCATGCTTCTACCTAAATTTAGACACGTGGCAGAGAGATGAGATAGTATTCTTTGCACCACGTCTTGCCAACTCATATGCAGAAGGTAAACAAATAGGAGAAAATATGCATACGCCTAGTTATTCATGGGAGTCATCTTCTTTTCTTTCATTCTTATAAATCCTATCTTAAAGATTTTGTAAGTCTGATGTTTTTCTCTCCTGATATTATGCTAAATAAGTGAAGAATGGAAAACATACATCCTTATACATTCTGTCATAAGCAGTAAGAAATGGCTGGGAGCATGTGTAGATAGTCATCTCTATAAACTTCTGTGGCTTTCAGAGCTATGTATTGTAATTCTAATGTTTTATGATGAGAATAACCCACTTATTATATATATATATATATATATATATATATATATATCAAGAGAACACTTGAGGTGCAAATGTGAGAACAGTATGAATATGACTTGATGCAAAATAGTGATAGGTTGGGATTTCGAGAAGTGGAATAACATCTGTATCAAGTGCAAGAAACTTGGGTGTTAGATAATATATAGAAGAACTTGTGAGGTAACGTCTATTTGTTGTAATGACGTGGTTTGTGGCCTGTCATGTTAGAAAAGTGTCTTTAGCTGGATCGATAACTTCTGTGTTTAGAAACAAGTGTCGACCTCATTTTCTCTCACTCTTCCACAATATACATGCTTTTGTTATGACCTTCACCCCCGGATTGAAAAAGGGTCTCTGTCTTGATGGAATTTGATATTCCCCTGCCTGTGCAGGAACCTCCATTCAATATTAGAAATATTTATTGAAGTTCGATTCTTTTGGCTTGCTTGATCATTAGAGTTTGTGCTGCCATTTAGATGAATCGACAATAACTAGGAAGTCATTTTGATGGTGGTTGATGTTGTATTATACAAGGATAGAGAAAATGTCCATGGTATAAGAATCTAAAGGTGAGAGATAAAAGTAGCTTTTACGACATTTATAATTCCTACCATTGTTGCATGTATTTCTTCATTCATATTGTGCATTGAGAGGAGCATTATAGCAGAATATGACAGGTATCTGTATACTTCCATAAACGCCAAAAGGTTAGAGTGGACGTGTAAATAATTTGTAAGAACTGTGGTGATTAGTTCTGATTTTACGCATTCCTAATGATAATTACATTATACCGAGCTTTTTCTAAATCAATGTGTGTATATATATATATATATATATATATATATATATATATATATATATTATTTTTTTTGGTGAGGTTGGTTACATTCTGTACTACTTGCTATATTTTCATCTCATCTGAAGGAAAAAGAAGTACTGTGACTTCTATACTCAAAGAGTATACTGTTGGCAAGAGGCGGGAACAGTGATTATTTTGTTGCATTACTTGGTAGCTAGCAGAGAGATCTGTAGGGAATAGGAAATCATTGATAACCTCGGCTCACCTAGCCTTTTGAGTCCCAATCTGCAAAAGTATTAAACAAAGACTGAAACTCAATACATTGGACTAGATACAACTTTTCCCAGGTCAATCTTAATCTTGGCTTGAGCCTGTGTTCTTTTACAAGTTTGTGCCCTCTCAACCAATATTGGTTGACATCTGGGTTAGATAATGTAGATGATTATCTGAATGAGTTATGCTTGTAGTGAAGTGTAACCCTTGAACTGTGGGTGGCTCACAAAATCATTTTAATTATGGTACTGTTGAGGAGCAACAAGAGGTTGCATTAGTGTGACAAACACTTTGGACTAGTATTTTTCTTTTAAGTGCAACTATTATAAGACTATTGACTCAAATTTTAGCTGCCAATATAGTGGAGAGAGAGAGGAGGAAACCCCAAGGTGAACGTAAAGAAGAGGATTTTCTGTTGTTTTTGCAGGAGTGTTTTGGCTTCAGTGGTATATATTTCTGTTTCCTGTGATTTCTTTCTCATGGTCTCAATTGTAACTCGAGCGAGATGTGTGAACTATGGTAAAAGTAGAACTATTGCACCAGCTAATTAATCTCCTTAATGACCTGAGTACGAGATCACATACTGACAAATTTCACTGAATGTTATATGATAAAAGAAGTTTAATCAACGTAATGTTCTTAGACAAGAGAATTGTTTCAAAGTTATGACAATATGCTAGTGCGGCTATATTTATATACAGAACTGTCTCAATAACTCAAATAAAGCTTCAATCTTCTTGTAGTTCTTTTTCCTGTCTTAGTGGATTGTATGTTTTTACACATCATATGCGAAATTTCAAAAGGCTCCCAACTTTATCACAACATTTGGCTGTCTTTATTTTGAAATATACACTAAATTCCATGCGGTAACCGTATTTTTGAAGCGGTTGAAGTAATATATTTCTATCCTTCTACAGTATTTCATTTGCAGAACTTATCATCTTCAAATTCTGGCCCATGAAAAGGTGACCTTGTATGGTCTGCATCAACATTGAAGTCACCTACCTCATTCATGTGTAATCTAAACTAAAAGATACAATCCCAATCACAATGGCCCTCCCTCCTCTCAAACCACTGTTGGTTTATAGCAAATTTATTAACTAGAAAGTGATTTTGGGCTGTGGTTCACATGTAGTACTGTACTTGTAACTGCAAGGACTTGTGATATGGCAAATAATTTGCATTTTATGCAATTGTTTTGTATTTGCAGCATCTAGGGTGGACCCAATGCACCTTGAGTATTTTGGCTTCTCTGGCAGGGTGATCGCATTGGCGTTAATGCATAAAGTACAAGTGGGCATTGTATTTGATCGTGTTTTCTTCTTGCAATTAGCCGGATACAGTATTTCTATTGAAGATATTCGCGATGCAGATCCCTACTTATATAGTAGCTGTAAGCAAATTTTGGAGATGGATCCTGAGGCTGTAGATCAAGATGCCTTGGGTCTTACATTTGTTCATGAAGTTGAAGAGTTAGGTGCAAGGAAAGTGGTGGAACTTTGCCCCGGTGGGAGAAGCGTGGTTGTAAATAGTAAAAATAGGAAGCAATATGTTGATTCTCTTATTCAACATCGTTTTGTTACAGCTATTGGTGAACAGGTAAACCATTTCGCCCAAGGTTTTGCTGATGTTATGAGTTGTCGATGGCTACAGAGATCCTTTTTCCAGTGCTTGGAACCGGAGGATCTTGATTGGATGTTACATGGCAGTGAAAGTGCGATTTCTGTAGATGATTGGAGGGCACATACGGAGTACCATGGCTTCAAGGAAACTGATTCTCAGATATCCTGGTTCTGGAAGGTATGATTCTCGAATTTACTCTTCTTTTGTGCAAACACATTTACATCAGTACTTACGTGCCAAGAAGCTTGTTGGTTTCAGTTTATATGATTAGTTTGAGATCTTTGTTTTTGGCAATCATATTATGATTATGTGTTGAATTATAAGCCCAACATGAGAAGTCAGGCTTTCTCTTTTTACTGAATGTGTAAGAAAAGTAACTTTGTTGAGATTTGAAGGTCAGATGTAGAATCTGTTAGAAGCAGTCTCTTCAAGTAAACTATCTAGCTGAACTTCTTATATTTTAGTGTCGTTGTTTGGATATATTTTGCTCTGAAAACTTGCAAAAAGATTCTGAAAATATTTAAGTAAAATCAGAAATTTGCAATGAATTTTGAGTTGAAATGTATTTTTGGTTTGGGGAACAAATTACCCAAAGATATTTCCCTTCATATCTTCGTTTGAGGAATAGCTGACAGTGACAACTTGACTTAATATGTCTTTCCGAAATCACGATTTGTTCCCATGTTCATTCTATTTTGTGATTGCACTTCTAAATTACAGTAGATAAAATTACAGTGTATAGTCAAAATTAGATACATGGCTGTTGGGTTTAGAAACTACTTCACTGGCTTTTGCTTTTTTTTTTTTTTTTTTTTTTCTTTTTTTTTTTTTTTTTTATTTTTTATGATGGCTTTTAACTAATTTCAACCTTTCAGATTGTTGGGCACATGTCAACGGAGCAGAAAAAGGTTCTACTCTTCTTCTGGACCTCTATAAAATATCTACCTATCGAAGGTTTCAGTGGTTTAGCTTCTCGACTCTACATCTACAAGACTTCCGAGTCTTTTAATCGCCTCCCGTCATCTCACACATGCTTTTACCGGCTATGTTTCCCTGCTTACCCTTCCCAAGCCATGATGCGTGACCGTCTTCAAATCATCACCCAAGAGCATGTGGGTTGCAGTTTCGGTACTTGGTGAAGAAAATTACGATTTCGGTGAACCTTTTTACCAGGCCATGATGTGTGATCCTCTCCAAAATCATTAATTAAGAGTATGTGGGTTGCGGCATTCTTACTTGGTGAAAAGTTTGCATTTCCAAAAAACAGGGGCGTTCTCAGTTGCATATAGAAGAAGTTAATGTATTTAGCTTGTACATAATAGATGTTGGTGATGATGATCTTCAAGTACTTGGGCACCTAAACTGTCTTCTCTTTTGCTAAGATTGTAGTTTGAAGTCTCCTTTTCTGTCAAATGTTGATATGCTTACTTAAAATGTATAGGAGGCAAGAAGGATGAAAATTTTCTCTTTTTAGTGCTGGAATTTTTAGTTATTATGTGGATTGGTGGTTGGTAACAGCAATAGAAAAGAAGGTTAAAGCTAAACTGATTGATTATTATGTACATGTGTTGACCTGCTTATTAGATTAAGATGGTATGCAACAGTGTTTTGTTGTCTTGGTAAGTCTCTTTATCACAGGCTATAAGAGAACTTTCTCACATTAGGTATTCTGCATTAAAGTTTTTGGTGATAGTTTTTTTACTGTTTTAGAGAACATTTTATTGATTGATGTTGATCAGTTTCTAAAACTTTAAATGTTATACTTCACACAGACATTTCACAAATTCATATGCACACCCGTCATCTATTCAGAGTAACTCGAACATGTGACCTCTCAATTATCCATGATCTCATGATTATCACTCAAGAGTCTTACTCAAGTTGTACAGAATTAGCCTCCTTAGCCCTAAATATCAATGACTACAAGAAGTTTGTTTTTTGATACCTTGTTCTCCATTGTGTTGGTCAAAAGAAGGAAGCTTCAACTCCCTCATCTTCAATTGAGTGCTGTAGAAACGAATATTCATTATATGCAGTTTGCAAGAGGAAAAAAGTAACACAATGGAAAACAAAAGAAAGTGGGTAAAACGTGTTCCTATTTCTGCTCGATTCACCTATGGAGGCCCCAGCCCCTAGGAAAATCAATTTAATCAAGCCTCCGCCATTATTGAACAATCAATTTTTATTTTGCTTGCTCCCAAGACTTATGCACAAGTTAAAAAATAGGAAAAAGATATGAACTGTATCGAACTAGGATATATTAAGATCTCAAGATTATCTTTTTTTGGATGTACATAAATCAATTGGAAGTCACACTTATCTTAAAAAGTAAAAATTGGCTTATCATATATTAGCCGTTAATCAAGTCCAGACTTGCTTCTACAACTGTAAACAAATATCCAGATGATTATTAAACATTAATAAGTCAAGTTAAAAAAAAATCAAAAGTCAGAGATGATTATTACATATTGAATATCAAATAATATTCATTTAAATCCAAGGATCACATCACATATCATAAAACCATAGCAGACTGCAGCATGCGCTGCCTAAAACACACACCGAGATACAAAATAGTACTTAATTAATTACTTAAACACCACATATAAACTAACACAACCCAAATTAAGAAATAATAATAATACAACATTTATAACTGATCAGTTAGCCTCAATGGCAGCAGCTTCAACCGGTACTGGAGCCTCTGGCTCAGCCGCCACCACTTCGGCGGCTTCTTTCGGAACCTCCTCGACTGCGGCTTCTTCGGTTGTTTTGACCACGGGCTCTTCGGCTACAACTTCAGCGGCGGCTGGCTCTTCGGCTGCAGCTTCTTGAGCTGCGGCTGGCTCTTCGGCTGCAGCGGCTTCCTCAGCTTCTGCGGCTTCAACTGGCACTTCTGAGACAATTTTCTCTGGCTCGGCTTCAGCGGCGGCTGGCTCCTCTATTGGTGCGGCTACTTCTTCAGGAGTGGTGGTGATTTCTTTTTCAGTTGCAACTGGTGTGGGAATTGACTCAACCTATATATGTATGTATCAATAAAAAGAAACAAAAATTAAGAATGATTATAATTTTATATGACCACATTCGAAAGGTTTATTGCATTGTGCATATGTATTGGAAGATTTGTTGCATTAATATCAAATGAGACTGGGCTGCAGGTGATATTAGTGCATGCATAGCTACGGCTAATAGTAATAAGTGAGTACATTTCCTCTAATTGAATATTAATTAAAACTTAAAACTTTTTTATTAGTATTTACCTCTACTGAGATGTTAAAAATTAACAAACAATACCGCTCTTTTTTTTTTACAGCAGCGATAATTAGTGAATTTAATTTAATTAGTATTTATTATTTATGTGGTGATGAGTTTAACATGCTAAATTATTTTAAATGAATTTGAAGTTCTTTGATTTTTTGTAAAGAAATATCGGAATCAGTCTGCCCAAGTATACCGTGTTTTTAGTGTTTATGGGGCTAACAAATAATTTTGCACTGTTTTATGGAAAAAGCGTAAGAGAAAAAAATTAATATAAGAAAATGTTATCCCCATGTACGTAAAATGAAACTACACATAGATGAATTTGAATTATATATTGTGATCTAAAACAAGCGCTTAAAGATCAAAATTTAATTAAGATACTTGTAAAAAAGAAATTACAGTATGTGAACCCATTCAGTACCTCAACAGTGGCCATTATATTAGTGGAAGAAGAACTGAATTAAAGAGCAGAAATTAGAGGAGGTGGAAGTGTAGTTGTTTGCTTTTGGTGAATGTGATGAGTGGAAATTGATCATTTAGGGGGCTATTTATAGGGATGCAAATCAGCTGGGCCGAAAATATAAATAATAAAAGATAAGGAATCTTGGCAAATTGACGTATGGGATCATGGTGATGCTGTGGTGCACCACTTTGGATATTCAGTTAAATAGTATTTTATGTTATCATATACTATGTCCGTGACATGTGTATTACAAAGTTACAATATATAATAGATGACTGAGGTCCAAATTCTAAATTTTCTGTCGTGAAGATAGATTCAAAAATTTAACAATTGATTTATTTTTTTATATGCACATGCGAGAAAATTTCAACTTTGGTGCCTCAAGTTGGCAACTTTACGATTTTGGTGCCTCAAGTTGGCACCTCTCTTTTTTGGTGCCTCATGTTGGTATATTTTGTCAAATTTAGTGCCTATTTCCTCAATTATTCAATTTTGGAGTCAGATTTTATTTTTTCAAAACACAGGGGCAGATTTGCAAGAAACGCAAAGGAAGAAATGTTTCTTCCAGTTTACCCAAAAAAAAAAACGAAAATACACATTGGAAAAAAATAACGGGAAAAGAGAATTTCATTTGACCCATCACCCCCAAAATCAAAAACATTAGGGTTCATCCATCTCAACCCATAGAATCTCAAATACCTCTCAATTTTTGTCCAATTGAAGAAGTGTTTATCAATCTTCAATCAAGGTCATCAATTTGTATGTAGTTCTTTATGCCTTTTTCAATTTATTTTTTAAAGTTTTTCGCTTTTACAACATGGGTGAGCTAAATTTTTGCAATACGAGTTGAATTGTTTCGATCTCATTGTTCAGTGATTCCTTATGTCAATATTTTCATGGTATAATTCATCTAAAGTTAATTTTGAATTGGTACTTCTTTTTGTCAAAACGAGTTAAATTTTCTCATATATTAGATTGATGCTTTTGTGGAGTAACTGGTTTTTGAATGGAGAGATTTGTGATATGAGATCGAAACAATTCAACTCGTATTGAAATTTTTTGGCTCACCCATATCGTAAAAGCGAAAAAACTTTTAAAAAAATAAGTTGAAAAAGGCATAAAGAATAACATACAAATTGATGATCTCGGTCGAAGATTGATAAACACTTCTTCAATTGGACAAAAATCGAGTGGTATTTGAGATTCTACGGGTTGAGATGGATGAACCCTAATATTTTTAATTTAGGGGTGATGGTTCTAATGAAATTCTCTTTTCCCGTTCTTTTTTCCAAGGTGTATTTTCGTTTTTTTTTTGTCCTAGTAAATTGCATGAAACATTTCTTCCTTTATGTTTCTTGCAATTCCGCCCCTGTTATTTGAAAAAAATAAAATCTAACTCCAAAATTGAGCAATTATGGAAATAGGGACTAAATTTGACAAAATATACCAACATGAGGGACCAAAAAAGAGAAGTGCCAACTTGAGGCACCAAAATCGTAAAGTTGCCAACTTGAGGCACCAAAGTTGAAAATCTCTCATGCACATGCATTAGCAACTATTTGGAATTAAGATTGGTTTTTATGGTTAAAATTAAAGTAGTTAAAAGATCATATCCAACACCAAAAAATAAATAAAGAAGTGACAAATTATCCATTTTTTTATTTACCCCATACGAAAAGAAGTTAGCAAACGACTCATTTTAATTTGGTGACAATTAGGTTTGTATTTATATCGTTATATGGGTACTTTTATTTTGGGAAATCAAGAGAAAGGAAAACATTAAGAGGGACTTAGTGGTGGAGAACATATTTAGAATTAAAAAAACACCAATCTTTTCTACAAAAGCTTTTACATAATACAAATAATAAATTCAATAAGGTACCAAAGGTTTCGCTAACGAAAATTTTTTAGTTCGAATTCTACTGCCACTCATTTAAAAAAAAAAAGAAGTCACGTATCAAGGTTAATGAAAAAGATTGTTACCCTTGACGTGGTGGTGTGTTGAAGAATTATTTTTTGTATTGCTTTTTAATTAATAAGAGATAACATGTCAAATAAAAGTACATCAAAATAATATTGTATATGAAGTCTTACAGTACATATTTGAAGTTAATAGTATCAGATAAGATAGGTACATGTACATAATAACAGTATAGAAATCGGTGATGCACTGGGAACATTGGGTGTGTTTAGCTGTAAATGGGATTTTACTTTACATAAAAGTGGAATAAAAAATCCTGATGAGGTGTTCCCATCCAATATTAATAAATGACAGTTATACGTAAAAAGGACTACTTTTTGGTTTTTGAAGTGGCAAAATCACATGGCCAAGCTCATATTCACATGGCCGATTCATATCTTTTTCTTCAATGGTTGTTCTCTGTTTTGTGCAGCATGTTTGTATGCTTCGGAATAACTTTTATCTACACTGGATTTATATATGATATCTTGAGTTTTGTTAATCACACTAGTTTATGTTTATGACATTGTAAGTTTAATTAATAAAACGAATTTATAGTCAAGATATTGTTTTATAGAATTAGTTTAGAGTTTAGACAAGAATAAAGATAAACGTGAGTATCATGGAATTATGTACAAACTGCCAGCATCGCAGATGCGTGTAAATTACGGTTCTAATTAATACACTTTTTTGGTGATTGAATTGGGTATCTGAATTAGCTTACATTAAATCATTACAATCTAGTCTCGATGTCATCTTCATTGAAATTCACTACTTAGGAATCAAGGAAAAATCTTCATGAACCTTCTCATATATTGTTTATTACTGAATATACATATTAATTTTATTCGATAAACATAAAAAGGTCTCTTACAAAAGCCAAAAATTAATCGCCAATTAGCACTACGGATTTCATGTCGTTTCTTTTTCTTTTTTCTACTCAAATATCTGTGCGTGCTCCATAAAGAATTGAGTGTTTACTCTCAAGAAAATCATATTGTAGCTGGTAATTATTTTTTTATCCTAACAATTAGTAATAAGGTCACAATTTCACATCCAATTTTAGTTTGTCTTGCTCCCAGGGCTCACCATTTTAACAGAATAAACTAGTTTTCATTAACATTTAATTAAGAGAAAATACTTTTTAACAGAGATGAAACTCTGTATGTTAAGTAGATCGAGATCAAAATAAATTGTAAACGGAATTAATTGTACTGTAACATATATGATGCAGAAAATAAGATTTTAAGTGAATAAAAAATAATCTCGTATATTTAGGGGAAAAAATAAATTGAACAAGCATGTGTCTTTTCGGTAATCACATCACTAGATACAACAATTTTTTTCCAATTAATCAAATGCAATTTTTCGTATAATGAAAAGAATACATACAGAGATTAACTGAAACGAAAATAGACCGCGGCTAATTATAAGGCTAGACTTATTACAATTGAACCCATCTACTACTCAATATCTATTTGGTACTTTTCTTTATATACAAGATCAAAATACTATTTTCCACTAACTTGTGTTACTATTCACCATGTAAGAATGAATACACTAAATTAATTTTATTAACACTAGGGCCAATTTTTTTTTAAATATCAGATGAAGAAAAGAATCATATCTTTCCTAACAATTCCAAAAGAATGGTTGGTAATATACTATTTAAATGATATTATTGTACTGAATGTTTAACAATTCTAAATTAAGAGCCTTATCGCAAAGGACCAAAATTCAAAATCAATGAAATGACGTGAACGATGCCAATGAGTCACGGCCAACTATGATTAATCAGTATCCGTCAAAAGCCGAAATTATTTCATATTGTAGTGATTCAGACTTTTGATATTACAGTGTTACACGAATGTAAATTGTTTTTTATGGTACAGTTAGAAAATTGCTAAATTTATTATTTCATATTAGAAAGCGTGCAATACATCCATAACATAATTTTCTCATCAAAGGGCATCCAGTAGTTCAATTAATTTTATTCATTTAAAAAACAGTTTTCAGCTTCAAAATTGTAAGAGTTTTCGGCTAGGAAAATAAAAAAGTCCCACTATAAAAGTTCGAATAACAAACTCTGTAAAAAAGTTAATTTCGGACAAAAATAAATCTGAATTTTCTCAATAACTTGCATTCACCAGAGTGCATCCGACCTAAAAAAAGCGGAGATTGTGATTATAATTTTTAAGTGTCAAATCAATTATAAGTTATAACAACATTGCTTAATTATTTTTGTAATAAAATGAAGAACTTTACACCGAAATTTGGGCATTGGAAACCGCCCTTTCTAAAATCGTAAATCGCGTGTGACCTGACTTGAGATGGCGCCACGCCGGATCACCTCGTCCCCTTCACTCATTCTCGCTCCCAAGATCTCATTATATAAATCATAAAATAACACTATTATTTTTAAATTTAATAGAGCGTGACGAGTCACGTGATTAATTTAACAAGTCCTATTTTGCTACCTATTCACCATATAATGAAAGATATAAATTTATAATAAACATATCGGATGCTCCTATATGTAACAATTCCTATATAGCTACATAATCACAATGTTGTGACTTGTGAACATGTGGAGAGTTATTCGCCATAGCTTGTGATGAATAATGGGCTCCTATATGTAAACGGATGCTCATCTCCATTAATAAGTTTTAATAAGAGAAATTAAAAGATTTTAAATGTCTTGGTGATATAAAAGTCTGTGAGTTTCTCTATTATTCAAACTATAGAATCGATGTTAGTTTCAGCCCATAAAGAACATGTGGCATGAGAAGATATAGTAGTTGAACTTGTGTATATAAATAAATGTCTTTTCTTCTTTAACTTAGTAAGACCTTTTAACGAGAGAAATTCAGGAGTTTAAAATTTGTAGTAACATTAACATAGCTAAGGTTTGGATTCTATTAACCAAAACATATATATATTTTCACATTTTTATGAAAACTTATTGAACTGTAATTTTTTATCATAAGATGAAAACACTAGTCTTAAGCTCGTGATTTGAAACAAGGCATTCAATAATATTATCGAAATTCTAAAATAAAGATTATGCTATCACTTTCGAGATCCAAACTTTATGGCTCAACAATGCTCTCTCTATCTTTCAATCAAGTTAGAAAGAAGCAAAAACTTTTGTTTGGCCAGATTAGTACGAGTTGGGAACTCGTGATCATGATGATGCCATTAGAAATTTAAGCATTTTGGTTGGGGATCCAAAGATGAAAGCCAAAATAAATTACAAATTGTTGTTCCCACAACAAATTAAAGCCAACATAGCTAGGGGTGTTCAAGACCCGCCCGATCCGCCCGACTCGTCGAAATCCGACCCGCCAAACCCGCAACCCGCATGGTTTTGTTTTTAACTTAACCCGCTCGGGTTGAAAATTTGGTAACCCGCAAATTTTGGGTATGGTCACATTTTTAATAACAACCCGCCCGAACCCGCCCGCATACACCCCTAGTATATATTTGTAGAGAAATGAGGTGAGCGAGAAAGTTTTCAAAAGTTATATAGTTGTATTGTTCATAATATTGCTATAATATAATTTTTTTTTTTGTAATTTTATGTTGTTTGATAGTTGTATTTTAGACTGTGAATCGATTTAAATTATTTTTTTATAATTTTCGTTGATAAGATGTTCGTTTACGTCCTTATATTGTTATTTTAATTAAGTTATGTTGTGGTTCAAGTATGTTTATTAAGTTATGGTATTATTTTTGTTGTTTTTTAGAACACAAAGTAGATTATGCTTTTATTTTATACCGAAATATTACTATTTTTTTCTAACAATTTCAACCCGCCACCCGCCCGCAACCCGCCCAACCCGCCTAACCCGCAACCCGCATGGTTGAGTTTTTAACTTAACCCGCTCGGGTTAGCAAATTGGTAACCCGCAAAATGTAGGTATGGTCACATTTTCAACGCCAACCCGCCCAAACTCGCCCGCGAACACCCCTAAACATAGCCACGTGTTCGTCAATGAAAACTATTGGGACTCTTCCGTATTCAAATTACCCATTTTTATATGGCAAATTAATTGAAAAAATATGTCATAAGAAATTAAGAGTAATTATAAAACGACCAATTTAATGATCTTTAAGAATAAACTCTAAAAGATGAAAAGGTGATGGAAATTTGTAGATTGGGCGGTGGGTCATTAGCTACCAGGGCCCCCCCTGCTAATTCGTTCGTGGCGTTATTATTGTAATACGGGCCACTAAGAAGATGCAAAGTGTAATTACATATCGTGATCTGATTGAAGACTGACTGGGTATGAAATTATGTCAATTCTGTGGATCTTTGGTAGTTTTGATGGCTTAATCTTTTAATGACAAAGGATGCACGAACATTGTACAGGGCTGAGTTCAATTTAAGTTGGTTTAATTCTAATTTCTAAGTAATTTGATTCTTAAAAATAATGAAAGGATCCTCTCACTTTACCTGTAAAAATAAATAAAATATCAGTTTTATTTTTTAAAATTACCCTTATATCAGTTTACTCTTTACTTAATTTTCACTGCCTACTTTTCCATTATATAATCTTTACCTCACATTCTTAACATTAGACCATGAGTGACAAAGACAAAATATCCGCGTCAAGTTCCTCTCCGGGTCCTCAACCATGATCTCTATCCAATTGCGATTTGCACATTGAAATTAGAGAACTTCGGCACAATGCGATCCAAGAAAATCACTATAAATATATTGTTATGTTGCATATGACAAAATCCATGTCACAGATGGCAAGACAGCTCCAAGGTAATAACAACATAGAAGCATAACAGATTTTTCAAGCCACCTAATGTGCAACTATATGTTAAGTAAGTAACCACTCATGTATTAAGATCCATAACAGGTATCGTGATTACAATAAAATAGCATACGGAGTGACACAAAAAATTACTTAGCTAAGGATTAAACTTTAAAAGAGTACGTTTGACAAATTATTTGATCTTGGACTGCAAAACATAATTCTCATTC
Source organism: Misopates orontium (assembly GCA_946800315.1). NCBI lineage: Eukaryota > Viridiplantae > Streptophyta > Magnoliopsida > Lamiales > Plantaginaceae > Misopates > Misopates orontium. The sequence goes on from OX326947.1 coordinate 5,765,400, forward strand.
TCATGTCCAGTATCAAATCATATGGGCCCTTCCCGACTTCAGAGCATGAATGTTGGCCCACTTTTATTTTCTCCGTGATTAAGATTTTAATTCTACATTTAGCCCTGTTAAATGTTCCGACCCACCTCCACATGTGGGCCTTAGATTGATTCGCCACGGGAAGCAGGCCAATAACTGCCCAGTATTAAACAAATCGTCACCCTACTCTGCAACCAGTCCAACAGGTACATATCTGTTTACTATTTGTTCAGTCCAGGAATAGAGCTCAAGCCAGTCCACTTTAACTCGGCCTAATTGTTTATTGTGGATTTGAGTAGTGGCCTAATTCATTATACATTTTCTTGTTTCACAATTGCTATTTATCGTAGTTATCAGATATTCTACTTTTTACCAATAAGTCAACGCTTTTAAAACTTTCGAAACACATTATCTAATAAATAAAAGTATAAAACCGTTCTTGACCTATTGTCTATTTATTTCATTATTTTCTTTGTTTCTAATAACAAAGACTTTATACGAGGACACAAGGTATGTGATGTCTGCGTGGGTTCAAGTTGGATTAAATATTAATTCAATCAAATCGTTACATTTAAACCCCTAAGGTTTGTCTTAATCACAAAAACTCTCCTACTAACTAAATAACTACAAAAACACCCCATAAAACTTCAAAAGTCCTTCAATCTCGCAATCCATCGCTAGATTTTAATTGTGAAACTTTAATGTTAGCATGTGAACCTTAAAGCAATGGATCCCACATCCCAGGATGGAAGTTATCATATCCTGCAACGCGGTGCACGTACACCTCATCCACTCATTAGCCAATGAGAAGAGGTCAATAACAACGAAGAAGCACATGATACGTTGAAACATTTGTAAGAAAATGCAAGTAAGTGCTCTTCACGATCTCCACACCCCCATTAAAACTCACAATCCCGGATCACCACAAGACCATTTCTTTTGCCCCCACTTAATATTCGCTCTCTTATGATTAAATTAAATTAAAATTTTCCATTTTTTAAAATTTTCTGGTGTCATTTTTCTAGTTAGTTCTATTGGGGTTCTTGTTCTTCTTATCCTTTGAAAAAAAAGACACATTTTTACATAAAAAGATTCAATCTTTATTCATTTTTTTCACATCTCTCTCTATCCCATTTGTCTTTGTCCCTCTTCATCAATTGGGTTCTTTTCCAAAATTCTCATTGTTGTTGCATTTGGTGAGAATTAGGGATTTTTCATCATCTTCTTGTTCTTGTGGTGTAAATATATAATTTATTATAAATTGTTTGTTTGTTGTTGTTGTTGTTGTTTGTTGTTGTTGATGTCTTTGGCTGTTGGAGTGGTTTCAAGTAGTTCCAAAGACATGGGATTTGATGAGAAGAAGAAGAAGGATGATGGTAATAAAACCGGGTCGGATCATTCTGACCCGGAGATTGAGGCTCCAAGTGATGGGAGGGTCAGCAGGCAAATGAGTGAGAGTTCTATATATGCTACTGAGGATGAGGATGAGGATACTGAATCCAAGATTCAGTTGGGTCCTCAATGCACCCTCAAAGAATTGTCTGAGAAGGACAAGGTTTGTGTCTTTTTTTTTGTGTGTTTTGAGATTCAAATGTTGAATAAAAAGGTCAAAGATTGAATCTTTTTGGTAAATTGGATGTTATCCTTTTTTTATTTTAGGATGATGAGAGTTTGAGGAGGTGGAAGGAGCAGTTGCTTGGGAGTGTGGATATGAATAATGTTGGAGGTAATTATTTTACTTGATTTGAATTTTCATTTTTATTCCCTTTTAACTTTTATTTTTGACCTCCTTTTAGATAATGTGCATATAATTCTGCTCAATCTGTATGGTAAAATTCAAAGTCTGATAGATCTTATTATGTGAAGATGCAGAATTGTTATGTAAGGGATTAAGCTCTGTACTTCCTCTGCACTTTGATTCACAATCATTGGCATTTTTCCAGGATTTTAATCTGTTCATAGCGGGCCCCACATATATCGTGTATTCGTTTGTGGAAGGAATTGGAAAATAGTTTGATAGCTGACATACATTTCCACTGTTTACCTAGAATTCATATCACCTTAGATCCTGTTGTCATAAGATCCCATGTCAAACATGTTGCCTGATTCTAACTTCAGTAATTTTCATGAATTTTATTTTCTTTCTCTATCACATGGAAGATAGTTAGTACTTAGTACATTATATAAGTCAATAGTGCATTGGATTTCTGTGTATATTATTGTTTTTTTGTTTGCTAAGTCATTTTTGTGAACATAATAGCATATTTTGGGTAAGTCTGAAAGGTATCTGTTATATGTAAGCGGAATTCTTCATATTTTTTTTCCCAAGTTTTTTGTCTTAATTTTCTTCATTTCTCTGCATTTCAGAAACTCTTGATCCAGAAGTGAGAATCTTGAGCCTTGCTATTGTATCTCCCGGTAGAGGTGATATTCTTCTTCAAATCCCTGAAGGCGGAAAGCCAAAAGCACCATGGTTTACGTTGAAAGAGGGAAGCCGCTACAAGCTTAGGTTCACTTTTCAGGTCAACAACAATCTTGTGGTAGGCCTCAAGTACAAGAACCATGTTTGGAAAACTGGAATTAAAGGTAAATAGTCTCTCCTATTCTTTAGTGTACAACTGTCGGTTATCAAAAATGGACGAAGTATTTCTCAAAGGTGTGACTAAAGTGTGCTCCTTTGTGAAAAAAATGTTTCAGTTGACAGCACGAAGGAAATGATTGGGACCTTCAGTCCTCAGGAGGAACCTTATACACATGAAATGCCAGAAGAGACGACTCCTTCTGGTATGTTTGCTAGAGGATCATATTCGGCAAAAACGCAGGTAAATGAGCAATGGATCATCTGCTGTGACTAATAGCTTTTCCTGGTATGTTGTGTCATTGTTTTGAGGGGGTTTGATAGTTGTTACACTTCAAAAATTAATGAGTTTTCATCTCTAGACGGCTCGCTGATTAATTTTTATCATTCTCTATTTTCATGTTTTATTTTTTTTGACAAAAAATGCCTCACTTTATCTTTCTTCCTGCCGTCTATAATGATAGACGAACCAAAAACTTTCCGTTGAACTTACTTTTCTAGTTGGTATTTTAGGATATCCTCCTATTTTACTATTAAAAGAAAAGATTTCACACGTATCGAGATCAGTGGTGACTCGTTATTTCGGTGAATCATTTCTTGATATAAGAGAAGATTATTTGAACACTTAATCGAAACCTCACTCGTGTGGCATATTATTGTCTATACTCGTTGAAATGCAATGGTGATGTTTCTCTTTTTCTCTTGCTGTATATTGCTCAGAATTTAGTATACATACCACTGATAACAGAGACTTAGCTCAACTAAAATTTTAAAGTAGTGAGTGCCAATAATTATTCAAATCTTTTGTGATTAGACCGAATTTTAGAGGAGGTTGGTATAGTTAGTGCTACAAAAACTGAACGGGGTGTAGAAGATACGTTCTCTACTGTTTTACATAGAAGCTATTTGAATCTTCAAAGATTTAAGTTTTTATAAGGTAGCATTTTGTTTTTACCTGCATCTTTCATTGACCCTCACTTGTGTTTGCAGTTCCTTGATGATGATAACAAATGCTATTTGGAGCTGAGTTACACATTTGAAATCAAGAAAGAGTGGCAATCGACATAAACCAATGCTCCAGAGTAGAAGTACCTTTCCTTTGCTCCAAGAATGTATCTTGTTTGCGTTTGAGTATTTATTCATTATTTTCATGTGATCTGAGGAGACGATAGAACCATGAAGGAAAATGAACACATAAATTTTAGCAATGGGTTCTTATTTGTTGATTGTCATCCAATAAAGTTGTACTTTGTTTATGACAATTTGACCTTACCGCCTCTGTGTGTGCGCGTGTGTGTTTCGTGTGAGTTTGTCTTGAACTGATTATATGTGCCAACAAATGGAAGATGCATGCTGTACAAGATACTGGATTAGTGAATAGGTTACCAAGAATTCTGTGTTGTCATTTGCAGTACAGAGATTTCAGCATTGTGTACCAAATGATGTGATACTCGCATATCTGTTAGGTTCGGTTATATTGCATGCCTACAAAACAAGCCGTTAATCTTATTGTTGGCAAATCACAATACACAGTCTATTGCAAATTGTAATTTAAAGAGAGTCATCGCAAGCTACCAAACAACCCCTCACATAGGGATGATAACTGCCCATGATCCCGCACATTATGTTCCATATTCCATATAAAGCTTTTATCGTAATTTCAGTACAACGTGATTATTTCACATTTTTAAGAAATCTATTTAACTATGAAATACATCAGTTATTATCATTATTATATTGAACAAGTTATTTAAATGATTTTCTACAGACACAATTAATTATATCGATGAGTTAGTTAATAAATTTCAACACTATAAAGTGAGAATTAGTATTTTCTTTATAGACTGTATACCTTGTAAAACTTTGTTTTTCCATTATTGATTTTATAATTAGTATTATTAGGTTGCATATAAAAAAAAAATTCACTGACTGGAGTTTTAATTTGAAAAAAATGGTTGTGCACTAAAATATAATTTTCTCTTTATAAAATACAAATTTGTCAAGAATATACTAAAAATGTAAAAAAGAATATCTACCATGTAGAGACTGATTCTATATATAAGATCTAGAAACAATATGAGGGCAAATGCTAGACTCGATCCCTTTCATTTCCTCCTTCACTGACAAAAATATTCACCATTTGTGAAACTCCAATAAGCGTGGTGCAGTGCAACATCATATATTGAGTTAAAGACAACAAATTTAATGGCATATATGCAGTGAAATACCCATGAAGAGAAGTTAAAAGTAAACAACTTGGATTAGTTGAAATAGTTGATGTCATGCTTTACATAGACTTTTTACAAGACCTAGTTAGAAATAGAATGCAGTAAAATTACACTTGTAAAGAGAGCTGCGACCCCATTCATTTGAGCATTCACTAATTTTTGTTCTCCAAAGCAAGGTTAGAAAACGAGTATGAGATATAACCCAACTAACGTGTCCTTATCAATACAATTTCTCCAATGTCTGTCCTATATAGAATCTCCTGTTAAATTGAAGTTTAAAATTAGATAAGATCCTAAATTTCTTCAGTATGAAGTCATATGAACTCATACACCATTGCATTCAACTTCTTAAAGAAAATGCACTTCTATCCATGGATCAAAATTTCCATGCGTTTCCTCGAAAATCACCGAAACGTTTCCGTTTTTCACTTTGCCGAAACGAAATCTAGAAGTAGTTTCCAATTACATTTCAACTATAACTTTTACGAAATTTTCGAAACATGTCGAAAAGCTTCCGAAAAACTACGAAACATTTCTAATATTTAGGAGACCGAAACATACATCGAAACCGAAACTTTAATCCATGCTTCTATCAATCCAATAGTTATAATGACGAAAAACAGTTAAAAACATCAAAACTTACACCAGCATGCCTCAAGTGATCCACCATGGAGTCGTGCAAGTTGGGACTGGAAGCAAATAAATTCAGGAAAGCCGTGTGCTACCAATCAAAATAGACCTGCGCTTATAGTTCAATAATCTAACCTACACGGTGAATTTGGAAGAAACATTGCCAAATCACAAGGTTATTAACGATAAGCAAACAGCAATGTAAATTAATGGTAACCCAGCCAGCCCCGTAATCATCATTGTCAAAACTGAATGTGAAAGAGTGTAAACTACAAGATTGACAGATGTAAGCTCACACAAAGAAATTTGTCTAAACTGAGCCACACAAGTGATTCTCGATCTCAAAATTAAGAGAAGAACAAATCCACAATGCAAAAGAAAAAAAAAAGCTGCAACTCCAGACAAGCTTAGAAGAGAGATGTTCCTTTCCCCTTCTTGTCTCCACCGATTTCAAAATGCTTGCACCTCTGCAAACCAAATGACCAAAGCGTAATTGTAAGTAATGACACACGCCGAAAAATTACAACTAAGCCAACACTGTAAAACTTAACCAACCTTGATCGCATGCTGGGAAACATGTTTGCAACCCTGGCACTGCAGCCTCAACACAATCTTCTTTGTAGTTTTAGCCTGTTCACAAAACAAATACACAAAATTAATTAGTAATGATATTTACAACAGAACCCCACTGGAACAACTACAAGATATCAGGATCATTCTTGTGGCATCAAGTCACAAAAATAAATTGACCTTGTATCCTAGTTCCTCCATTTCATTAGAAGAAAATTGTGATAAAAACGTATATTAAACCGTCCATTTTGTAGTGATACATCTAATTATAATGCAATGGATCAAAGATTGTACAGTATACACATACTTCAACTAGACAAGTATTTCCGAAGATATGTTGGTTCTTTTTTCATTCACAAACTTAATTCATCAGAAATGATATCTACTACAGACCCATACTAAAACAACTACAAGGTATCAGGATCGCTCTGTGCCATTAAATCAACAAAAGAAAGCGGACCTCGTCATCGTAACTCCTGCATTTCATTTAAATAAGTTTACAATACTAATGGGATGTGAACCGTCTAATTACAACGCATTGGATCAGCATTATACACATGTCCTGATCTAGACAAGTATTCCCGTAGATATTCGTTATCTTCTTCGAACCCTAATTTATACAAATGTTAATCAATAAAGGCAATTCTCGCTAAAACTTGCGTTAACAACTATCATAAAAGTTTGACCTTCTTGTGGAAGACGGGCTTGGTCTGACCACCATAACCAGACTGTTTGCGATCGTAACGACGCTTCCCTTGCGCAGCCAAACTATCTTTGCCCTTCTTGTACTGTGTCACCTTGTGCAAAGTGTGCTTTTTGCACTCCTTAGACTTGCAAAAAGTCTTCTTCGTCTTTGGAACGTTAACCTGTTGTCAATACCAAAACACATTAATAACAAGATGCTTACAACATTCATAATTGTTGTCACACAAAAATTAAAGGCTCAAAACATGTGGAGACCACGTGAACAACACTCTGATCAAGTGAATCAACGAATAACGATAGGATATACGGTGCAATATCACAAGTACTTGAAAATTGAAGGAGATTACAGATGTGTAGATCGAGTTTTGATATGTAAACAATTGGCGCCGGAGAATTTGACGTTCAATGTAAATGAACGGTGGAGAAGAGTGAACTTACCATTGCTAACGGCGGAGAAGGGCGAACGGAGAATTCGATCGGAGTTTCTGCAGAGATGGCGTTTGAAACCCTAATTTAGTGAGAGAGAATGTAATTTATACGGGAATTAGGGTTTTGTTTTAGGCGGTGGCCCATTTGTTGATAAGCCCAATATGGAACTGGCCTTTAGTTTAGAGGCTGGAATTCCAATGGCTAGGCCTGTTACTCGTGGTCTTTACTATTGTAAAAGTTTTCAGAAAATTATTTTACGCAGTGCAACTAACAAATACTCACATTATAATGGTGTTTTTATATTAGTAATTGAATTAGATGTATCACGTCGTCATACAATCCAATGGTTATTTAATATAATACTCATTAATGTAAAGAGGAAATGCGCAATTTCAAATAACCCTTCCATCTAAAACCGAAAAGGCAGAAAAAAAGTTTCGATCACGCCTTTGTGACAGTCATTTCATAGCCATAATTTTAATATTTTAAAGAGTTAGCAGGAAGATCAAAAACACCTCTTAGATATGTGAAAGAGCCGAACAAAACTCTCTTGAAATACAGACAAAAAGCACTCATATATGTCACAGTCAAGTAAAGGTGCAAAAACCCCGTGAGAATTGATAGGCGTAAAAACTGTTTGTAATTTTAAAAAAGGGGCCAAAAACCCCCCCTCTTTGTTACACGTGGTTCTTTTGCCAATTTATCTTTTCACGAGGGGATTCACATCTAAAAATTATTTTATGCAACCGATAGACGTGGTGCAACCAACGATTGTGATTAAAATTTTTTATTAAATTATAGGAAATAACTTCCCCATAATCTCATTCCAACCGTGTATCTACATAAATAATCGACTTGTTGTGTCACCTCATCGTACGACGGTTGCACGAAATAATTTCCCGTTCACAACCTAAATTATATTCCTTTTTTGGCGAATGTTAGACGGTTGGTTAAAATGAAGTTAATTATAAAGTTTTATTTTACTTTGTGACTTAGGGTTCTAAATAGTTTCAAACAGTTCAACTTATTAAGAAAATGAAAGATGGAATGAGATGCTACTTCAAATTGCTTCCTTTGGGATAGTTTTATTTTTTATTAAGCCAAAAAGACAGGGAGGAACGTTATCCTATTTTCACTAATAATTTCAAATTTGCATTGTTTAATAGCTGATGTGGCACCCATTAATCAGGCAAATCATTGCACCATATATAAGACAAAAGATTGCATGTAGACTTGAACTGCGCCAAATTCATTATAGTTAAAAAGTTTTATACTGCAAAGTTTCCTGTATTATTGGAACCAGGTGATATTGCAAAAACAGTTGGGTGCATCCGTGATCCTCTATCCACAAAAGAGAACTAATACAAATTTTCAATAAATTTGTTATTTATCTGTTTTGCCCCTCAAAATATTTAGGGCCTGATAATATGGATTATGCGATTTTTCTCCTTACTATATTTGATGGATGTGGATGCAATTCAGGTTCAATGAACTTGGCCATCCGACTGAACTATTCTCGGGTTTCCGCTTCTATGGACAAATAAGGAAATTAAAGATCCGTTTTGTCAGGACAGAAGTCCACACATCACAAAAAAAATAATAAAATTGTTGACTGAGACTGTACTATTTGTTTATTTTCATTTATGCAAAGGGCTGATCTGAACGTATTGTTTAATTATATACATATTCTATCATTGGAAACTATTATTACATTTTATAACGTAGGATTAAAATTATACTTTTTAATACCCAAAAAGAACCAGTCTCATTCTCAATAATGCATTTGTGTACAAAATAAAATGTTTCGCTACACATGATAATATATACAAAAGAAAAGATTTTCACTACATAAAATGAGTTAGGCTTCAAAAGCTACTTTTCGTTAAGCATAATTAAGCGGAATTATATCAAAAAGTTTCTATATTTTGATAAAAATCAATTCCTAATTTTATTTTTGATGTACATTTCTATTAGATCGCATTAATTAATTAACTGTCGCTAGTTAAGTTAGGATTGTGTTCAGCGGTAATATAATTGGTTAGATAAATCAGCATTTACATTTTTTTTCGTCTCACAACGTTTTGCATGGGTAGTTGGAGAGAGTTTTTCCTATAATCCAATGAACCTCGTTTAGTTAGCCGTCTCGGTTCATTGGTACATACACTTTGACTAGAAAAAAGAGTGTCACTAAATAATAGCGTGGAATAAACTCATGAGCTACTTATATAATAATGAAACTATATATAAAGTAACAATCTTATCTTCTCTAAATCACCAAAGTACATGATCGATAATAACAGCAAAAATGGTGAATATTCCGGTTAGATTTTATAGAGTTGCTGCAGCATTCGATGAGGTGGCTAGGGTTAGGTCATGCGAGAGCAGCGGCAGCGAGCACTCGGCGGATGATTTGAGTGATCTTGTTAATTCATTTTTAGAGCGAGAAATTAGAGAGCAAAGTAACGGTGAAGGGGATGAGAGAGAAGCAAATGGCAATGAGATTGGCGTTAATGATGATGAATTGGAGAGTAACTCTTCGGAGATGGAATTTCATAATTCTTTGAAGAATTTATTTGAATATTGTGGAAATGAAGACGGCGTTAGGGCGAATATTCTTGCGGAGGTCGAGAGCGCGTTACGGGACGTAGGCGGTTACCGGAGCGCGTCGTCGCCGGATTTCAAACGGCGTTTGATGGCTCGGTTGCGTGATAGAGGATTTGATGCTGGTGAGTTTTTTTTTCAAAAAAAAAATTATTGATTATATTTAAAATATTGGACTTTATCATAAGTAGCAATAGTACGTAGTATACATATATATATATATATAAATCTAGAGCTAGCTACCACATACATAGACAAAAAAAGAAATAGATGGGAGAAATTTTAGATTTTTTATTTATTTATATCTATATAAAGATTACATCTACACTCCTAATTAAATCTGGTCGTGTTAGAAAATTGTTTTGTCAAAGTCTAAACGTTTATTAAAACTCTTTTTTTAAAAAAAAACGTTTATTAAAACTTACAGAAGCATTAGAACGGTACTTTGAAATTGAATTGAATTATTTATAACATTTGTTCAGGCCTTCTAATTTCTACAATTATTAATTTTCCATAAGTTTCTAATTTAATCGAGCTTTAATGGTGTAGATGTAGCTATAAGAAAAACGATATACACTTTGGTGGTAAGACTCTCTTGATGTTTTTTATTTTATAATATATCGATCGATCAAGTATTTTACAACCTCATAACTGAATGTTGAGATATATAAACATGCTATTTGATACAATTGATGACTTGATCATACCATTATAAGTTATAACACAATAGTTAAGATATTGTTAAATTAATTGCATTCTTATGTGTGATTACAGGCCTTTGCAAATCAAAATGGGAGAAAAATGGGCGCTGCCCATCGGGGGACTATGAATACATCGACATCAATTCAGGCGGAACTCGTTACATAGTTGAAATTTCTCTCGCTACACAATTCACAATTGCACGACCAACGGATCGCTTCACATCTTTGCTCGAAATCTTTCCTCCAATATTTGTCGGAAAACCGGATGAGCTAAAGAAGGTGGTTAGACTAATGTGTAATGCCACTAGAATGTCGATGAAGAGTGTTGACATTCACGTGGCACCGTGGCGCCGTCTTGCCTACTTGCAAGCTAAGTGGTTTGGCCCGTATAAAAGAACTACCAACGAGATTTCGAGCCGGAAGGGGTTGAATATCAATGGGGGCTTTGTCGGCAATCGGTCGGTGGGGTTTGCGGTGGTGCTGAGAACTTCATTGTATTGTAAAGAGGAATTTGTTGTGAAGGGTGGCATTAGAATAGGAAACTTGGCTGCGGCTTTGAAGCAGTAGAAATGTTATTGTAAATTTTTATGCATATCTCAAAGTTGTGCGTGCAGGCATAGTAATAGTTACATTGTTAGTTTATCCATTTTTGATGGGAGGCAGGATTTGTATAAGCTTGCTGATCATGATAATTCTTTGGAGTTAAATTTCTCTTTACATATATAAAATCTTCGTACCAGTTATTTATGATGAAAAAATATCAAAAATAATGTATATTTTAAAAGATTTTGTAAATTATTCATCCTATCATTTTTTGGATCTAACACTGGAAGCTTGTGTAATGAGATGGATACTAATACTACAAAGGGTGTTTGTGTAATTTTCCAAATATGAGGGCGTATGTGTAATTTGACCATACCTCAGGGTGTTTGTGTAATTCTCCCGTTAAAATAATATTCAATTCAACTTTCATGTATTTCTATAAAAACTGCGTCCCTATCTAATTTATAATTTTATTTTACTAACTAGCTTAAATTCCTAAACCAAGAAACTTCCGAAACTGGGCCAATTCCGCCATGGATCCACAGAGCAACACCACTTTGCTGCAACGCCTCCAAACTGTTGAAAAGGTACACTATCTTTTTGTCATATTTATCAATAAAACTTAAGCCAAATATTAATTATTCGTTTATATTTGGGTCTTATGTTTATAACAGAAAATAGTTAGGGCAGTAGAGCTTGCTGGCGCAGTAATGGACGAAATGGCAAACCCTAGCGGCGCCAGAAAAGAACTAGTCAACAGCCATTGCACCGAGTTCATGCAATTAGTCAAGGTATTATTAATTCTTTTATGTTTTCAATTTTCAATTTTGATGTGTTTTTTTGTTAATAATCTCGTGAGATACAATTCTAGGGTTTATGTTTTTGGGCAATTTTAGGGTAGGCCAATGATTAATTCTGGTGTTTCTAATTTTTTTAAATTTGCTTTTAAAAATAGGACATTCAGATGACCCTGAAAGAGGAAATTAAGGGCGCGTGCGAATACCGCCCGTTTGAGAAGTGTGACTACGTCCCGAGAATATCGAACGAGATTTGTTGCAAGAAACTGGAATATGTCATTGCTCAGCTAGACGAGATGAAGCAAACAATTGAGGGATATGATGATGATGCTGCTGCAGCCTGATTGAGGTTGTACAGTGTCAATGAAGGTTTGCTCGACATCAGTGGATACGGTTGAGGCAATTGAATGATAGTCGTTGTTTTCTAGAAAGTTTATGACTGAAACGGAGCAGGTTAATCGCCTCTGGAATCTTTAAGAGTACGGATTCGCTGAATTACAACATACATGGTCTGTATCATTCTAGATCAATGGAACAATAATCTTTTGTCAATTATTATAAGAGAACTATTTTACTGAGAATTATGTTCTATGGGTTCTTTTTCTGTTTCTTGCCTCTATTTATCTTTCTTGTTTGTTTTTTCATTTTTTGGTAAATAATTTGTTTACATATTTGTGAGTTTGTTTAAATTACACTATTATCATGTGTTGTTCCAATGGTAGCATGTTGTTTAGAATTCTTTGTGCTTCATTTATTTCTGTAGTGCCTGTGATTTTTTTCATCGAAATGTGAAAGATGTTTAATCAGTTTATTTGCTGCAAACTTTCCTTATATGTTTTGGGGAACAGAATATGGAGCTCCAGTTACATTATTAATCTGAGTGTTGGAGCAAACTTGTGGGCCATTCATGTGATTCATTTGCAAGTTGCACTATGTTATGATGAATTGTCTTAGCAGGGAAATGTAGTAGTTCTTAAAAGCGCTCTTTAGCTGTGATATCTGGTGACAGAGTACATTGTATACCAGCAATTTCCGCTGGTGTTTTGAATGAAATATAAGACTAGTTTCATAATCTGTTAATTTGTTGGTGCTTATTCAGCATAATGTTATAACTTTTGTACTGAAATGCAGCATGGTTAAAACATGCACATACAGCAGATCAAACTCTGGTTTGTTGGGATAAACATGACAAACCTGTCTTCTTGTTTCCAGTTCACAGTTCCCATATTGGGGTATCTTGTTACCATCTCCCGTGTTCCTGCGAAGCAAGTAGTAGGTTTTGAGTTTTGACAAAGCTAGATTGCTCATTGCTGTTCCTGTTGGTAGCAAAGTTTTAAAAGATTTTGGAAAAATAGTTCATGCTAATGCTTTCTCTCTTAACAGAATACAAATTTTTCCTTGTTGGTGAAGATCCCACCGGCATGAATCTTCTTTCAAAACATCGTGTGGATGCAGACGGTCCATGCTAGATTTGGTTCACTCGGTCAACAAACCGAAGTTCCCCTCCAAATTTTGGTTATGATTGTAACTGGGATAATTTTTTTAGGAGAAGATAATGTTACTCTGTTAATTTGTAAGATAAATTGAAGGGTTGTTATGATAGTGTTCTTTGTTTCAGACTCGAGACATGGCTCCATTAGAGGTTATTTGTTTGACACTTTCAGGGCAATTAATTTAGTTCAAATTTCCAGTCTGATGCCGGAATGTCATGAATATATTGCCAATACATAAATACTGTTTAAAACTTATTTTGTTACATTTTTATATTCTAAAAAATAGTCTCACAAGCACTTTGTTTTCCCTTCTCAAGTCAGTTTAGCGAGCTTGCAAAACTTATACTGTTCGCAAAAGAATTACTGAATTTATGAACCATTTCAGTACAAAGAGGCTATTTTGCAAAGGGATTTAAACTTAAATCTAAAATAGGTGTTATACTTTATAAGAAATTTGTGAGAAATCGTATATATATATAATAGTAGCACAATTTTGTGGTTCAATCAAATCGATTATTTGCGTAACTGCACGATCATTATAAAGTTACTAACCCCAAATCAAGAAATATTATTGGTCATCCATTGAATATCACTTTGCTGCATAAAACAATTTTTGATTCTTTACCCATTTTGACAAACAAAAAACGTGCTACTACTAAAAGCGCCTTATACAGCAAATCGCAGAAGAGAAAAAAAAACGCAACTAATTGAAATAAGCAGAGCACTAGTCCATGGAAGTAAAAAAATGCGATCAAGTGCTGTATTTGTGGCGAAGCCCATAGCTGTGTTTGCATTCACCTTCGGTATCACTATTTCGTTCGTGCTTCTCAATCACCGGCGAAACCCTAATTCGATTAAGCCCGAAGAACCCATGGCCCAAAACTTCGTATTGTGGCTCCATGGTTTAGGCGATTCGGGCCCCGCTAACGAGCCCATTAAGACGCTCTTCACTTCACCCGAATTCAAGAACACCAAATGGTCTTTTCCGTCTGCGCCTTCGAACCCAGTCACGTGTAATTGTAAGTTGTTAATAAATTTATTTTCATTCGATTTTTTTAGTGTATACGACAATGCCTTGGGGTTTGTTGTTTAGTAGTTTTTGAAATTGACTGATATTAATACGATTTATTTAATCGTGCAAGTCAAACAATTACGGAGCCTTTAGTCGTGAGCCCGGTTAATCTGATTAGGCTATAGGAACTAAAATGTGAATCGCATTGGGTTGAGTATGAAAATTGTGCTCCGCCACTGGTTCTGATTGAGCAAAGCGTCTTCAACTAGTCATCTGGATGTTTCGGGCCGACCCTTCGTTCGTTTCATTTGCCGTAAATTTGCGTCGATAGGTCAACATCTCAGACGAGTGAACTACTGTACATCCTTCTTTTCTGTGAGGGCTACACCATTCTTGATTTTGACAAGTGAAGACGTCAATTTGGTGTGTTTTCGTGATGTCTATTTGATGTTCAAGCAAGTTGAACTTCCTTCGTCCCGTACGGTGTCCTGTTGATGTAGAACTTGTTCGCTGTTTTATTTCGTCCTGTGTTCTTGGAAATTAGTTTCCCACACAGTAGAACTGTAGATCAAGCTCCAGCTTGCAGAGAAGAGTGTTGGATGCTGATGTCCGCGCCAAACTATGTTTGACAAGTAATCAGAAGTGTTTAAAGATTGACGTATCACTCAGAATATTGTTAGTAAATTTGTTATTAACAATATCTGCAGGCATTGCATGGATATCAAAAATACTGATAATATTAGTTTTTTTGAATTTTGATCCTTCAGTGAAATCTCTTCATGCATTACTCACTTATTTTTAATTTTTCTGTAGATGGTGCTGTGATGCCCTCATGGTTTGACATTCGCGAGATACCAGTGACAGCTGTGAGTTCTGCTTATTTTAAAATTGTGAACTTGAAACGTCATATCTCTCTTCTTGTCTTCATTGATTGAAGTTTATGTTTAGGCTTCACTCTACTTACATTGCCGAAACAACTTTATTTTGGACAAGTATGAGACAACAGATAGAAATAGAAACAAAGTTGTTGAGAAGCTTCAAAGTTACGTCTCAATGAAATAATATGTTTAAAATTTATCTAATTGTGCATGTGTATTCAGTGTTCGGATTATGTTTGAGCCATGGGATTTCTAATGCTAAGATTAAGAACAAATGATCCGATTGAATATTTTATCTTTTGGGATGAATGTATAGGCAGGTATCTGCCCTTCTATTCTCTTGTTCCATTGCTTAAATAAAAATTCTTATGTTGATTTATAGCCGAATAATCTTAATTATTTTCGTGTTTCAGGATTCCCCGTTTGATGAGGACAGTCTACTAAAAGCAGTTCAGAAAGTACATGCAATGATAGACAAAGAGATATCGAGTGGTATCAATCCTGAAAATGTATTCGTGTGTGGGTTTAGCCAAGGAGGTCTGTAACTATTTGTTCTCGTACATCCAGCTGATGCATTTATGATGCATGTTTGATAGTGATTGATTCTACTGGTATTTACAAAATACATATTTTTTCAGGTGCCTTGACATTAGCAAGTGTTTTGCTGTACCCAAAAACCCTGGGTGGAGGTGCAGTCTTTAGTGGATGGGTTCCTTTTAATTCTTCAATTTTAGAACGAGTTACACCAGATGCAAAAAAGGTGTTTCCCTCCTTTACTCTTTTGGAGTTTCGTATCTAATACTTCCAGCTTTTACCTTAATACTTTGATTTCTAATGTCGTCATTTTACTGCTAACTTTAGATATGCATATATATTGCTATGTTCTATTAACGGTCTGATTGTATTTGGGAATATGGCTCCTCTAGACTCCTATCTTGTGGTCCCATGGGATGGCTGACAGAACCGTACTCTTCGAAGCTGGTCAAGCAGGTCCACCTTTCCTCGAAAAAGCTGGTGTAACCTGTGAATTCAAGGTACTCCATTGCCGTCTCCTTCATATGTTATTTTTTTGGGAACATTATAGGCTTTATGTTTCTGATAAGATATATCCTACATTTGCTTGGGAAAGAAACTGGACCAATCTATATAAAGAGGCTCCGATTCTCCTTTTCAAAAGACCTTTAAAGGGAGCAATAAAGGATCTTCAAAGTTTCTATAGTATTGTTGGGATCTTTTCTCTGGTCTTCAGTTATTAGTTCATCTATGAGGGACATTTGTGTATCTGAGTTTTTTTTGTCAGCTACACTACTAGTATGTATCTATATGTATAAATAACCTGGAAGATCTCTACCAAATCAATGGTTGAGATCTGCCATGATATTGAAGTTCCTCCTCGGTTCTTTTATCTTTTCGCTAGCATGCGGAAAACTGCAAATGGTGGCCCTTTCGGCAATCATCCAAATCTTAGCAAACCATTAAAGGTAATTTCTATGTTTTCATTTTTTTTTCAGGCTTACCCTGGTCTTGCTCACTCCATTAGTAACGAGGAGCTTCATAATTTGGAATCATGGATCAAATCCCGTCTTCAGAGTTCTTCTTGAAAGGCTACATTAAAGACCATGATGGACATGTATAGTCATCATAGGTATTTGCTATTCCAGCAATTATAATGTGGTCAATTTGTGACATAAGACCTTGATATCTCTTATGCTTTACTCTTGTTTATCATAAGATAAGAGGTTGATATTTATTTTTCTGTTATTATGGCATACAGACAGTGGTAAGAATGAAAACTTTACGTGGGAGTTGATCATTGAATAGTTGTATTCAGTGGTTTTGCGTGCCATATTTGAAGTCTTGAACAGGCGGTTTCCTGTCTCTCTCTCCACTCTTCCTCAATTTCTTAGTTTCTTCTTCGATTTGTATTTTTACAGTCAGTTTGAGCATCAACTTCACCACAGTCAAATCTTATGTGAAATCCAAACAGCTTATTTTGAAGAAAACACTAAATGGTTTCCCACTTTTTGGGCTATTAACTCGGAATTGAGTTTGAAAAAGATGAGCTGAAATCGATAAAGCTTCCCTCACAAAAAAGTGCAAACTAAATTTTTTTTCTTTCTCATATGTAATTTTTTTTAGCCTTTCATATATGACAAAGGCGCCCGTGCCAATTTCTTCCGTGTGGATGAAGAAGATCTATCTCCAATTAAAAACTGAAATAGTTTTTAAACTCTCCAATTTCATTAATTGAACTTCTCCCTTATAATTATGATGCAATGAAGATAAACATGCATTCCTTATTTCCTTTGCATATCTTCAAGCTGTATCCCAAAACTACAAACTCATCACTCATCATTCTATTTTATTACAACGGAAGTTTGTCATGAGAGTACCACCCTCCATGGTCTCACCATCTATAAAGAAAGAAACGCAACAAAAAACTCACTCACCCTCTACATGGCCATGTGCAAAAGCCCCCATTCTCAAATTTTCATTCTCCAAATTCTGATCCTCATCGTTTTCTCCCACTGTACCGCCCTTGATGAATCGAAAGGCCTTACCCTAAAGATTACACCATGGGACTCCCCTAATTCACCCTTCTACCAACAAAATCTCACTCATTCTAAAAAAATTCAAAAAAATGGCCATTTCTTCCAAAGCTAGATCAAATGCAAACTACGCTATAATACCGTACTCAAGTGCCATCCAAGTTCCATTGAGTCCCCAAGAATTGTATTACTCAGTTAAAGTCAAAATCGGGCACCCTGGCAAGGAAGTACCGCTACTTCTGGACACGGGCAGTGGCCCTATTTGGACACACTGCTCCACGCAATCGAAGGTCACTTTCAATCCTAAGAAGCCCAAAGCCTATAAAGCATTTCCATGCGCCAAAAGGAAAACGATTGTGAATGCATCAAAGGCCAGTGCGTTTGCAGCATCAGGTACGCCTTAAGTAGTGCTCATATGGCCCATAGTAACGCTGTTTTGTCGTCTGAATCGTTCGCTCTGCCACGCAAGAATTGCGGTTATTTAACCTTTCCTAACATGATTTTTGGCTGCTCGGATAAGTCCACGATTTTCTCAGGCGTTCTGGGAATGAACAAGTTACCTGTTTTTTTCATCTGTCAAGTGATAAATCAGGTTCAGGGGCGATTTTCTTACTGGCTGCATGGTGGGGATAGCTACTTAAGATTCAGAAATGACATCCCAAAAGTCGGGAGAGACGTTAAAACGATAAATTTGTTGGTTCTTCATCACCCCGCTCTGTTCTTGGATTTGATGGACATAAGTGTGGGCAAACAGCGTTTGGGGCTACCTCCCGATAAGTTTACTGTACTCAAGAGAGATGTTTACGACAAAGTGATTCAGGCGTTTGCGAGTTATTACAGTGGCAAATTGGAACAAGTGAGTGGCAAATTGTATCATTTGGAATTGGATCTTTGTTATAAGTATAATTCTGGTGTGTGATGAAGAGTTTGGCAAGCCTGACGTTTCATTTTCGGGGCGCTGATTATACGACTAATCGTTTGTATGTTTTGGCATAAGAATCATGAAGTTGTATGTGTAGGGTTGATACCTGCAGCAGTGAGATACAATTTACTTTTGATTTAAATTCAAATAACTTGAATTTTGTGAATTAGGCTTGCTCAAAAGATGGAAGATAAATTAATGTTGCTTAATAAGATTGCTTATGAAAACTATATGACTGTTGCTCAACAAAAACAATGTTCGATTCGTGTATATTGCTGTTAGCATCTGGGAAACAATTAATCGAAAGGGACAGTCGAAAAAGATTTGTAGCACTTCCCATGTCACGTCACTGTATTTTCTGGTTGAAGATATTTTTTTTTTAAAACAAAAAGTGTTTTAATGAGGACGAATAGTGTTGCGATTGGTGGTGCCAAAGTCTTTTGTATAATTATGGGTGAGCGTTAGTATACGAAATATTTATTAATATCTTGAAAAATATCAAAAAACTGAGGTTGTTGCAAAGACGTTAAGCTACATAAAAATGCTCTTTCTGATCCTCCATAAATCGTCACTTACTGTTGAGAATACTTGAGATTGACCAATAATTAAACAAATTAAAAGACAAACATTAGTAATTTTAATTAGAAAACTCAAAACTCACAATGGGAGATGGTATTTTGATTTTGATGGTTGAAATCCATTAACAATAAATATGAATTTGAAAATAGAAAAGTCACTGAACTTATTCAGTATGAAACATTAAATATCTTTGGATACGAGATTAGTGCTTTCAAAATATTTCGTATGATTATTGGTTAACTTAATTATTCAAGATCTTTTAATAATATCTTGAAAGATATAAAAAATATAAGGTACTATGAAATTACAGACTTCAAGCTACATAAAACTGCTACTCGAATTCGTATTAAAAACACGCGTTAGTAAATTAGAGTGTAACTTTCTATTTCATATACGTTAACCACCTTGAAATGCGTTTACCATGTTGCACCTTGAAATTAAGCTTCTTTAGCACAATGCTCTAGTAATTGCAAATTTAGCTGAAGCATTCTACAAATTTGATGAACCACAAAGATTCTCATACAACTTCTATGGATTTTATCTTGAAAAGCATGACGATATTTATTAAATTTATTTACATATTTGCTTACAAAAATCATTTACATATTTTGCGGGTTTGCTTTTCTTTTATTACTGAAGGTCAATGTAATTAATTTATTATGCTATAAATGAAATCACATAATCAAATTTAGAAATTAAAAAGCTTTGAAAGATCCTGTTTGTATACGTGGCATATAAATATTCAGTGATTTAACATAGTCTAAATGAATTATTGTGATTAATTAATCATTATGTGAAACTGTTATGATTCATCAATTTTTTTTATTACGCAGTTCATTAGGAATTCGAAATAATTGGCATTAAGTGGAGTTGATTAATCTACGTTTTTGGTAGAAAATCATTAAGTGGACTGGAATTGATTAATCGTATCTAAAACTTTGAACAATTACTCAACTGAGTATCCATGAGTCTTTATTTTCATACCGCCCATGTCCATGTTCATAATCATACAATATACGATATTACTCATTAAATCCGAATAAGATTTTTGAAATTATTTACGAAGACGAGTAGGAAAATGACGTTAGCAGATAAAGTCTATAAAAGTCGTTTCATTTTTTCCAAATAAGGTTTTTTCCTCTTTTGCAAAACAGTTACAATAAAATTGAACTCCTCGACTTGAAATTCATTTATATCATTGTCATTTCCAAGATATTATACTTGTTTTACCTACCGTATTGTTTTACTTACCAAATAGTTGTAGAATAACACAAATTCTATCCAACGAGTCAATAATAATCCCCCAAAGAGATTTAATGAACCGGTCCATTCTTGCTGTATAAATGCACCACATAACCACCAGAATCAAAACAATTCACTTACCACCTCTTTCAGTTTTCAGAAAAAAATGGCGTACAGTTCAGTTTGTTTGACAGGGTTGCTGGCTTTGGCCCTGATAATATCATGCACTGCTGCCCGAATTGGCAATGTCCACTCGTACAAGAAGGCGGAAATCAACGATTTCAAACCTACAACACCTGGAAATAGTCCTGGAATAGGTCATAATGTTGTGGAGCCTCCAGTCGTTCTTGATTTCAAACCTACAACACCTGGAAATAGCCCCGGAATTGGTCATAATGGTGTGGAGCCTCCAGTCGTTCTTGATTTCAAACCTACAACACCTGGAAATAGTCCTGGAACAGGTCATAATAGTGTGGAGCCTCCAGTGGTTCTTGATTTCAAACCTACAACACCTGGAAATAGCCCCGGAATAGGTCATAATGGTGTGGAGCCTCCAGTCGTTAACCATGTTCGTGTTAGATTGAGCCAACACAAGAACATGGAAATCAAGGATTTCGAACCTACAACACCTGGAAGTAGCCCTGGAATGGGTCATCATGGTGTGAAGCCTCCTGTTGTTAACGATGTTCGTGTTAGATCGAGCCAACACAAGAACATGGAAATCAAGGATTTCGAACCTACAACACCTGGAAGTAGCCCTGGAATGGGTCATCATGGTGTGAAGCCTCCTGTTGTTAACGATGTTCGTGTTAGATCGAGCCAACACAAGAACATGGAAATCAAGGATTTCGAACCTACAACACCTGGAAGTAGCCCTGGAATGGGACATGGCGTAAGGCCTCCTTCTATTGTTAACGATGTCCGTTTTAGATTGAACCAACACAAGAACGTGGAGGTCAAGGCATTCCGTCCTACAACACCCGGGGACAGCCCTGGAATTGGCCATGGCCACTAAGCAAGTAAAGTAACGAATGATTTCATTTATAATTATTTGTTTTAATTTATATATATCCGCCTGTTGGTGTTTTTTCCTAATAATTTTTTTCTTTTTTCTGTCTATTTTTTTCCAGTCAGCAGAAGTTGTTTGCCTAAAGGAAGGAGCTCAGTAAAAGACATAATTAGAGAGGATAGTATTCAGTGTCTTGTATGAATCCACTGTGTTTTGTAATCAATGAAGCATAAATTATCGAAACTTTTTCTACTATTACTCAACTACAGAACTTTCTTGGTCAAAATTGTATAAAATAATGAAAGATTTATGCTAAAGAGAAAAGATTTAAGAATTTAAAGACCGGTGTTCTTCAGATTTTACTCCCTTGAAATTCTGTTGCATTAAAAGGTTATTAAATACAGGGCAGATTTAATAGTTTCGGCAGTATGGTCGGTCATGAGACTGAGACTCTCTTTTGAGATTTAAAATAGTTACGTAACAACTCTGGTCCTTAAAAACCAAAGTAAAGCAGATTTTTATCATTATATATAAATATGAAGTCGAACAATGAAAAAAGAACTTAAAATGGGCCATACTGAACAACAGTTCAAAGAGAAACATGAAGTCTTTTGTATATGTGAATAAATAAAAAATTTTAAGCTGTGTAATTTTTTTGTATAGTTGAGTATATATGTTTAAATGGCTAGCGGTAATTTTTTTAAAATCTATAGTTTACCCCCCCCTATTTTTTAAGGAATATTGTTAATCAAGATTATCAAATCTCACATTATATATTTTACTAAATAAGACTCAGATATAGTAAGTATCCGACACAATTTCTCTATTATATAACAAATTATATTTTTCCCTATCTTTACAACATAGAGCTGGGTATTTTAATAAAAAAGAATTATGTTGAAAATAATTAATGAGGCTTTATGGCCTTGGTTAGCCGAGGGCTATTACAATTATTGGTTGTGAGACCCCATAACCTACCACCAACTTATAAGTGTAAATTGGAGAGTATTCCTTGTACTCTTTTTGTTTCTTCAATATTTCGATAATAATATTGTTTGCTTTTGCCGATAAAAAAATAAAAATAAAAAAAAAACTTAAAATTGTAAATTTCAATACCAACATAACTAGTATCATATTTATATGGTATTTAAAAAAATACCTATTTATACACATTAAATCTCTAATTATTGGGACTTTAAGAACTAACCTAAACTTTTTGTACAATGTACTATAAGACAATAAGCTTAGGATTAGTAATCACCAAAAAACGATTTAGAATGTCTAAGGGCAAGAATACCCTATCGCTAGACGGAACAATGGATTTTTTATATATATATATATATAAAAAAAGACTTAACATAATAATTGTCTGAATTGATCAATATGAAATCAACTAGATAAATCAGTCACAGGCATACTAGTTAATATGCATCTATCAGCAGACTTGATTCTCAAAAGTACATATAAAGCAGTTCATCAAATAATCAGCTTAAATATACTTAGTGCATACATATATAAGACCGAGTTCATAACGTTGCTTATGGCTATTGCTTCAAAGAAGTGCAGGCGAGATATCCATCGGAAAAGGATTACCCAAAACATTTTCCATGTAATATTGCGGATTTGCGGCGTCCATCACTACAAACTGCATGTCTTCAGAAGGTTTCCAGTGCCGTTTCCTTTGGTTAATGAACCAGTTGTTTATCTGCTTCTGGTCAAGACCGGTTGACTCCGCCAAAGCCAGCTTCTGCGATTCCTGGTAAACTCGTAAATATATCAATCTTAGAATCATTCACGACGAAAAATGTGATCATCGTCGATCATATAGAAAGTTAAAAACTATACAACGCAGTTTCAAAATTAACCACAAGGTTTCTTCTGTCTCACTTTGTGTCACATGTAATCATCTACCCTTCATGTAAGATCAACGACATGTGTCGTCATCACAACTTGGTTAAACATAAACTGAGATAAAAGATCATTCGAAAAATAAAAGACAAAAGATGTATACGACAAAAGCACGAGATGTAATATCAAAGACAAGATCAAGTAACTAATAATAACTCCATTTAATAGATATAAGGTAATGAGCATACCGAAGGATAAGGCCATTTGTAATGGCGGCTCCACCACTCTAGTAACTGTTGCCTGGCTTCTTTAGGAAGTTTTCCCTTCTTTCTTTTCTTCATGAATTCTTGCTTGAGGCTGCCCAAATATCCACTGTATTTTCGCAAGAGCTGACCTTTCAATTCAATGTCTTCTGCTTGAGGGTCTATGAGACTGTGATTCACGTTGATATCCTCTTCAGATGATCCACGAGCTGCGATACAGAGAATTGATATTAAAAGTGAGGAAAAGGATAACCTTTTGATCACAAGTTGATGTTAGTCTTGCCATCCCTACCTAAACAAATCCTCAGTATTAAAGATGCCTCATATAGCTTGAAGCTCAGAAATGATTAACAATTACAGAATTCAGGCTTGAATAATCAATACCATGAAGTAATTTTACAAAAACATAGGATACTATAGCATTATCTTTTCTTTTTGTTTTTGATTGAACAAAGAAAAATTAATTACGATGAGTACAAGGGGTACTTGTCCCAGTACGAGAAAGCTCAATCGATAAATTAGGTCAAACAAAGAGTCATTAGACATGCAAGAGTTCAATTTTTCACAGGCAACCTTCACATCTTTGAATTGTGTTCTACCTGTTGGGTTGTTTCGACAAGCGGCGTTAAAGTTACACATAAGTAGACTTTTATATTATTTTTTGGTGCTAATTTCTTTTCATCGCACTGTCATCGCATTGCTGTGTAATACTATCAGCACAACATGAATTAACAAGAGTTTTAGCATCACACATGTGCAAGATTCCCAGGTGAAAATTCAAGAAGAAAAAAAAAACACAGGAACCGCACGTAGTACTGTACAATACATCACAATCAGGTTAAAAATTGTAGTATATCCAAGGTTGATCCAGTAATGTGATGTACATATCCAAATAAACCAACAAGAGTAAACAATGTCAGGGACTAAAACTGAACCAAAAAAACAAAATAAGCAAAATGGAATTACTCTATATATATATATATATATATACATCAACTGTTCCTCCCAACATGTAAAATCTAGCTTAGAGGTTTGGAACAAAAAGGAATTATTAAGCAATTAAGAAAAGGAGAAGAAGAAAGTTTGATAAAGAAAAAGTAAAGACATATAGAAGAAAGAATACATAAACGGACCAAAAAGATCTGAGAGAAAGAAGAAGAACCTGCAGATAGAGTGAGGGCTTTAAACTGGGAGTCGATTCTTGAGAGGAAGAGCATAGCTTCTTTGAAGGGTTTTGAGAGTTCTTGTTCATACTTGGTCAGCATTTCAGAGTAAGCCTCCATGAATTGGTCTAGCCCCGGATCTTCGCCTACGCAGCATATCGTGCCATGGCGGCCCATCGCTGCGGCTGCTTCTTCAAGCCTCGACACTACCTCAGGCGGTGCTCCTATCTGTGTCATCAATATATATATATATATATAATCTTCACCAAAAAATGAACTACTACAATAAGAAACCCTAGTCCATATTACCTTGTTACAGTTAACATAGGCAGCCAAGAGCCGATGGTAATGAGGATGAGCCATGATCTTTGCCCTGAGAGAGCTGTCATCACTGTCCATGAAGTAGTACCCACTGCTCGTAATCGCGTTGCTATTGTTATGATGCCCTTCTGTTTAACACAAAATACAAGTTTGATATTGCTAGATCTTCCTCACTACGTAGACTAATCTCAGTAGAATTTAATTAATACCTTGGTACATCGCCGAAGAACCTCCAAGAACGACTGGGCTCCTTTGGCGATTTGAGAATGGAACTAGAGGGAGAAATGGAGTAGTACTATAGCCACCTTCACCATTAGGAAGAGAAGAGGCCATTTGAGGCATCATTATGTTGTTAGGACAAAACCCATTATTGTTATTGTTTTCTCCAAAAGCCATCATACATGAACTCGTGCCACTACCACCCTCCATTTCTTCTTCGTTTTTTTGCTTGTTGCCCTTGTCTGAAAAAACCCTTGTTGAGAAAATTATGAGCTCATATCTGATTTATTTATTTCTCTTTCCTATTTGTACACACGCATAAGCAATCTTTCTTTTTTGAGTGTATAGTATGCAGGGGTCACCCGAGTTTTATGCTACTGGTTTCAGCCTTTTTACAGAAAATCCTAAATAGTTTTACTTACTTACTGGTGGTAGTAGTAGTAGTAGTAATAGTCTGTAGTCAGTTTTTTTTTGTTGAAGGTTTCTTTTTGCTCCCACCTCGTGGTGTTGTGTTGGTTTATCAATGTAATGCAGAGCGAGCATTAAATGGTCTTTTTGCAGGGGAAAGAGAGAAAGTAGGGAGTTTAGGGTATTTTTTGTGGACCTCCACTGAAGTTTGATCATTGGGTAAAGACCCCCTGTAGGTTAAAATTTTGTCATGTTCTCCCGTTTTACAACTAGTCAACAGTACAATGTGAAAATGTGACAACAATTATACAACGCAAGAATTATATAGCGGTTGAACTTTCAAGTAAAAAAATCAAACTATAATCTACTAGTTGAGTAAAATTGACACAATGTGCTTATTAATATATTTAAACAATATTTAGAGTCTCTTTTTATTTTTGCACAATAAAAATAATATATTTTCATAATAGTAATTACCAAATTCTTCAACCAATTTTTAACAAATTAAAAGGAAGTTTGTAAATATCTAAATTTATAGTTATAAAGTTGCTAAGTTAATCAACATTATTCAAAATATGAAAAAAATACTTATCGTTAATTCTTCAACCACTTATTTAAGTAGAAAATTACAATTACCCTTGACATTGTAATTATTACCGGTCAACTGATGAAAGACTGTATATACCTAAAAAATTAACGTTTAGAGGTATTTTGTAATCTATATGGAAGATGACGGGATGTAAATGATAAATAATATGGGGTTTTATGCATATGTATTGTTTTTATAGGGGTTGCTTTTGTTACGAGCTGCTAAGCTTTACCTTCCCGATGAAAACTCTCGCCCTCTTTTCTTGCACTGCCACTGAATCACTGCCATAACTGGCAAAGCTAGAGATGGAAACTTTGTTAAGGTAAACTTAGAAGAAAAGAAAACGAGTTATGACGACCGAATCGAGGTGTAATTATCCATTAAAAAATGAATCGAGGTCTTACTATCCATTAAAAAATGATTTCGATGTGCAGTTTAATTAGAGGAAGGAATATTTGTTTGATATATATATGATTTTCATTTTTTTCACAATAGATAAAAGTAATTCACTGACATATTTAGGGTTTAATACAACTTTTATAATTTAATTGTTTTGTTATATCAAATATATAACCACAACAACCGTATTATAATTTGCATTTAAAGAGGACGTATGTTTTGAGGGCACGGAACCCCAACTCATGGGCATTTAGCCATTTGTCCACTCATTAACTGTTAATTAATTTATCCTTTTACAAATATTACAAATATGATAGATCTAGGATTCAAAATAAAGTTCTAACAACTTAAAGAATTTATGTAGGATTTAGCAAAGAGATGCTGCTTGCAAGAGTTTATAGAGTTTTTTTTTTTTTTTTAAAAAGTTTATAGAGCTTGTTCTAACCTGCGGCTTTACCAACCGCAATAGTAATTCATATGGTTTATATATACTTCGTACATCTCTTAAGATGTCTTTTCAACTGCACTTGCTGCTTCATGAGCTGATAGCCAATAAGTCATTTTTCTGATCAAAGCCAAAAACTTACCTAACAATCTTGTCCGCCGTTGATAAAAAAAAAAAAGAAAGAAAAAGAAATCTTGTCCGCCTAGATTTTTATGTACGAGTAATTGTAAAATTTGTTTGTGTGATATTTCACATTCTTTTGTTAATAGTCAGAAAATACAAGTCCCATCCACTAATACGTGGCATTCAAAATGTTATATATAAAATGAACTATGACTATGATTAATTAGGTACTCTATAAAGTTTACATACTTAATTCATCAAAAAAAAAAATACATAATTAAGGTAATCTATTCGCGGGAAAATGAGGCTTTAATTTGGTAATAATTTTTTATGAGTTGTCACATCCTTAATAGTCATTGTATGTGTATTAAGTAAATCAAAAAAGTGCTATAAGTTCAGATGATCAGTTAATTCTTTATTGGAACACCTGCTTTAGGGTTGAGACAGTAAGAATTTAGCCCTGGTTTCGAAACAAAGGTTAGGCTTTCTAGTTTTTTAGACTCAGCATTAGGGTTCAGTCTCAATCACTGAAACGACTGATTGTCCTTTTAATTCCTTTTTAATTGTACAAAAGTTAATAATTAATAGCAAGTCGCAAGTTTGGTGAAAAAGCATATATTCCAGTTAATCACTTAATTGTAGACAATACAAGCTGCATTTAAATCTTTTACTTATCTTTTAATTTAAAACTTTTTCTGTTAAATAAATTGTTTTCATGCATTGTACGTAGCTAGACCAGTGGCATAGAATTACATATCCCAAAAACCTTATAATTTACTCTTTACATATATTATTATCTTAAAAAAATAGAAAAAAGGAAAAGAAAGGCAGCAGAGTGTACAATATATTTACTTTGCAGGCCCAGCTATTTGATTAGATAGAGTATAAATGTTTTTACATCGTCAGATATAGGATGCTAGGGTTCTTCCAAGACTACCTTAGCTTTTCTGAGTAGTATTTGCTTTAAGTCATATCCGTCACCAGTAGTAGTCTTTGCCCATGGTAGAGTAAAACTGAAGCTGCAGCTGTTTGAAACATATCAACTTACAGCACACAAAATCACGGTAAGATTTTTAATTGTGTACTAACTACTAATATAATTTAATTAGAGAAAATGTATGAAAACTCTTTCTGTTTTTAAAACCTCTGCACCAAACTTTCTATCCATTTATTATTAAAATTTGCATAAAAGCTCTTTTTGTATCAAAACTGTGCATCATACCCTATTATGTTATTAAGAATCTGCATTAACCCACTCTTTTTATAAAATGTAAAACTAACAATGATATTCAGTTAACATCAAATAAGTATTTATGTAAAATAGGGTGTTTAGTGCAGGACTTTTAAACAATTTGTGTATTAAAATCACGCTAGAGAGTTTTGTGCAAATTTTTAAAAGTCATGGGGGTTTTACTCATTTGTTACTCAAAATTCTCGAATTCTCTCAGATCTTGTGTTTGAGAGTGTTTGTTAATTAAATCATTGACTTCCCATGCATACTTACGTACGTGAGTAGTTAATTGGTAATTTTAATACCCGTGTGTGTCTTCTTCATTTATCATTTTTACTTTTTCAAACTTTAGGCCATGCACTGCACACTATTTCTCATCCGGCAAGTACAAATCAAAAGTGACTGGATCTTTTTTAAGTTAATTTTTGCCTAATCACGCTTTAATTATGAAGATTATGGGAAAGCAAAAGCTCTTTTTATGGCATGCTTAATTTGTGGGGTGATATTCAGCTATTATGAGGCGTTCCAATCATAAGTTAGCACGAAGAGATTGATGAAAGTCTTTGCAATCATAATTAGGGTTCGTCATACAGCCCTTTTCACTTTTGGTGCTTCTTCCAATGAAGAGATGGAGCATTATATTCATGTGGACTAATAATTGTGGACATAAGATTTTTTTGTGTCCCAGTATTGTACCCCACTAGATCCCCTCTCTCACGTGTCAATTGCAATACGTGTGTCCTAATATTAATGTTTTTTTTTTTTTTTTTGTTTGTGTCATTCGCCAATAGGCATTGTCACAGAGATTTAGGGTTTTCCTTTTCATTTTTCAGCTTGGTGAAATAATCAGAAGTAAGAGTACTGGCTAAAGTCATTAATCAGAAATGACTTATGCTCGATACTAAAGTCATTAGTCAGAAATAGATGAGGTAAAAATAAATCTAACGTATTCTGATAAGTTAAAGAAATACACTTCTTGCTATAATTACGAATTGGTTAATTAAAATAAAAAGGTATTAATGAAATTTTAAGAGTCTACTTTAATAAAATATAATTAAGAGGGGTAAATCAGACTGCTGCAAAAAGATTAATTTGACAAAAAAGATTATTACTTTGACAATACCGCTAGTCTTTAATTTGAGATACATTACAATAAAATCACAAGTTGATCACTCAGCACATGCAGTCCTATACCACCAAGACAGTTTTATTATATTTTTGCAGCGTACACAATAAACGTAGGATATGGCAAAAACATCCAAAGCTGTCAATAAATTTCAAAATCAACTGAAATAATTGATGGGTATTGATGTAATAAGTTTGCAAATAAAAGGAAGACTTAAACCGTTCCAATCGTATTCTTGTAGGTTATCGTTTTTCCCATGAAAGGAAAATTGCCAGACCCATCAGCCTATAGTTGTATTCCTTTTTAGATGACAAGACTCCTAAAGTTCACAACTCCACGAGCAAGCAAAGGGCACTGTCTATTTTTTTGTTCTTTCTCTCAAATAAATATATGAGTATAGAATTGAGGGACCCTATGTCGAAGGGGAAAATAAGAAAATGTCTTAAGATTTATAGGTAAAATTAATTGGAAGTATATCTTTTGGCCGACAATATTGTTGCTTTTCCTCGTCTAGTCAATGCCACTATGGATGGAGAAAAACTGCTAGAGGAACTGAATGCCTCCATGAAATATTCTTTGCATTATCTTAAACGATCAGCAGCAGATTTTTCCGATTAAACCAATTATTTGTTTATTTATTATTATGTCACGGGAACGTGGAGCCACAATGTTTAGAGTGTTCGCTACTTGCCCTGTTGGGACTTGGGAGTGACATTTGGGAATTTTTGCGCCTTAAATCAGACAAACATAAATGTTGTTAGTTTTGAGCATTATATTATAAAATAATTTTCGCTTAACTCAAGAAAAGAACAAAATTCTAACAAGTGGCAATTAGAAAATGCTTACCCCTACCTACAAACTAAAAGTCGTGTTAGCTTTCTCTCACTCACCATTTCCGTTTGCCTTTTCATTTTTCACCAAATTATACAAAGTCAACATAATCCAAAAATTCGCAAATCAGTTCCAGAACTCTCCTGCACCTCTATTAATGATAATGATTTTTCTGTAATCCAAATAAATAGTTACCCTGATATATAGTTTAGCAAATCTTAAAATGCAATTAATTATTATAGTAATTTTAATATATAAACTGCAATACTTGAACAAATCATGCCTTCGCGTGTTGTCTTCTTGAACTTTATATACGGCATAGGCTGATTGCTATACTCAATAAATCAGCTATAAAGGAAGAGTATTTGATCGTAAATACGAAAATCATGTATTACCCAGCAAGATGAACAAAACGTACCTGATTTCATGATCATCAATTTTGCAAAAAGACCGTGGGACTTTTGAGCTTCACAAGCTGTTTCTTTCACTCTTGTGGATTCTCACTCTATAAATTTATCGATTTAATTGGATCCCCGTGGACAAAGTTGGACAGAAGTGAATTAAGAATAGAAACAAATCCAACTGCGGTCTAGTAAATTCAACTTTGCAATTGAACTTAACAACACCCGAGTCATGATGACCTGATGGAATTAACCCAAATCTAAGATCAATCTATGAATCTAGATTCAGCTACTTCCCCATAAAACACCTTTATACATTAATTGTATGAATTCGTTACATTTACTGTATGGATTTAACTTATAAGAACATCTTGAAGAAAAATATCAATATCGTTCAATCTCATACAAATTTCGCAAACACACGACCCAAAAGCTATTTAAAAAAAAGGAGAGAAATACTGGCGACGAACACTTTACATTTTCCATAAGAAGACAGGAAGAAACTTGGAATACTCTCTTGATGAAGTTATATGCTGTTAAAATAAAATGATGTTTTCAATCAAATAATAAGTGAAACTACAGCTAAGCATATGCATCTACAACTCACTCAATTCTTTGATCCAAGATCAAAAAGAATGAAGATAAACTTTGTACAGGGGTTTCCACTTCAAAAGCTCATAACAAGTCCTGTCCTACTAGAGATGCTGAAATTCCATTTGCAACTGTACACTTCACGATGAAACACACGGATACTCCCATAGGTTTATTCTCCAGGCAAACTCTAGTCCTCGGATTTTAGAAATTCTCAAATGACTCGTATGTTTTTTCATGCCTTTCCACTTTTGAGTACATGTACTAAGGAGCAAGTACAAGAACTTTTATTGTCCCTTGGCTATTCGCTGTTAGCATAGTTGGGCTATCGCTTTTCCAACAGACAGCACTGATGAAGTATGACCCCGAGTCTTCGTCAGCTTCTTGCGTATCAGAACTGAATCTATGCCATGCTGCCGGTTTGGATATTGCCTAAAAGGAAACCCAAAAACTCGTTAAATGGCGAAATTGACATCCAGATCAGTAGGATCCACGGGGATTATCAACCTACAAACATGTACCTTGTGATATACAAATACTTCATTTGTTTCACTGCCACAAGCTACGTATTCACTATTTACTGTCAGGCCCACAAAGTTCTTCTCGTTTGTATGGCCCCTATAGGTGCGTAACTGCAGAAATTATCACCAAAAATGATGATTAATCGACATGCTAATAAGGGCCGAATGAGTCCAATAATTGCTTGAGAATCTCGAGAAAAGATTTACACAAATTGTCTATGAGAGGAACAAAAAGGAAACTATGTTCTCTATTTAGTATTTCTAAAAGCAAGACTCAAAAGCTGCTTAATCACATTAATAATCATTGAGCCCCAAAAACATAAAAGAACTAATTTGCTGGGCATATGAATGCACAAAGATGCATCATGCATTATCAGATATGGTGCACAATAACACACCTAGCGCATGGTCAGATTTTTTTATGATGTCCATCACAGAACTACAAAAACACCACTATGCAGTTAAAACAGCAGCAACAACAAAACATTATGGAATACCTGCACCATTGAGAATATTTACAGAAACACCACTTAAACTAAAAGAATATAACTTGTGATAATTATGAGGCAAAAATTAAGGAAACTTGAGGTAATTTTTTTTTATATAATTTCAACTTATTAAACTAAGGTCTCATAATCATCATATATTTAGCCAATATCTCATTAAACGAAGAAATAATCGTAATAACTTTGACAACATAAAGAGAGTCGCTATAATTAGCCTTAACTTTTTTGATCATTTTGATCGACCATATGCTTATCAGTCACCAACTGAGAGATACAGAGATATTGACAAAGTAAACTTTTCACCACTATATTTCAGCACATAAACAAGAAAAGTCACATGCTAGTTACTATGAAAGTGCCAAAGAAAATTATTGTCATATATTTCGCCAATATATCATTAAACAGAAAAGTCACTGTGATAATTATGTAAGCATAAAGAGTCACTATATTTAACACTAAACTTTTTTGATCATTTTTTATTGGCCATATGGTGTTCGGTCACCAGCTGAGAGATACTACAGATACTGACAAGGAAACATTTCAGTTCTACGTTTCAGTACATATACAAGAATACCCTCAAGTTAATTGTTATGGAAAGTGCCAAAAAATTAACGCCTTAACAGAATTACTTACTGGTACATTTTCCTTAACATCCCAAAGGCGCAATGTACTATCTGTTGATGCAGAAGCAAGCTCATTGTTGGACAAGAATTTCACATAGGACACGGCCTTCCTGTGCCCGCTAAAAATATGCAACGGCTGGCTGATTTTTCTCAAGTCATAGTAATGAATATGATGGTCAGCAGAACCAACCTGCAACAAGAATGAGCACACAGTCTCATATATGGAATCCATGTGGCTAGCATGTTAATAAAAAGAAGTTCAGATAAGAAATCAAGAACTGTGCTTACCGCAATATGCATGCTAGATCCGGGGTTGTACTTGACAGAACATATATTGGCTTTCATGTCAATATTAAGTACACTCGCCTCCTGATTTGTACACCATACTTTGACCTGTCAAATAGATACATTGTCCCACATGTAATGATTTCCTTGAAGGTAAACAATATATCCATGATAATTTTAGGTTCAAAAACAAACTTTTAGCAACTAGCATCATAACTCGGAAATCACTATATCGGTTAATAGGAATTAACTGGATCATAGAAGGCAGAACTCAACTTGTTCAGAATACACATTCTAACAAAACCAAATCATTCCTACCACCTCTCCCTCTCACTGAATTTCAGTTAAAGCACTATAAACTTGAGTATGACTGCATTCCATATATGCTCATTAGAGCCAGCATTAAAGTGTCTCATACGTAGAAGCTGAAGAGGTCAAATAACAGCATATTCAAGCAGAAAAGGGGTGTAACTTTCCTTTAAGCTAACAAAACTTGAATCTAACTGTCAAAAGCAAAGTAGCTAACAGGACAACAGAAGAAGCTTTCCTGCCCAACTCCTCAAGACAGTCGATTTCACTACGTACGGTTCAAGTTAAGTTGCTTTGAAGTAGATACATTGCTGGGCTCGGGACAAAAAGCAAGAAATTATTTTATAATATCCCAAACAGTTCACTATGTACTCCTCAAGCTCTAAGCTATGAACTACCCTAATCTTGCCAATTTACAATATATTGCATTATCTATCAAACTATGTGTTTTGACCTAAAAATATAAGCATTCTTCAGGATTTAGAAATAACCTGCGCTGCCATTCAAGAAAGAGGTAAACTTTTACTTTGTAAAACAGTAAAGATAACAATTTGTGACTTTACAATTATGCCTTAAGAGTTAAGACTAAGCCCGCATTTCAAATACCTTGCAATCATCACTCCCAGAGACAAGCATTGAAGGTTCCGTACGTGAAAAATCAACACTCCAGGCTCGCTTTTCATGCTCCTCGTACTCCATCACACTCTAGAGACATAAACAAAATATAATTTTTGAGAGAAAAGCCCAAATCAGTATGAGATTCAATCTGAAAATCGAAGATAAGAAATAGACCAATTATCAGCAGGAATGCTACCTGGCGGGTAGTCACATCCCACACAGTTACGATGCCTTCATAGTCGCTGCTGGCTATGTGATTTTTTGTGTACTTATTCCAGCTTAAACAACTAAGTTTAGATCGTGTAGACATTTCAGCAACAGGGCATTGTACATCCACTGATTCATTAACCACCTGGAGAGCAATCACAGCACACCATTTAAAAAAATACCAAGAAAATCACACACCAAGAGAGCCGTGTAAGAAAAAATAACCAGAGCAAAGCATCAAATGTTAAACATCCAAAAGACGATACCAATTCCTCAGGAACCAATAAACCACACATATATCAAGTGGTAATCCAGAAGAACAAATTATAGTAGCAGAAGCAATTGCCAACAAACTTACTGATGAAAACTCAAAAATCTTAATGCGCCGTGATACTCCAGCTGTGGCAAACAATTCATCGTCACGGTCAAATTCTATGCTGCAAGAAAGTAAGGACTTCCTCAAAACAAAACGAAGGTAATGTTACATAAAAAACCTACCAGAGGTGTAAGAATGAAGTAGATAGAGCAATTAGTTCAGCCCAAAAACGGGTCGAGCTGAAGCCATGAGAATTGATACATCTGTCAATGTATAACCCAGTATTTCACATTTAAGGAACTCCAATGGGTAAAAACACAAGTTTTGTGTAAATTTAGAGAGGTAAACACAGATTAAATTGATCAAGCAACTTAACAACATATTGATTGAACTTAATATCAGAAAATGATAGAACCAGAGATTCCCTCAATAATTATTTGCCAGCAAAATCCTATTAGTTCCCACCAAATATTACCCACAAATGGATGCAGCACATTACCAGCCACAGGACATCAAGAAAATGGCGCAACCAAACATCTATCACCTCTAAATTCTAATGTGACAAATCTACATACATGCAGATTCCTTTGAAAATTAATGTCCAATTGCCCACAACATGGAGCTTGGGAAAGAGAAAAAAGAAAGGCTTAATAGAGATAGTGCGAGCGGAAAGGATATCCCAATCATGGGTATTCATTGTTATTTACTGCTAGATTAAAAGATGCGATATTGGCATCACAATTAATTAAATTAGCATATGCAATTTTCACATACCTTGACACGATGTTGGCTGAATGAAACAGATCCCCATGTCTAAGTTCCGCAACAACCCGCAACCGACTAGTTAACAAACGAAACTCTATTAGTGAGTGCATGCTCAATAAAGCGAGATATTAAGATATAACCATAGCAATACCTGTATCTGGTGAAGGTTGACAAAACAGACTGAAAATCTTCAAGTCCTTCAGTGTAACCTTCCCTATTTAAACCACGTGAATCCCATTCTTGCTGTTCAGGTGATATTCTTGCCCAGTACCGCCGCTTTTGTAAGTAACAGTCTTGTAGATCATTGAACTGTAGCAGAATAAATCGCTATAACAAACAGGTTGACAAAGAAATATATACTTCTTTAACATAAAATCAACCAATTCAACAGTGTGACAATCACCTTTCACCTAAGCACTGTGGATAAACCGGAAGTTAAGATGACTTTTAGAGTAGTGCAGTGGCAAAGGCTCGCAAGTTCCGTGCCACAAATAACTTAAGCAGACAAGGACTTGAAATTTAAACCTAAATCTAGTGCAGGAAACTATTAAGTCCTCCCAGAATTGGCAATTTGAAAATAACTCGTTTCAGGTGTTTCTGGAGTTTGACACAAATTACTTCCTCCCAGTACATATCTACAGTTTGCTTCTATTTTCATGCAAGTGTTCTGTTAAGTACCAAAAGTTAGATCACAGCTGTAAAAGATTACTCTAAAAGTTTGCTGACCTGTGCATGAACCCGCCTCTTTCTCGCCAAAGCCAGCCCCGATTGAGTAAGACTTTGAGTGTCTGATCCACCAGGAGCATCCTTTCTTAGAGTTAGATGGCTGGTAGAAGATCTTGCTTCACCTTTTCTGTTTTGTAAACCAGCAGAACTCATTCGGCCCAGACCTGGTCCAATAGCAGATTTAGAGACTGCAGCACCATTCTGTTTATCAATCAATGATGGCCACACTGATTTTGAAGCTCTGTCATCAGTGAGCATTCTCAGTTTTGCAGAGTATCTATCCCTTTTCCGATAGAACTCTATTCGACGTCTCTCCACTGCATTGATATCTTCTTTTATGTACTGAAGATCAGACTTTATCTGCAAGGCAAATGAACATGAGTACGATAATATTTACTTAAATTAAAGAGCAAAATATGCCTATATGAGCAACCACAGCCACCAACACAAACACCCACAACCACAAATTATAGTGAATTGGTTTCTAAAGAGACAAACCTCAGACACCACAGACGTTCCAAACATCATAGACTCTGTATTGTGTGTAATGTAAGCAAAAATCAGATAGATCCCATTACAAAATCTTGAAAGCACTCTTTAAGTCTTATCCTATGACTTCAGAAATGATAGCTAGAAATACAACAGACTGCAGGGAATGTACGTTGCCACACATGAAGCTCTGTGCAATCTTGTTGACTTGTTGCTCTGATCTGTATTTTACAAACAACGGGTTCTTCTGATCAACCAATCACTACCTAACTAATAGGACCCAAGGATGGTAAGGACGATAATAATGTACTCATAACAAATAAGCATATCTAGCAAGGGAAAATCCGAAAAATGATGAAGTCGGAACAGAAAAAGTTCACGAACCTCATTAAGCTCGTCAAGTTTTTTCTTCTTCAGACACTGCAGGAAGTCAAGCAAAATCTGCAGATTCGTCTCAGCTTCTTCATGCTCCATTTTACTTTTCTTCTCTTCAAGAAGGGACAGTAGGTTCTCGAGCTCCTTAACCGATGCTTCACATCCCTGTCTAAGTAATATATTAGACTCACTTTTTACAGAACTCAATAAATATATGGACAAATAAAAAGTCAAAATATTGAATCAGCACAACCAAGATGATTATGATCTAGAAGACAAGTGTTTCAACCACAGCAGATGAATGGATTAGAGAAGCCCTAAACAGGAGTTTGAAAACTAGTTCATTCAGTTTACGGCAATGTTAAGAATATGTAATAAAATTTTCAGGCCATTGCAAGTTTCCAGGCTGCCTATCAGTTTAGCAAGATGAACTAATTATTAACACATATTATAGTGAAATGTATTTTTGGTATGTGCGACGGCAATCTACACAGACGGCATATGTAGCATCTACGGCGTGAACTTTATTAAGGATGGTGCCCTGAAAGGAACTCTCACAATCTACCACGTACTCCAAATCTGAGGGGTACAACATTAGCAAAATCTGAAATAATGAAAGTTAGAAACTATTTGCCACTTGCTATAACTGACCTGTTCCAACGCCTGCCGAAGTTGTTCCAATGGAGTAGCTGTTTTTGCTATTTGACAAGCAGATGTCTTCATCAATAACTACAAAATTGAAACACACCACAGCATAAAATTTAGTGCAGGGTACAAGTACCATACCATAAGCTCAATGCAGTAGTAGATAATTTGATGTAAAGCATCAATGTTCAAAGAGAAGAGAAAGTCTCAAGAACCTACAGGTTCAGTTAATGAAGAAGGCATTGTTTCTGAATTTAACTTCCAAACAGAGTCACAAGTTTCAATTACGAATGAAGCCAGGTTATAGAAAGTGATATCATTCAGTACAACTCCTGTAACAGGTCCATACACTTCATACTTACTTTTTGTTTTTCTATAATACTTCTTTGTGAGCAGGCTGGAACCGTATCTTGCAACATGTTCGACGTCAATACGAACTAAT
The DNA here is from genome assembly GCA_946800315.1 of Misopates orontium. Taxonomy (NCBI): domain Eukaryota; kingdom Viridiplantae; phylum Streptophyta; class Magnoliopsida; order Lamiales; family Plantaginaceae; genus Misopates; species Misopates orontium. The sequence continues at coordinate 5,803,669 of OX326947.1, forward strand.
TAAACATATCTGTTTGCTGACAGGTACAAGAGTTTGAATTACGATCTCCATGTTAAAATTTAAATTACACATGATGCCTTGATGCAATACACGGACACTACACAGGTGGATCATGTAGATTCACAGAAAGTGCTTCGTTGCATCAAACAACAATGCGCTTGATTGGCTTGGGCTAAAAGTATTAATACGCAACAGAATACAAAAGCAAAATGTTCAACCACAGCTAATAACCAAACACCACTTCTATCCACTTATACAAAACGCTTCTGCCGAGGAAGGTTTCTAACAACCAATTAAATTACGTCGAGGGGAATTAGCTAATCAATTAGGCAGAAACAACAAATTTATCACGATTAACGACCTATCACTTAATTAGCTAAACACTACACTACACTGCATTTAAACGACCCGTATATATACTACACATCGATTAATTTCCAAACATATCAGTCGAGAAACAATCAGATAGCAATTCAAATCCCAACTAACTTCCTCAGAAGCATCTAAATCATATCTGCAACTGATTCATACACTAAAAGTAAAAATTCAAATGACTAGCGCAACAAAATCAGTAAATAAACCTTATTGAGAAGGAAATTAGGGTAGAGATGATTGGCAGTGAGATAATGCGAGCAACAAGGACAATCGCTCTTGTTCTGAAGATGCGTGACGATACACATGTAGCAAAAACTATGTCCACACGCAGTGAGAAACGCGTCCTTTATGATCTGCATGCAAATAGGGCACAGAATGTCCTTATCAACACCTTCGCGACTCTTATCCTCCTCCGATTTCTCATCCTCCTCTTTCATAGGAGGAGGCGGCGGCGGAGGCGGTGGAGCTTCGGAGGAGGAATTGAGCGGCTCGGATTTGACGGAAGGTACTAGAACGCCGATTGAAGTGCTACCGCCTCCCATTTTTTTTCCGATTGATCGAGCGATGATGATGAGGCTTGTGAAGTGTAGTAAACACTACATGTGTGTGATTGTTGTGTGCGTATGTATATGTATGTATGTATCGATAGTGTATGTGTGTGTGTGTTCCGTACGAGTGAAGAAAGTGTGAGGAGGAGGAGGAGACGGTTACTGTGTGCAGAGGCAAATGTGTGGAAAGTGTTGGAGAGAGAAAGAGGAGAGAGAAAGGGTGTTGCAATTGGATTTTGTATGGGTAGAAAATGACCACGTTAGGCGGGTGTTTTTAGATTCGTATGCACTATTTATTGACTATTTTAAATTCCAATACTATATTGTATACTCTGATTATTAATTTATTATATGGCTATACTATAAGGTATAGTTGCATTAATTACCAAAAAAATAAAATAAGGTATGGTTGCATTATTTAATAATGAAAAAGAGAAAGAAGGCTGAAACTTGTGTTGTGCACGAGAGATAACGATCTCTCAAAATGATAAAATATGATTTTTATAATTTAGGGAAATTAATTATCAAAAGAGACTACATTGACCTATTCAAAAATGTGTTTACAATTATTTTTTGGAAGAGAAGGTCCTTTTAGAGATATTCACGGCTATAGCCTATAGGTCTGGGGTTCGATTCAATTACAGAATGCTCTTCGAAGTTTGGAAAATTATAATGGCTTCCATCAAAACTAAGTAGTTAAAGATGCAAATGAAATATGATAATGTTATCATGATGTTATAATCACTTCCAACGTAACTCCTTATCGCTTTATAATTTCAGGAGGAGTATATCTTTATTAAATTTCAGAGATGTAGATGTTATGTTACATAAAACTTGCACAATATTACCGTATGTTTTAAATAAAATTATAAGGATTTCTCAAAATTATAAAACATCAAATAATATAATTTATATCATTCTAACATTTTTACAGTTTACTACTTATTTAGTTATGATGAATGTTTATATTTTAATTTATTATAAATTTAAAAAATAGCTTGTAATGAATTTCGGATTAAGACTACAAGATTGAAATTCTTTTTAATTATTTTTCTCTTTAATGCAATTGAGTTTTAATATGTACGTGGCCGACATTACTTGTAGAGTAACGGCTGCGTCTTGACATTGTTGAAATTGGTGGGGCCCGTTCTGTTCGCCGAAGCCATCCTATTGGACGATGGAGTAACTCCGAATTTTTCTTGAAATCAGCAATTTCATCAGTCCTTTTACCAGAAGAAACAGGTTGCACTTGCACATCAATTTTTCGCATATATGAGTTCTAAGTGATGAGCCAGCTTCTTGCAAGCTATATCTAGTTTCTACACAAAACTCCACAATCCTTTGTTTCTTGTGTAAAACTCTTTGGTGAATTCAGCTCGTGTGCACAAAATTTTATAGAAGTTTTGGCAATTTACTTCCAAGTGTGTGCCAACTGGCAAATTACGTACTATGACAAAAAATAGACAAAATATATCCACTTAAATTCAGAAAGTAGTAAATTACTTCTATGTATAGAGATGTATAGTTCACTTGATTAAACTTTGAGAGTGCGAATCATTTTTGGACAAAAAAAATAATAGTTATATTCCCCTTTCTCAAAAAATATCTATATTATTAGATTTAATACTTTAAATTGTTAAAAAGAGCGCAAAATAAAAATTAATTCTAAGAAGAAGTTATGGTTTCATAATATATGTGTTTATACTTTTACTTATATTTTATTTAATGAAAAGCTACATTTTTACTTGAAATTGAAAAAGGAAAATATTAGAAATAGTGTGCAATTTTTTATTCAATGGTATTTTGGTTATTAAATATAAAAGATACACGAAATTTTTTACAGGAGGATGGTGTGCATTTTTTTAAAATCACAAGGAGATAATCTGTCTACTTAATTAGATTACACATGAGATAATTTGACAATTCAGCATAACACAGAAGATAAATTGTCAAAAATCCTTAAAGTAGTTTTAAATAGTAAATAAATCAGGAAAATATCTCATTTTGACAATGTCAAATCGGAAATGATTCTATAGTTTTCAAAGAAACGTGTTCCTATAGCCCCCATTGAAACTATTATTTATCATAATAAAAATTAAATTCCAAAAACTTGTTCAAGAAAAGAAGAAAATAGAATTAAAGAAAATAAAAATAGTGAGTACGACGTATCAACAACGAGCATTTAATTGAAAACCATCCAACACCACTAGCAAGCTCCACAAATGTGAAAACGGTCGGTGTGGATGCGAAATCTTGTCTCAACTCATAAATAGATTCGTGAACTTCATATTTTATAATTGTAATAGTTAATATACTTGGACCGTATTCATGCCTTGCCTAGAGAAAATGACTTCTCCTTCGTTATGCATGAAACGTATAATGAAGATTATAGGATACATATCCTTCATTTTTTATGATGATATATTAAACATTAAAGATATATCATATCTGTTCTTTTGCTTGTTAATTACCATATGGAAAAGCATAAATAAATTTATGTTTGATTATGTTGAGTTACAACATGGTATCTCTTGTGATATTATGGCTACAACTTGAGTGTTCATGGGTTTAAAATTCACCATCCTATGCGATCTATATATATTTGGAGAATGGAAGGGAGAATTTTTCACATTATAGAGATAGGAGCAACTGGCCTGATTTTTCTAGGTAATAATTAGGGTACCAAACAAGAACAAAGTTTGGTGATTTTGCTTGAACATTCCCAAATTGGATTCGGGCTCATGTTCCTTGCTATCAAGGCTAGACTTTAGAGTAGTCTTTTGAAAGTGAAACTTAGTTACATTTCATTTTCCCCCGACCAAAAAAAGATCTAAATTGTTTCAAATCCGTGATCTTTACTAATTTCAATTGAAATAAATGTCATCCATATAACTAAAATTTGGTACGTATCCATTACTTGCTCAATATGACGTTTCATAAGATATTGACCTTTGAGATGTTAATAATCAAACTTTGTTATAGTTGGCAATATGGTATATGCTCCTGATCACTCATCCTGTCATAAGTCGTTATCAATTCTTGAATTATATGTTCCTAAGTTACGACCAACTTAACTACTTATGTTGGCCTTTGCAACCATGTTATTACATATAATTGCGATAGAACTTTAGCTCATTGTGGTATAGTTGAAACTAAACATGCTATTGGATGTAACAAATGATCCAATGCCGAGGTGGCACTAGGTGGCGTAGTCGTGGGCCTCGTGGCTCAAGGATGGCCATGACATTCAAACACCAATTGCAGCTCCATACAATAAGTTCCATTGGTTACAGAATTATCAAAAAAAAAAAAAAAAAGAAGGCCTGCCTGTGTACAAGAAGAACAAATATAACAAATCCCAATAACGAAAAGAAAAAAATGGCTGTTGATATAACTAGAGCATTTTCTTAAAGATAGCCAATTTTTGTAAACTTTCGCTTATGTCCTTTCCAAATTAGAGAAATATTAGACTTGTTTTGATCTTTTGCAAGAATTTTCAGTTCCTTGAAGCTATGATTGGTTCCAAGGAAAATGGAAAAATAATAGAGGAAAATTACTTTTTTTTGGTTTTTTATTAGTACCAGCATTTCTTGGAAAACGAAGCAAATTTTTCGAAAAGATAGAAAAATATTTTGACTATATATTTATTGAAAGATTATGACATCTTTCCATGTTACGTTTATATATATTCCCTCCCAGAAAATAGGAGAAGAAAATCAAATAAACTACCAGATTTGGTTTTAAAAATTATTAAAATTTCTGTTTCCCATCATACATAATATGTAGAAAAATCCCTTTAAATTTTAGAATATTTCTTACTATCAAACCTTTTCATTATCGCTCCTACATATATACCAGGGGGGAAACTTCAATATTAAAATAATTTTGCTACCACGGCAAAAGATGAAAGACTCCAACTCACAAATCAAATATTCCTAAGAACGATTTCTTTACAAGTATTTATGTTTATTTGTATTTCAGTTGTAAATTGTAATGATGATAATTATTTTTCTCCTATCTCAGCGTGTAATTTTAATATTTTTCATCTCGAATGTGTTGATTAGAGTTTGAATAGGTTCAACTATATCATTGCACTCTTAAATTAAAATGTTCCAACATTGTAGAGTTTTAACAAAAAATAATTTCAACTAAAACTCTAAATAAGAAATTCAATATATTAATTTATATAGTGGAATGTGTACTTCAAATATTTATTTTATTGCATACAATAACATAGTTTTTAAGAAGTTAAAGTTATGCTAATTACACAAAAACTTTAGAATAGTCGTATTAATTATTAAATATAATTGAATTTCATTATCTAATCAATATGATATGAAATATACATCAGATTATTATGACCAAAGATATTAATATATGAAAGAAGTACGTATGGCACGCGATTTAGATAGATATATACGTTGACATGCATGTGTCAATTTGTTAGATCAGAACTGAAATTTGATAAACAAGCATAAAGTACGTAGTCATAAAGTGTAGCATATTATAATTATTCGAAATATTTCCTACAACTCTCATTTCTCTGTATATTCAATTATTCCATAATCCATACATACTATAAAATTAGCCAACTTTGATCCGTCGGGCTATACATGGCCTTATTGTTCTTCATTACCTCCATCATTCAACTCTGCCATAAGAAAAAAATAAAATAACGCATCCATTAGTATATAAACACCACATGCGTCTTAGCTTAAACAGTTTAATTAATAAAAGAATAAACATGAATATAAATGAACAAACAATATCTCTATTGGTATGAGGTCGTCGACTAAAAAACTTACTTGGTGCAATCGGCATCCTCCCTAAACGGGGCCGGAAGCCCGAACCCGCAGATTTTAACGAGCTCATCTACTCTCTCGGGTATCCATTCTTCAAATTTCGCCTTGGCCTTATAGCACGTGCAGATTCTTTGCCTAATTTCCTTGGTCTTCACTAGCTCCCTCGCCAACTGAACGCCAGAGCAACATGAGATAGTATCGTTCAATTTATCGTAGTAACCCGTTATATACTTGGTGCAATCTTCCACCGCTATCTCGGCATTGTACACCGGGGTCATCATCTATGGCAGTGTTAGCCTTAGCCGTTAATGCTGCGGCCACAAGAAAGAGTCCGATTATCCATCCGGAGCTTCGACAAACAAAATCTCCTGACATTTTTTTGGTTGTAGAATATAATACGTACGTGCGTGTATATTTTTTTGGATGCTTAGTTGTAGGCAGTGTGAGTTGTATTTATAGTGAATTTTTAGGGAGGATAGTAGTAGTCGTATGTTTGTGGTGATTGCTAAGGTAGGCCAATTTTATTTTGGAATAAATTCACAATTAAATTTTGTCTTTCTTTTTTCTTTATGAAGGAATTACGGCGGGAAGTGGCGTTAGAGATATAAGGACACATTACCTATTTTTTCTTTTTCCTTCTACAAAAAAGGCTAAGAGTGGGACGAGAGGATCATTGATTTTGTTATTATCTAATCCCTAAATAGACATTGGTCAGATAATATGTAGTAATAAATGATTGCATTCAACTTTAGCCTAGTATAGAAATGAAAAACTACAGAAAAGAAAATCAGGATAAAAAAAGGCTCAATTTTTGTACTCTTTATCATTGGAAAAATGCATGGAAACTCTTGTACTTTTGAAAACCAATATGATAGGATCCAGCTTAAAATTAGTTGCCTGAGTAACATATTAGAAATTAGAGAGATGTTAGGATTATAAATCCTAAGAACAAAAAGGGTTCTACATATGAATGTTTAGTGACTTTTGCATAGAACCGAACTTGTATTTGAGAAAGTGATAAGAGTATGTATAACGAACCTAACGAAATATTAACGGGTTAAAGTTTATTTGATTTTTGTGTAAGAGAATTAAGATGAACTGCATTAATTTGGGGGTTGATTCCAACTCCTTTTGAGAGTTAGTCAGTTAGCACACAGTCAAACACTACCTTGGTGGTCTAATTGATCCCTAGCTAGACACGTGGAGACGCCACCACATTCTAACCAACCATGGGGATATAACTAACTACGGGACTTAATCCTCAAGCACATGCAAATAGACCCATGTGTGTGAATTGTAGCTAAGCCAATACATAAGCATTGTATGAATAAAAGATTAATTTCTTCACTACTCCTAACTAATTTATCTTCAAGACCAATACTTCTGTTAGAAATAAAAACTTAAAAAATGAACCAAGATACACAATTACGTATAATTCGCGGGAAATGAACCAAGATACACAGTTACGTAAATTCGTCGGAGCGGAGATAAGCCATCATTTGCGCTAGTTAACGTCCCATTGGATGATCATAACATCCAATGGGTAATTAAAAGATAAAGAGGAAGAATGAAAAAAAAAACAAAAAAAAAACCAACGTGTTTTGAAAAACTCGTACGAAACTCCTTATTATTTATCGTATTTTTATTTTTTTTTACATTTTTTTTTGGGTATTTCAAAAGCATTGCACCAAGCCCTACCTTTGTTTTGATAGAGCATGCATCAAACTTGTGTTATATGAGACTTGTGTGGTGTTTTTTCAACTTTTATACCAAGCTAAAATACTCTCATAGAGAAAATGCATAAAACTCCATTATATTAACTGAAATCTGCACCAAACCCACTTCTGTTTGTACCTTGTCATGTTACAAAAGACCATCCACCAAATTGGCTCATATTGTCAAATACCACGCTTCAAACTCTCTAATGTTATCAAGAATCTTGTACCAAATATATAATTCAAATCATGAGAAGGCTAAAATTATCAATCCGCATTAAATTAATGTGTGTTAAGTGTTTTTGGTGAGGGGGAGTTTGGTACATCTTTTTAGAAGGAGATCCCATGCAAAAAGAAAAAGAAAAACATAAGGAGATCTGATGTTGTTTTTTGAAATACAAGCGTTTCCATGCATTTTTCCAAAGATAAAGAATACAGAAGATGAGCCTTGTCTTTATCCTGATTTTATTCTCTGTAGTTTTTCATTTCTATACTAGGCTAAAGTTGAATACAATCAGACAAATGACCATTTAGTGATTAGATAATAACAATATCAGTGATCCTCTCACCCCACTCTTAGCCCCTTTCTAGAAGGAAAAAGAAAAAAAGAGGTAATGTGTTTATACTTTATATTTGGTTTTCAGTCGAAAAGTGAAGAGCAAGCGATAGCCCTACTTCAATAAAAAATCATTTTAGGGTCAAAACAGAAGAGGAGTTTGTAAAAGGGGTACTGAATTTTGTCTGTTTAAAAACTATGTAGTGGAAAAAATGTCAAGTAACTATAAGATACACACGAATATCAAAACTTACTCTGTATAACACATACAATCTTTACACCGCGGATATCTATATACACTTCTTCCAGTGGGCCGTGAAAACACCCGTTTGTTTTGTCTGACGACCTTCCTCACTCTTGTCTCAAACACCTTCCACTCTATCGTATTGTTCTTCTCAAAAATATCAGCAAGGCGGCGCTTGTTTGGCTGTATTGTGGGTGTTTTACCTCCACCGTAATAGATTCGGTAACCAGCAACCAAAGAAGAAAATTGACTTCCCGAGTCTGTCATTGCGAATATATCAGCAGCCGTGCATGCAATAAAGTCGAGCGCCGCCAACTGCAAAAAGAAGTCGGCTTATGTAAGATCAAAAGCTTCATGAATCATTCATCAATTCAAGGAATAACAAGCATTTCTACTTCCTAACTCAAAACAAAAAGGGGGTGGAGGATGGAAACAGAGAACAACAAAGGAGGAGAAAGTGGGTCCTTCGACCCGAATAAGCGTATTTGTATCTGGATCCAGATATCCGACAAAGGGGCCGAATCAGATATGATCCCATCCTTACCAGAGAAGTGTCTGAGTTGGGTCTATTCACTCCGGGTTTGGATCTAGACCCAGACCCAAAAACTGTGAGCTAAACACAGACCCAATAGAAAAAATCGAGCAAGACTAGACTGGGCCTAGGTCTGAGTAGATAAAACATTCCTATGCTGTCAAATGAACAAGCTAAACAGACATGAAATGTGTATCTAACTTTAATACAAATAACTGAAACAAAAAAAACTCAAGAGCGAGTTTACCTGAGACGAGAAATTTGCAAATGGCTCGATTTCAGTTGAAGAAAGCAAGTTTTCCTTGGTAACTAAATTCGGAAATAATGTATTCAAGGCTGCCAATCTCGACTTCCCTCCATAAATTTGTGCACCAGCTAGGTATATATGTGTCCGGCGGTTGAAACCAAGAGCAGCAAGCATAAGCACCGTCTCCTCTGGCATCAACGGACATAACCCCTCAGATCGTAATATTGTTGAGGGAGGTAACCTGCAGGACAGGACATCTACATGTTCAAAAACCGAGGTAATAATAACCCAAACTTCTGTTATTGTGTGTGTGTCGGAGATTTTTGTTTTGAGAATTTAAAGAGAAAATCATTTTCCACATAACATTTGATTGGACTATACTTACTTGTGCACAATTCAGCTAACACCAATATCAGGTTTAAAAAAAAATCAATTTACCCGGTACTAAATCCAATTTCATCTAAAAGCATCATATTCATATCACAGACAAGTTGTCTTCTGCCTTGAGCAAACTTTCAATCACGTGTCATAAACTCAAATAAATAATAACAAAACATACTTTTTGGTCTTTGTTTGTTCCACTAATGCAGGGAAGTGGAGTTCCCGATAAGCCTCTAATTCTCGCTTTTCTTCGTCACCTCCACCAAATTCACATAAAGAATGAGCCACCATGTCAATTTCGAATCTCAGATGTAAGGCCAAGTATCTGGATCTTTTAGCTTCACGAGCTTTTTGACCCTTCATCTTTGACTGAGAAAATGGGCCAACAAGATAATGGTCCAAGTGCCCCAAACCCGTATCATTTTCGCGCATCCTCTGTATAAGCAAAGCACCGGCTTCTTGTATCTTGGGAACAAATCTTAAGGCATGAAAATTGCATCTGCATCGAAGTTTCTAGATGAAGTTCTTCAATTAGGAAGCAAAGTCGGGAGATGCACTAGAGAATAACATGCTAGCTTGAGAAAATTGAAGAATTTAAAGCTGTCATTTACTGCATAAAGCCAAGAACTTTAGAATACCTGTAACTGATGTGGTATCGGATCAGATGCCAATCTGTTCCCAAATCCGACAAAATGAACTACTCTGTTAAGATGTAAGATCGGAAGAATGTTTTTCAGGTAAAAACCTGGCTTAGCCTCTTTCACAATATCTATGTCAGTAACCTGAAATGCAAGAACAATCAGAGCATGTCAGTCGATATATTCTATGTTGGAGAGTTAAGTAATAGGAATAAAAGAGATGAGAATCTCACCACACTACCAATTGCCTCTAAATCTAGTGACTGTAATTCCTTCGGTATCTCCTTAACAATACGGATATCGGGCTTCAAGTAGTTGATGAAGTGCTCCTCCTGATAAATATCGCCGAACTGACTAAGAAATTACCGAAACATTGGCCGTTAATATTGTACCCACATATTCAACACTAATCACAGTTGCTGGTACAGATATTAAGCCTCTAGATACATGAATGCAGGAAATTAGAAAATGAAGTTGACGTATTACTACTATTTAGATTATTTCACCTGGCATCTCTCCAAACACTGCTGTACATAAATTTGGGGATAACAAGTGTGGCATTAAGTAATCTAGCAACAGCAACAGCATTGCAGACCTGTTGTCAACCCAATTATAACATATGTCAATTCATTTTACAGAGTAAATATAATAAACAAAGGCTCCAGCAGAACTTAAACATCGACACAACACAACTTACAGCAACCCGCTGCTGATTAATTCCACCATTTGCCGTAACCATTATATAACCATTATTGCCCTCTGAAATCGGTAAAGCACATTAGTCATCAAAGGAAGATCTTAGCACATCCAAATAATTACAGACAGGGGAGAGAGAGAGAGAGAGAGAGAGAGAGAGAGAGAGAGAGAGACCACTAGGTTTCCAATCGCGTGTGTCAGAACAAGGGATCCATGAAGAAGCACGGGCGTAAGGTTGCACCCACAAGTCCTTAGGCTCAGGCTTCTTCTCTCCCTGTTTTAAACCAGAATCAAAAGAAGAAAGCAACAGAAACACAATCCTCAAACTCGCGATGTTCTGTAAGGATTCCTGACTAGCGAAAGTTATAATTCATAATCTCAGTGTACCTCAGCCAATGCATGAGAAGCCTTAGCCAAAAGCCTCGCATAAATAGTTTTTTGAGGTTTTCTCCCTCTACCAAGCTTTTGTAGTTCTTCCTATATGAATACATTTATGGCGATTAGATTAGTAACAGATCTTCAAACAGGATAAGGAAAAGAAAAATAAGTAATAGAGGTTCAGTAATCAATATTCAAAATATTTATCAATCCTTCTGCAGTATATGAAAATTCAAACTTATTACTAAGAGCTTAGATACGGTTGAAAAATCGATTAGAGCGAGTATGGACCATTTCTTCATTGGAAGAAAAACATAAAATCCGCTCGTAAACTTGTGCAGCAATACACAGTTCCCATTTCATACATCTTTTTCACTTCAAAACTATATGCTTGTTTGGGCAAGAAGTGTGGCAGCCATTTAAGAGAAGATTCCGGGAAACGATCCGTTCATGCAAGGTGTTAACCTAATAATGCACCAGTACGACTTAAAATTCCAGATTAAGGAAAATGACTGAAACGCAAGGATGACTGTGAAAAGCTTGGATAATGGTCATACAGAGAACTGGTGTAACAAAATAACTCAACAAAAATGCTCTACTACCCAAAATGAGTGGCAAATATGTTCGCCTCGAGTTTAAGATTGTTTTCTCGAACAAAAAACCCTAGTGCAACTGATATTAAACGCCGTTCCTTTCCCTTTACACTATGCTCTACCAAATCTAAGATCCAAATGTCCTTCAAGAAATCCTAAATTTAACTCACCTTCACATCAAATAAGAAACTAAATGTTTCTTTCAAGAAAGTTCATACTTCGTTAAGTATAGCACACTCCACCATCAACTATATCCACGAACTAACGAATACCGAAAAATATCCACAATCCAACTTCAAACAACTTACATTCCTCATCTCTTCAATCAAAAACTAGACTTTGGAACATGGAAAAAAAACTAATCTTTTCTCATTCAGATCTGTAAGTATTGCAAAACACCCAAAACCCAATTAATAAACTGATACAATAAACTACAAGAGCAACAAAGAAAATCACATAGGCAATAGAAAAACAAATAAAACCAATCAAGAAAAAGAATATACCCGAATAGAAATAGTGGACGTATTGGCCTTCAAGAACTTGACCCTAATCCCGCCACTGACCCGACCCGGTTCTTGGATCCGGTACAGCACCCACCAATTCATCAAGAAAAAGAACCCAATCAATAATACCAACCCTAGCCCCATTCTCTTTTTCCTATACCACGCTCTTTTCTTGGGTTTCTTCTTGGGATCAAATTGGGCCCCGACATTATACGACGTCGGCGAAGAAGACGGCGAATTGGAGCCGACGGATAGTCGGGGCTGCAGCGACGACCCGAACGAGGTTCTGGGCAATGTGAAACTGAGCCGAGATTCGAGGGAGATTGATTTGCGAGGGTTATGATGATTTTCTTGATCCTTGTCGTCGTGTTTGTTCGTATTTGAATCGGACATCTATCTATATGTTTTGAAGATATTAAGGATGTTTTGTGGGGAGTGTGGAACAACCGAACAAGTTGATCGCGTTTTGTGATTCTTGATCTTCAGTTTGTTTATGGTTATTTTTGTAAGTGTAGATTTAATAGAAGCATGTTAACTATTTATTATTACTACATGGGTAATTACAGCGAGACCACCTGAGGTGTGTGCTGTAATGAGTAATGACGTTGCATAAACGAGATTTGAAAAAATTACGATCATCTCCCCACAACTTACCATTTTCGGGAATGCTAATAAAATTTGTTAAATGCGAATGTAAGTTAATCTTGGATTAGTGCTGCTAAATAAAAAATACTAAGAATTTATCTTGTCTCTCTATACTAATTATTAAACCTCAAACCTACAAGGCTACATGGTTAAAGGATTATTTGACCTCATGTCTATAAAGTTACAAGGTTACTGCACTGTACATGTATGATTACTAGGTTACAGATACAAAATCATTGAACTACATGGTTACAAGGTCAGAGACGTGAACTCATTCAAAGTTGGGTTAAACTTATTAATTGACCCATTGATTATCTACAAAAATCCTTTCAAAATGTTTAAATGTATCTCATAATTTCGCTTCTACTTTTCTAACTAGCCATAACTTATTCTCTCTATGGTTAAACAGCTACATTTGATTTGACTGACATTAGGTTTGAATGGTCTAGGTCGGATCAGACCAGGCCTTTGCTTAACTTACGTGTCTTGTTTGAGTGCATGTAGCTCTAAACACAAGTTGGATTCAGACTTTGCAGAGATATATATCAATTTGGCGTGATGGGTCGGAAACAACGTATGAAGATATCTCATATCATAGGTCAAAACCCATCGCGATATCATGAGAATTTTCATTTTCGACATTTCGAATTGACCTGATAATACTCACGCATATCTGGCCCATAGATCACTTGACTGTGGTTACTTAAACCATCATTATCATAAAAGTTGTAAACTTAATTGTATGAGATAATCATAAGTAGAATTCTTATCACATATATACTAATGAAGACTATTGACTACACAATTTATAGTATATTTTCCGTGATATATGTGATGTACTTTTTATTTTAACAATTACTCTACGGAATCACTTGTGACTTGGTCCAAGCGACACCGTTTTGGAAGACGTGAATGCGATGGGTACCAAACAACAAACATGAAACCGAAAGCAATAGACGAGCAAATTTGAAATTGACTTTCGAACTTTCCTTTAGAGAGCCGCACCGTGCTTTGCACTAATCTCTAATGTTCTTCTACTCCTCATATATTTTAACAATTTATACACTCCACTACAACACAATATATACATTATATATATACATACACAAATGAAAAAGAAGGCTCTCTCAATTTTGATGCGCACCAAAATGCGTCCGCTCTCCCCTGCCACCGTAAGCACTTTTTGCTTCTCCTTTTTGACTTCAATTTCAAGCTAATTCAAGTTCATAATTTGCGTCTGTTTATTATATTATTCTAGCTTAATTTTGCCCATTTTAGTCATTATACTATTTTGTTGTGATGATTCAGTTCTTGTTTATAAACAACATTTAACAGAACAGAATTAATCAAATGCAATTCCCTTCAATGGATGGTAAAAAGGCCTCTTCTAATTCTCAGGATGGCTCAGCCAATCCCCATAGGTAATCATGCTAATTGCTTTTTTTCTTAGTTTTGCAGTTAATTATATATTTGTTAATTTGAAATTATCTGTTATAGTTTTGAATTATTAAGTTACATGTATCTTTTGCAGAGATTTTGAGCATGTGCGCGAGTCGATGCACTCTGCTATATCTATGAACAAGACGGAGATTCTGGATGCTGCTCTGGATGATTTCTCTGAGGTGAGTTTCCAGTTTTTTCAGTGTTATGTGCAGCTATAGTTTTTTCCGAATTATCGTTATATTGATTGCACACTGATGCAGGGGTACTTTGGCCTGTCCAACGAATGTCGTAGAACGTTACTGCTCACACTTGCTAGAGAATATGATCTCAATCGTACACAAGTCCGTGAATTAATGAAACAGTATATAGGGCTTGAGCTTCCAAGCAGTAAGTTGCATGTGATTGTTCATTCGAATTGTTCTTTGCGTCTAGGTCTTTGATTTATTCGTTATTGAAGTTGGTGGGATTAAGAGCTTATTGATTTTAGGTGATAAGATTGTGGACAGTGGGCATGAAGGGGAAGGATCGTTTTCTGCTTTCTATAGGATTGAGCGGAATTTGCGGCATTCTCTCAAACCAATGTACGAAGTTCTTTTTGAAAGATTGAACACCCACCCTGGAGGACTGAAATTCTTGTCGACTATACGAGCAGACATATTATCCTTTCTCACGTAAGATCGTACATCAAATCATATGATTTTTCTTGCATCATTTTTCTTTCTATACTTGAGTTGGATCACCTACGGAAATTTACCATAAGTTTTAGAAGAAGAGCTCACACATATCTAGTATACTGTAACTGGTAGCCTCTTTTTTCTTTTCTTTTTTTCACACGTGTTTCAACTGGCTAGACCATTATACGCCTCTTACCATCATTTCAGAGAGGAAAATGTTGCTTCACTAAGGGCACTGGACTCGTACTTGAAAGAGAAGCTTATCACATGGCTTAGCCCTGCGAACCTTCAGCTTCATATCATAACCTGGGATGATCCAGCTTCTTTGTTGGAAAAGATTGTAGCCTATGAGGTCTCTTTTGTTGATTGTCGTCTCTATTAGAATATGCAAGATGAGTTGTATGAATTATCAGTCATTGTACAGGCAGTGCATCCGATCAGCAACCTGTTGGATCTGAAGCGAAGGCTTGGTGTAGGACGTCGTTGTTTTGGTTACTTACATCCAGCAATTCCAGGTTAGCATTCTTTTCCTGTATAATAGGATAACGAATCAATCGACTATCCATCATCTGTTTTACTATGTGCACCACAATTGATGTAGTGTTAAACTCAGTAGAAAATAAGTTTTTACATCGCTGCAGAAATTGTAATCATCATATTTTTTACTTTTTTTTCTCATTACGCATCAGTGAAGACCGTTGTTCCTAAAGTTGCACGGTATCGGGTGAAATTGTTCGTATAACCTAGAATCTGGAATAATGTTGGATGTAAATTAGGTATATGAGCAGGTAACACTTTTTGAGTTCATATTTGTAGAAATTATGTATAATTCAACCTGGTTTATGAGATAAAAGGGTCGCATTAATTTATATCTTCGTCTTAAAAAAGAAATTTGTTTACATGTTAATGCAGCCAAATCAATTTCTTTTCAGGCGAACCACTTATTTTTATTGAAGTTGCACTCATGAAGAATGTGGCTCAAACAATACAGGTAAGTTACTTTCGACCATATACATATATGTATGTGGATATATTATAGTATGACTGTTAAGCTAGTACTCGTTATTGACAAACTTTTTCTTTGGCATAGGAAGTTCTGTGGGATGATCCTCCAATACCTGAATTTGAGGCAACATGTGCTCTCTTTTATTCCATATCTTCAACTCAGGTAGTGAACTCATTCCAAAACTATATGATACTAAATTTTAACTTCAAGCTTTACATGAGGGATTTAAACAATTAAATATCTTCTTATAACTCAACCTTTTTCAAGAGTTCAGGATCACAAAACTCTTCTCTATTCTCATATTCACATCTTGCCTTCGATATACTTTCTTAATGTATGGTTTTTACCCACTCGTTGACCTTCTATACCGCCCTCTGTTGTCTCTTAATTTGAAAATCATGCATTGCTGACGTCTTCTTTAGGTATCGGGACTCAGTTTTCCATGATTTAAATTTATTAATGCTTAACAGTAAGTGATTTACTTACTTTCTTCCTGTATTACTCTATTTTTGTCAGAATCACTCTAGTTGTTTTTGTTTTCTTTCCTGAAATACATTGGTATTTGGATACATTTTCCAACAAACTAGTGCCAGATCTATACAGCCATTTTCAGTAACTTAAAATCCAACCTATTTGAAGGGGTCTGAAAAAAGGTCACAGTTATTATTAGTTTCAAGTGACTTAAAACCCAACCTACTATGAAGGGGTGTGAGAGGATGACAAGAATATTATTAGTTTCAATACATGTTATGATGCAATCTATGTCACTTGGCTTACTATTTCTTGCCCTTAATTTCACCACAAACATATTTTTCTTCATTTCCTTTGGATCAATAGCTTTCGCTTTGCCCTATTAAAAATTAAGAGTTTGATTTGCATCTACAGCCTGGTTTATCGGGAATCAACCTGGGAAAGTTCCTTATTAAACGTGTGATTGATGTGGTGAGAAAGGACATGCCAAGAATCACGGTGAGTTTCTAATCATGCTGTTCAACTTTGAAAAGAATACACCTAGAATGTCTACCTCCACAGATGTAGGTCATGTGTACGTGAATATATTGGTGTCACAGAACACATTTCTCACAAATGATTGTTTTCTCACTGCTGGGGCATTTTATTACATCTATTATCCATCCATGCTTATTAAAATTCTTGTGAAACTATGCCAGGAATATATTATCACTTTCTTTTTGTGGTGGCGGATGGTGTTCTTATAGCTGCACATTTTTTTAGCCTTTCAATCATCATTTGATAAATTGCGACCATCATATATGTTACATTTTATGATGTTAACTTGCAGAATTTGTCTCCTGCAGACATTTGCAACACTTAGTCCTATTCCAGGCTATATGCAATGGCTTTTATCAAAGTTGGCATCAGCTGAGAGATCTGATTCCGCTTTCCGTGAGAACTTGTTGAAACCAGAAGAAGAAACTGCACTCTTGGATGCAGCTAAGTAAGCATATTTTGTGCCATTTTTTGTTTCTGATCTAATATTTATGTATCCGTTATATGTGTTATGCAAACTCGGGAAGGTTTCATTTAATTGATATGTTTTAAAGGTGCTCTATGATATGATTATATTACACTTTGATTTATCATGAGGTTTGCACCTACTCTAAAATATTGCATTTGTTTGTTTTTCTGTTTGTGTTATTTTGGTGGAGCGGGAGTAACTAGAGTACAGGTAGATTCCCAGCCTTTTGTTTTAATGAACACTTCAAAAGTATATTAAGTTTTTGAATCTGCCCGAACTATGCGATGTCTTTTTGTTCCCTTTTTTCAAGCGTAGGAGTTTTGAACAATCTTTGCATGCTCTTGTGAATAAGTGATGATTTACCCACATTGATTCGTTAAATGTATTATGGTCAACTGATTGTGACGATAACACTGCTCTTTTCTGTATGAACTTATGCATGACAGAGACTTGGCTAATGGAGAAAATGGGATGGAAGTAATGAGGAAGCTGTTGTCCTCGAGCCGTCACGAGTGGACTAGTTCAGAAAACTTGATGCTCGTCCTAAGAACCCCTTTGATGCGGCTCTGTGCGAGGTACTTTTCACGAACCAAAGGCTCAGCATATTATGGAGACAAGATTTTTTGGAAAATTTTGATTTAGCCAAAGATCCCAAGTTATTTAATAACTTCAACTGATAAACCAAAAAAGGGGCCCAAGCCAATGCTTGGAAATCCTTCTAGAGCGATAGATTACTTTGAACCGTCTATATTTCATACAAAGAGTGTCGGATACACAAAAACATGAATTTTGCTATTAGTGAAAGATAGCAATGTGCTTGGCCTTCTACGTGTTTAGGCAACTGAGAATTGAATGGCAGTCATTCTTTGCGCTATTTGAGTCCATATCGCTGGTATGATGCAGTCATATTTTCTAATATTTTGGCTCACTCTCTACAGATACCTTCTTCAGGAGAAGAAGCGAGGAAAAGCTCTAGATTCTGTTGGAAATTTCCACTTGCAAAATGGAGCAGTAAGTTGTTTGCTACAATAATAAATTTGGGAACTTTAGTGATGATTTTTACCAAGCGTGCCGTCTTGTTTGCCCAGATGCTTGGAAGAATTAATTGGATGGCTGATCGATCAGAAAAAGGATTTAGTCAAAGTGCTGGAATAATGGTCAACTACATTTATAAGTAAGATTCTGAGCTGTTCTTGCTTTTGCCTATTATTTACACCAAGACTTCGCCATGAGAATTAGCCACGAACTTTGGTTGTTTTCGCCGATGGCCTGCTTCCTGCTTTCTAACTTTAAGGATTGTAAAAGTTGATTATAAGTTTCTAGTTTTTGTTGCATGTAGTAATTGTTGGTATTTATTAATCCTGACCAACCTGAACTGCATCTAAAATTACTAACTGCAGGGTGGAGAACATTGAGGAAAACGCTCATTCTTATTTTAGTAAAGGGCAAATCCAAGCTTCCGATGATGTCATAACCTACTTAGAGGTAATGTACTACCATGAAATGTCTTTGTCTATAGATGCGGCTGATTTGTTCACTCGTTGTGCTATGATGCATTCTAAGACCAACATTAAGCTAAGTGCTCAAACGCTATTTGGTTGTTGCAGACACAAGAGGAACACCGAGAAGAAACCAAGGATTAGAAGGTTGCTGCAAGAATCCTAACTAAGTATAATCTCTTTCCAGAAACTGCATCAAAAATCTGCATAAGCCAGCTCGACTCTTGGCCTTTCGAGTTACCGGTGAATAAAACTTATTCAAATCTTGTGTATATTCTGTATTTTCATCATCTTATAGATGAAGTGGGGTAGAGTATATATGCAGAACTCTTGTAGATGTTTTGCTGGTTTGGCTTCTTGGGAGGCTTCTCTACAACATGTATAGACAAACTCCTTCAATTAGTAGAATTAAGGTTCGTTATACTACGATAAAATATGAATTACATGAAAATCTATTATCCTTAAAACTACTACTACTGTTACCATATAATATTGCAATACATTAGCATCAAAATACATTTGGCATTGTCAAATACAAAAGAGTTTTTAACTTTTCAGCGATTGAGTGATATATCTCTAGGGATTCTCAACCACGGGTGGGCAATAGTTATAAAAGGAATATTGCTACTAAGAAAACCATGATGGCATGATTATATCTTTGTAGTGGTTTAACGCTTAAATTACGGTATATTGGTATTATCTAAGTAAATTCGTTCACAACTTACCAGATACATCAACTTAATACAATCATCAAATAAAAGTATAAAACTTAAAAAGAAAAGTCAAATAGCCCCTCAACCAGTAAGATCTCATGCAACGGCAGCATAAAACATGGTGAAATTATTAACTTTATTTCATTAGCATGTTAAATTTTAATTTTGTGAAAATATATACGCTTCTAATAAATTATAAAACTTACAAAATTCAACAAATTTAAATTAAGGAGTGCAAAATTAACATATTAGCTATATCAAGGAATCACGAGAGGATATATAATATTACGTATACTTTGTTATTTCTTTACATGAAGATAATGTACCAAATCAGCATAACACGCTAAAATTCTATTAGTTGCACAATTTATTTTTTCCTTCAATAATCCTAAATGTCATAATGGGCCGGGCCACAATAAAGCTAGCCCACATACACACCATAGCCTTATAAATACGCATTATTATCTTGTAATCCTCAGCACCACCAACGGTCACAAAACAATGTTCACCCAAATTCAACCCGCCACAACAACAACACTTCACTTCCTCCCACCGCCACTTCCGGCGACTCCTATTTGCCGCCGGCGACCGCCAATTTTGCGCCGTTCGTCCAATTCCTCTCAACGGCTCCGATTATTATTATTATTCAACCGTTTGAATAGTAGTACAAGGGCTGTTGCTGTTGAAGTAAATTGTAGTAGTGGAGATGAAATAGTACAGAGGAGAGCGTATCCGTTTGATGAGATAGAGCCCAAATGGCAGATTTATTGGGAAAAGAACAAAACTTTTCGAACCCCAGATGAGGATATTGATACTTCGAAACCTAAATTCTACGTTCTTGACATGTTCCCTTATCCCAGGTATTGATGGCCAAGTTTCAATTATGGGATGTTACATTACTTGTTTCTTGATCGATGTGTTCGTTTATTTTGCGCGATATTTGGGTTTTACTTTATGAAATCTTGAATTGTGAAACAGTGTCACTTTCTTGATTTGTTAGTTCTTTTCTTTTAGGTAAATGTTATAGTCCTTGTTGGTATTTGCAAGAATCGGTATTTTTTATAATCGTTAAGTGTTAAAACATGAATAATGTGTTGGTCAATGTGGTTTCTTGGTAATGATGAAAGTGGGGAATGAAGAAAATAAGTTCATTTTGGATATTCTCTAGATAAATCTTTTTTTTTTTCACATACATCGAAAGAACGAAGACTCTGAGATGAAAGAACAATTGATAATTTCTCTTGCCCAACCAAAATATAAATGTATTGCTAGCATGTTCTTGAGTTATATCCTTTTTTGGTTTGAACCATTTCAATGGTAGTAGCGTTAATCCTTGTACTTAACTAAACTATAGCATAGAGAGGACTGTAAGATCACGGCAAAATATTTTCTTTGGAGACTCACGTGGTTCACAAGATAAAACCCAGGTTGTAATATTGTCATTGCAGTGGGGCTGGTTTACACGTTGGCCATCCTCTTGGATATACAGCCACAGACATCCTTGCTAGACTAAAACGAATGCAGGGATTTAATGTGCTGCACCCAATGGGTTGGGATGCATTTGGTTTGCCTGCCGAGCAATATGCCATTGAGGTAGTTTATTAATCTAAAAATTATAGCTATACTTTCTATCTGGATTTTTTTTTCTTTCTCCTAATTAGTAATTTTATTTCTTGGCAGACAGGGACGCACCCGAAGATCACAACAATAAAAAACATTGATCGATTTCGCGCTCAGGTGTCTAACTTTTTTTGTAGTCCTGACTAAGAAACAGAGTTTTCATTTCAAAATAGTGAATTTAACAGTAAGAAGAAAATGATCATTATAAGAGTTTGATCCAACTTTTAGCATGTAAATGCGTTAATTAAATAATTCATGGGAGCTTTTGTAATGGCTTTAAGCTTCTTTAGTAGGTTTTATATGGCATAAAGTACTTTTTGGCTGTTTGCAAGTCGATTCTTTATGCTGAACTCAGTGTTTATTTCCAGCTTAAATTGTTAGGCTTCTCATATGACTGGGATCGTGAAATTTCTACTACAGAGCCTGAATATTATAAATGGACACAGTGGATATTTCTGCAGCTCTTAAAGAGAGGATTGGCATATCAGGTATTACATGTTTCATGAATATTTGCATGATATCAGCTACAAACATGATATAGACGGTGTTTTGAGACGTATGGTACACAGGCTGAAGTTCCTGTCAACTGGTGTCCTGCTCTTGGCACTGTCTTGGCAAATGAAGAGGTGGTGGATGGTGTGAGTGAGCGTGGGGGACATCCAGTAATTAGAAAAGTATGTTTCTTATAGAACATTTTTTCAGTTTCTTGTGGTGTTTCTATCTGTTTGCATTCTGTATTTTTATTTATTGAATGGTTTTATGATTTTACAGTTCGTTGTTTATTACCGAGCAGCCTATGCGGCAATGGATGCTGAAGATTACTGCGTATGCTGACCGTCTTCTTGAAGATTTAGATGATCTTGATTGGCCTGAAAGTGTAAAAGAAATGCAGAGGAACTGGATAGGGAAGTCAGAAGGAGCGGAGTTGCAATTCAAAATTGTTGATGCTGATGGCCTGGAAAGAGACATTGCGATTTCTGTTTACACAACAAGGCCTGATACTATTTTCGGGGCTACGTATGGCTTTATATATTGTTAAGTAATTTGTCAATTAACTTTTGTTACAATGTTGGTTTCTAATATACGTGATTTTTTTGTAGCTACTTAGTCCTGGCCCCTGAACATGTTCTGTTGTCTTCCATTGTCTCTGATGCCCAAAGCAAATATGTATGTATAGATATGTTAATTTATTTTATGACGATTTTATGTTGCTGAGCATTTACATCTGCATATGCTCACAGGTGGAAGAATACAAAGAAATTGCTTCAAAAAAGAGTGATCTTGAGAGGACTGAGCTTCAAAAGGACAAAACTGGGGTCTTTAGTGGATGCTATGCAAGAAATCCAGCTAATGGAAAAAGTATTCCGATTTGGGTTGCTGACTATGTTTTGGGAAGGTTTTGATTTTTTGTCAGTTTCTCAACTTTCTTATTTATTTGCAATCTTGGTGTCCTCTTATTCTATTCATTTGAAGGGAAAGGGTGGTGTCTGCAAGAATTCTCTATAGTGTTTCAATCACTGTTGATGAAGATTTTCCAATGATGTTAGGATGTTTATATTAATATTTGCGCAGCTATGGGACGGGAGCAATAATGGCTGTACCTGCACATGACACGCGAGACCATGAGTTTGCCCTGAAGTACAACATACCAGTATGTGGGGTAGTGACACCAGATGATGAAAGCTTTAGATACTCTGAGAAGGCTTACACCGGGGAAGGTACTATCATAAATTCATCTGATCCAGTATCGGGACTCGATATTAATGGACTCCCCAGCAAAGATGCCGCTTCTAGAGTCATTGAGTGGCTTGATACAACTGGAAATGGGATGAAAAAGGTGATTTTTTTTGTATTTCTCAGGTGTAATGCACCAATGCTCTTATATGTTGAGTCTTGGTCTTAGTTCCTTAGTGTCTGTGTCATTGTTACCCTGAGACACATTTTTATGGTTTTGACAAGTTTATATGTAATTTTAGGTGAACTACAAGTTAAGGGACTGGCTTTTTGCAAGACAACGTTATTGGGGAGAGCCTATTCCTGTCATTTTTCTGGATGGTACAGCCGAAGGTATACCCATTTGTGAAGCTGACCTACCTCTGACCCTTCCGGAGTTAGATGACTTTACCCCCACAGGGACCGGAGAACCACCACTTGCGAAGTCTCTGTCATGGGTATGTTTCTGTTCTTCAGAAAGTTTATGCAAAGAAATTTTAACTGATGTACTGTGACTTGTTAATCTGGTCTCGTGGTGAGATAAAACCACTGTATGAAACTTGATAATGCCTAATGTTTGTGAATTTTATAATTTAGTTAGTTTCAGTGTAAGGTCGCAAATGTAGACATACACATTGGTTGGTAGCTGTATCTTTTGCCTAGCAAAGATCGTACTTATGGGTTGCTGAATTTAGGTTAAAACAACTGATCCTGTTTCTGGCAAGCCTGCTCGGCGTGAGACAAACACCATGCCACAGTGGGCTGGCTCTTGCTGGTATGTCTTATTTTCAGGCCTCAGTAGCCTTAACGTAAAGTTCAGCTTGTGATTGTGTTTATGCTTTTTCACTTTCTATTAAGTTTGACGTGAATAATTAGCTGCTGCTGCTGCTGCTAAGTTTTACTTGGTGACATCAGTGATACTTGAATTTTGAGTTAGTGAATTTACAATGTTCTTCTACAACAATACTTGCTCTTTACAACTTCACTTTTTGGATTAATATCCTACACACATCTTTTTACAATCTTACGATGTTTTTATACATCACAATCTCTCTTCACAGATTCAGTTTTCTTGTAGGTACTATCTTAGGTTTATGGATCCGAGAAACTCCGAAGCCTTGGTTGACAAGGAGAAAGAAATGCAAGTTTACCTTCAACTTTTCTGCATCTATGCAATTTTTATTTAGATTAGTTTCTTTATGTAGTTTGTTCTTGGGTGACTTTTGCTGTTTGCCTTAATAGCATCTCTTGATCCTGCAGGTATTGGGGCCCTGTGGATGTTTATGTTGGTGGTGCTGAACATGCAGTTCTTCACCTACTTTACTCTAGATTTTGGCATAAGGTTTGCATATTTAATCAAGACTTGTTCTAGTAGCAGAGACCTTGTATTTTCTGTGTTTTTCAACAATTGCATCACTATTAAATTTGGCTGCATTTGTTAAATTTATTGTTTTATGTATGAATACTCGGGCAATCTGTTAGTAAAACTGATGCTTAGATTGTTACCGGTGAAGAAAATATTTCCGTCTAAAGCTGAAAGCCTGTCATCCTTATCATAAGATTTACATTTGTTGATTTAGACTAAACTTTCTGGAGCTGATTTTCCTGACATAATGATATTTTATTTTACTCTAGGTTCTTTATGATATTGGTATTGTATCAACGAAGGAACCTTTCCAATGTGTCATAAACCAAGGAATTATTCTTGGGGAAGTAAGTACTAGTTACTCAATCTTGATTGCATAATTTTCCCTTCCTACTCTATTTACTGGCTTGAGTGGCAGGTTCAATATACAGCATTTAGAGATCCAGATGGGAAATTGGTTTCTGCTGATTCTGTTGACTCAGCGGGTAAATTCACCCAAGAAAATGTTCCTGAAGAGAAGGCATGTCATTGTAACTCCACCTTGTTTCTTTCTTCCCTATGCTATCTCCAATTGATTTCAGATGGTGTAATGTTTAGAGTTAGAGATGTATCATTCGTCTATAAGTTTGGGTTTTCGATTCTGATATAGGTCGTAAAATCTGGTGAATATTTTGTGCTGAAAGAAGATCCAAATATTCGCTTGATTTCCCGTGCCCACAAGATGAGTAAAAGTAGGGGAAATGTCATAAATCCAGACGATGTTGTTTTAGAGTATGGTGCGGATTCGTTGCGTTTATATGAAATGTTTATGGGTCCATTCAGGTAGCGTCCTTTGTCCTCTGTATATCTTCTTCTAAATAACGATTGATCTTGAGTTTTTATGCCAAATACTTTGTCATTTGAAGTTTGTCACTTTTATTTTAGTTTTTGCTGACAACAGTTTGTTCCACATTTGCAATTGTAGAGACTCAAAAACATGGAGTACTAGTGGTATTGAAGGTGTACATCGTTTTCTGGCAAGAGTATGGAGATTGGTCGTCGGTTCACCATCATTAGATGGTAAGTTCAAAGATGGAACGGTAGATTTAGATGGGGAACCTTCAATGGAACAGCTTCGTTCTCTCCATAGGTGCATCAATAAGGTAACGAATTTTTAGAGTAATTTTTTTGCTTATGTTGTCAATTGATGTTCGCCTCCTATGTTTTTTTATTCATTACTCATTTTCTTCCAAAATAAAAAAGTAGAGGTTGTAATATTAATAAAGTGATAATTTATTAATATGCGCCGTATTGTGCTTTTATAGATAAATTGTTTGGCAGTACTGAAAGATGGTACGAATGACGTTAGTTGCCCTTTTCTGTTAGAGAAACCTTTGATGTTTGAAGTTATACTAAATGGTGTTTGCTCGTGTGGATATAACCTATCAGGATTTTTGGTGCTATAGGTTTCTGATTTCTGCACTTAAATATAATAAGCAAATTGTTTGGTATGACAAAGGTAACAGAAGAAATTGAAGGAACGCGGTTCAATACTGGAATTTCTGCAATGATGGAATTTACAAATGCAGCATATAAGGTTGCTCTCTCTCTCTCTCTCTCTCTCTCTCTCTCTCTCTCTCTGGAGGGCTTTACGGATAAAAGTGGGGAATCAGGGCCGTCTTCTACGTACACGATTTTGGGGTGGGGACGTGGGAGTTAGTTGCATGTTTGATGCCATGATCTTACCTTGTTGGAGGGAAAATGAGTAGAGGGTTTGTCCAATCCTCTAGAGCTTGTACTTTAGAAGACTGAAAATGATGGTAGTATCCATTGAGTTTGGTTAGATTAGTAATGGATTTTTATAGGCAACAATTTTTTACTAAGTTTAATTTGTCATGTTTTTAGTGGGACAAGGTTCCAAGATCGGTAATTGAAGCATTTGTTTTGCTTCTTTCACCTTATGCACCTCACATGGCGGAGGAGCTATGGTCCCGCCTGGGACACTCCACTTCACTGGCTTACGAGCCTTTCCCCCAGGTACGTTTAGTTCTTTGTTATTACTGCTCCTGGCCTTCCATTGCAAAAATTAGTCAGAAACTGTTTATATATATAAATATTTCTGTTAATATTTTATTTTATTTTATCTGATAAAATTAGGGACCATATATACCCCATGAGATTTGGTCTAATTAGCTTCCTCTGTTTATATAAGACAACATTTCTTCAAGTTCACGAACGACGGCCATTTATTGCAGGCGAATCCAGCTTACTTACAGGACTCCACTGTGGTGTTACCAGTCCAAATTAACGGGAAGACGCGGGGAACCATACAGGTCGAGAAAACATGCACAGAAGAAGATGCTTTCAGATTAGCTTCATTGGATTCAAAAGTGTCCAAATATCTAGATGGAAAAACCATAAAAAAGAAAATCTTTGTCCCTGGCAAGATTTTGAATATCATTCTTGACATGCAGAGCGCCAAGGTGGCTCAACGGTAGCGGTCTTTGGCTAACAGTTCTTCAGGCTACGTTTGTGTGTCATGGTGTTCGACTTCTTGCTCTATAAAATGTCAGTAGCTGCCGAGGTAGGCTTTTTGTTGTAAGTACACAATCGGCTTGTTAATCTTATCAACATTTCATTATTTCTTGTGTACATCCAATTTTGTGAGTTATAAATGCTTATGTACATTCTGTCAATATTCGATAAACAAAAGCTTTTATTGGCGACTATTATGTTTTAACTGTTATCTTTGATACCTTAAAAGATTGGTAAATTATGTCCTACGATGTCTTGTTGCTGTTTCTGTTATATTAATTAGCGTCTGAACAGATGATCACGACTGTGTCATTGCTGAATCAAATTAACTATTTGCGCAAGAAGTATACATATCTTATGTTTTCACTATTAAAATATAATAGTATGAAACATGCAATAAATCTAAGACATTAAATTTTTGAAGTTTGAAAATTTACTAACCAACAACCAACAATTGAAAAGGTATTATCTTATGTTATTATATTAATTTTCACTGGGGGTGTTAATCTTTTCAAGTAAGAGCACAAGTACATGATAAAATTAAATGACAATTGGCTGACATCTTTTTAAATGACGCGGGGTTTATTTGTCTATTTGACTCGGCATAGGGAAGTTTATTGCAATTAGTGCTAATTTTTTAGCCAGAACAGAACATCTTTGTAATTTTTGATGGGGAAACTGTTCCTTTTTTTATGTTGTAATTTTTAGAATATTAGGTTCACCTAAAAAACTTGTTATACATAGGAGCATTGTTGTAATTAGTAAAACGTTTAAGATGTAGTTTTCGTATCATTCGAAATTTTGATGCTGAAAATGGTAGGGGGATGTAATCAGTGATTGGGCTTGATTTCTGATACTTTATTTATTTATTTTGTTGCTTAAATCCTCCATTTTTCTGAATTACACAATTCATGCTATTAGTTCATAAACTTTAGTCTGTAGCTTGATGCTTGGCTCAGTTTTCGTCGGGTGCGTCATACAAGTTTTGCCTGTCGATAGAATATGTCACACAGAATAAATCTAGCTCATTTTTGTGTTAATACTTTAAGATAAGTTTCTCCTATTTGTTTTCGGCGTAAAGTGTATTTTATAATTTTGTCTGAAGTAGTGAAATTCATCATTTTTCGTTGTACAGGGCCATGAAATAAAAACCTTCACTAATTCAGAATAATTTTTATAATTGTATAAACAAGATAAAAATTACTACAAATAACAAGAGTATAATCCAGATTTTTTTTTCTTCTTAACTTGCTCAACAACTTTTAAGTTTCAACATATGACTTACACGCCGAAACCTTAGAACCGCACAACTTATATGACCTTAAATCCCCACGAAGTCAACTGTAGTATATTAAACTGTACAAACATATCGTGTGTTATTTTTTAATTGGAGTGCTTTGTGTTTAATAACTTTATTTAGTGACTACTCTCCAGTGATCAATTCTAAAGACTTGCAGATCATACATTGATTTATGTTTGTGTTTACATCATTAACAACAATTTTGTTTTAAAATCTCATCAACAATGTACCCACCCAATTATAAGAAACATTTATAATTCTTCACAAAACCTTAAAATGTTACAAAATTGACTAATGTTAAATTTTTCTCGTTATTGAGCCAAAAATGTTCTTCACATTTCATTGGAAAGAAATAAACACATCAATTTAAAGATATAAAAAAAATATAAAACATTTATTAACAGAACTCAGTGCATATATATATATATGTATATATATTTCAATTTAGAATCTAAGGTGCATATTATATCCACTCTATTGCACTTAACATAAAGATTCATTTGCCAAAGATATATTTTAGTTATACAATTCTTCCCACCTCTCCAATTTCAGAAGCTGACTTAAGATCGATGTTGAAATCTAATCCACCACTCGTGCAATCACGTCTTTTATCCCCGCAACATCTTAGCCAACCCAAAGAAACATTCCTACATGAACGTGGATGCCACCTTTTCTTAAAATCTCCCAAACTATATGCATATAAATTGTAACTCACTTCTCACATATTTCTCACAATCACACTTAACAACACTAGCAAGCAATGGCCTCTTTCCCACTAACTCTAGCTCTAATCCTAGCTTTCAGTATTCAATCATCATTATCAGCTTCTTACGGCTCAAACACTAAAGTTATGAACCACATAGACTCGTGTTGGAGGGCAAAATCCAATTGGGCCGCCAACCGTCGTGCCCTTGCCAATTGCGCGGTCGGGTTTGGAAAGAACGCGATTGGAGGGGCAAATGGGGCCATTTACGTCGTCACTGACTCATCAGACGATCCGGAGAATCCCAAATTCGGCACACTTCGATACGGTGCAATCCAAGACAAACCATTATGGATTATTTTCGCTAAAAGTATGGTCATTACACTTGAGAATGAGCTCATGATCAATAGTTACAAGACCATAGATGGGAGAGGAGCAAAAGTGGAAATCGCTTACGGACCGTGCATAACATTGCAATATGTTAGCCATGTTATCATACATGGTATTAGCATCCATGATTGTAAGCCCGGGAAAGCTGGCATTGTTCGTAATAGCCTGACCCATGAGGGCCATCGTCGGGGGTCTGACGGTGATGCCATTGATATATTTCATTCCACTGACATATGGATCGACCATTGTTACCTTGCACGTTGCACAGATGGTCTTATTGATGTTATTCACGCATCAACAGCCGTCACCATTTCTAACAATTTCTTCTCCCAACATGACAAAGTAAGTAGCCATATTTTCCTCATACATATATGATCACACATAAAGTACTCAAACATTATAAAAACGTTAAATTTTTTGGTAGGTTATGTTGTTTGGGCACGACGATAGCAATGTAGAGGACAAAGCCATCAAAGTGACCGTGGTCTATAACCATTTTGGCCCTGGATTAGTTCAAAGAATGCCAAGGTATTTTTGCACATTCGTTTGTAACTTTATAATGTTTTTTTTGTACAAACATATCTTATCGAATTTTAGTACTTATGATCCCGGGGCGATTGATCATGCAGGGTGAGGTTCGGTTATGCTCATGTGGCTAATAACAGATATGACCAGTGGGAAATGTATGCAATCGGTGGAAGTGCTGATCCTACCATCTTCAGTGAAGGAAATTACTTCATGGCGCCTAATACTGCTAATATTAAACAAGTGAGTACTATACTTATAGGTTATATGATTTTTTTATTTTTTTTTGTATTGGGCCAATCACATCGGCCCTTCCATTTGAGTTGGGCCCGGTTCACTATTTTCTAACTTGGTTTGGGCACCAAACTCGGTCTATGAATAATGATTGGATCCAATATCCAATAATATTGGTCTGATTCTAGGATTTGGGTCCAACCGAGATTCAAATAAAAACTTTATTTTATAACTTTGGTTTAATTAAACAATCTTTAGCAAAGCTGCGTCTAATTATGTTATGATTGTTACATACTACTCCAATATTTCTATTTTTCTCCTTATTTTAGAGCTACATAACATAACTTGTATCGATATCTCATCAATTTAGTTTAATTAATGAAAAGTATTTTCGACATTAATGAACAGGTTACAAAGAGAGAAGTGAAGAACGGTTGGTCGAATTGGAAATGGAGGTCGTCAAGGGACAAATTCATGAACGGAGCTTATTTTGTTCCATCTGGATACGGAAGCTGTGCCCCGGGCTACACGAAAACGCAGTCGTTTGTGGTGGTTGACGGAGCCATGGTTCCTCCTTTAACATCTGATGCAGGCCCTTTGAGCTGCATAGCCAATAAACCATGTTAATAATTTTCTGTAAATATTATTAATGTTTTGATTGTTAATTGAGCACCAACCTTTTTTCTTGGGTGTTTTGTGCTAATTACATATGATATTCAATCGGGCAGCCAGCTGTTAATTGCTTGTGCTGTATGATTCGTTTTGAAGCGTTTTGTTTTGAATAGGAATTAAAGATTCCATGAAGAATTGTGTGAACAAAAAACGAGAGTGTATTTTGGGTGGAATTTGAATTAGAATTTGCATTAAGTACTTTATCGTTTAATGTATATGATTTTGTCACTATATTATTGTGAAAAAGATAAACATATGGATGCTTGAGGTGACATGTAAAACTACACTCATGTGAGTTAGTATTTCAAGTTAATTAAGAAGACAAAAATCAATTTATATGTTTGTTAACGTGATGAATTAGTAGTGATGCAGTAATAAGTTATAGTTCATATAGTTATATTACATGCATGGGTAATTTGAATGCAATATATGTGTTCATTATTAGAGTATAATATACACATAGAATTGCATAGAGGATTACATATGAATGGCATAATATGACTAACTAAGTATGTTATGAAAGTGTTATAATTAAATTTAAAACTATATATAACAATATTACCACGTCAAATTTATGAGATAATTAACCATGTTCTTTTTGTTCTTTTTCTAATTTGTTCTTGTTCTTTATTTCCAACCAACATTAGACGAATGAGTTGCATTCAAATTCAGGAAGCAGATGCCGTGCTACTTGGGAAAAACATGCCGCGGGTATAGGTGTTTGCATGATCTTATCATCGTTAGAATTTGCATAAGTCAATGTATATTAATTTAAAATATTCTGAAAGTCAAAGCCGATGAATCTCTACAAAAGAAAGGATATGAATATGAATATATTAAAGTTTGAAAAAAAATTAAATAGCCCGAGAATTCACCGTAGTGCCACATGTCGAACATCAGGGATTCCCCTCGTTCTCTTCAAAAGACTTGCTCAATCATATATGTTAATGAGAAACAAGTATATATGATTTATCATCTACTCATTAAGCTCGGATCTAATTATCAGAATTTCATATGCAATACTTTATAAATATCTATCTTTGTCCAATAAAGAAATGTGTAAATTTAAAACTAAACATTAGATAATTTTTTTGTTTGTCAAAAATTTATTAGAGGAGGTGTGGTGCCGTGATGGGTATTACTTTTGTTTTTATAAAAAGAAATCCAACGTAGTTATGATTAACAAGCTATAAGACTATAGAGTTTCTTATTTCATTTTTGTTAAATAAAGATATACCTGGAAATTATTCCTGATACACATCTTGAGATAAAGGCCAATGTAATACTCTGAACAGAGAAGCTAAGAGATGTAACATGATTGAAATAATTGAAGAATAACTATCCTTGATATTTTTTTTTTTTTTTTTTTTGGTGAAATAACTATCCTTGATTTTTTTTTGCCATCTATTATTTAATTTAGTCAACCAACGGAAAGAGTAATTAATCGCGATGATAGTAGGTAGTTGGCATAATCAGGGGGTAAATTTGAATAGAATTTAGAAATAGATGTTCACTCAAAGTTAAAGCAAGAATAAGGCTATAGACTAGTTAATTAAGGGATATTTGTGTATTAATCTCGAAGGAGACATCATCCGGTTTGAATCTCCACTAAATTGTACTACATTCTGTGCTACACTATTTAGATTAATGACACGTGTCCACTAATTAAAGGTTTGAATTAACATGACTGTGAGAAATTGGAAAAGTCAACGGACATCACCAAATAAACTTCTCAGCCCTAAACTTATAAACTAAGTTATAACAGAAGAAGAATCCCATGTATTCTATAAAATGTCAAATTGTAGGCATATCCTCATTTAATCTACAAAAGAATATGGTTAATCTGTTTATCATATATGTACACTAAAATCTCCACGAATTAACAAATATCTAAAACTAAGCACGAATATTAAGGCTCTAGCTACGAATCACGGGCAGCGGGCAGAACACACAAATCAGAAGAATCCCGCTTTTTGCACGCGGAAGATGGATTAGTAAACACCAAAGACCTGCATAACGGGCAGGTGAATCGGCCTTGGTCCATCCATTTCTCCATGCAATCCACGTGGAACACGTGTCCGCATCTCGGCAGCTTGTTCACCGAATCTTCATCCTCAAACTCAATCAAACATATCGAGCACATGTCCTTTTCATGATCATGATCATGATGATTTAATGTTTCATCTCCACTTCTATTTATGTCCGAATCTTGATCTTGAAAACGTGAAACGGGCAGATTCAGCTCCCATTGAGTTTGTTTAAAATCGTTATTTTGGGGTATAAGTTGGTGTGGGTTTAAAATGTATCTGAAAAAGCTAAGAATTGAATTTGTTATTTGGAGGAATGGGATGTATATCAAAGTGTAGAAGATTGAGAAAAAAGAAGAGATATTAGAATCTGAATACATGAGGCAAATCATTGTCTTAGTTGGCTTGTAATTTGTAGATTTTGGGTTGATAACTGATTTAGTTTGATGAGAAGAGTGATGAGAGAAAAATGAGAGATGGGGTTCTCTTTATATAAGGCGACGAGGAGTGATGCTTAAGCAATTTTCTTGGGTTATTTAATATTAATTAAAGTTTTTGACTTTTTCGGGGTTTTGATAGCCCGTCTCAATAAAAAAGAAACACGCGATAATTAAAAAATGACAAAGAATTGGGTTGAAAATAGACATTCGGTGCTCATATGGAGTGTTAAAATACACATTATTGATCAAAAAATAATTTTGCAAATTTACTGAAGTCACATAAATAATTGGCAAATACCGTAATGCTCATACTATTTAGATAAATATTAAAACTGAAGGATTTTTTTTATTTTTTTTTTGAATTGACGCTAATCTCATCGGGGTGCTCATGCCGAGGAATATAAGATCTAGCGATCGAGGTTGAAGGCCGGCGCCGTCCCAACATTCACGCCGGTCCACGCTCCCAACTTCATTTATAAAACTAACAACATCCGTACCTGATAATACCTGCTTTTTACGTAATTAAACTTATAATATACTAATATAGTAATATATATTTATCTATAAGTGAAGAAAATTGGACTTGACTTAATTACCTAATAAAATATGAGTGTTTATTTGATTATTGCATCTGTTTTTGAAGCCTTTCATCTTTCTCTAATTGCTTAGAAGTCATTGACTCTCCAGTGTTCAAACAAAATTTAATAATTCAACCTGATAATTTTGAATACGTTGTGAATTTGTCAAAACTATTGAGTTAAGGTCTTATAGCAAATTATTCAACTCCAATATTCTAAAATAACAAAAGATACTTGATATAGCCAATAACTAATAAAGAAACAATAATTAAAGACACTAATTATGCTTTAATACTTTCATTGAGATTAAAAATAAAGCCATGTAGAAACAACTCATAAACTCTTAGTTACATCATCTCAAAAGAATTTTCTAAAGTACCACATATGTCAAACTACACATTGCATGTGCTCCTAGGCTCTAGCTAGCATATACGCAGTCTTAGGTATCTATTATAATTTTCATTCTTAAGTTACTCTCTGCGTTTGTTTTTACATCATGAGGTTTATCCATATTTAAGTAAATGTAAACATTCTGAGTAATTTCTTTGTCAATATAATGATATATTCAGGTTGTGTATAAGAAATTACTAACACTATTTCATGATGTTTTTTTTATACCGAGAGTGCCATTTAGGTGTCCCACATTTTTTTTTTTTGAAAATTAAAATAATCGTATTAAAATTATACACTCAACACAATATGAGGGACCATCTGAGTTTAACATCTTAACTCATATATAAAAATAAAATGAAATTTTCGGAAATGGTAAAATAAGTGACAAAATAATATTTCAAAGTTAATTGTCATATACGTGAAGGATAGGAAGAAAATTAATCTGATTGTAAATTTCTATCATCTAATTATTTCGGGATGAAGATAGGTGGGCGGGGTTGAGGGGAGGGGGAGCGACTACCATTCATGCCCCGCTCTTCCTCCCATCACATCAATTAAAATAGCATAATGTGAGGAATATTTTTTTTTTTAATGTTCTTAATTAAAATATTAATATAGACTATCTTGACATTTTACAATACATCAAATAATGTTGCCATGTTGACTAAACATGTATTGTGCTTCATAATTCATTGTATTTTATTTAGAGATGGATTCTGCTAGATCTTGTGGGGGTGGTGAAGGCCGGCGCAGACCCCGCATTCCCGCCGCTTCACACTCTCTTCTTCAATTTAATTAAAATAAAACTAACACACATACGTACTACCTGCGCTGCATATCCTGCCCTTTCTTTACGTTAAGAGTTCATTGTCTCGTGAGACGGTGTGAGTTGAGACAAAGTTTTACTTCAACTTAGTATAATATAAGTTCATTGTCAACTTATAAATAAAATTGTTGAGATAAAAAAATAACCATTGAAGAACTATATAGACCCTTTCTTTAGTTTGGTTCAATCAGAAAAAAAAAAAAATATAAGAGCTGAAAAATAACTTGACTATAACTAATTTTTGTGTTCTAAGGTTTGTGAAAGACTGGTTCAGTGTGCGAAAGTTAGATTGGAACTCTAGAAAAATTAAACATATACTATTTTTCTATGCATACTTTTGAGTCCTTGATATGTGTAATAAGTTTATTGTCGAAACATATGAGGCAACAATCATATATAATCCTCTACTTATAAAAAATTATAATTTTAAAAGGAGATGAATCAAATTGAAAAGTTTCTTTATTTTCAATCTTAAGAAAAATCCTAAAAATCTCTGGTTCAAGTCACATCTTTAGACTACAAGGCCTCCAACTATACGGTTTAGAGGAAGGGTAGCTAGGAAGAATGGTAGGAACAAAATAAATTAAGATATTATTAATTACTACCCTTATCCAAATATCAAAAAGTTTTGTGAGTGGTCGTAGAATTGTTTTTGCTATTGATAAATTTAGTTAACCAGGTAAAAAAAGTAAAATCAAAGACTAATTTATCAATTTAATTACTAAGGTTGTTTCTGGCAAATTCACCGCATGCATGTTATGCCAAATTGGTAATACTTCAGTATAAAAAAATGAATATGCAAAATAATGTGATTCGAAATCTCGCACACCGCCCCTTCTTCATTTCATAATATATTAACTACATGTAATAACCAAATCACCCTTGTTAGTTTTATTACTGTTTATTTATAATTTCAAATAATTGAAGTTTTTCTTCAAGAAAGTTACAAGTGAAAGTATAAAACAATACAATCACATATATTATATAAAATCATACCTTGATTTTAAATATAGTTTTTTTGGCATAATTAAGTATATATAAATATCTTTTCACGCATAAATTCGGCTCCACTCTCGGGCTAAACCCCCATGTACATGGTAATTAACTTGCATTTGGAAGATACAGATTAGTTCAATTAATTTTGGCATTTAGATGGTCACTGCAAGTTAACGCAAAATGTTTGAAATGATACAATAAAGGTATACGTGTCTTAATCATAAAGGACCTGTTCCCACATATGATGATTATTAAATTTTGAAGGAAAATGCTTTTATCACAGGACTGTATGCTTACAGTCCTGTTTTGTCCCTCTTAACACTTATTTGAAAACGGGCAACCGGCTGACTACGTTTCATTAATTTCCGTATTCAATTAAAAATTTGCCTTCAGTTTTTCACTATTGCTAATTCTTCTCTATTTTTCATGTAGTGCGATGGTAGCAAAATTCTTTTCTTGTTTATTTATTTTGTTACATTTTTAAAATATCCTTTCCAAGATAAAAGCAGTATTACATTTTCCCCCCTCAAACATAAAAAGTATAGAAGAATAACATTCCATAAAAATGGGTGACATGAATTTGTTAACATAGAAATATTGGCGTTACCATTTTTAATCAATAATGTAATTCATCATTTACCAACATTAAATATAACAAACCTAATTCAAAAGAAAAAATCAACAACGTAAAATTATTTAGTTAAAAAAACCTATTACTTCGTATTTTATACAGCAGAATAATATAGTTGTCTTTACGTAACATGACAATTGTAACTATTTGATAAAAACCAACCGAGTCTTTAAAAAAAAATAGCAGGAATTAGCTAGCTTGTTAAGTCCGTTGCTTCGTGTAAAATAAATGTATTCTCAATTGACATAATACTTATATCTAGAGTATTTTATTCTTGTAAAGTAAATTACATGAAAAAAATTAAAATTTATGTAGTAAGTTGCTCTCTAATTAAGAAGCAAAATGAATTCATATCGTAAAGTCTTTCAGTCAAAATGTAAACAGAATCCACGTAGTTATTTAATTAATTTAAAAGCTTCTACTGAGATATGCGAGCTTAAAAAATAAATAATTAATAATTTTGTTCCATTTAATATTTTTACCGGCTGTAAGATTTTATCTCACAGCCGGCTGTGAGATTATCGGTTCCCAATTTTGAACATTCATGAGTTAACACGACTCCATCATCGTGAGAAATTGCAGAAGTCAACCAACATACCCAAATTAGTAAACTTCTGTGTAGATCTGTGAAGACTTTGACAAGAACAACAACGAGATTATATTTCACTGTATTGCTAAATGTGAAACATGAAGTGAAACACTAAGAGGCATTTCCCTCATTCTCCACAAAATTATATGCTTGACCTATGTATAGTCATTATTCTCTATGGAATACATACAATTGTGATTGTGTCAAGTTCAATCTTTTAGGAAGAGCAATTTAATTATATGTCTTCGGAGTCTGTTTGTCACATCTGAATCGTCGATCATGATTTGAACGTTTTCTTCATCTTAACACCTAGCTTGTCAAATTAATTATCATCACGCTCCAATATTAGTGGCGGATGCGAGTTTCCACGACATAACTAAAAAGCAATAAAATGCTAGGAATCACGGGCAACGGGCGGAACCCCGCTTTTTGCATGAGGAAGATGGTGCCGGAAACACCAAAGACCTGCATAACGGACAGGTGAAATGGCACTGGTCCATCCATTTCTCCATGCATGCAACGTGAAACACGTGCCCGCACCTCGGCAGTTTGTTCAACAAATCTTCATTCTCAAAGTCCATCAAACATATCGAGCACGTCTCATGATTTTCATCAAACAAATCTTGAAAAAGTGAAACAGGAAGATTCAGCTCCCATTCAGTTTCTCGAGAATGATTAATCTCCGGAAGTTGGTGTGGGTTGAGAATGTATCTGAAAAAGCTAAGAACTGAATTTACTGTATGGAGAAATGGCATAAATATGAAAGTGAAGAAGAAGATTGAGAATAAATGGGATTCTGAAGAATACAGGCAAATCATTTTCTTGTTGGCTTATTTGCGGATTTTAGGTCGGGAGGGAGAAGAGTGAAGATAAATGAGATTGGGGCTTCTCTTTATATAATATTGCTAATTAACGGCTTATCATGGTTATCAAGTCAACTGCGATGATCGTGTGATTTTTAATAATAGTTAAAGTTTTGACCTTTTGGGGTTTTGAGAGACTGAATAAACAATAAACACGAGATAAGTAAATAATTAGTCAAAATATGGAGTGAAGTTGTAGACATGTTCAGTGCTAGCTATAGCTCATATGAGGTGCGAACATTAATTAGTGTTGTTTTCTACTTTTGTAATTTACCTCCCATATAGTTTTGTTGGTTCTTTCTATTTTTCTTTTGTAAGTTAATTTTCTAATTAGTTAGCACTTTTTGAAATAAAACATAAAAACACCTGTTTACATTTTCATTTAATTTTACTATTAAAAGAAATATTTCAAAGAAAAGCCATAATTATTAAGTCAATTCCACT
The DNA here is from genome assembly GCA_946800315.1 of Misopates orontium. Lineage (NCBI taxonomy): Eukaryota > Viridiplantae > Streptophyta > Magnoliopsida > Lamiales > Plantaginaceae > Misopates > Misopates orontium. The sequence goes on from OX326947.1 coordinate 5,842,158, forward strand.
ACAACATGTCATCTTTAGATGCATTGAGTTCATATACAACAGTAATTGACCGAATCAGTTTTTTTTTTCTTCTTCAAATTAAATGAAATCTTAATGTTAATTGGCAAAATATAACACTCAAGAAATTTAAAAAATAAATAAATAAGTTGCGGGGCATAAATTGACAAAATCTAAATAATGTTTAGTGATAATTTATCTTTATACTAGTTAAACGAGTTTCCCATATTTTTGAATAGTTATATATCGAAATATATAAACTACCCAATAGAAGTGATCAATAGTTACAAAGATCCACTATTTTTTTTTTAAAAATTTCCATGCTCTTAATGTTTAGGAGGTCGTTGGTAATTAATTAAACTTCCAAAAGAGATTTTTCATTTTTGTAATTACACCAAATTTTATGGGATGCTCATTGAATCATCCAATATAGTTATAACTTATATATAAATATGAATTAATATATGCGTATTTAATTAGGGTGCTAGGCTGCGAGTTTAGGCCGAGGTATTAGATCTTGTGGGCGGGGGGGGGGGGGGGGGGGGGGGGGGGGGGTGTGGTGCAGGCCGGCGCAGTCCCCACATTCCCGCCGGTCCACGCTCACCTTCAAATATAAAACTAAGAACAACCTTGTCAGATAACACCTGCATTTGCCTTCAACTTTTGATTCTATATAATAAATAAATTCTATATTCACTAATATAAGTGAAGAAAACGCAGACTAGACTTACCAATATAATATGCATACTTATTTGGTTCCGGGCATCTTTTTTCAAGCCATCATCAATCTTTCCTTAATTGATTACAACTCATTGACTCTTCATATTTCAAACAAAATTTAATTCAGCCTCGTCTTTTAAAATTCGGCGTCAACTTTGTCAAAATTATTAAGTTAACGTCTAATAGCAATATACCCCCACCGCAATCTTCGAGTGTATCTACAGGGACCCATTAGAAAAAAGTTTTCAAAAAAAACTAACAAGGAATGACTTTTTCTTTAAAGTCCAAATACCCTTTTTTCTTAACAAAAATAGACTTAACATTTTAGAGTACTTTATAGTAATTTAACTTTTGTTTGATTTTCAGCATATAAATAACAAATTGACTTATTTTTAAGGGATAATTACAGCTACACCCCATGAGGTTTGGTGTAATTACACATACCTCCCCTGTAGTTTGACAAATTACACATACCTCCCCTGAGGTTTGAAACCTTATACATACCTCCCCTCTACAATTTAAGGGTTGTTTGGGTGTAATTCTTGATAAAATTATGCTTATTATACTGATACCCCTAAAGTTTGGTATATTTATAAAAGTAATCCTTGATCTTAGAAAAATTAAAATTAAATACTCCAAATAAGTTTAGAAACTACTATATGACTAACTAAAAATATAAAAAGTATTTAAATTTAAATTTAAAAATAAGTTAATCTAATCTAAAATATATTTTTGAATCAAAACACTAAAATTTTAGTTTTTTTCTTTTAAACAATGCCCGTAAATCTCAGTCAAAACTTAACCAACAACTCATCTTTATGCCTTTATTCTCGTTGCAATTTTAAACTAACAATTTTTTTAGTAATAGAAGAAGATAACACACCGAAAATTTGTTTCAGTAAATATAGTGCATTTAGGTTGTTTATTTTGTCAAAAAGTTCAACAAAACTTGCTACCCTAAAACCAGTGACCATGTCTGATCCAAGGATGATAATTCTATTGTCACTGTTGCTGGTAATTTTGTCATCATTCTTCATTTTTTAAAATGGGTCGTGAAAATCTTGATTATTTCTGTTATATTTGTTAATTTTCATTAAGAATGAAAGTTTTTACTATTGAGCTTTCTATTTCTTATCTTTGTTTTTATTGGAGATTGCATAGATATGTTATTTTTTTACCAAATGCTTCTTTTTTTTGTTGTGATAAACTGAAAAACTCCGTAGGCACGAGTAATAGTATTTAATATGGAACTACAATGAAATTTATGAGATTATTAAAAGTAAAACAAAAATGAAAAAATAAAAAAAAAACAATCAAAAACAAGAAATTAAATATTTTTACAAAATAATAAAAATATTAAGATTAGATTAAATTTTAAAAAACAATTTAAATACATTTTATATTTTTAGTTAGTCATATAGTAGTTTCTAAAATTATTTGGAGTATTTAATTTTACTTTTTCTAACATCAATGATTACGTTTATAAATATACCAAACTTTAGGGGTGTGAGTATAATAAGCATAATTTTATCAATAATTACACCCCAAACAACCCTTAAATTGTAGAGGGGAGGTATGTGTAAGGTTTCAAACCTCAGGGGAGGTATGTGTAATTTGTCAAACTACAGGGGAGGTATGTGTAATTACACCAAACCTCAGGGGGTGTAGCTGTAATTATCCCTATTTTTAATTTATAAGGATCGAATTCTATTTCATATATCTTGGTAGAGCGGAAGGTTTTCTCTTTTTTTCACTGACACTTTGCTTTATTATTTTTCTATTAATAAAAGGACTGTACGTAGACGCAGGAAAGATATTAAACATTAGGACGAAACACTAATTAAACTACCTTTTCTTATTAAGAAAATGAATCAAGTTATATATTGCCCACCTCGTATATTGTGTTCACTGTTCACCACACCTTTTCTCGAATTTTAAATTTTAACCATCTACTTTATCCTTAAAAAGAAAAAGACAAACTGGCTACTCTAATTACTGTGTGACAGTGTGTGTTAAGCCCAAACTGTGATTGAGGCTATATCCAACGCAGAGAGACGAAAGAATAGCCCAATAAGGTCTGTAGCCCCATCGTCAATTCAACGGCTGAAAGCCGGTAATTAAATAGTAATTATGCTTAAACGAGAGAGAGAGAGAGAGAGAGAGAGAGAGATGTCATCTTATTTATCACATGTAAAGCATATATACATACATATCAACATACATATTATACTTTTATATCATATTTATATTATTAAAATAGCTCTGATTCTAATTATTGTATAGTACATTATATATATATATATATATATATATATATATATATATATATATATATATATATACATGTAACTGCATTTTTTTATATAAAATATTCTTTTATCAAATTTATTAAAAGTGGCCGTATATTTACAACCACTTTTTTTTAAAGAATGAAATTCATATTTCATATAGAAATGGAATGATTCGTTATTGTTATTTGAATGTTCTTAAAGTAGGGTGGCATCTTAGCTAACATCAATGTTAGCATCCCACATCAATGTGAGAGGGGTGGATGCTAACATCAATGTTAGCTAAGACAAGACCCTTAAAGTAGATGAATTTGTCTCCGGTCTATTGTGTCAGTCTTTTTGCAGAGTTGTGGAAGTAGATTCTTTTGTTTCTGTATGGAATTCTTTTGCGTTTCTAGATTTCTTTAGTGGTGCAGGTTATAGGACGAAAAGGATTCCTTTTTTGTTACACTTGCTTCGTAGAAACGGATTTTGCCCATTAGAAACAAATATTAGTGTTTCTCTATTGATTTTTTGTTTTGTTTTTGTAGTGATAAATAAATATAAAATTTAAAAAGTAGTTAGAGAAGTCAAATGAATTATAATAAAAGTATTAAAAATAAAATAATTAAAAATATTACTACAAAGGTATTAGCTTCAAATTACCAAAAGAAACGATAGTAGAAAATACTATTACACAATATAACTATATTGTAGCTTCAAACTATATATGGGCGGACGCTTGGCTACTCGTGGCACAGGCTTGGTTGTGTAATCGCCATGAGAAGCCCAACTTAAATTAAATTGCCAGTCATTGTCTGCCACTATAGCACCCATTGTTTCATTTGATTTTCCATTAGAAGAAAGTTAATAGTCTTTAGAACCTATTAAACCTCGCATATTATAATAAAAATAACTATAATTAACTTTAGCCACAAGCCACAAAATCGAGGTGCGTATTGCCTCGACGCTACAGCAGCACTCCTAGCTTGTTACGTTGGATCCCATTATAAGGCGTAAAAGCAACATAACTTTTTACGCATCATCGCGTGATCCAATATCCATGCATCCCCCCTCTTTCTATTTTAAAAGACAAGGCCCGATCTGAAACTTGATCTACTTATACTACGCCCTCAAATCTTATCTTTTTCCAGCTCTCCAAAGTAGTTCATCGTGTTACTTTTGTGTATTAATACTCCGATAATTTTTGAGTTTCCACCATACCTTTATATTAATTTTATCCTCCATTTGTATTATCAATCAATTCTAGTTGTCATATGTCTTTGCAAAATTTATTGGAACTATTTTTGTCTATGCCAATAGAGTAGAAATATGGCATTCATAAAAAAACGAAAAAATAGAGTAGAAATATGGCATTGCAGGCTAGTTCATTTTCAAGAATATTAACCAAAAGTCCTCGTTTGGTTTTGAAAATCCGTAACACACCCTTCTATAATTTTTAATTGTCTAAAACTCCCTTGTGGTTTCAAATATTCTGCACACCCTCCGTTAAGTAGTTTCAAGTAATATTGCTAATTTTTTATTAAATGAGTAAACTTTCTTTGTTTTTATTGTTGTAAATATCTCTTTATATTTTCAAAAATTATTGTATTTTTTGAATTTTCTTGAGTAGATTTTTCAATTTATAAGAGACATTCAAAATAATTTAAATATATATATATATATATATATGTACTATTTATAATAAATAAATTAAAATAAAGGTTTCGCACTTAAATCCATCTTTCGGTGCCTTTCTCATAATTCCGGCCCCTGGGATTTCCGAGGATCATATGAAGTTTCAGTTTCTACAAAGGACAAAATTCAAATGTGAAGAGGGTGGTGGAAACTCAAAAAAATTAATACCCTCAAGTTAGGAAAAGCATGCACACTTTAGTTTCCTAAACCCCATATTAAAAATGGAAATAGGAAAAGGAAAAAAGCTGTATATATAGTTATATACTATCGATCAGTGACTCAGCAGCTTGTACTATAATTTTGAGGCAATAATTACAGTGGGGCAAAACCACTTTTAGACCCAGAATATTACTTATTCACCACATTGGTGCCATTAAAATATTAAAATCGAAAGTAACCCTAAACATTTAAACTTGTCACTCATTTGGCCTCAAATTCAATTTCAAAAGTAGTAATTGACATTTGCCCCTCAAAAATAGTGTCTTTAGGCATCTAGCACCTCAAAAATATAGTTTTAACACTTTACACCGTAAAAAAAAAAAAAAAAAAAAAAAAAAGAAGAGCAATTCCCCTACCCAACACACACTCCCACACACTTAAAAATGATCAGTTAACCTCCTAGAACTTCAAAGACCCAACACTTTACCCCAAAAGAATTCATTTACAAACTTCAAGGGCATTGTTGTCATGCCACAGTGTTTATGTATAAAAGCACTTTCCCCTCCCCAAATGACACATAAATTTTGAATATTTATTCAAAAAAAAATTTATTGTTAATTTGTAAAATATCTTCTCTAAATAAATTATTCATTTGTAAGTTATAAAATTTAAAAAGTATAGATACAAACAGATTTCACTTTATTAATGTGACAGGGCATTATAAGACGCTCGTGCATTTATACAAATTAATTGCACCCATAGCATCTACTTTACGTGACTTAGCCACTTTAAGTACCGTTTTATGTTTCATGAAAATCAAAGGAATTTATGTTTTGCCTCATGGTTACTTGGTACATCAAAATAATATGTCCTTCCCTATTTCAGGATGTGTTGCTCAACAATTTAGAAGTAATTTTGGCATGCTTGCATGGATCTATGCACTGTAAGTAACCGAATCGGAAGTTTCTTTTACAATCAAATAAAGATTACTTTCCCTCAAAGGAAAATTATAAATTTATGACTATTAATCCAGCGACCAGGTAAAGTGGTACACTACAGCTCTTTTGCAAAATATACTTATTTCGATCAGATAACCAAACTCACTTGCATCAGAATACACACACACATGCATCATCTGAATAGCATTAATTTATATTTAAGGAGAGGAGGAAACAAGGGCTTACTACGTAAAACTTGACATTCTTTAGAAAGATGGATCGGAAGTGCGTGATCACTATTCACTGTTAATTAGTTAATTGAAGTCGATCTCCAAAAGGCACTTTGCATTTTCTTTTTTGCTTTCCTCATAAGAAATCATTTATTAAGATTGATCGAGACGGTTGCACCTTTCGATAACTTGTCTAACTTATTGCTTCTGCCGATTAGTTGTGGATCCTCTATGATAAAATTTTAGTATACTATCTCATGTTGCGATGCATAATTTATAGTAAATTTAAACTTTCTATCTATACATATTACATAGCGGATGATTTGGATTAATTAAGCAGTAGATGAAAAGTTTAAATTTGCTATATATCTACATGTCAATTATAACAATTGTACGTAATAGACACAAAAAGTGGTTGAGACAATCCATACACTGCAGAGTACGTATTAGTGAGTATGCATATATCGATCTTCTATATACTTCCTTTCTTGTACTACCATCAGTTTTAAACTATATGTAAATCACGCACGGCGGAGATTAATCAGACCGTACACTATAGAAACGGAATGTATCACCAACCGAAAAGTGGAGCTAACAAATTCCTGAGCTACATAACATCTCATTTAAATACATAAGCAGCAAAACTGGGAACAGAAGAATTGACATGCCTTAATATAATCGTCATTATGCAAAAGAAGAGTTGCTAGTGGCCTCTATTAATTAGACCAAATTAGTCAACAAAATTTTCAAGTGGCAAAATATTGTTAGGTGCGCCATATCTATTTCCAAAGTGCTTTTATCCATACCAAAACTCATGATGTCACATAAGAAACTAAACCCTACATATAAATATATATTAACCATCTTATATATACATTCACTAACCAATACCATATAGCATACAAAGATTAAAAAATCCAGTAACAATATTTGGTTTCAATACAATGGGAGAAGAAGTTCCTCACATCGTTATCGATCCTTCAAGCATTCTAACAAATTTGCCATGCGCATGCAGTGAAAAAGTTACCAAAGAACCAAATGCAGCTTCAATCTTAACGAGGCTTCATGCGGGCTATTTCAGAATAACTCTTTCATTTGGAACCCAAGTTTTACTATGGAAAACCCTAAGTGAACGCATAAATGAAACACAAACAATTCACAACATTTTTCACACTCAAACTCTTCCCTCAAAAGCTTTCCTTCTCCTATGGTGGCTCACATTTTGCACCCTTTTACTACTCTCTTTTCTCTACCTTTTAAGATTTATTTTCCACTTCCATTTAGTCAAATCCGAATTTTTACACCACGTAGGTGTAAACTATCTCTTCACTCCATTTATTTCATGGCTTCTTTTGCTTCAATCAATCCCATTAAAAAACTTCCCATATTATCATATCTTATGGTGGGTATTTGTAATCCCAATTGTGATTCTTGATGTCAAAATTTATGGACAATGGTTTACTACTGAAAAGAGGTTCTTGTCAATGGTGGCTAACCCTACGAGCCAAATATCGGTGATAGGCAATTTAGTGGGTGCATGGGCAGCGGTTGAAACGGGGTGGAAGGAGAGTGGTGTTTGTATATTTACGCTTGGTTTGGCACATTATTTGGTGGTTTTTATCACGCTTTATCAGCGTTTGTCGGGTGCCAATCGGTTTCCGGCGATGCTAAGGCCTGTTTTCTTCTTGTTTGTGGCGGCGCCGAGCGCCGGGAGTTTGGCGTGGAGCTCTATTTCGGGGAGTTTTGATATGCCATGCAAAATGCTGTTTTTCCTGTCACTCTTCCTCTTCATATCATTGGTACGTAAGAGATTATTTGCTCTTTATAGACTTCTAACATGCAATGTCAAGTACATTAGGAAGTAGTAGTACCTGTCACGCAGCAATATATACGATGAAGAGAAAATTACACACGAAAAATAATAAAATAAGTAAAAATTTGTTTACGTAGATTAACTATCGACGGACGCTGATTTTCACTATTTTAGATGGGTCAGAATAAAATTATAAATAAGTAAGCTATTTATACAAGAAAGTTGTGTATGTAATTAAATTTTACATAGACTGCCAATAACATAATTACACATAAGCCGGATAATGCTCGTCGTGGAATGGTATATAATACTTCAAGTTCTACCCCAACATGAACAATTGAAACAAACAAGCCCTCAAATATTCACTTTCTTCGCTGAAAGTTAACTTTGAAATGATTAACTAGGTGAATGAATTACCGCAATACTAGCTAGCTATTTATCAACGTTTACTTTTGGAAATTATAGAAACAGTAAAAATTATCAGTATACGTACTTTCTTATAATTAAAGAAACTTTATAACTAGTGAAAGGACGCCGTCGTATTGTAAAAAAAATGAATATTGCTTATAATATTATTGTGAAATAAATTGAAGTGATTTAGAACTTGGTTAATTGTGAGATTCACCTTATAAAGCTCTATTTTTTTCGACAATGGTTTGTTTATCTATCTCTCTTTCACCTAGTCACGTTGGTCTCCTCATTATAGTGTAGTTCAAACGACATGACATAATTATTTTTATCCTTTTCTAGTATTATACTTCTTAGAAGTGTTTTTATAATTTATGAAACATGAGAGAATGTTACCATTGGACGAAACTTTAATGTCACCATTCATTTATTTTGATATATATTGAAATTTCAACATATATAACTACATGCAAAACCAATACAAAAATAATTGCATGTTGAATGATCTCTAATCGATGAATTTTCGATTTTCTATAATTCAGATTTGTCGTCCAGCACTTTTCAAGAAATCAATGAAGAGGTTCAACGTAGCTTGGTGGGCGTACTCGTTTCCTTTAACGTTATTGGCATTAGCGTCGGCAGAATATGCAGAGCAAGTGAAGGGAGTTGTGTCATCTGGACTAATGCTCGTACTCTCTGCACTCTCAGTCTTTGTATTTCTTGGAGTCATGGTGTTCACAGCCCTTAACACCGACACCCTTCTGCGTGAAAATGATCCTTGTCTAAGTTTTTCTGGTGTAAAATAGTGCAAGTACTTAACTACTCTAAATGTAAACAATCAGAGTTTATCTTGTATGTAAGTTTGCTTAAATAACTAATGAAGTATCACCTTGAATAAAACCACGTGTACGTACATGCATGAGCTCAAATTAGTTTTATGTATCCTTTAGGTCAAATGAAAGGCCTCGAAATTAAGAAATTATAGAAGTATTTCATGTGAAATTAATGTTAGTTACAATTCAAAATAAATTATCTTTCAAATCACATTTTTTGTTCTTGGAATGAGGATATTATCGCAAAGAAGATATGTCAAAGAGAAAAGAAAAGAAAAGACAAGTATATCATATATATATATATATATATATATATATATATATTGGGAATTTAAAAATATTTCAACTTGTTAAGCCTTTCAAAATTAAAATTGTAATGTTATATATATACATTGTCGTAGGAACAAAGTTTGGTTTTTTATGGGGAGGTTTAATATAAAGTAGTGACCATATAATTCGAGAAAAGACTGTGTAAAATGAATAGTAATTAAGAACATAAATTTTTGAATAATTGATAGTCACGGACTCATTGTGCCGCGTCCGAGATGAATCGTTGAAAGTTGTAACCACAAACTAATCACTGCTAATAATGCAAGGTCCCTTCAAATTTTGTTTGCTCCGATGAGGATTACACAATGTTTTACATTAAGGATGGTCTCTCAATTGATCTACGATAATGACAACTTGATGTAAATCCTATTGTAGTATATTTTTGACCCCCCCCCCCCCCCCCCCCCACACCACATACATACAGATACATGTACAGTGTATATATATATATATATATATATATATATATAGAGAGAGAGAGAGAGAGAGAGAGAGAGAGAGAGAGAGAGAGAGAGAGAGAGATTGTATATATAATACGCAAATTTCAGTTATCACGTTCACTAGAAAGATACAGGTGTCTTTGAAAGATTAGCTGTGTGAGCTTCCAAAAGTGCTTTTTAAATACTTATGTTTAGTGTTGGATAAAATGACTTAACGAAGAGTTTTTTGATAATTAGTTTTAACGATGTAACTTTGCAACTGCACGCCATGCATAAAACAATAACTTGAAATATTTTAGAAATCGTTACTCGTGCAAAAAAGCTTCTCGTCAGTCATCACCAATTAATATTTTATCGCGCGGTACGAGAGAAGCCCTTGAGGCTAATTTTCTTAAATAAAGTTGAATTTAATTTTTTATTGCGAAACAAATTAATTTGAGTTCACAAACACCATTTCTTTCAATAAGCTCAAAAACAACTTATATTTATATGTATAAAAAAGCCTTGCTTTAAAGTTAAAAAAAAAAAAAAAAAAAAAAAAGAGAAGAAGAAAGGCCTTGCTTTATCAGATGCATATCTATATATAATGGAAAAATAATCTGTGTACTGAAATAGTGATTTGATTTTCCAGCAAAGTTTTGGAAACTATATGTTGAATTCCAACGGATCAAAAAGACACTTAGTGGTGCTTATAGTATCACATCGATCACTAAGTCAGCTTTACTGAAATTCGCAAGATAAGTATAGATAGGAGTATACCATCTCTATTTTTTATATAGTGCAATTCTCTACACTTGGTCCACTAAAATAGCTAGTCAAAAGCTGATCAATATATAGTCACACAAAGACACGAGTAAAATCTCTATAAGAAAGAGAGCAAAAGTTGTACTCCTATAATTCCAACTATATCATCCAGAGTCAGCCTTGACAAATTGCCTTAAAGTAATTAAGAACAGATAATTGATTTTTGCCGGTTTGTATGTCCCTAATTAGAATAGCATAAGTACTCTATGTCCCTTCAATTAAATAAACTCTCATTTGATCTTAATATAGACATTCCATTGTCTGCCTAACCCCGTTTATCTTTATGTGAGTTGTGACAATCTTATAGTCAACTCCACTTCTCCTTTTACAATCGTTTCATCCAATTCAGATGTAACAACCCACTTTAGGAAATATCAATATTAAGACCATATTAATTTAGACGATGGTGAAAGTGAAGCTGCAGCTAATGTTAGGAAGTAGATAGTGATGAGTACATAAAACAGCGAAACCATAGTTTCGATCCATGGAATAATTGCGGCAAACACCTCAATCTATGGACGCTTTTGCATTGTGCCCCTAACCCATGAAAATGTGCGATATGCCTCCCAACCTATTAAGTTTTTGCAATTTTTCCCCTAAGCCGTTAATCAACCCTTTATTTTGGACACGTGTTTGAGTTATTGTCCTTTAGACTTGACATCAAGGGGAAAATTGCACTAAAATAATAAGCTAGGAGCATATCGCATATTTTCATAGGATAGGGGGCACAATGCAAAAGCACCAATAGATTGGGGGTTGACGCAATTTTTCCACAATTTTTAGTTAAAACTGAAAAACATATGTTAAAATAGTGCTAGAATAAAACCAATAACGTTGCCAAATTGGGAATCTTGAACTCTTAAAAGACTTATGTTTAAAAGATGAATACAGCTGAAACATGCATGATTCAAGTCCAATAAAAGAATTAGAGGATAGCTCAAATGCACGAGTCACTAAATATGCAATAGAAACTAGTTGTGATCAAACATGACAATATTCTTGCTATGGTAACATAGCTTCCAGAGGACAAATGCAAGAGACACGTTCATACTAATTTGACCATACGACACATAAAGTATAAATACATAGCACGACGGGTAGAATATGTCAACTCCACGAAAATACAAACAACCACCTAGTAGAGCTGTACACTCCACACTTTAACTGTCCCCTGCTATAGCTACTGAGAATTGCTAGAAGCTGCCATACTGCACAAATTTTGTATTGATAATATAAAGTTTCTGCAAAGAAAGGTGTTTATTTCTCTGTAACAAGACCAAACACTGCTCTGAACCCCTTAGCATGAATGTGCAATTAAAGATTAAAAACAATTGAACCGAATGGCTAGTTGAAGACAACATAAGTAACGCTTTTACCAGATACAGAAAACTTCTCCTTGCAACTGGTTGTAGGCAACTGTACGTATAGATTTAGCCGTTCCTTTCTTACTGGTTTTGAATCCAACCTATATAGATAAAGGTAAACTGGAATTCTGGTTCACAGAATTGGATCCATCGGATAACATCCAAGGACTCGAAGAAACCTTGCGAATTCCTGAAGAACAAGGAGACAAAAATACTAATGGTTTCAATCACTTACGACATGCAAACAAATAAATGGAGCCCCGATAGGTGGTGCAGATAAACAACAAGTCAAGGAACCACTGACCTGAAGATGTCCTAATGCATTTTGGGCCCGAGGCTCTGCCATGGAAGCTTCAAAATCAATGTAAAAGAGGTAATCGAAGTATCTGCAACCACAACATTTTCATGTGGTCAACAACATGAATGATCACATTTAGCAGGCTACAATTAGTGGTTTCTTTTAAGATAACTACAACAATCTAAACAAAGGAATATTAGGATTGAAAAATTGAAATTTTCAGTTCTTAAATTTTCAGTTCTTAATGGTCATTAGTTTTTTTCTGTGCTTTAATAGACAAAATTGTAAAGCAGCTCTTATAAACAAAAGAAACTCACGTGGCACTGCCCCTGTTAGAATCATCAACAACCCTCAAAGGTCGCATTTTCTGTGGCCGGCTCTCAATCTGTTGTTTAATTTACAGCAAAAAGCAAATGAGCAAAACAATTACGGACCCTTAATAAATGTGAAAGAAATACTGAATGGCTATAAACGTATTACTCTACAGTACCTTGGATAAATTAATGTTCCTCAAGGCAAAAACTGATAAGGCCTTGAACAGAACTCCAGGTCCTTCGTCCAAAGTGAAGACAATGCTAGTCTAAAAAGAAAAAATTAATTCTTTTGCAATATATAGCGACATAGGCCTCATAAAAGAAAAATACCTTATAAGGTCTATCTGTTCCTGGGATTATAGGTTCCCTTGCAAGTATTAGGAATCTGGTAATATTGTCAGAATCATCCTGTCAGATGGTTCATTGAACTAAATTACTGAAAGAGCAATTGTAACATAATCACTAGATTTGCTTCTCAAATTTAAAGCAATGAATATAAACAAGAAAAGAGAGAATGATAAGTCGAGTAAAGAAATTTGATTAGCTATACTTTCAACCATTTTCATCTCAAAGCCCAAGTTCCACCCAAAAACACGCCAAATTAGGTGTTGATATGATTCTATTTGTAAATATGCGTTTTGGCTGAAAGTCAAAGGAAATGACTAGCACAAAGCTCAGAAGAATAGATGGAAAACAGAGAGTTTGTTGGAAAATGAGAAAGGAATTTTTTTAAAAGCAGGATATAACCAGAGAGGTTTTAATGAATTTTCTCATCCAAAGTTTTGTTAGATATTCATTTAAAGATATGAAATAGTTTACCTGTATCCCTTGAGCAAGAATATCAAGTCCATAAATTTGTGCAGCCCGAGCACTTGCAACTGCTCCGGTCTCTCGCACACGTTCGGAAGCCACAATCTGTGCTGGTGTTAATAATAATAATACTTAAACATATAGTTCAAGAAGGTATAAAGAAACTAGAAAGTTACCTGAGCGGCACCAGCAGTATCATCAGCACTGACTCTGGTAACACCCAACTGGTTCAGAGTTACTGCACACTGATCAAGTGCCTAAAACACCAAGTCGTTTTCGTTTTTATAATCAAGGAACAGATAAGAAATAAAGGAAAATGTAGCACTACTACCTAAAATGACGTGCTTTAAAGTCTGCATGTTGGTAAGGAATATAATCACCTGTGGATGGCTCAAAACGCACTTTAAGTCCTCCTTTCTAACACCAGGTAATCCTAGAAGGCAATGATTAATAAACATCTGAACTTCCCCAACTATGTGAAGCCGATGGCGAAGCAGCAAATCATAGTTACGATGGATGCTCCCGCCAACAGAATTTTCAATAGGAAGTACGGCTTTGTCAACTAACCACAATTCAACTGCCTGAGAAATGGAATACATCAATATGATGGTTTAAGAAAAAAAAAGAATGATGAAAACTGTCAGCGTATGCTTAGAGAAATGTTGACCTTGAATGCAGCTTCAAATTGGTCACATGGGACAGTCTCACAATTTGGGTATGCTTTTAGTGCAGCAGCCTCACTGTATGCTCCTGGAAGCCCCTACATGAAGTGAATAAATCATTTTAGGAAAATTGGACAACATAAGCAGCTTATATAACATACTCACGATAAAATTACCTGATATGCTACACGAGCCTTCACACCATCAGTAGAATAAGAGGAAACATCAAGTGCGGACAAGGGTTCTGCATTTAAGCCATAATTACGGAAGTGCACGAATGAAAAGAAGGTAACAGCACTATGCTTGACAATGGAAAACAAAATTTTCCGGTAGTCATGTGGTATCTACGGAATTTCTATAGTGACTGCTCTTACTCTACAGAATTATTAGATTTTCTTAATATTCTGCGTCACTAACAACAAATACCGATCATGACTCACTAAAATGCACCACCTTCTTTATCTGACACCAAAAAAAATTATAATTTTGCAAGGACCCATTCTTCTTTCTCACACACATGCACATGAATATGATATAATTGCGGTCACCATACAAGCAGTATCAAACCACAATAATAGCCATGAAAAAGCTTTCTGTTTCAATGTATGTTTTTACCTACTACATATTGTAAATTTTTCACAATTAAATAGAGTGTTTCAAATGTTATGAAAACATCATAAAAATAGTTGCTACAATAAAAATGGAAACAATCGTACCTTTCATTTTCTAAACCGAAAATTGAGAACACTTCGGCATTTTTTATGAAAACTTGTAGAAACTTAATCCATGATCATAGCATGCAAAAGAAAATAAACTTTTTTTTTTATTTTACACATTTTACATTCAGGCTGACGCCCCAAATTGCACAGCATATGCCTTTCGCATCCGAGGCAGACACCCCAAATATCGGACATACGCCGCGTGAAAGTCACCAGAACCACGTCGGGGCATTTGTTAGCCTACCAGCCCCGCATTTTTTAAAATATTGACAAACAACAAAGAAAACGTCAATAATGATTAGAAAATCCCACATGCCCTAACATGATATTGTGGTTAGTACTATACATGGACATCCTATTAAAATTACAGATTAGATCAGTCACCATCAATGCCAACCAGTTGACAACAGCAACAAAGAGAATGACAGATTATAATTACATATGATGCCAGCCAAATACATAATCAACCAATATCTTTCACACAAATGATAAATGCAATCATATGTACTCCACTAAATTAACTACTAAATTTAACATAAACCATCATAAAAAAAAAAAATCGAATCTTGCCAAGAACCCATGAACAATCTTTCATCCTAATCAATCAAAGCCATTCAAAACCATCATAACCAAAAAAAAAAAAAACAAATCTTGCCAAGAACCCACGAACAATCTTTCATCCTAATCAATCAAAACCATTCAAAATCATCACAACCAAAAAAAAAACAAATCTTGCCAAGAACCCAAGAACAATCTTTCATCTTAATCAATCAAAACCAGTCAAAATAACCACAAAAGCAACAATCAAGAAACCAATTTTATCATTAAAAAAACATAATCTTGACTCACTTGGCAGAGAATTCAAATCCCTGTGAAACCCACTTCGCAGAGTCACTTTAGTGTCCTCTTGAGGAGGAGGAGTTGAAGGGACTTCATCGTCTTCAACAGGCGTAATTGCTCTGTGTGACAAACACTCACATTCTCTCTGAATAATCTTTAAGTTCAAGAAACAGGGTCGCTTGCACAGAAAATCTGAAGAGTAATAAAACCCCAATTGAGATAATGGGTTGGCTCTGTTGTTACTCGAGCCGCAAACCAAGATTGGCGCAGCCTTCAGTGCCATGTCTTATTAGTGTAGCAATTGGATTGTACCACTGATATACAGTTCAAAAAAATGAGATTCATCAGAAAAAAAACAGAGCCCAGATATGTTTTCCCCTGTTTCTTGCAATGTGCGTGTAATTGTGAAGTTTTTGTTGATAGATAAAGTAGAGAATGTTGTTGTGCTCTGTTTTTAACTTGGAATGGAAGGAGACGGCGGATGCAGAAAAGTGTGTATTTATTATCTATCTGAAGTTGCTTTTCTCTCTCTATATTTAATTTACCTTTTTTCTTAGATGGAAAGTTTTCCACCCACTTTCTTTCGGTTAGTTAATGTTTGAAATATAAAAAATATCATCTAATCAAAATTAAATTATTAAGTTAAAAGGATTAATAATGACAAAATAAGAAACTTAATAGAAAATAATAAGTAATAGGTGAAAATGTTATGTTTGAATTAATATTGTTATATGTAAGTTCAATTGCCAACAAAACAGAAACATAGTTAATATTATTATACTTATTGAGTGATCATCTTAAATAAATTCATATGTAACTCTAGTTGTTGATAAAAGTCGGAACAAAATACATGTATTTTATGATAAATATGAACGTAGATGAATGTCCAGGTAAGGATAACAACATTTACATTTAGATAAGTGTACGATTAATATGTATGATTAATTAATTGTAAGATGATCCAATCGTGCAAAACACTGAGAGAATTAACTGAGATATAAGGTGTAAATTAAACAAACATTCACATAAGTATAAATGTATAATGATTTTGACTATGTTTATCTTTTGTTGACGGACACGTATGTTAAAGTTTAATTAATTGTGTAATTTAAATCTAATATTGCCATTTAATACTGTATAGATGTAAGTTGTAAATTTTCATTTTTGAAATTATATGGACGTGTCACGTGTGTAAATAGATTTATTTGAATACATAATTTAATAGTTTATTTAATTTTGTATGTGATAAATTTATATTTGGATTTAACATTTGACTAACCATCAAATAAGTAACTGAAGAAAAATGAATGAAAATATTTTTAACTGGAGTGAAGGTAGGTAGATGAAGATGCTCCGGCTCCTCTAACACGCACCCATAATTCACACATTTGAAGTGAATTTTGCAATTGAAATTGGCCCAATAATCTTCGAAATATTTAGAAATAAAACTTCAAGCTAAAATAGGGCAAAAAATGATCCTCAATCTGGATTTGGTGGGTAAACTACAATTTCTGCAAGGGGACAATTAGCCAGTTTTGAAATCACGCCTACATGAAGCTAAGCAAAATAATTCGTCAATTTTATTTCTCATATAAAAATATTTACCAATTTAGTATGAAACAAGGGGTAACTTGCCAAAAGCTCATAAATTAACAACTAAATTATAGTCTACTATATATACTTTTTTTAATGAATACTAGCATAAAATCTATTATATTGAAGGGATAATATCAGTGACACCTCCTGAGGTTTGATGAAATATCAGAAACACCCCCTGAGGTTTGCATAATATCAATGACACCCCCTCTCATAAGACAATGATTGATTTTAATTTATATGACATCTTTACCCTTTAAATTAACATTATACTTTATTTGTAAGGAAAAAAGACAAGAATTCCCTTAAAACCCCAACTAGTCCATGGCTCAAATAAGTTAGCATAATCATCCAACTAAAAATGAGTCAACCCCATTTTATTTACTTACCCAGTAGATTAAAAAAATACGATGCACGAGGGCGCGCGACAACTTTTTTCGTTTTTCTCTTCTTTCTTGTTTCCTGTTTTCCTCTGCCATAAATTTTAAAAATGGTTTATTTTAAAATAAAATATGAAAAATCTGAAATCTAAATGCTGGAATAATAAATAAAATTCATTTTTTGTCTTTAATTTACTTATATCTTTAATTTTAATGCATATCTTTAATAGAAAGTAAAACATTAAGATAAATATAATAAATAGTTCCATTTCATATGAAATAAATTATTTGTTTAAAATTTGTAGAACAAAAAAGTTTTTAATTATATTAAAGACACCCCATAGGCAGCTTAACATAGTAAATAACATCTCCTATAATAATTTAAGTAACAAGAGGGGTTTTAGTCTTTAAAGATATGCCAAAATCTATGTCAAATTTGACAAGGGTAAAACAGAAATTCAATTAAAAAATACAGCTGGATTTGGCACGTCTTTTCATAGAGGGGGTGTCTCTGATATGTCATTACAAACCTCAGGAGGTGTCTCTGATATTATGCAAACCTCAGGGGGTGTCTCTGATATTTCATCAAACCTCAGGGGTGTCACTAATATTATCCCTATATTGAATTAGCAAACAGCCCACAATCCGGTTCAGAAAGGGTGTAGAATTTATGAATAGGACCATACGCAGTTCATCGCGTGGGACCGCGTGTATCATTAAATTCTTGCCGACCGGCAGTTACGCTAGCTGTTGGGAACAACATGTGCTTACCCATTAGTCATTAGTGTATTACATATGTTAAAAGTGTTTTATTGTCTCAATTTTTAAGAAATTCATTTAGTGATTTTGCATATACATTTTTTTTTTCATTTTTGTTAGTAAACAAATAAAAAGAGCTAGAGGGTGATAAGTATTCTACCCTTTTCTCTGTGAGTTAAACTGCAAATTTTTGTGTTTAAATCTAATAAATATCTTAAAAACAATATGCGAAACTTCAAAAACATTTTAAGAAAGTTAAGTTTTATTCTTTCGATATAAGTAAGCTCAATATTATTTAAAAATAGAGTGGTTTGATTCATGTACTTACAACGCAGGTATGCCTCTTTAGTTTTTCGAAATTATGACGGGGAAATTTAGTAGAATTCGAGTGTCTCAGCAAACGAGTTCCAACTTCCAACTAAGAAAACTTTATAATGAGATGATAATTCCTTCTTTTCTTTCTGGTTAGGCCCTTGTCATTTTTTAGCAACGCAAAATAAAACTGTTCGTTTTATTAACATGTCGATTTTATCTATTTAAAAGAAAATTAATTTAAAACGGATGAATGAACTGTTTTATCAAATACAATAATTGTCACTCGAGATATTTATATAGTAAGGTTTGTTTAGCCTTTTAGGCAGGGCTACGGCTACTATGTATAAGTAACTAAGCAAGCCTCTACGCGTACAGTGATAGCTTGTGGGGGCTCCAACTACTTTTCATTCGCTGCTTCCATACTTAGTATTAGGAAGAAAAAAAAAACGTGAATTGCATTTAGAAATTCTTGCTGCATTATTCTATTCACGTTTAGATATTTTGGCTGCATTTCGAAGTGACATTACAAGTCCAGGTCGGCTCCTTTTGGGCTAAGTCGATGGAATATCTAAGTAATAATTTTCACTCTATCAATCATGATCATTTTTCAAAATTTCTAAACTTCTCTTGCAAATGTATAAATGTTTTCTCACTTTATCAAACTAAACATAAAAGTAGTTTTCAACTTAAACATTAAATTATTTTTCAACTTCATTACAAACTTATTTCAATAACTTATTTCTTACTAGGTTTTCGAATCAGGTCTATAAACTCTTAAAAAGTAAGAAAAGTTTCTAATTCAAAGAACCAAAACAAACGCCAAAGCCCAAAATTTGATCATGGGTACTATATTTCTTGCAATAAAATCAAAGCTTAAATGATGAGATATGAGCAGAGCCAGTGATTGATGAGGTAAAGCATACAGATCTCCACTTAATATCCATTAAAGCACACACCAAAACTTTAATACATTTCCATTGAAGCAAATGGAAATGTGCGAAATGTTTCGAGTGAAAATGGTCACCTGGATTTAGCTTCTGTATAATGGGGAATAAATTTTAAAAAGATGCCCCAAGAAAAATGCTTTAATCTTTCTTCCCAAAATGAGATTTAAAAGTTGAAGCGCATATAACACCATAAGCATTTTCACCTTGAAGTACATATCTTTATTATTCACGCAGCATATACTTTTACAAGATTAAACTACAGAAAACAGCTGTACATTTCAAAGCAAGACAAAGAGGTCCCAAAACCACTTAAAGATTGACAAAGTGATAACAGAACAGAGTTCTTGTAAACACAACAACATTTACTAACAATCATCTTGAACTAAAAAACCTCAGTAACTCTCTAACAAAACTACCTTTGGAAGTCGCAGAAAGAAGAAGTCGGGTAAGTAGAAACTCTCATGAATCTGAAAATATCCAGCGCAGAAAAACTATATCTTTTCTAAAAGAGCTTTACTGGTTGTTGTGTTCCGCTTCTCATCATTGCACAAAACTCCTCGTAGTTGATTCTCCCGTCCTTAAACAATACAAAAGTGTAAATCCCCAATATCTAACTCGAGAGAAAAGTGAAGGTACTTAATACAGTAACTAAGCTTACATTATCTGTATCCACTTCTGAAATTATTTCCTTGATGGTGGCGTCATCCCCCATACCATACTCCTTCATGGCAGCTTCAAGTTCATCCCTCGTGATATAGCTGATACAATTTTTTTTGAAAAGAATGACAAATTAACAAGCATTTGGCAATAAAGAGACTTAGTATTAAATAATATTTTACAACTCACAGAAATAAGCAAGTTGCCAATTTTCTTTGAAGTATTTAAGGAAAAACTGTTGAATTTAGTCGACGATAATATGGCAGGGAGATAATATCAAATCTTACCCACTGCTGTCCTTGTCAAAAAACTGAAATGCTTTAAACAAATGCTCATCCTTTTCAAGCTTATGTCTGTGCATCGTAGCAGTGATAAACTCAATATAGTCGATTGTTCCGTTACCATCCACGTCAGCCTGATAATAGCAGTAACAATAGCTACGAAATCAGTAACAATTTTTTGTTTGAAAAATGAAGACTAAAATTCACAATCTTTTTCAAACTAGATGAAGAATAAAAATGTCCGTTTGCATTCAACTAACCGCTTCCATGAGTTGTTTCACTTCAACTTCAGATAGTCTTGATCCAAGACGAGCCAATCCTGATTTTAATTCTTCATAAGTGATCGCTCCACTCTTATCTGTATCCATATTTGTAAACATAGCTTTAAGACCTTTAATTTCTTCTTCAGACATACTTTGTGCAATGACCTGCAAGCATATTTAATTGCAATTAAATATTAGGAGACAAAGAAAAAGGAGAACTCCCGTAAAAGTATCGTGAAGACAAACCTTTAGTGCAAGTTTCTTGAGTTTATTCATCGCCCTGAACTGCTTCATTCTAGAGAGAACGGCACTATCTATCGGCTTGTCAGGAGCTTGTCCCTTAATCCAAGGGTGCTCTTCGAACACAAGAAAAAATTACAATTTAGTTTAGTAACAGTTATAACTAGCACATATTTTAGAGAGGGGAAAAAAAGGAAAGATCCGGTCGGTTTAGAGTGTTTGGGACCTCAATGTAAAAACCAAAATAGGTACATAAGATAAGATAACTCGAAAATGGTTCATAGACAAGAGACATAAGATATCAATCACGAAACTTAAAATATACTTTACTCTATATTTTACATTCTATGGTCCTGGGCACACATTCACCATTTAAATAAATTTGTCAAGCCTCAACTTAAGCAAAAAAGTTTCAATAACTCGATGGTATGTTGTAGATTGCTAAAGATGATTGTTCTATTTCCTTTATTAAGTTAATTCAGGATTCACAGCGTGACCTTCTCCCTAGGAAACAATTTTTTTTTCTTCAAACTGTAGAACTGATGTGCTCATTTGTGTTAAATCAAATTATACTAAAGCTCGAGAAAGTAAGCAAATTCAGATTTTAATAAGAAAGCCACCCATCCCTTAGACCAAACACATGGACACACACACAAAATGACAGATCTTCACTATCCATTTATATGCTATATGCGGAATGAAGAGAGATTACCAAGTACTTGAGCAGAAGTGATTCTCTTCTTTGGGTCCTTCGTCAGCATTTTCCGAACAAGATCTTTCGCACTGTTGGATATGGTGGGCCATGGTTGACTGTCAAAATCAACTTCTTCTTTCAGTATAGCATCAAAAATGCCCTTTTCAGTTTCTGCAAAAGAATTCCACAAAAGGCACTTAAAAGAGATTTTATATCAGATACAATTATCATTTTACAATGCGAGATTCGCATACCAGCCCAAAATGGAGGCACGCCACTGAGGAGGATGTACAAAATAACACCAGCACTCCATACATCTATTTCCTTTCCATAACTTCGCCGCAACACTTCAGGAGCAACGTAGTATGCACTACCAACTATATCACGATATACCTTTCCTGTAAATTGAATAACGACAAAATATCACTTATGCATGCTAAATATGATAGGAGATATGCAGATAAGGAATAAAGAACATTGATGGTCGCCACTACCTAAAAGGCAGGTAAATAAATTAGTAAAAAACACAATTAGCTGAATTGCTATAGCACACAAGTAAACTCATAGCCATCATTCTTCCATCATGACGATATAAACCCGGAAATATAATTAGCTAACTTCCAAGAAAATTTCAATCAGATTTGGAAAATCTCTTGATGCACTACGTGCATGATTCACGTTATATCCCATCAAGCTGGGGGCAGACTTTATCTACGGATAACTCCTTACGACCTTAATTTCAGAATAAATGCAACTAAATATATCTTCAAATGCAATCATATCATATCAACAAATCCAACTATATAGACATGACAAAAAAAAAAGTAACATACTCTAGAAGAAACTATATAAGTAACAACCAGAAACATTCCCAATTGACCAAAACAGTCCACAACAAGTATAATTGCAATTCTAAAACAGGAAAAGTTATAACCACCTTCTTCAATGAAGACAGATAGCCCAAAATCCGTCGCCTTCAGCATCGCCTTCTCGTCCTTACTCGACAGCAAGAAATTCTCGGGCTTAAGATCCCTATGAATCACCCCCATAAAATGGCAATGATGCACAACATTCACAATCTGCCTACACAATTCAGCAGCACCCTTTTCGGTGTAATGCCCCTGCGCGATAATCCTATCGAAAAGCTCCCCTCCCTCGCAGAGCTCCATCACCAAATGCACAGAGAGCCTATCCTCATAAGCACCCTTAAATTCCACTATATTTGCCTGCCCACTCAAATGCTGCATAATATGAATCTCCCTCTTCATATCATCCCTATCATTCTTACTCACGAGCTTCCGCTTGAGTATCGATTTGCACGCATAATGGCGCCCAGTCGCAATCTCAGTGCAAAAATAAGTAACCCCAAATTGACCCCTGCCCAATTCTTTGCCAATGTTGTACTTTGACTTGACCTCTTCAAAGGGTTTGCCTAAAATGTTGTTGGGCTCTAATTTTGGAACAGGGTTTTGTTGGGTTTGTGGTGAAAGTTTCTGAGGAGGTGGAGTTTGTGATTGTAAAGGTTGTTGTTGTTGGGGTTGAGGAGTGTAATGATTTGATGGTTTTTGATGGTTTTGTTGTTCAGGCCTCTCTGATCTATACCCATTAACATGTTGATGATTTGAGTGTTTTTTCTTGCTAAAACAACCACCCATTGTTGCCTTTTGAAGCAGATTGTGAAGAAAATTGGATCAAGATTCAATCTTTATGACTGGATTGTTGAGAAAAACAGATAAAGATCGTCTCTTGTGAAAGAAAATCTGAATGAGAAGTGCTTAAAAAAATGGGATTTGAGAACTGGGATTGAAGCATAAGTTAGGAGAATTGTGCGAGATTTAGGATCAGAAAACCTCAGACGTCTGTCTGTTGACTTGGGCAAGTTCTTGGTTTTCAGTGGTTTTATTATACACGTTTTGCTTTTTCTGGTTTGCTTCGTTGTTTTGTCTTGACTTGATGAAAAAAGAAAAAGGAAACGAAAATAATTAATGGAAATTAAGTTTTGGATTGTATTCTGCATATGTGGGTGTGGGCCCCACTTTTTTTTAAACATAACAATTAATGGGGTTTAATATTTTTCTAATTATACAAATTTAACATTTTTAAATTAAATGTATAAGAAAACAGCACCAATTTTTTGTATGTAGCAAGAGCCCCTAATCACTATTTTTAGGATGTACAAAAATAAACCTCGGAGTTAGACGAAGTAGTATGTAAACAACTTCAATTCAATAGATCATATTAGCAGACTTAGTGCGACGATTAAAAACTAAACCAAATTACATATAATGTTAAGACAAGTCTATAACATTTTCTTTAAGATATAGTTTTGGATTTTTTTGTTGATTGAGAGCTACTGTAATATATGGGTAGTGATATTAAATCAATGGGTTAGTGATGTTAAATCAACGGGGACAATGTTTGAAAATAAGTTAATGGTAATGTACTAATGCCTTTTTGTTTAAAGGTGGCTTTGGTTTCTCCTCAAGACAGGCTTGAAAAATCTCCTAGAAAGCAGACACCAGACAAAGCCGGTATTTCTTATGTTCAGTTTTACTTTCTTATGTTCTTCCTATCACCAAAAAAGGAAAAAGAAAGATATTCTTCTTTGCCTGCTATTAGGAACATCTAGCATAGACCGAATTGGTTTCATTTTGTAATGGGGAAAATAATTTATTTCGTTTATTATTGTCCGCATTAGGAACTAGTGATTTTTATACAATTATAGTAATAAAATAATAGTAAAAACAGTAATAATAATAGTAATTATTCAAAATAAGATTTTCACACATCACGATCGCCATTTATCGACACAATTAAGAAAAAGACTTATTATGTTATACATTTTTGAGTTTAAGGGATAATAATATTATTAATAGAAATGACACAAAGTATATCATCCGATTAAACATAACAACTATGAAATTTGTAATCTACTCTTAATTATTATTTAATATATATATATATATATATATATATATATATATATATATATATATATTTTATATGTAGGTGGAAAAACTCATCGGTCGTACAGCTAAAGCGGCTGAACCCAGAAAAAGCCTAAGACCAAAGAGGGGACTAATGTTCGCTTTAACTATAGATACTCAATGCCATCTATTTCTACATGCCCAGCCCAATTGCTAAGATGCGGCCCAGAATGGCTGTCTGTGTTCCAGTAATCTTTAAGAGTAAATTATCACAAACAACATTATATATATTTTTTTTCAATTGAAAAATATTTTATTTCACCAATATAATATATGTGAAAGAAATAGCAGCTGTGAGAATCAAGTCTTCACAGAAATTCATGTACAACCTGGGGTAAAACTTAAAAGCCATTGTTTCGCGCCATCTCGCATCTTTCTTCTAGTATGCAATAGAAAAACACGTCGAAGAGTATGTTAAATATAGCCTAGTAAGTAGTAACATAGTTAACCCATAAAACTTGCACTGTTTGAGTAGACATCGCATCTTTATTTTTTCCATTGGGAAACCACTTTAATTTGTCAATAAATGTTGTAGACTTATTTGATTTGTATAAATAATAAACATGCATTTCAGTAGATATTTGGTGTAAGTTTTTACTGCCTCTATGACAACAAATAGCTCGTGAAAGTATGTGGGAAGGATTTCATGCGAGATAACTAAGAAAGTTTAATGGAGACAAATTTACAAACTAAAGCTAATCATAATTTCTTAATTAAATATCACATTAGTATTACACATGAAGAGAAACTATTCAACATTAGTATTATTATCGAATTATACACGAAGTATGAGACACAATTAAAAGATGCCTAAGTTGAAATAACTAATATATGAGTTCTATATGTTTATGCGACGTATCTGTTTTATTATATATATTATTTGTATTTATTTATTTATGTAATTTAATTTTAATTATATTGCAATTTAGTTTAGTTCTTTACTATAGAGCATAGACTATCGAGTCACTTTTATAACTTTCCTCATTTTAACGAGTGGTAATCACATATTATTTTGTTACCTGAATAAGATTAGTTTTTCTTTTATCAACTAGTTGTCGTTTTTCTTATCCCTTGATTTGTGGAGTGTCTTCCCAATGTCGACTATCTTATTTTAAAGAAAATTATGCTTATTAAGAACACAATTGTCCGGCGAAATTGTTGCCGGGATCAAACAATGAGTCATCTTTGGGTGCTTCTTTTTTCTGATTTGTGTACTTAATTCTATTGTCGTATTGTGTAAAAATTCATAGAATGAGACAGAACAGAACCCCGGATCCCGAATCAATTGCAAAAATCCTCCCTATCAAGTACAGAAGTAAACACATAGAACCAAACGTTATTCTCATAATATTCTCGGACTTTAAGATATTAAAGTATTATAGAAAATTGCGGGAGAGATACCTTAATATTTTAATAATCAGCTCTTATCTTTCATTTGCTACGTACTCCTTAAATACACGTATCAAAACTGCTCGCATCTGAAAGAAAATCTTTTACTATTTGCTTCTATATATTATGAACAATATTGGTTTGTGTCATGTAAAGTGTATATTGGACTAAGGAGTATATCATGTTCGTTTTGGGCCGGGTGTTTATTTTTGTACGGAAAATATGTTGCATGAATTATTTCAAATATGAATTTCTAGTTGAAAGTTTTTAAATTTGGTAGGTGCACGCATGTATCTATGAATTGACAGGAGAATAATTATTAGTTTGTTAAATGGATTTTGAGATCTACTCCTTTACTAAGGAATAATAAGTCATATTAAAAATATATTTTTACCTTTTCTATGCTATGGTGTGAGCTTTTTCTGTTTTAGATGTTCACTTCAGGATGGGAATATGCTCATACAAAGTTTTCTATAATTTTTTATATTTTTTTTGCCTCACAGTTATATATTCATTGTTTTTCACATTTTGTTTTCTCCGTTTTGTAGACGTCTCCTCGTTGCGGCAACTAGAATCACATGATATTATAAATAGCAATTGATTTGTCTCATAGTGATATTGGTTCATGTTTCATAGTGTATTCTTTAACTAGATGCAGTACGTAACGTTTGATTGTTATGTAATATAACTAAAAATGTGTATGCAATCTTTTCATTTCGCTTTTTTAAAATACCCTAAGAACTATTGCATCATATGCCAAAATTCTGCAAAATCTAAAAAAAAATACCCATCGAATGTTGGATATTAGCTGGATTAAATGCGCGTTCATCAATTAATACGTACGGTTGTACCTTAGAGGACACACTTAATGAAACGACAGCTTAACGACGTAGACAGCGGCTGGTGTCCATTCTAGCTCCCACCAAAATTAATTGTATACTTTAATCTCATCGCCAAATTCTTGCACACATATAGTGTATTAGGCCGGCAAAACCAGATTTTATTTTTCGTGATCTGTCGCTTGAGTTTGGTGCAAGGCCACATATTAATTAGTTAGTAGTATCGAATATTTTCAAATACTAATTCAAAGCTTAAGACATGCAAGCCATGCCTTTTTTCTCCATTTGGATATGGACTAATACTCTAATAGCTAGTTAGTTCGCTTTTTCTGAAAAATTATAACGTTTGTTAGGGTGTGTGACGTTCTTGTTGTATTGTTTCCCATCGTGCAAACCATGTTCTCAAGGAGGTGCTGTCTTGTTGATAAAAAATATACTTCCGTAATTCCTTTATAGAACGGAAGTGTCTTAATTGAATTAGTTAGTTACATGCATTTTTGTGATGGTTCTTATTTAAAGGGTTAATTGGGTTAAACCTCTAAAACTATACAGTCTTTAGAAAATTGTCCTCAAACCTATTAAGTCGTACAAATTGCATCATAACCTATTGGAAAATGTGCGAATTGCCCCATAAGTCAAACTCTAACAGGCGAAAATGCAAGAACGTGCCTAAAATAAACAGCTGATTAAGGAATCAAGAGGCAATCAACAACTTTTTCCATGGATTATGGAGCAATATAATTAGCAGGTTTTTATAGCTTTGAGCACTTTGCTCCTGAAGCCCTTATTTGTGATTTAACACAATTAACCCTAATATTAATGTTGTTTTTCTTGTAGCATTCATCCATTTCACATTGTTTCAATTAATGAAGTACAAGAGCATCTAAGGTATAAAGAGTCAATTGAAAGAGTCAGAAATCTCAATATTACATTCTAATTACTTATGTCTCGACCATCAAGCAGCAAAACAAGAACAATCCCTCAAAAGTACATAAAATGTCACTTCGAATAATGTATAAGCGTACGTACCTAAGTACAACTTTTTTGAATGATATCTGCAATGCTTTGAATAATTTAGATCTTAAACGGAAAAAGTTAGATAATCAACATAATTAACTATATAATTAGAAATACTGCACCCAATATAAATATATCATCACTCCTTTTTTTGGTGTGAAACAAACCATAAAGTAAAACAATAAAAAGTGCGATCTAGAACTTGATCATCAAAAAACTGGCTGGAGAGTACTCCTCGGTGAATTTGCCTGCTTGCCACGTATCAAACACTTGCAAGATCTCACGACACAATTGATTTGTCTGAATAAAACAACCTTAGCCGATGAAAATCCTTTTTTCAGTTTCATCACTACTCTCTTACCAATCTTGATCTTCAACTTAAACACTCTCACTCTCAACCACGATGCTTTTGATCTCCTCTTATGATCGGCTTTTTGCATGGTCTTGTAAATCAAGAATTGTGCCATTCTGTGCTGCATCTCTTCGGGATCTTCATTGTCTAATTTTGAGTAAGAATATGATGTATTAAACAGATCCATTAATATTCTTTCCTTCTTTTTTTTTTTCTCCAAAGAGGAGAAAGTGAAGCAAGAGAATATGGATTGTTTTGATTATGTCGTTTGGTGGCAGTATTTATAGTGAGTAATAATGAATTTTATAATACAAAATATGTAGAGCTGGCCTAGGTAGAATGGTGGGGTGCCAAAATGTTCACAACATGCACCGAACTATATATTCAGTAAATTGGGGGAGAAAAATATACTATATATATTCGAAATCAATTCTTAAAATATCATTAAGTAATTGCCATTTTGTATTCTTTTTTGTTGACTAAATTGCGCCATTTGGATATTGCCCTTTATTTTCTCTTTCTGTTACATATGTCAGAACCCCCAAAATCAATAAAGTCAACTTATTTTCTTTTGGCAATAAGTTTGATTTTTCTCGCTTTTTAGTGTTGACTTTATCGCATCAAATAGTAGTTCATAATCGTGTACTTCAGAAACTGTTGATTAAGTAATATATAACTTTAATCATGACATTATCACAAACTACTTTTTAAAAGAAAATAAGGTGATGTAGGTACAAAGATATCATTACTTATATTTCGATAAAGCATTCTTCTTATGATAACTTTATGGAATTTTGAGCTTTAGAAAAAGTCAAAACTTTCTTATCCTCGAAATTGCGAGAATATTATTTTTAGCATGTAAAGTTAATTGATTGTTTAAGTGCTTGATCTTCTTCGAAAATCCTTCGGAAAATGCTGAGTGAAACTTAAAGATTTATTTGGAAAGGCATGATGTTCACTACAAAAAAAGGGAAAAGTTATATCAAAGCGGCAAATTACGTGCCAAAGAGCAACATGGAACGAATTTCGAAGAGTGATCTCTTGAGATTAAATTTTTAAAAAGTGTTCAATTTCTCAATTAAGTATATTTTTATAAGATGGTTTTCAATAATGTCACTAATGCTTCGTAAATTAGACTCACTTGTCATTCACTAATATAAGACTGTCCTTATCACGTCGTTCCGGTTATTGAGGCAGGAAAAGAAGCATTAACTCCTTTCTCAAATTCTATCATCAAATTTCATTCATCAATAACTTTCAAACTGAAGAATTGAAACCCATTTATGAAAGGCATTTGTTCTTATCGCGTTTTTACAATGGTGGAAAAATGAAAATTTTGATACTCAGAAATATTTTTAGAATGTCCTTTCTGTTTTGTTGGAAGGAAGACCCGACAGAAAACATGAAAGTTATTTGATGCATTTTTTCAAACATTGGATATGAGGAACTAAAACGAATTTGATAATGGAGAAGAGAAATAGCTTGGAGTATTATTTTTTCCTACACAATTTGCAGAGGGGGTGTTATATTTTGACAAGTAAAAAACATTTTCCTAATTTTTAAATAAAATCTTTTATTTTCTTGGAAATTCTTGTACACCCACCTCGCACCCCTTTAAACTAATTTTCATTGGAACCAAACCAAGCATTAGCCAAGTTTATAATCAATCTTCGGCTTTTAGTGAATTTCGATGTATCAACCTTTTCAAACTATAATCAAGATGCAGAACCAAATAGTCTTCGTTATTATATTAGCTCATTAGAAGAGAAGCGTGGTTCTATAGTTTTAAAAGTAACCAAATATTCTTTATTATTATATTAGCTTATTTCAAGACGTGGGTCTATAGTTTTAAAAATATAATAAAAATACAATATTACGGAAAATGTGAAGGTAGTTCATTTCAAGAACTAAGCATGCCAAAATGCAAGGAGAAAGTTTGTATGATATTTGCAATTTGAGTTCATGTGTGTCGAAAGAAAGCACAAATCAAAATAGTTCAAAATCAGCTCAAAATCAATTTATTTTAGTAATGACAATTTAACAATGGCAAGCCTTATAAATAGGCGGATGTTCACCACCTTATTATATCATCCTTCCTCCATTTATGCATCTCCCTTTCTATTCCTTCTCGTATAAACTTTGCTTCTCTATTTTGCTATACAATTTCTCGCATTGTTCTCTATAAATTGTGTGGTTCAATAAACAGATGGGAATAAATACCTCAGCCAAGCTTATGATGCTCCAAAAAAAGATCGGTGCAACTATCATATGATCGATCAAATAATTTAGCTTGTAAGTATCCAAAACTATGGCGTATTTGGTAGGTGACACGAATACCTGAGGCTCTTATGTGATGCAAGCGCCTTTTTCAATGAAACATCCACTCTTCCGCAACCCTGAAACAATGAATCATAAAACTTGCTCACAAACTGAGATAATTCTTTCTCTTCGTCGTCCCAAAAGAACACGGAACGATGAAGGTCTCCATTTTTTTCAGATCCACTATCTTCCCAGTCGCTCGCAGGACTGGGAGGTTCGGCGGGCTCTTCATCTTCGCCGTCCTCCTCTCCAATTTCAAACTTTCCGTTCTCAAAATTACTAAATTCACCAGATCCATGGAATGATGTTAAATTCACTTCTTCAGGCTCAGAAGAAGGGCACACGACGGCTTTAGCTCCAGAATCTAGAAAGGCTTTAGTCATAGCTTGGGTAGGCCCGTACATTCCGGTGAAGATTAAGATCCTGTCCCTCCAAGCCCCAACCTGCGAAGTTCATGAGGATATAGAAATTAGTCTCACTAACAACCAAAGACAAATAAAACCATGTTAGAACTCTTTGATAGTCTTCTATCAGAGGTAAGAGCGAGGTAAGTAAAAAAATTAAGTCAAATCCAAATCTCAGGGGAAAACTTATTTTTGAACCATGCCGATCACTTAACAATATCATTTAACTTTTCTTTTAGTTGATACAACCAAAATTTCTAAATGAGTAACCAGGTCCTTGGTGAAAGACTAGGAAGATGCGGGAGAGATTACTATCTGAAGAAAAAATAAAATGATCTGAACTTATAATTATACATATGAATCCAGATATCAACCTTCAAAACAACATGGTTTCTTTCCAGGACATGAACTCTAGCTAGAATGCTACTATTTATAGACATTTAATGTCTTGATGAAAGGTTTATATTTCCTAGTTCCTCGTAATCATGTCTAGAAAGCTTTGCAACTTGAATTTTACACCTCTCTGTACATTGGACCTACCAAGCCTTCTCCGTTGACTTCTCAAGTTAAGCACAAACTTAAATCCAAGCGATTAAACCAAATATATATATATATATAAGGAGGCACATTGTTATGTGTTAATCAAGCACGGAAAAATAAAGATAGCACAACTGTTGAGTGTTGACCAGCTTCCACTTATGTCATTAATATAAGATAGCAGTAATATATATATATATATAATTATTTTAAACTATATATATATATAGACTCAGCAATTTATTTCCAATTTCAGATTGCTTGTGATAACATCTTATATTATTATGCTGAGAGAATAATAAAAGAATAACGAGCACATGATCCCAAGGCCGTACCATCCAACGGATGTCTTCTGGAGTCAAGTGCATGGAAGGAACTGTTCTGCGGAACATGTACGCACCAATTTCTTGATCATCTTCCATGACCTTCAAAATATAAGGATAATAATATCAAATATTTCTGTAAAAAAAAAAACCTGAAACTGATTAATTACCAAATAAATAAGTAGACGGATACCTGAGTTTGCCGCCCTATATATCTGTGGACAACACCACCAATCTGAAAGTAGGGCCTAAATGAGACGAGCTCAGCAACAGTTGAAATGCTCGAGAGTACAGATGCATACTTTCTTCTCTTGCCTCTCATCATTGTTAACATGCTATATTTAACATTCTGCAGAAACTTATCTGCTAATTCTCCAGGTTCAGCAACCACAAATACATCGTTCTGCCAACTATCGGAAAAAAGAAGAAAGTTATGAGCGTGGGCAAGAGACAAGAAATAAGAAGACACGAAGAAGAAAAGATGGTGGTAAGACCTTAAAACAGAGCCACGTGTGTCATTCTGCAGTGCCAAATGAATTACTCCAACCTGGGGTGAATTCTGTATTTTCTCATGCAAGGATAGGACGGGGACAGAAAGCTGCTTGCGTTTGAGAGGAGACTCGGGGGGTGAAGCAGTAGTTTTTGCAGAATGAAATCCGTCCAAACTTAAAGGTGGGACTAAATCAATTTTACCAACTCGATGGGGGCCAATATCAGGACTGTAAAGTTGGGGAGTTGAAGGGAAGCTTCCAGTAAACAAAGGTGATGCAAATGGTGTTGGAAATGTTCCTGGAGCTGCCTTGAGGTTACCTGATGTCCCGTTGGCCAGAGTTAATCGTATCCCACTACTTGCACAAAATGCCTCCAGTGCACGAGCATGGTGAAAGACCCTTCCAGAATCTGGACTATTGAAAGCCTCTACAAGGAGGACACCACGTCTCCAGCCCACAAAAGGACTATTCTCGTTTGAAGCTGTAGGAAAAGGCAGAGTCTAAGAACATTGATGGAAAGACAAAAGACAAACTTAAATAGATTCAGAGATGATGGATCTTATTCACCTTTTGCTTTTAACAGCTGCTGAGATTTCAAATTATCTAAAAGTTTATCATCATGCTGATTTTCAAGTAATCTTTCAGTTAGATCTTTGAAAACAGCAGAAATATTCTCAATGTACTCATCTGTGGCACCCTCAAACTTCAACCATTGTGCTGGATCAGTTTCATCCAACTCCATATCACAACGCTCATCAACTGTACAAGCAATAGAAATCTTTTGAAAATGTGAAACGATTTCAAGGTTTATATTGCAGTTAATATAACATTAGAGCCAATCAACTGTATTTTTTTAATGTAAGTTCACATGTAATGCTCTAATTCAATACACTAAAGAAAGAAATCAATCCCTTTGGAGATCAAGTCGCTGACTTCACCTGGATTGAATCGATAATAGTGTACATCAGGAAGCATAGGAAGTAATGTACTTAGAGTTTCCTCCACTCGGTCAACAGAGCATGCACTCTCAATCAAAACTTGTCCAGTATCAAGATATCGCCAACCACCCTTCCGAACCTAATAGAGAAAAGAAATAGGTAATAGTGGAGTAAGGAATTGCACCATGTGTAACTATAGTAACTACAGAACCAATGTCCCACACCATCATCAAATCAGCCTAGTTTATCCTGTCAGTCCACCCACCTAATGTGGACTTGAAAGGAAAGATTTAAGAATTCATAAGAATGAGGTCCAGAAGAAATGGATTCACAACTTAGCATTATCAGTTCCGCACAAATGATTTCACATGTACTGCAACCGTTACCAACAATAACAAATACTAGAAGCTGGACATCTTTTTAAGGAACCATCTATTTGCTCACACAGAAGACCAATATTAATCGTACGCCATACAGAGTACTAAAACATAATGTTGGACACTTCAACCATATCTTTCAATTATGCATTCCAATTTTATTGGCCGCAGGTAACTACATACATGCGTTACCTTATACCGGTACATATCTCTTCATATATAAGCAGTATGGCAAATCAATTTCAGTCCTACCCAACAAAACATCAGAAATATCGCACCAACAAATCAACTAAAAACTCCTGCATACACTCCAAGTAGACTAGCACAGTGGCATCAGTAAATGTTTGTTCTCCCCAGCCCCACGTTAAGGAAGCAACAAAACAGCCATGCCGTTAAAAAGAGCGTTTTGATCAAGAAAATGTCAGATCCAATTCATCCCCAAACACACCTCCTATTCACAAACTCAAATCAACTAGGCTGCTAAAAGACAAACCTCTATTTGTTATCCTCAATCACGCTGAATCACTGACAATGGATACTATATACATAAAAAATCCAAGAGTTGGAACAATATTGATGCCATGATCATACCAGAACTACTTTCTTTACGGCAGAATGTTTTATGACTTTGATTCTGATCCACACGACATTTCAGTATACAATTTAGAGTAATTGATTTGGTCTCAAAAGATGACCACAGTCCATGAGACTTGCCAAATAAAAAAACTAGTGTAAAGTAAGCTTTTGTAAATTTTAATCCCACTCTCAAAATCCCAGAATGGTAAACAAACTTCAATCCATAAAAACCAAAATATCTTTACAACATACAGAAAATGAAAAGAATAGTTTGGTACCTTTGTAGGAACAGATCCACAACCAACTGAAACTAAGCAGTCAATTTTAGCATCAGGCCATAATAGATGTGCTTCTCGTAAGGCAAAAATAGTTGGATTGTTTGCAACAATAGCTCCATCTTGCCAGCGATACACGCCTGTATTATACGAAGTGAGAAGAAAGGATTTAATAACAGTTTATGGATAACATCTATATTAATTGATGAATATAAGTAAAAAGCCTTCTGAGACAATACACAATGAGCGTGGAAAGAAAGTACCATCAGAAAAATCATCCAAATAATATGGAGCAGCAGATGATGCTCTTATAGCTTGCCATATGGGATGCTTACAACTTCCCAAGAACGCATTGCGTTTGTATCCATCCTGAGCTCCACTAGTTGCTGCCCCCTGCCCACCAGTTGCCAAGTTTTCTGAAACTGCAGAAGATATCTCTGGTGTTCCACCAGGGTACTGCACTTCAAGAAAACAACAACATTATTTGATAAGATGTGCAGTTAGGAGAATCTGTCCATTATTGACAAAAATTTGAGTATCTAAGCCACAAAATAATTTTTTACATCAAACCTGATAATTTCTGAATATAAATGGCTGAGCTGGTGCAACACTGACCAGAGTTGATACTACAAAAACTTTGGGAATCCTTTTAACAGCTGATTCTATTAGGAGATCTCCATCATCATCAGCACACATCTCTTTTAGCAGCCTCTCAAACTGATCCGCACTGTGCTGAAAACAGATCCATGCACCATTCTAAAATCTCAAGATGTATAAATACTTAAGGTGCAGTAGGCAGAATAAGGCAGATGGAGTGAAGAGTGAAAAGACCAAAAAACGGAAAGCTTAAGATGTAACCAACCATTTTGAACGTAATACCTTTCTTCCATAACTATTTCAAAGCACTAAGCCATTTCATTATTTAAGGGCCATTAACTACACGTAGTTATCACACTAGCAAGTAACAAATGAAAGAAAAGGCAAAAGTAGCTATATAACATACTTTAGATCCATGTACAACAACACGAAAACTCTGTGATGAACTCTTATAGAGTTGATCCAACTTTTCTCTCCATGTCGCTGCTTCATTGTCCTTTGGAACAGGTTCAGCAAACACATGTTTCCCTGGAGAATAAAGTGAAAAGTGTTGCCATGGAATTGAAATGTTGCAAACTATAAACTGTGAGAAAGGCTCTTTACTGAAGCAGGAGTTCTAACCAAGTTCTTTGTATATTTCTTCACACTGATCCAAGGACATCAATTTGATTCCAAGAGCAACAGCAAGCATACCACCTGTAGACGTTCCACAAATAAGGTCAAAGAGCTCGTGGATCTGCTTCCCAGTGCCCTTCTCAATTTCTCTTAGAATCTTAACAGTTGCCAGTCCTTTCATGCCACCACCATCCATAGCCAATATGCGCAATCCTCGTTTGGGTACCTGTCTTCCTCTAATAGCACGGCGCAGAATCTCATTTTCCCCTAAGATGACATAAAATTTGTTTTGAAATGTTGATCTCAGTCAATATCTGATTATAACATGATCCATAAAAACTGACCTAATATTGCTAGAGCACGGGCTGCAGCTTTACACACGTGTGCATCAGATGCAATTGTCAGCCGCAGAAGAAGTTCCCGCAGACTTTCAGAAGTTACCATGGTACGCCGGTTTTCCAAACAGAAGGCTAAGTTCCCAACGGCAAATAAGGCTAATCTTTGCACCTAAAGAGACAATCCTAAAATTTGAGCATAACCATAGAGAACAGCCAGCATAGCATTAAGCACATTAAAAGGGGAACGTGGAGAGCTTGCCTCTGGATTTTTATGGGCACATAACAATTTCAATGATTTCATTACATCTTTTGTCAACATTCTGTGTGCGACCATATCAGATGTAAAAGCTAACTTGACGACAACTTGCAAGACGGAGATTACTGCTTCCGATCCTGCAGATTTCAACACTCTCTCGATAGGTTGCATAATGTCAGATTTGATCAACTGCATCGCCAGTGGAACATTTCCAGCAAGAGCTGAGAGAGCAGAGCAAGCTTGCTCGACCTAAGAAAAGAGCATACTAATGAAAGGAAAAAGTAAAGAAATACAAGAAAATTAATCTGTATATTGTTACATACCACATGTTGGTTTTCACTGCTTATCATACTTATCAGCTGCCGCACTGCATTCTCATCTTTTCCCACAGCTACACAGTTTCCATCATCTTCCATGATCTTAGCAAGGGCGGATGCAAGCAACGGGTGATGACAAGAAGAAAACCGGAAGATCAGAGAGAAGAAGGCACTCAATTTATGTCGCGATGCCACAAAGTATGAACTATTCTCCATCTGAGAACAAAACAAACAAGATTGTGAATTGATAGCGCTCAATTCATCCGCACGATAGCGATATACAACATTATCATTACAGACCTCAATCTGTATATCCACGGCTCTCAGGTTTTCATCTGCCACAATCCGGATGTTTGCGAGAGATAAGTGGCGAAGTTCTTGTAATGGCAAAATATCAGGAAGGAATTCAAGGGGGTTGCCAAAAAGCCTTAAAACACGCAACTGTGCTATGGCTCTGCCAATAAGCTGATTAATTAAGTTTTGAAACAACATTTGTAGTTTATATGAGAAGCAAAAAATTATAGTTCAATGACCTGAAATCAAGAAGAGGACGGACCAGCTTGTTGTGTTCCAAGGACAATTCAACAAGACCAGCACATTGTCTTAATTCAACTGATGACACACATCAACAAAGATGAGCAATTTAAAATTATCTAAAATATGCAGCGTAAATTGATGCAAGAAGTTTTAAAACTTGCCAGGCACAGAAACGAGCATGTTGTAGTCTACTGCAAGGACTTTCAAAGATTTCAGTTCACCAAGCTCGGGTGGCAAAACTGACAACTTGTTGTTACCAAGGTATAATTTCTCCAGATGAGGGAGTCGGGTTATCTCTGCTGGCAGTGTCTGCGAATGACAGCAACACAATATACATACAGGTGATCATCACACAGCTGCTTCTAAGGTGATAGTTCAAATGATAATAAAGTAATCAAAAAAAGACTGTCCAAAACCCGTTTTCTCTGACAAGGAATCACAGATATCTACAAGTACAATCGAAGAGAACCAAGCATCTTTTACACAGTAGAACTACTCAACAATCAACAGCATAACACGTAAAAGTACTACCATACCAACCATTATTTTCAAACACCAACCCCAAATTACACCACAGAACCAAACACTACAATAACCAGTCCAAACAGTTAGAGCTTAACTCAAACAACAAGTGTCATACTGTCCTTATAACTCTTTCCCTTACACATTCAACTCTACAACAATAAGCAAAATCAAACCCGGCAATGTCAACATAAAACATACGAAAAAATAACGTTTACATTATTTTTTTCACAAGAAAGGACTCACGGTTAATCCAAGACCGCAAAGGCTGACAACCGAAACATTCCGCCAATGCTCGGGGCAAATGGTGGAACCCACAGCCACTCCATCCGCGGCAACGCCATTGGCAAAATTCGACCTCATCAGCCTCACCAACACTCCCATTCCCGCATCGTTCTGCTGCGCCGATCCACCCCCTCTCGACATCATAAACCCCTTCAGAGGCTCCCTCCTCTTCACAACCCTCATCTCCACCCTAACACCACGATCACCATCACCCTCCAAATCACCATCCTCATCATCTAAATCCCCCAAATTCTCCCCTCTCTCCCTAAATTCGATCTCCACCGTATCTTGCGGCGACGGCAACGCGACCATAACCTGCGATTGTAACTTCAACGCCACCTGATCCTCGTCGTCGCCGGCGTTCCAATCGAGTTCGATCCTAAACCCTAATTTCTCTTCCTCGTGATTCTCGCCGTCAATCGACGGCGTCGGCGATGAACCGGAGAACTGAGTGGCCTCATCGATCGTATCAACATCGGAACCGTAACTCAACTTCAGATGAAACACCTCCGATGTTCGCTTCCAACCGAGTCCCCACGACATTGACGGAAAAAACTCCGATCAAACGATTTGTTAAATTAATTAAATCTCAATTTTTTTAATCGATTAATTCTTCTTCAACGATCCGATTAGATTCAATTAAAGAATCTGAATTTTGATGAGAGGCGATCTGCATTTGCATTTGGTTGTTTGTACCATCTGCTGTTACCGTTTTTTTTGGGGGATTTTTGGGCGGTTTTTGGAGTACTTGTTACTACTACTCCTCTGTTATGACGGTGGAAGAGACAATTGATATTTGACATAAGTCTTGGTGGTTTTATTTTAATTTATGTGGGAAAAAAGTATTTTTATTTATATATTCCACGTATTCCTCAAAACCTCTCAAAAATATTAATGATGGTTTTATATTTTTTATAGGACTAGAAATCTCCAATATAATAATAATGTGGACAAGTGGTGAGAATTTTCACTATTGCACTGAATGTGAGTTTGCAAAATACAAAATATAATTAAAATAAATCTTTCAATATATATATATATATATATATATGAGGAACATAATAAATTTTTCATGATTTAGTAAATGTTGTTGAAATAACACCTTTCAATGTATGTACGTGGAAATTAAATTTTTTCTACAAAATTTAATATGATTTCATTTTTTTGAGGTCAAATGAGGAAATACAATAAATTGTATGAATGTACAATTAAAATAAACCTTCCAATTTATATACGTGGACAAAAAAATTCACAATTTAAATAAATTTAACTTTCTATATATGTTAAGAGGAAAAGTTTAAATAAAATTATAATGCAAAATATTACATGATTTCATTTTTCATTTTTCGGAAATAGAATTATTTTGCATTTGTTGTGGACTTAAATTTTAGTACTGAGTTTATGCATAAATAAAATTTGGAGACTGTTATTATATTATTGTGTTTATATTTACATAATTTTTAATTGTGGTATGAAATTATATTACAAAATTATAAACTTGACGGGGCGGGCCCAAAGAAAATAGGACAGGGCATTACTAGTTTTGTCCTGAATTGGGTTGGCCTTGTATGACGGCACGACAGACAGATAGAATCGAAACTAAAGCACATTTTTCAAGTTTTAAGCTAATTATTTTGTTTTGTGTGTTATATATTCAATGAAGAAAGTTCAAGCGTGAAAAGGATTTAATTTAATAAAGACAAACACGAATCTAGTTATAAGTTACAATAACTTCACATTCTAGGACATGTTAATTTTACGTCTATTGTGTTCAAAGCCCTGCAAATTTTACATTTTTGTTCTTAACAATCAAGTTTAACATAGATTCCAAATGGCATTACAAATCATTTATGACAAATTCGAACAATAGAAAGGCACATATAGCAAGTTCGTGGTCCGACTTCAGTGATACCATCATCGCACAATCTTAATTTTTGTCATTGTTGAATTATATTACACATGCACAAGTTACATAGAATTAAAATTAGATTATAAATAAATAAGTATCTAGCATGTAGTGCAAAGTTTTTACTCTCATGAATTATAAACAAATTAATGGAGATTCACTGTATAATTCTAGGCAAAGCTGATGCAAGTGGTGCATGCCCATAATCAAAACAAAAAAAAAAAAAAAAAAAAGCGACATGCATTTTCAACATGCGTCGGTCACGCCTCATAGATATGCTAGATACTTTTGTGTTTAATTTTTTAAGACCTTCGCGTCTCTTGAATAGTTAGCAAGCTTAAATTTGAGTTTTATGTCAATTGTTATTATTTTATTATAATGATGTAATATTAGTATCTTGTGTTTTAGTCAATATACATCTCTTATTTATATTTAAAATCGATATTACCGTGTATCATATCGTATCACATATTCGTGCATGTAGGTCAAATCATTTTAGTGCCACTAACAAGCTCGAATAAAAGAATCACATGTTTGCATTAAAGGCTAAAAATAATGAATACAACATTTTTCCTAAAGTCTGTTAAAATTCAAATAATGTGCATCAGCAGAACTATGAACGTTATCACTTTACAAGCCCCTCTTCACCTTTTTTTTTTACAAGGAAGAAGGAAACCCAAATTAAAAAGAAAAAAAGAAAAAAGAAAAGACTTAGTGCCATCAAATCATCGTCACTTTTGAACATGAGATTTTCTCCTTTAGACCATAAGCAATGCACCATGCTAAAACTATGGTAACATGCTAAACCCTCTGATCTTTCATATACAGGACAACAAGAGGACTGCTCATGAAGTTTAATTAGGTTGAAGATTTGGTTTATGTTACATTTTCTAGTGTTTTCATGCAACTTCAATGTTTGTTGGTTGTGCATTGCCTTTAACAAAATTGGTTTTGGACTTTGCTGTTCTTGATGTCCTTGAAGATGAGGAG
The DNA here is from genome assembly GCA_946800315.1 of Misopates orontium. Lineage (NCBI taxonomy): Eukaryota > Viridiplantae > Streptophyta > Magnoliopsida > Lamiales > Plantaginaceae > Misopates > Misopates orontium. The sequence goes on from OX326947.1 coordinate 5,883,121, forward strand.
TTGGACCTTGGAGAAGAAGTGGATTTAGGCTTTTTGCGCCTCGGCTTTTTCTTGATACTAGAAACTTCTGTCTGAGTTGTGTCTTTATACATCTCTGATCCTGTTTGTTGTTGCCGCACTGATTTTCCACAATCTGCATTAAAAAGGTTTATTTAGCACTCGTCCATGGAATTATATCGTGGCAAACCTAATTATTGCCTATATCAGGTTTACTATGCAAATAAAACTAAGTGATATTTGCCAAATCCAAATTTTCAAACCAAGTTACCATAATTTTATCACATTATTGTGATCATATATTATATGTGATATAATCATGATCAACTTTAAATGCACAAAAATAACTAACCTTGATTCCATGTAGAAAGTGCAGAACCTGAATGACCAATCGATGTTGCCGCAAAATCACTCCCCGTCTTGAATTCTTTCATCTATTATTTATCAAACATATACATTTGATTGAATTATTGATTAGTCAATATTAAGGAAATAAAATAAATAATAAATTCAAATTAACATCTATGCGGATCGACTAGAAAATGCACATAATATGAAGACATAACATACCCAACTGGGTGCAGTCCCAGTGACGCCATCCCACCCAATATGTGCGACATGCTTAACATCAGTAGGACCTCCAATCTCGATTTCAGGCTCTTTCACAACTACACGAACAAACACCGAAATTTTTCTATGAACTCCCCCAAATTCGATAAAAATTATAACGACATTGAAAGAAAAAAGTGCAAGTAGACCTTTGTGATGCAGTATTGTAAATACATTTAATTAATCTCCATATGCAATTTTAGACGTGGTTAAATACTTATAATCATATATACAAGTTTATTTGAGACATATATTGAATTTTTAAGAAACTCAAATTACCTTAAGTTGTATGTTTATTGGGCGCATTACCTCGTTTAAAAAGTAACAAAAAGTCATTCTTAAGAACTATGTCATACACAAGTAACAAATAATTCTTTCAAGTCAATGGGAATATAAATTAGTTTGACATTTGTTGCAATAATTAATAGAATTGGTAAATACAAAAGGGATTTGCTATTAACGCTTGAAACGATAATGCAATTCATGATATAAGAAGATTGAGAAAGAGAAATTTACCAAAGATTTGTTGAAGAGAACATTTAAATCCTTTGTAAATACCCTTCATTTTTGTTCCCATTGCGGAAGCTGCGTAGTCCGAATTTATCTGCCCCCTCTAAAATATTGAAGGAAAAATGTAGAAGAAAGCACCACCTAATTCTCAAAAGATTGTCCCTTGCCTATTACAAGATTAAATGTATCGAAGCTTTGTTAACTCGTTTAACTTCTTTCCCATGTAAAATTTACAAGAACATAGACATAGGCATCTACATTTGAGATCAAGGATTAATACGTTAGAAAAAAAAATCCAAATCAAAATATTTAGAAGAAATATATGAAAGCAATAAGAACCTTTGAGATAACTTAGCTAGGAGAAAAGAGATTCAACAAAGGAACTTCTTCTCCTCTCCTCCTCGTCTAATTTACCACACATCTTTTAATATTATTGGCATATACATTTTGCATTACGCATGCATGCAAACCAAATCCAGGGTTCTTCAATGAATGAGAATGAAAAAAAACTTTTAGACATGTAATTAAAATAATTGGAAAAGAAAAGGAGAATGCGATGGTTTAATATTTCAAGAAATTGATAGGGGTGGGAGATGGTGGCGTTATGAATGCAATCTAGGGGTGTATTCAACGACGAGCGGCGTTCGGGATTTTTCTTTTAGATAAAAAGAAGGAACAAGAGACAAAAAGAGGAGATCAACAAGAGAGGAAATAGAGAAGGAAGAGGTGGAGAACCACAAAATTCTCCTAAAGGAGGTGGGGGAGGATTTGAAGGGCATGCATGCACAATGGGGATAAAGCTCAAAAAAGAATATTTATTTAGTAAAAAATAGGTAACGTGTATTAACAATACCAGAAATAGAAAAATAACTAATGAATGTTTAATATTTCTTTTTTGGTGGTATTTACTATTTCGAGAGCGCAGGGTTAATGCTTTGATAGCGTATAATGGAAAAAATTGGAGTGAAAGTGGTGCATTAATTCTAGGGTCTTTTCTCTTGTAATTATTAAGTCAAATTGTATGTCCACGTTGACCGTATAAAATAATTGTTTTCTTTTGATTTAATAGTATGGCGCACGTGTTGTTAACGAAAGAAAAGGTGTTTCCTAATGACAACCAAAAAATTAGATCCAATATCTATAATTTGAGAAGGTTATTCATACATACCAAAATGAAATCCTTTTTTTTTTTTTTTGGACGGGAAAATCCTATTGAGTATTGAGTACGGATTATACCGCATTCATTCTGGTTGAACCGAGCGTGTTTTTCATGAAGTCTTTCGGTAACTATATTTCATTTGTTACATCCATCAAAAGAATTCTCTACTTTTGGACATTGTCCTCATTTGATAATTTAAATTTACATGATACTAATATATCTATAGGAATAACTTTTCAATGTAATCAACATTTTTTCTAGGTGTTGTTATGATTGCGAGAACATTAAAAAATCTGCCAGTAATATAATTTTACAACAGAAGATATGTAGCTACAATTATTTCAATTACAATTCTACTATGTAATTGATAACTTCATCAATTTACCGCATAGGTCGTTGGGAATACGAATTACACACTTCTATAAACACGTTATACTGTACAGTTGTTGCAAAAGTACGTCTAAAGTTGTCCTTTTATGTATTGGAATAGGTATTAATTTTCTAAAAGCTTTTTTTTTTTGGTTTTATTTATTCTTTTTTCTCCATTGTAGGCAAACTAGGTTTAGAGTCATTTTTATAAGGACAAAGTGACGTAATAAATATATTAATAGATGTTAAGTGTTAACCTTATGAATTTTATCGTGTGGACTTTGGGTATACGAAAAATATATAATAGCTAATACTAGTTGTATTTAATTCTTGAAAAGAAAAACGCAAAAATTGGATCAATATTTGACAGCTGTGGGATTTGAACCCACGCCCTTTCGGACCAGAGCCTAAATCTGGCGCCTTAGACCACTCGGCCAAACTGTCGTCATGTTGTACGGTAATTGTAATTTTTATTACTTAAACCATGTTTAAGTTAAATCCAATTACATGATTCAAAAATTTAACCAACTAATGCGATTTTAATTTTTATTTATTAACATGTAAATCACAAGAAGTAGAAGGTTTTTTTTTTTTTGGAACCAGCAATAAATAGAAGTTGAAGACTAAATTATAGATGCAGTGTCGAAATTAAAAACGGTAAAGTATATTTTGCCTTATTTTAATAGAGTATCATCGATTTTCAAAAAAACAAAAAAATAGAGTATCATCGTGTGAATCTAATACTGATAGAAGAAGTAACCCCACAAATTAAATAAGGCAACTTATATAATTGCGCACACTATATAAACATCAGTAAGAAAAACTAAATTATAATTTTTAACGCCCAACAAATTCAGTAAAATTAGGGAGAAAATCACCATCGACCGTTGCGAATCGCAAGTCACATAAAGATTCTCTTGATAAATTACCCGCGAACCAAATTCCGTGCGCACAATGGCCTGTAAGTTTCTTCTCATCGCCCTTTAAATTAATTCAGCCATCTCACATGTTTAATTATTAATCTAATTCGTTAGGGTTTTATTTTGGGGGTCAAATTGGGGATATTATACTTACACATCACGTGTATATAAATATCGGACAAATGGAAAGACGGTGCACATAACACCACAGAAGGCGGTGGCCGCAAAATCAACGAGAATAAACTCCTCTCTAAGAAACACAGGTTTGCCCTATTTTTGCTTAAAATGGAGATTTTGAATTTTGGTTCAACAGTCTTGTGTGTAACTTTATTGCTGCTTCTAGAATTTCTTCAAAGTGAAACTATTAATTAATAATTTAATTATAAAATGCCACGCTAAGCTTAGGGCCAAATCTTTAAATTACAAGTTGGCAGATATTAAATAATACGCGCACCACCTACTAACCGTTAACCATCAATATCCGTCCACCTACGTCTGCATCATTTGACCAATTGATCACCCTCATGAAGTTAGTGTGAACCCTTGGATATTTTTTTTTGTCCATTTACTATAAAAATGAAACGTGTAACTACACAATTCATTTAACTCATCTTTCATTATTACTTTCAAATTAAATAACACACACACACACACAATATAAGTATATATTTTGAATGGTTTTTAATTTACAAAACCGAGTGACCCTGTCCCATCTATAAGATCTATAAGGAAATTAGAATATTTCGAATAATCACTTTCGAAGCCTTCTTGCACGTTAATGTTGTTGTAAAAATGTTGTAGTAGCTGGTGCTGATTTATTAACTATTGTCAGCCCGTTTGCGTGTTTTATTGGTAATCAGTTAATTGGTATATAGAGCAGTACACTTACACACTAGTTAGTTGTAGTAGTTTGAAAAACAGTTGTATGGAAAACGCCTCAGCATCAGCCTCAGCCTCAGCCTCAGCCTCACCAAGAACAAGGCAGGTGCAGGAGAAGGAAGATAAGAGGCTGATCACTAACATTATGAGCGGGGACCCAAAGACGAGACGTCGACGCTGGTGCGTATGCGCGTGGATCACGGCGGTCATTCTCGCCCTGGGCCTATTGTTCCTGATCCTCGGCCTGACGGTTTTCAAGGCCAAACGGCCATCCATCAACGTCAATTCCGTGGCCCTTGCCGACTTAGACTTCTCGTTAGATGTCGCCAGGCTACGCGTGCTCCTCAACGTGACGTTGGACGTTGATCTCACCGTAAAGAACCCGAATCGGGTGGGGTTCAGGTACAGCAACAGCACTGCGTTTCTGAGGTACAGGGGAGACGACGTCGGGGAGGTCCCTATCCCCACCGGCAGGATCGGGGCTCGCGACACTAGTGCACTCAACCTCACTGTTTTCGTCATGGCTGATCGCCTCCTTACCGACTCCGGTATCTACACGGACGCCCTCAGTGGAACTCTACCCTTTCAGACTTACATCAGGATGCCCGGGAAAGTGCGGATACTTTTCGATATCAATGTTGTCGCCTACGCCACTTGCGATTTCCAAGTCAATCTCGCCAATCGATCGCTCTCCGACCAGAGATGCTACTATAGGACTAAATTATAGAGCTCTAGCAGTAGCACTACGTGAAAGGAGACTTATCCATTGTCTATACGGATTGTGTCTCCTTTTTTAGTTAATTGTTTGTTTTTACGAGAATAATGAGCGGTAGAGTTGTTTCTCCCCTATATTCATAGCCACTGTTTTGGAGTTTTTGTGTAAATTCAGTTCAACCGAGCCATGTATGTAATAATATCTATGCATCTTGATAAATTGAACCTCTCACGTTTATGCAACTTGCGTTTACTGCTTTGCTATTTATTATGTGTGTGACATACACTCCGGTGTATCTTGTAGTTGTGAGCTACAGTCCTTATTGGCATTCTTGAGCTGTTACGGGAGACACTCGAATTAGGATCTCAGCTATCACTCGTCTCGTGTGAAGTAGTCACTACAGAATCCTTGCCTTACAGACGTTTTACTTGGTTTGGGGGTGCTAGTTAGTCTATCTGGGTCATGATGATCTGATGCAAACGTTGAAATATGCAGGTCACTGGGTTGGGTGTAGGAGTGGGTCTTGTGATGATGGAAACTCGTAAGTGTATTCGTGATCTCTTTAATAACTCGTTGAGTACTTGACTTTATAGCTTAAACCATTCTCAGGATGCATTCATGTCAAGTAGTATACATCCAATTTTATGTTTCATAATTAGTTCGTGCATCATGCTACCTCTGGCCAAATTTTGTCTACTTTCATTTGAAAATTAAGGACATTCCTATGATTAAATAAAATTAGAACAGAAAATTGTAGGGTCAAACAAATAAATAGACAATCCCAAGGACCCCAACACAGAGTTGCATCCTTCTCCAATTTCAGAAACAACAATACATTGCCCGGCTCTCCCAAATCATGGGGTGGAGTGAATTGGTTACTAATCTGGAAGAGCTTTGATTTTGTTTGAGAGAAGAAGCATGTTTGTTTCATGTCTTGGATTTATGATGCAAGATGCATAAGTTGATGAACTAGTCACGTTTGAACTTTGGTGCAAGTTAAATATGGGATTTGCTTTTCGTGTTATAAACGGAAGTATTGGAAATATTTCTTGTGTTGATTGAGACCTCTTGTTTGTGAATTATGCTCTTTTATCCACATATTCCCTTTGTTTTTTCATGTTGGATTTGGTATCCCTCGTTTCTTCGTTTTCACTATCTGGAAGTATGCACTTGTTTATATAAATTCTGATCAGATATTTACCTTGTACAAAGTTATTCTTGATTTGTACCTATCTTTCTCATATATCTGAATTATTAAAAAATTGGTCTCCTTGCAGATGAACAGACACCTTATGGACAAACCAAGTGTATGATCTGTAAGCAACAAGTACATCAGGATGGCAAATATTGTCATACATGCGCGTACAGTAAAGGTATTGTTTGCAATTTTTTCTTTCTGCCTTACTTTGATAAAAGCATTACTTGCAGAAAGTCATGAGGTTGTTTTGTGATGTAGGAGTCTGTGCAATGTGCGGGAAACAAGTACTTGACACCAAGTCCCACAAGCGAAGCAATGTATAAAGCATAAGTGTATTGCCAATATTAGAGGAGGCCACAACTTGCTGCGATCTTTAATCTGTTTCTTACTGCCTTTGACAGGAATGGTCACGATGATCATGTTCTATACAGTATTTTCTTGTGGGATACTCGCATGTATGATGGCTTGCTCTTTTATATTTGTATTTGCAGAATACTATGCTGTCTTTTGTAGAAATTTTAACTTGATTCACATGTCTTTATACTCAATTTGCACAGAAATAAAGTTCCATCTATCAACTTCTACTTCATTTTAGCTAATGACGATTGAAATTCTAGATACTGGTTGTTCGTTTCTTTTTCTTTTTTAACAAAAATCGGCAAGCCCTGTGTTCTTGAAGTAATTCTAATTGTCTAGGGTGCGTTATACTGATAAGCTTGTGCCATTCAAACTTGTTATTTTGTTTGATTGCAGAGGTTAGTGGGAAAGAGATCGAGGAAACAATTGCAGTTGCCTGAGACTCTATCATATATACCTGAATAAATAGATGCTTAATTTGCAAAAATGCCTGTCACTATAGTTCGAGTGTTCAATAGGATCTTGCTCTTAATCAAGAACTTTGTCTTTGACAAACAAAGATTCTGCTTTGAGCTTCAGTTTGTGATATGATAAGATTGTACCAAAGAGAAGGGAGACATCATCTATGATAATACACTTTGATGATTTCTATTACTTACCCTAATTCTGAGTTTTCTGGTTTTATATTTCAAGATTTCCATATTCATCATACTGGGTAAAGCAGCATAGTGTGCATTTAACTGTTTGTGTTCACAACAAATTGCGGTTGACAATTAAGATGTACGCTAGCATGACCATAATTTGTTGAAGGAATAGGCACAAGGCTAGGGGCCTTTTGGTGGAGCAAACTTGTTTAACTCATGCTGTAAATGACATTATTTGCTCCTGATCTAAAGTTGCAGTTTAAAGGTAAATATTTATGTGATCCTGCGTCATTCTTCCATACTGAATAACATAGGACTTATATTAATGGTACATGCATCACAACTCCTATCTCTGGCCTCTGATAATACAATTATTGTCTTTTGCCTACTCACATGAAAGCACAATAGCACATTCACCAACAGGGGCCATTTGCTGTGGGCTACATAAAGAATACACACGGCTATCAACGAGAAGGGTAAAAGGTGCCAAAAGTGGTTTTCTGGCTCAATTGCACTATTGCAAAGATAGACTAAACTAACATAAAAAGGGTATGCTCATCATGTTCTTCTTTATGTCCTAACTCTTATAAAAGTTGGAAGATTCTCCACTTGCAGTCTTAGTGCTATATGCTGTTGTCCTCTAGTTTGAAGATCTGATGATGCGAAAAGTAGCCCCGGGATAAAATAAAAGTTCGAATCTGCTGACTTCGATGGCGATGAGTGGAAGGTCAGACTGTAATCCCTTTCTGTCTGAAGTTTCTTTTTCTGCTTGTTCCGTCTGTTTTGAACCCTGTCTCGTTTCTCTTAGGCGAAAAGTTTCTCTTCTAATAGTTGTTGGTAAGTGCTGATATTATGGGCCTTATTCGTCGAGAGCAATACCATCCTCGTTTGACTTGCTCATGGTCAAGGTGAAATATATCAGTAAAATAGTCCCTATGCTCGACCTGATATAGGAAACAAGAAAGTTATAATTAGGATAATACGACTCTAGCTTCTTGATGTAATTGATGAATATGGTATCCAATGTCGGGCTAATAGAGAAGTTTTATGTACTATGTTGTGAAAAGGATTATGCTGGTGATAATCTTAAAGACAATAGACATTATTATTCTCTATACCATCTTAAACTTTTCGATACTGTTTGATATTATTTAAATGCGTCTAATTTGTAGCGGTTTGTGGTAAAAGACTTACAAGGTAGCAAAGAAAAGAAGCATCCTTTTAGGATCAATAGCCCATGAGTCGCTCCTTCGCCGGAAACTGTACCTTCTGCCGCTCAATTTGGTTTCAGCGGCCGCAGTGCTGCCATTTGTAATGGTGATTTGGTGGTGGATTTGGGGGAGGGGGGAGTGATCGGTGGGCCCCAGCGTCATTACCGTTGCCTTTTCAGGCGTGCTGCCTCCATGTAAAGTTGCTGCACTTTTCTTATAAATTAAGTTAAACAAAGCACCACATAGCACGAATGCTGCCTAGCAAGTACCCATATATTCCCCTAATCTAAAGCCATGTCCATGTGCACTCCAGTATGGCTATTAAAAAGAATCCTACTTATCTGAAACTCGTTTGTGCCTGCATTATCATATGTATCTAGCGAATGTAAACTAATTAAACACGGTGCTAACTAGATTAATTACACATGAAACTGGGATCCGCACTCCACAGTGACAGATGACAAATGCAACTACGTTTTGTCAAATAAACGGAGCACGTGATTTAGAACAATTACAATTTAGAGACTGTTGTTTTCATTACCTAATTAATTCATTAAACTTAGAAAAAATAATATTGATATCCCCAAACATATAATACATGGTTGACGATAATGACAAGGCATAAAATGGGTCCTATGTGCTTCGAAAATATGTAAGAACTAAGTAGAAGGGGTGACCTTAAGATTACTTATTCAATTTAAATAACATCCCATACATTTCTTTGGATTCCTTCAATTATCAAATGACATAAAGAATTATTTCACATTTTCATCCAAAGACACAAATACAAATTGAAGAGAGCCAAAACTTCGTATCAAAATCACAAAAGATATAAAAGGGAAATGGAAATGATTACCTCTCGGAGAAGATGTGAGCATGGTGGCGTCTCTATCACCGCCATTAGTCATGTTGAATTTGTTGTTGTCGCCGCCTCTGCCGGTGGATCCTTTTCTTGAAAGATTTCTCTGCAATTTTCCATCCCCCATTGGTGACATGTTAACAAAAAGCTAGGGAAAAGCGGAGCCATTGTATTGCAATAACGTCATATAATATTTGAAATTTTTATTTTATTTTGAAATATATGAAAACATGGATGACAAGTGTCCATTACAAAAACAATATTATCATATACTCATTACATAATTAAGTGGTGCGGCAGATACAATATTTTTAGATTTCAGTATACAAATTTTGTATCATTTCGTCTCAATCATGTTATCATCATCAATCGATACGATTGTGTGAAAGTTTGACATATTCTGACAGCGGAACTGCTATATATATGCGGTATAGAATCCTCAAGAGCTTTTACTAATTTTTTGCTGCAAAAACTATTTTATTTATTCACTGCATAAAATTGTTTTTACTAACATACGAACACTACTCATCATGAATTGTCCACAAGAATATATTAAAAGCACAATATCACACAACTAAAAAAATAATCCAATAGTCAAAAGGAAATTTTCATTACCCAGAATCATTTATTTTTTATGTAAGTTTATCAAAATAAAACCCTTAGATTCTTTATTACCCTTTTGTAATATTCCCGAAGAAAATGCTGAATAAAGATTAAGATTTAAGTTTATCTTATAGGCCACTTACCCCGCAACTACTTACGACTTTTGGGATAATCTTAGCAGTCACCAACTAAAACACATTAAAAAACTAAAACATCCTTATGATAATCACTAACAAGAAAGTTGATATTAAAAACATATTCGAGATTGAAAGAGAACTATACACCAAAATTTTCGAGGAAGTACATGAGATTTTAGTCCCACAAAAATTCAAAGTCCGAAGAAGAAAAAATAACATAAAAAACTTACTTTAATTCTTGAATTTGGAGTTGTGACGTCTTTCTCAATAAGGTGAGAAAAACGTTCCATATCCACCACAAAGCTATGATCTAATCCCTTCGTATCATCGGCTTCACAAATTGATATCGGATTATAAACAGAACCCATATTCTCCTAAAAATCAATCAATAATAAAAAAGAAAACATAATTAGCCACACTTATATATACAAATATGTAAACATATATATACCACCTAAAAGTAACAGTAAAAAGAATTAAATGACAGTATATTTTATAACCAAGTTTAGGAAATACCCATAAAAAACTCAATGAAACAGTGATTAAATTAAAGAAACGAGAAAAAGCTAAAAGCTTACCAGCTTCTGATATTCAGTCATTTTCTTTCACCACCGCTTAAAAGCAGAAAAGCTGGAAAAAAAAGCGGTCACCAGATTCCGTATTAAATCACCAACTTTGAACCAAAACAAGGCAAGGTGCATAAAGAAACAAACATACCTCGTTTAGTCAACTTTGTTCGCTTAAATTTACGATGAAATAACAACTTTTTCTATCTACAATTCTCGTGAGTTACAAGAAACACGAGGCTTTATCTTCTAGAGATTGAATCAATATATTATAAATGAAATATCGGTATCATGAAAAAGCGGAGCAATTAACTAATTTTCTTCAAAAAGAGGCCATTTCTTTTTTTGTTGTTGTTTTGTATTTATTCGAGAAAAAGAAGAAGAGTGAGGAAGATTCCAAGGATGATTTGGGGAGAGTATAAGAAAATGGAATGAAATCAGTTGTGGTGGATTTATCAGAGAAAGAGACGCTAAGGCAACTATAGCTAAGTGGGGAGTTATATATATACTGTTTTTGGTGCTTATCATTATAATCTAGGACTTATCTTTAAATAATGCTTTTGGAACATTATTTTAGTGGTTTGGTATCTATCATATGTAAATAAATACATGTCAAGCTATGTGCAGTGATACTATAAAAAAAAATATAATTCAACTAAAAAATAAAATTGGACGGATACATTTTTGGGGCGTGTCCGATACATATTGGACATTTTTTTTTTGTTATTTTGCAAACTCTTATTACTTTATGGGCCAAGGTATAGTATATATAAATAAAAGATAAAGACCCAAAATTACATCAAACCTCACGAAAAGAAATTAGAAATGAGATTGACAGTTCAATATCAAACTTTGAAATTCTTTCTTTTTGTAAGTCAATTGTGTCAAAAGTCTTTAACTTCATACTTGATTTTGTTCTTTTCTTATTTATTATGAAAGCTTGAATCTTCTTTCTCTCTTTAATTTCTTTCTTTTAACATCCTCAGAATTCAACATCCTCAGAATTCGTTGATTTTGATTTTTCAGATTTTATTTGCATTTACAAGTAAAACTTGAGCTTATATGCATATTTTATTTACAATTTTACTTCTATTCGTCCTTAAATTTGTAGACGTTCAATCTTAGTTCTGGGTAATTTAAAGATTTTAATGACACATTTTTATTTTTTAAGGCGTGTGTGTATATATATAAAACATGTTCATTCCGCATCATCACTGAGTCCATATCATGATGTATTCGTATTCGTGCAACATATATGTCAAGCCAAGGGATAAATCTTAATCAGTCAATTTTCCCTGCCAAATAGCGTGTAGTTAGATCGTAAATTTGAGGTAATGGCACCTTATTTCTCATCTGTCACAATTTTTATTGGGAGTTGCATGATCGATAGCCCTGACCCGAAAATGTTTACGTTAGTATAGGTTCTACACGAATGAATTAAGTTTGGGTCTTTAATATTACAATCTACTTACGTGTCATTTCACTCATTAAAATAGTCCCTGAATCCAACTTTGTAGGGTATATTAGATAATTACGTAAAATTTAATTAGAGTCGTCTCTCTAATATAAACAGTTTGCTTACGTGTAATTATAATTTGACCATAAAAGAAAAATTACAAAATTCAGATTTGGTGGCGCTTCGATCAAGAGGAATCAACCACTTAAACTAGGTACAGAAATTTATGTTTTCTATTATTTTTCCTTTTATATATATATATATATATATATATATATATATATATATATATATATATATATATATATATATATATATATGTTCTTCCATCATTGTTTCGTTTTGTAACTTTGTATGCTACTCTTGTCATCTTTAGACATGCAACGTGTAAATTCACGATGAAATTGTAATAGAACTGGTGGTAAGGTTGTGAATTATTTGAAAATAAAATCTTAAACCCTACTTTATAATTATTTTGCATGAGTCGCGTGACATGAGTCTGAGTAGGGTACACCAGGTCGGCAGCAAAACATTTTTGAGTAAATTCAGTTAGAGGCTATAACTCACCCACTGTATACGTACGTATGTCAATACAAAAAAGTACAGATATGTAAATACAAAACCTTATAAAGATTAGCCTCTTAGCTAGGAATGGGAACATGCATGCCGACCTACTACATATAAATATCTGATTACACAATTAAAAGTTAAGAGTACATACATATACAAATACAAAATTTGGTTACATTACTCCAAAATGTCAGAAATTCAAATAATTTTAGAACAAAACGGAAATTCAAATTGGACTCAGTAGAAGGAGTAAGAAAATTAAAGTTTGAAAGATTTTAATTATTTACTCAATTACTCTCACAACTATGACAAAAAAACCATTAGAGATGTATTTATCTGCAACGAGCTACTGTCCAATATTTGAAAATCATCCAATTTATGCACATGGTACCACATAGACGTTTCATTCATTCCTGCCAAAAATAACATTTGGACTGATTTGGTTGATATTTAGTTGGGGAGAATATTTCCGTATTAGTTTCATTAAATACAAAAACTGATAGTTATTGCAGCTCAAATTTGTTGGATGTGATTTTTATTATTCGCATTTACACGCGTATTTGTTGTTTGATTCTGTAAGCTAATTGCAAGATGGTACTTCTTTTATGCGCTGTATTAATTTATTAGTTAATACCTTCACACACCTTATCTAGATTAATGACAATATATAATTATATATCCAGTATCCACTTCCTGAAGTTAGATCTAATTACAATAAGTTCTCTAAGATTTGAATAATTACAGACACGTTTGAAATTATGAAAATTGAAGGACCTAACTACAATGTTTTCGAAAGTTTAACAAATGTCTATGTAATTATTCAAACCTCAAAAAGGGTCTATCCATATTGCTTCTTACAATTATTTAAGAAATGGTTTTGTAACTATTAGACACGTTTAGGAGTTATGATGATTAAATTATATCAAGGAGTCTAAGTGTAATTACTCTACCAGATTACCAATATAGAAAAAGGTAAAGCATAAAACCTTAAACGACAACTAATTATTTTTAACTAATTATTTCACATTAGCTTTAAATTTATAAGAACATTCGTATGTTTATATATATGCTCGTGCAAGAAATGCAGCTGTCACTGATCCCTCTAATATAGGGGAAACATTAAAAACTACACGTTGTTGACGGCGTTTACGCTCTAATTTTTCCGAACTCTATGTTTTTTTAATCTCCTTAATTATTTTTTTTTATATTGGTTGATGCCTTCGGCCTAGTTCCCAATCTAACTCGACACATTCTCAAATTTAATTGTATATAAGGGTTTTGCAAAAACATTAACTATGTTGTGGAAAATATGAAGAGAAAAAAAGAACACTCATGTTAATTAGAAGCAACATACAAAAACCCAAGTTGCAAAAAGTTCCTATGTGAAGGATAAAATAGATAAAAAGGAAACTAGAACTTGTGTGTATAAAAAAAGAGGATTTTTTTCTCCTCCTTAATTAGAATCATAAGGAGTAATTAGTTGTCTATTTACTTTGCCAAATGAGGGTTTTTGCAATTTATGCAAAACACAAGAGAGTTTTTGACTTTTTATTTTTTCTTAGGAGGGTTCTGCCTCGTTCACATAATACAACAAACTCTTTTTGGCTATTAGCTATTATATACTGCTCATTGATTTGTTACATAATTGAGCTCAAGTCAAAAAGTAGTGTACATTATAGTGACCCTTGATATTCTGAAATGAGTAAGGACACGTTCAGAGCAGTCTGTGTGTCCCTCCCCCCACAAGTCAGTGTGATTGCAATTGAGGCTGATATTGAACTGAGTTCTGATGTACAGAGGATAGATATGCTAAGAGAATGTTTTGCTTATTAATCGCAATGGCATTTAAAATAGTAATTAGAATTTAGAATCATAATTTTATTATTTTGTATTTTTATTTAAGCGACACTATAATATAAAATCTAAACTTTTCAAAAATAAATAATGGCTTCTCATAAGACCTGTAGACTCCTTAGGATTATTTTTCACAAAAAAAGGGGTAAATGCCATTAAACCCCCCAACCTATACTCTCTTTTACAAGTTGCCACTTAATCTATTATTTTTTATAGGTAACCTCCTAACCTATTGAAAAATGTACGAACTGCCCCTGAACCCAAATCCAACCATTGGATTTGGCCACGTTTCTTCATTTTTGTCCGTTAAATTTAGCATCAGGGGACAGTTTGCACATTTTTCAATAGGTTGGGGGGGTTAGTTGCTAGAAAATAAAGGTTAGGTGGTAAATTGTAAAAAGGGGTATAGGTTGGGAGTTTGATGCATTTAAAAAAAAAAAAAAAAAAAAAAAAAAAAAAAAAAAAAAAGAGGAAGATTCATGATTGCATTTGCGTGTGAGATTGAAAATTATGTATGAATGATTCTTCTGTAAAATTTTGACAACTTTTTATATAATCTTCAATGATATATGGTAAATTGGTAATTAATAATAAAAACACCTCTCCAGCTAGACAAACCAAACGAGCCTCTAATAATTTTCATGCACACAAAAAAGTCCGCAATTGTTATCATTTAAACATGGTGTGTAGGGTCAGTGCCAGAATGAGCCCAAAGACTAACATGGGTTATAAGCATGTGGCCCAGCAACGAAAGAGGCTCAATTACATTTTGAATTTCTGGCATGATGTAGGATAATAATTCATCTAAACACCTTAAAGAGTTAAAGTTTTATATAATATCATAATAATAATAATAATATAGTAGTAATAACAATAATAATAATAATAATAAAATAATAATAATAATAATAATAATAATAATAATAATAATAATAATAATAATAATAATAATAAAA
Organism: Misopates orontium; assembly: GCA_946800315.1. Classification (NCBI taxonomy): domain Eukaryota; kingdom Viridiplantae; phylum Streptophyta; class Magnoliopsida; order Lamiales; family Plantaginaceae; genus Misopates; species Misopates orontium. Next base: position 5,898,690 of record OX326947.1, read on the forward strand.
GGCTCTATACTTTTGAGATTTGCACAAATATTGCACTTTATAAGCCCAATCACTTAAATACTTAAAATATTTGGTATCTTCTTTGTAAACTTTGGGAGTTAATCTAAAGTTATTGAAACTACGTAAAAAGTTGTAGAGTTAAACTAAATTCTAGATTTCAACAATATAATGTAATCATCTATTGAATTCATTTAATAGCGAGTTAATAAGCAAAATGAGGATGAAAACAGTATATTAACCGGACATACATATATAACTGCAAGTCTACAGTATATAATCTAATCTTTCATATTACATGCTATTATGCTATGTATATTAAAATCTTCAGAAACTCTAAATTTCTCTCATAAACTAATTAATGTATGACTATTTCTTATGGGAGATATATACAGAGCAAAATTTCTAATTACAGAGCAATTTCTTATTGTTTACTATTTTACCCTTCGTAAATCAATTATTTAATCTATTTCCTTATTTGACTCCTTAAATCTCTCCAATATTGAATCACCATAAAATAGAAATATCCTAACATATTAAAGACGTGACTCTCTCTTCGTTCATGCCTAAATATAAAAATAAAAATAAAATCTTATATTCGTGAATTTTTTTTTCAAAATTAAAAATCAAATAAATGCTTTCATCAAATAATTCTCGTGAGCAATATATTTATCTCTTTATGAGATATTATAAAGTTGGTCGTATTCTTCACTGCATTTATTTTAAGGTCTTGTGAAAAAAATATAAACACTTTAAAAAAAATTAAAATCTTGGTTTTCATTTTTCGTACTTAATAACTATTTTGATGTTCTTTATACCTTTTAAAATTGGATCAAAAGAAAAAGTCTGAATTTAGCTAATCAAAAGAAAAACGGCCCCCCACTGAACATGAATTGGATTATGATTTTTCTATATTATTTCCTTCAAAAGAATAAAATTATTGCTAAATAAATGATTAAGTTATGAAACAGACCACATAGAGAAACCTAAATTTTATTCCGATTGATTTTCTTGTTTCTTTTTTCTAAATAACGAATTATTCATTTAATTTTTTTATAGGTAGCTTTTTTCACAGGATTTACTTACTATGTTTATGCTAAGAAATATAATCTTCTAATATAAATATAGGAAAGAAGCTCTATTAATCATTGATTGATACAAGAAAGGTAAAGCAATTACACCATTAGTTTGAGAGGGGCAAAGTAGTAAACAAAGAAAACTTGCTAGATAATTATGGATTTTGCTATGCATATCATCTCCCATTTCTTATTCATCATTCAAATGTTTTTTCTTGTTTTGTTGCGTGATAACAATTACATTGACCATATCGTGCTTTACACTTTTGTACTATGCATAGATTTTAAATTAAATAACTTTGTCACTTTTGATATTATATATTTTCTTACCAGAATTAAATAACTATTTTGCATATTTTTTATTTTAAATTTAATTTTGGATTGATTTTTACTAATAACGTCAATATAATTGTTTATTACTTACTAAAACGGATTAAAGTCCTGACCACCCTTCATCCCATCATTGCTTAGATATTAACGTGTGTGATGTGACTCAGGATCTTTTATGACTAGCGATATTGCCAAAGCAAAAATTGTTGGAGCCAGAGCAATCTTTTAGATATTTCTAATTTACCCTTTTTAATTAAAGAATAAAGAAATAAGATTTTTAAATATCTTAGTTTTCTTAATTAACACCCTTAATTATAGCAACAAATAACCTCTCTCCCATTTAATACATTTATCATAGATTATTGTCAAGAGAAATATAAAAAGCATTGGTATCATTTGTTAACATCTTTACATCTTCTACGGAAGATTAATTAACTTAATAAATTTTTTTTTTTGTTACACGGTGTTTACTACAATATCAAAAATTCTAACTTAAGCTTAATTAAATACTGTAAATCAAAATTAGTAAAAATAAATACATTGAAGTATATATTCTTATAACCTAGTTTCGTGGATTTAATATTTAAATTTATACTTCATTTTATTTAACGTCATTTATTGAATGATGATATTTTTTTAATATTATTTAGTATAGGGCGGCATGAAAATCAATAAAAAAAAGAATAAAGTTATACCATGATCAAGTCACTTTCCCCCGTATATATATATATATCGAAGTACACTTACAATAATCATAATTATACGACTATCTTAATTCCAGCCTGTTATTGTAAGTGTACTTCGATATTTAACAAATAAACATTTAACAAATAAGCATTTTGTTTGTTTTTTACATGCAACCTGTTAAAATTAGACTTATTAATTAATAATTTGTATCAAGATATTAAATGATATATTTCTTCTTTTACCAAACAAGTACTAAATATATAAAATGACTTTGATTGTGAAATAACGGAATATAACTGTTTGTTGCTAAAATTAAGGGATGCTAGTAAGATAATGTGATTGCTAGATTTAAGGAAAGGGATTTTAGGATTCTTTAATTATAAGGGGTAAATTAGAGATAATAAAACAATTGCTCTGCTTCCAACAATTTTTGCTTTGGCAATATGGCCACCCATCTTTTATATGTATGTGTGTGTGTGTGAAGAACACTACTCTATAAGTTAAGCATTGGATTTTATTAAACTAAAACGTTCAAACTTTGAAACTTGATACATAATCCAATCAAACTTATTTCAAGAAACCCACGTATCTAAATGGAAAATTCGCTGTCTCTTCTACTTGATCAATCACAACTCAACTCCTCGTTGCTTCTTCATTAATATTCACGTACATTAATCCTCATGCGCTTCAATTTCCAATTGCAACAAAGTTCCTGCCATTACTTTCATTTTGAATTGCTGAAAACGACAAACGAAGTTTGTTGTAAAATATAAAAGGAGAAATTATCCTTGTATTTCTAATATCTCATAGCCAAAAAGTTACACTAAACATCGAGTTGTCAATATTTAATAACGTGTTTCTAAATCTAATCATAATCTTTGAATTGAACCCCACAATATCTTACATTAGTACATACTTGAAGAGTAAAATAAGAGATCTTTTTTCCTCTTTAATTAGAACCATAAGTAGTAATTTGTCATATTTAAATTATCAAAGGAGGGTTTCCGCAATTTATGAAAAACAGACGAGAATTTTTTGACTTATTATTCTTTCAAAGGAGTTTGCCTCTTTCGCATAATACAACAAATTCTTTTGCTATTAGCTATTAAATTATAATTACTTAAACTTGCACAGAGTATTTCTTGTACTCTTGTGCTTGATTTTATAAAATTTTGCTTATAAAAAAAAAAATTACATAATTGAATTTAAGTCAAATAGTAGAATAATATAGTAATCTGTCCTCTATCGTCGGGAAGGACACATTTGGAGTAGCAGTATGCATGTCCCATGTTTAAACTCTCAGAAGTGTGAATGTGTGATTGACAACCTGGTATTTAAGAAATGCTAAATGGTAGCGGGTCCACGATGACGTGGTGCAGTGAATTCGATTACTGATGTAGATACATGGTTGAGATGAAGTGATGAGAAGTTAATCTTACAATTTAAGAAATGTTTTTAATCTCAATCATTTGTTGCACCACACGTCATCATACAATGATGGCATAAAATATATATTTTAGGTATTGACTTTGTATATATTGATTATAGAGGATAAGCTAGAGAAAGTTTTGCCAATTGATTGCATTTAAAATCGATAATTAGCATTTACAATAATAATTTTATTAATTTAATTTTTATATTTAAGTGACACTATAATTTATAGTTGTAAATCTGTTCTGATTAATACATAATTGCTTCTCATAAGACGTCCAGAGCCCAGACTCCTTTTGCTTATTCATTATTATTCAAAACAAAACAAAAAAAAAAAGTAAAAATGAAGATGAATCCATTTGTGTGAGAGTGAAATTTTGTTTGGGTGTTTTTAAAAAAAAAAAAAACTTTCACAACTAATCTAATGTAACCTGCAATGACAGTAATAATAAAAACACCTCTCCAAGTAGTAATAGTAAATTATTATTGATAAAATAATAATTATAATAATAATAATACCCTCTCCAAGTAAACAAACCAAACGAGCCTCTAATATTTTCCCTGAAATGCGCACAAAAAAGTTCGCAATTGTTATCATTTAAACATGGGGTGTAGGATAAAACGACAGAATGAGCCCAAAGACTAAGATGGGTTAGCAATTAGCATGTGGCCCAGCAACGAAAGAGGCTCAATTAGACTTTGAATTTCTGGTATGATGTTAAATTTATTCGGGAAAATAATTCATAAAGCACATTAAAGTTTGATATAATAATAATAAAAGGCTCGATATTTATGAGATTTGCACAAATATTGCACCTAAGTCCAACATTTTCAATACTTTAAATACTTGTTTTCTTTTGGCATATCTTTGTAAGCTTTGGGAGTTCATCTAAAATTATTTCAAACTACGCAGAAAGTTTATAGATTTAAACCTTTTCTTTTACTAAAAAGTTTACAGAATTAATATAAATTCTATATTTCAGCAATATAAATGTTAAGTCTATTACATTATTTGCTACCATAGCTTAAATATTCACGTGTGTGATGTGAACTCGGATTTTATATATATAAAGAGAAATAACTTTGCTATTTAAACTTTGGCTCCTAAGAATGAAGATGAGAGAAACTTTAATTTAAAACACTTGTTAATTCTTCTTATTTTATCACTTAAATACAATCTGCAATTGAAAATGAAACTACCCACTAATCCACTAAATAGATAATAGTAATCCAACCAATTAAACTTAGAAATCATGTTTAATCACTATAAATTTATTTCGAGAAACCCACGAACCTTTATGAATGAATAATTCGTTTTCTGTTCTAATTGATGAATAACATCTCAATTCCTATTTGCCTCTTCAACTTTCAGTTACATTAATGCTCATGCGCTTCAATTTCCAGTTACATTAATGTTCCTGCTATTACTTTCAGTTTTAATTGTTGAAAACGACAAACGAAATTTGTTTTAAAATACAGAAGGAGGAGTTATCCTTTTATTTTTTATGAATCTCATAGGAAAATACCGAAAAAGTTACATGAAAAATCGAGCTGCAAATAATTTGTAGCTTGTCTCTAGATATAATCATATCTTTGACTTTAATCTCATAGTATCTTCTTATTTGAAAAAGAAAATCTCGCAGTATCTTCAATAATTGGGTAGTAAATCTCAACAGTTTTCATTTCTTTGCCAGCAACTTGCATCTTAAATGATTATGTCGAATCCACTTAAATGAGTCTAGCTAGTTTGTTCCTCAACTATAGTTATGTTGAATGGCCTGGGTACGCGTCGGTCATCCTTATAATTTTATTCAAAAAAAAAAAAAAACTAGAAAGAGTATTTTTATAACAATAATTAATTATAATGATTTTTCCTTTGTAAAGTTTAATATTGCCTTTCTTACGTGAACTTTTGACAACATAAAAGAGATTGAGGAGAGGGAAACATACTCATGAAAAGTAAAAGATTGTAAAACTGGATAACAATCAATAATGTGTCACGAATATATAACATAAAAAAAAAATAGCACGTGGAGTTTAATTTGATAACAGGAGAGAATCGGATGAATGTTTCAGAAAATACATTGGTTGTAAACTTGTAATATATGGAGGGGAATTTGGTCAAAACAAAAGGATTTTTATGCAAAGAAAGACAAAAAAATAGCACATACTCATGTATATATTTGACGTTTCAAAAAAAAAAAAAAAGATGTGTATATTTGACAAATTTACTCAATAATCAATGTATTCATAATTATTTAAACTAATTGAGAACACATACTCATTCCTCTTCTTCTTCGTAACATTTTCTTATTTCGTAAAATTAACCTTTTAAACTATTCAAATAAGTGTCATATATATACTCTTTAATTGTCTGACTTCCCCATATCTGTTCCCACTTTCTTCATAACATTTACTTGTTCCCACTTTCCTATGTGGCCATTTCAATTCTCTACTTTCTTATCCCATTAATTATATTGCATTGTATCTAATTCAATTTAGACGTTTCACTGGTCATTATAATTTTTGTTTTGTTGTAAGATTCTCTCTTTATTTAATGTGCATGTACTTCCAAATTTACGGGTTAGTATTTTTAATATTATAGTTACACTTACACACATCATATGTCGCATATTTTCATCCAACTCTCTCATTATTCTCGAAACTATGACGAGTTGAAGTTCATCAAAGTACCGTGAAGGTTCAAACTTCATAATAACACCAATCCCTGATCTGATCTGATCTGATCCAACTCTTTAGACTCCTATTTCGTGGAGGCCAGGTTGATGAGGTCCACAACATATATACTTGTGGACCGCGAAAAAGATACGAAAGTCGAGTTGCAAAATGTCGATAGGAAAAAACAATGCTGGAAAACGAGTGCCGATCGTTACGGAAAATGCACACCTCAGTCGATCGAGCTTAAAAACTCAAAATTATTGGACAAGTTGCTAAAAAGTCAAAGGGAGTAAGGAAAAAATTGTGGGATTAAACGGCAAGGTGAAGAAAGTTGCGCAAATGCGAAACGAGAACGAGGAGTTGAAGAGACAGATAGTGGGGTTTAACGAGACCATTGAGAAAATGAGGCGCGAAACATGATCGAATAGAGGAGCAATTGAGGCGTCGGATACTATATATGGAGGAGTTGAGGTGTCAAAATTTGAAGGCGTTAGAGACTATAGAGGGGCCAAATATCGGCTGCCGAATTCGACAAAAGGACTTTTGATGAAATGAGGCGCAAATGTGATGAGAATATGGAAAAACTTAGGCGCGAAAATTCAGATGCTTTGCGAACTATAGAGGTATTGAAACGCGGAAAAGTGGAGGCGGAGGAGGGTGTGGAGAGATTAGGCCGAAAGATCGCAATGGTGGGCGAGGGGCTCGGAAATATTTTGGCTAGTATAGTGAAGTCGAAGGAGGCGAAAAGGCGGAGGATGTGAATTTAACATGAAAGATAGGTGAAGAGCAGAGTGAGGGAAATGTTAGTTACTAATGCTGAAATTGTTGTTGATAGTTGATACTAAGAGTGGATTTGGTGTGTTGCTACTGTTATCTTGAACTACTTGTCTAATGTTTTTATCATTTTAACAAGAGTAAAAACTAGCTTCAAACCCCCAGAAACGGAAAAAATGATCAGATCATTCAGTCCTACAAGTTACAACATGTTTCAAAATTGGTCCTCTAACCAATTTTTTACCCATTTTGGCCGGAAATTCCAGCAATTTCACGAAATCTGATCATTTTTTCCGGTTCTTTTTTTGTCCCCTACAAAATGGGAATTTGTGCTTGTGTTTTATGAATAAAACTAAATGAAAAAAACTGAATCTTTTGGCCAAAATTGCTGAAAATTTGGTCAGAGGACCAATTTTGAAACATGTTGTAACTTATAGGACTAAAATTGAAGATAAAAAACATAGAGAACTAAAATTGAAGAAGTGCCAACTTAGAGGACCATTATTGCAAAATTCCCGTTCTTTTATAGGTGATATATAGACCATAATTCGGCTGTGACCAGGGGGTGGACCCAGGTAGGGGCTTACCTGGGCTCCAGCCCGGGATAGATTTTAGTGGGTTTGGTATTCTTTATTCTGCTCCAAAATGACTTTTATCTTTTTTAGCCCAAAACTAGTCAAAATACACCTCTATCTTATTAGTATTAGCCCATTGTACATAAACTTTTTTGGCATTCATAGTATTAGGTGTGACAAGCTAATTTTTTGGCAACCTGTCTTTCTTGGAGATAAGAAGATATTATCTGGTAAGTTATAAACTTATAATTCTATGAAAGAAATAATAAACATATCTCCTTAATTTAAAAGATTTATCGGCATCAGACCCTCCGTAAGCTCTCCGGGAAAAAAGATTCTAGAAGAATTTACTTACAAAATAATTTTATAGTTTGTTTGTCATTGTTAATAAGAGGGAACTTAAATTGTCTTTAACTTAATTCGATTTCTATATTCATCCACCAACTTGCAATATATATTTAATTACATATATATTCTAGCTTTTTGTTCTAATCGAACATTGTATATAATTTTTGCAAAATAAATATTTGACAAAATTACTCCTATGATAAATTGTTGACCAACATTCAGACTAATCAAAATTAAATGGATAAAAACACTTTCAGACCATAAGGAAGTTAATGAAGAGACATGAAATCCCAAATAAGGTGAATGAAATTTATACAATCATTTCATATATATTTTAGTTGTATAGGGCTAGGGGGTGTTCACGTTTTGTTAAAATCGACATCCGAACCTAGAACGGAGAATTTGGTTCAAACTATAACCGAAACTGATTTATAGGTTGGTTTTCGGTTTCGACATTTGGACGTAAAAAGAAAATCAAGTTTTTGTATAACCGAACCTACTTAACCGATGGTTAATCAAAAACCGATTTTGTTTTTTTAGCCTTTAATTTTTATGGGCCTTTAGCTATTATGTGCCTTAGTTTATTTATTTTGTAACAGAGAAGAGGTATAAACACTACAAAACATATTTGCACTACTTTCTTATTTTATTATGTGTACTGATGTAATTTTTATTAATTTAATATTTTCATTTTGAAAGAAAAGTGATGAAGTCTTAATGGCTTTAAACAACGTGATGAAGTCTTCATGGCTTTAAACAACGTTATTTCATTTTTGTCAACTACAATTAATCTTTCCAAGTCTTCTCCAATGAATTAACCATCTAATGAACTCAACCGCATAATTTTGTTAAATCCAATAATTGGTTAAATAAAAAATAAAAAAAGGGCAACAAGAATACTACAAAGTTGAACTCAGTAAAAGTGTTTAGGCAGAAGATTTCAATGTTTTTAGTTATAAATTGTATTTTTCTGTTTATGTAAAGTAGAGAATCGGTTTATTGGTTAACTCGTAACTGTAGCCGAACCAACGAGTTAAAACTGAAAACAGAATCGCTTCATTGGTTTGGTTATCAATTAACTGTTTTAGACCAACCAAAAATCTGGCTTCTTTAAAAACCGAACCATGAAGACACTAACATGGCACACATTCCCCTCTGATATGCGGGCTACTGGAGGCTTAGATTGAATTTTTTTATGGATAAAAAGACTTATTCCTGGATTGTTTACAAGATTAGTAGTAAATCACCTATATATTCCTTTATTTATGCTAATTACTTGTATATGCTAAAACGTTCATGGCATATCCTGACGTACTACTGATAAAGAAATTAATTTATTTTTAAAAGAATTAGAATTTTTTTGTCTTCATTAATTGAAAAATCTGTAATGTATCCATTTTATTATTTATTACCTATCGTTTTCACTAAAGAGTTTCCTTTAAGAACGCATTGTCTATATACACAGAATATACCTATCTCTTAAGCCAATTCATACAGTGCAAATTTATTGACGAATCCTAATCCGAAACGTGTTTTCAGTTAGCGAAATTTGGCACCGTCCGACAAATTATGACAGAATCCATTATTGAGAAATAGTTCTGGTCCTTCACGAGCAAATTCGATTGGAGTTCTGACAGCAGATTTGGATTATAACCATCCACACGACTGTTCTTATGAATATATGTTCTCATTGATGATGTTTAATCCTTATATTCCCATTAAAAATACGTCTTTTAACTTTTAAAATTGGATTTCGAGGTTAACTTTTAATTATTCAAGATTTTAAATTTATCTAGTTATTTAATATAATATTATGCAATTTTTTTTTTTTTTTGAATTTTACATCTGTATCACGTTGAATTATTTTTAGTTTAAAGGGAGGTCTTTTATAAACCTCCGGAGAGGTTTCCATATAGTTACTCCAAGTCTCCAAACTTCATATAATATCCTATCTATTGCATGAGCGTCAATAATAGTAAGACACAGAAATATCTAAAGTCAATCGGGACGGTTAGTATCGAGTCCATTCAAGTTAACAACAAAAAAAGTAATGTGCGGAAATTGTAAAGGACGACTCGCCTGTGAAATGGTCCATTGGCAGAGTTCTAAGTTGTGTTAAGTGTGTTTGAAATGCGGGGGACATGTAACATATGTTTTTTTAGTAGAAAAGAGTAAGATATTTTTGAAATGTCCAGTCAATTAACTCAACCAAAAATGCTTTAAAACAGTCATGTTAATTTGTTCATCAAAGGAAAAAAAGATCATGTTTAATTTGTTAGGAAAGAGGGAAATATAGAGAACCAATGATGTGTGCCACTTCAGATGACATTTGCTTCTGGATATTTTCGCTACGTACCAACCAAGAAATATGATGGTAGAGACATTTCACTATAAATAATTATAAATTTTCTGCAAATATAATTTCAAGATCCTTATTTGTTTAAAAGGTTTATAATACAATTATACCCGAATCTGTAGTTTGTTAAAGATATGAATACGCATTATGTTAAAGATATCGGTATAAGTTCCATTCTTGTGTTGTGAGACGCGCGTAAATTATTTATTAAAAAAAAAAAATATAGTATCAATACCGTACTTATTTGTCTTTAAATAAGATCTTGTTCTTTTCAATTTTTTTACAATATATACCTACATATATATAATTCAATTTGAACAATATCAAATTCTTATTTATAAAGTAAATACAATAGAAATCTAGTTTTGTTATCAGCTTGAATACATAAAATTTTAAAAAAAAAGTGTATTAATGGGGTTGATCCGTGCTAATTTCAAATTTCACTGCGGAGGTTTTTTTGCTAATGAAAATAAAGAGCGGCTTATTTACCAATTTTAAATATTACAAGGCTAGTCGTTCCGAGTTCTTGGGAAGTCAAGGAATGTCTCCCTTCTCTTAGATATTTTAATTTACGGTGCATGTAAATTAAGTTCATTAGTCTCCTCTCACTGGACGCTGTCTATATATAGTTAACATATGCACATGTCTTAAGCCATCAGAAAATCTTCTTATCTTAAGGTGCAAATAATTGAGGAATATCCCAGTTAGAAGCATCTGCCGACAAATGATGAGAGAATACAATAATATTAATAACGTGAAAGTCGATGGCCTAATTACAAGGCGCACTGCCAATTACAAGCCAAATATCTGGAATTACGATCACCTGGAGTCCCTCGATACCAAATTCAATGTGAGTCTTAACAAACAAATTTTTTTTAGTCTTAACGTGAAAGAACTTTGCCCTAATTATGTCAAATTAGAACTAAGAAAGTTATGTAATTTATCTACATAAAAGCTGTTTTTGTATTACACCAATTAGTCACACAACTCTATGACGTCATTATATACATGTTGGTCCCCTTCCCTTTTGCTAAATATTTTTTTTTTACCATGAAGGAAGAGAATGAGAAAAGAGAAGCCAAGGCACTGAAACATGAAATTTCTAGCATTCTTGGTGCAGTAGAAAACACACTTGTCTATAAATTGGAGCTAATAAATGAGATGGGCAAATTAGCACTGTCCCACCATTTTGAAGACGAAATCAGTGAGGCTGTAAGTAAGATAGCTTGTGGGGAGAACTTGATCATGAGCGAGGGTCCATACACTATCGCTCTGTGCTTTAGGATACTAAGGCAATATGGCCACCACGTTCCACTAGGTAATTCTATTAATTAATTATAGCACGCCTAATCTTCAACATTATTGCTGCATATTCAGATATTCGCGTGCATCGAATCCCCCTACTATATATGCGGTGGAAAGGCAAATGAACAAAGTGATGTATGTCTCAAACATATATATGATTTTTTAATTATCTAAAACTGTCACTTGATTTTAAAAATCTTTGTATTAAATTTCATTAGTTAAGTTTCAACTAACTCGGTTAGTTTTTTTATTGGATGTACCAGAACTGCCCTTACTATAAAAAAATATATTTTTAAAATGTTTTATTTGTAAATTTTGTAAGCCGATTTTTTTGTTTATAAGAGACGTAACACATTAATATTAATGAATAAATTAGATTATCTTTTTACAGAGTTTTTTAAACCGCAACGAATTTTGTGCAGTGTTCAAACTACACGGGTTTTTAGTTAAGACTTAAGAGGTAGATTACATTTTTTAAAGACAAAAAACCAAAACCTACTACCCCATTTAAGCGAGCATGTTTTTTAAACCGCATGAGATTTTTAAGCATTTTCCCCGCCATTTTGAGAATATTTACTTCTTTTCTCATAAAAAACCAGTTATTTGGCTTCTAATTACAAAGCTTCTAAATTACAAATAAAGTTCATACGAAACATGCAGACACTCTTCTTTGCCTTATGGACGATGAGGATAAGTTCATGAATAGTAAACATTTGGATGCCAAAGCGACTCGTGAAATTTTCGAAGCTTCTCATCTTGTCACCTTGGAGGAAGAATTCTTGCTTGAAACAGCAAAAGCAATTAGGCATTTCAATTGCAACTGCGATTATGATTTTGATCAGGCAAACAAAAATATATATTCGGCAACGTGCCCATTACATTGGAGTGTGGTTTGGTTTAATGTCAAGAAGCATATGCATACAAGTACAAATTCTACATTGCTTCGGCTGGCAAGACTTAGCTTTAACATGGTTCAACATCAGCACCAAAAGGATCTAAAGGAGATTTTAAGGTACTTTTATGTCTTGCTCAAGTAATCCTACTCAATGGGTATCATAAATTTTACTTTGAGCGGAGTCCAAATATTCAACAAGGAATCTTGTATTACATTTTGTGTTTGGCTATATGTTCCACATAGTTGTAATTATCATCACATGCCATCAATCTTAAAATGGAGCGCGAGCGGTTATGTAAGATACAATGCGTAGCAAAGAACTTTTGACCCAAATCAAAGTGAGACAAAAGATCTTACTTCTAACGGACACGCATATACCTTCATGTTGAATTTATTAGTAGTCTAATTATATCTTTATGAAATATAAAGTAACAAATAGCACCATGATTTAATTTTTTGTCATGTTTGCAACATTTTTAAAAAAATGTGTAGCATGTTTTGTTTTCTTTGAGCCCAAAAAATATTTTTCTAGTCCTATATAGTGAAAACATATTTTGCGACCAATCTGAAAAAGTGAAAAGTAAACTGAATTATCTGAATATCACATAAAATTAAGGTGAAGCCTAAAGATAATTTTTCATTATATTGCAGTTTACAGGTAACTTTTCCTTTATGTATATTGCAGTTTTACAGATAACTTCTATTGAATTTTGTTATATATATGATCAGATGGTGGAAGAATCTCGGTCTATCAGAAGTGTTAACGTTCACGAGAGATCGAGCGGTGGAGAGTTTTTTGTGGGCAGTGGGAGTGGCATATGAGCCTCAGCATGGAAGCCTTAGGAAATGGCTCACTAAAACTATCATGTTAATACTCATAATTGACGATGTTTATGACATTTATGGCTCAATGGAAGAATTAGAGCAGTTCACTTCTGCAGTACAAAGGTACTTATGTCTCATTAGTTAATTTTGTAAAACCACACTCTTAGATAATCCTTAAATTTCAGCTGAATTAGAACCTCCAATAGCAAAGAAGTTAAGTGTTGATATATTTTAGGTTAAGTACTAAAAGATTCTTTTTGGGACTTTTTCACTTTAATTTCAGGTGGGATCTGATAGAAATTGAGCAGCTTCCACAAACTATGAAAAGATGCTTTTTGGCCCTATATGACACTGTAAATGACATCAGTCTTGAAAGTCAAAAAGAAAAAGGATGGAACTCGGTTTTACCTCACCTAAAAAAAGTGGTAAGTACCAGTTATTTTTATAATTATATAACAATATTCTAATTATTTTAGCTAAATCTCCATATGTTTTTATTTTTATTTTTATTTTCATTGTTTTTTCAAAATAGTGGACAGATTTTTGTAAGTCGTTGCTTGTGGAAGCAAAGTGGTATCACATGGGCCATAGCCCATCTCTAAGCGAATATCTGGAGAACGGGTGGATTTCATCTTCTGGCCCATTACTTTCACTTCATATACTTGTGGGTGTTTGTAAAGACATGAAAGAATTCTTTGGTATCTTGGACAACAGCCAAGAAATCATCCATCACACCTCGCTAATTATTCGACTTAGCAACGACCAGGGTACTGCTAAAGTAAGTTATTGTTCATCTCAAGCTTCAATTACTCCAACTGTAACAAAATGAATTAGGGAAGACAACAAGTAAAAAATTTAATGTGTAAAACTCCTTTTGTTATAAAAAATCATGCCCCAAACTCCCTCGTACGTACTTTTAAAATCATTCACTTGATTTAGGCGGAGTTGGAGAGAGGCGATGCACCTTCATCAATCTTATGTTACATGAAAGAAGCCAATGTTGATGAGCAAGAAGCTCGGGACCATGTTGGAAATATCGCAACCTATTCTTGGAAGAAAATAAATGGTTTGTTCCTGAGAACACCTCGTTCGCAGCAACCGATGGTGAGATATATAATCAATGCTGCTCGAGTTGCGAATTTCATATATCAAAAGGGAGATGGCTTTGGTGTTCAAGATCGAGGGACACGAGATCAAGTCGTATCATGCTTAATTGAACCTCTTCCTCTTGTTTGACTAGAATTCTATAAGTTAATTGTAATGCCAAAAGTTCGTTACAATATCGTGACGAATCCGCAAATTCAATTCATAAATCTAACGATTATTAGTTTCAAGGGAGGTCATTGCAACTTTCTGAACTTCACGATAGGTTATCATATATTATTACATCAAACTTAAGGCCCCGTCTTTGTCATTATCCCTTTAACAGTTTTGGTTAGGAAAAAGATAATACGTGCATGGATCAAAGTTTTTTTTATTTTTCCTCGAAAACTACCGAAACGTTTCCATTTTTGTCTCTGTGGAAAAGAAACATACAATATTTTCTACATCTATTGTGCGCACAATTTTTACGAAATTTTTGAAACATATCGAAAAGATCTCAAAACATTGCGAAAAGTTTCTAATATTTAAAGACTCGAAACATACTGTCGAAACGATACTTTGATCCATGATCACGTGTACCATCCAAGATAAAACTTGCCCTCGGTTATGATCATGGCAACCAATCAATTAGAAATTTGATTTTTAAAGGCAATCAGTATTATAAATTATTGTAAGTACAATGCACACTCGGTAGTCGGTACTTGAGTTATTGATAAAGAATTTTCTGAATACAAAGAAAAATATACTCTTATAGTTTTTATAAATTGATAGCAAGCCACTTAATTATATTATGTCAATTAGGTTCTTACATTTTATGATGGAAAAAAAAAGTTTTTACATCTTAACTTTGAGGGCAGAGGGTAGTAAAGTAGTAATTGCATGTCTTTCTCACTTGAGGTCCATGTATATTTATTGTTTAGTTAGCATAAGGCCTACAAATTTATCTTTGCCCGACAAATAATGACGGAATTTATAGACGATGGGGTTGAAGGCGGCGGACTACCAATTAAAACATAACTTCTGGAACAACGTCACGTGCTGTTAACTGAAGTTATATGTATGTATGCGAGTTATCCAAGATATTTGTAGAAGATATTGATAATTGAATCAATCTTTACATTTTTTGGTATCCAGATTTTTCTTAAAAGCTATTAAAGGGTTGATTTATGTTTTGAACACGTGAATATTGGTCAACACAAATAATAATAACATCGACATCTTTTGTTGTTAGAAATTATATTTATTGATTAAGTGCTTTTATATATAGTTTGGTGATCAGTAAAATTATCTTTTTATTTTTTTTTGCCTCCAATTATTAACATCCGTTCGATTTGAGGAAAGTCATTGTAAATTTTCAAAAAGTAGTGGGATTTATGTAATTACACCTAAAACAGTAAGGCGTAGCTTTGATTATCCCTTTCTTTTTTTTTTTTTACTAAAAGATGGAGGAAAGCTTTCGACTAGCTATCGAACGTCCTAATTAGATTGGCACACTCGTAACACCAAACACCTTTCATTTAATAATAAACTAGTTTTACATGTCAAACATTAGCTTAGAAAATTAATTGTTTACTATCAACAAAGCCCGACATAATTATTTTCCTATATACCATAGACACTAAAATTTGCATATTTTAATTGTATTTGTAGCTATTGTCACATATTTTGTCAAGATGTATTGTACTAAGTATAATATGATAGTTCTTGCTGCAGTTGGGTTGTTCTTCAAATATTTGATGTATTTATCATTCTAATTATGAAATACATCTTTAGAAATAAAAAACAAACATGTTTTCCTTTATTTTTTGTGAAATCATTTTTTCAAAGCACTCCATACATATGAATAAATTATTAAAACACACTCTTGTTCAACTATGGACAATGGTATAGAGACAGAATGCCAAAAATAAATCAAATCTTCAATGTTGGTGATGGATGGAATATTGGAAAGTTACCAGCACAATCACAGCTTATTACAATCTTTGAGGGGCAAAAATACAACAATCTTGGCTCAAAAACTATGGCAAGAATCTCGTCAGAAACATGATTTGTAGCCAAGAATAAATCAGCACAAACTGATGTAGTAGTCCTTAATTCAACAAAGGAAGTCTGGGATTGAGAAGGAAAGGAAAGATATGATTGAGAATCAATTACTTCACATAGCCTACTGTACTTATTATATATACTAGTGAAATGATTGTATTGAGATATGAAGAGAAATATACATACAAAAAGAAGTTGGTCACCGTTCAACTATTACTCTCTGTCTCATTCAAAATACAAAAGCTGTTAATCACAATTCTTCAAGGTTTCTACTTTCTTTATGGTATCAGAGCCTTTGGTGATCAATTTTGACTCCAAACTCTTGATATTTTTTTTATAACAAAATCAACCTATCCATTTTGTTTTCTCTTCAAATCCATTGCCACATACAATCTCTCATCTCAGTCATGAACAACATCAATGTCAGCAATTTTATCACCCAAAGATTAGAGCAGAGCAACTATCCAATTTGGAGAGAACAGGCTTTAGCCCTCACTGAATCTCAAGACCTATCAGATCATATATCTGGAATTTCTCCACCACCACTCCTCCAAAATCGTGAAACTGAAGAGACTGCCAATCAAGCCCCATTAAAAGATAATCCTGAGTTCATTAAATGGAAAAAACATGATCGAATTCTGCGTGGATGGCTAATCAGTACCATGTCACCAGAAGCGGTTTCAATCATTCTTGGAATTGAAACAACTAAGGGTGTATGGGATGCTCTTGCAAATGCATATGCTCAAAATTCTCAAGAACGTGCCTATGCACTCCGTCAACAACTCATGACGCTTCGCAAAGATTCGTCGACCCCAATATCAGAGCATGTTCGAATCTTCAAGGGGATCTCTGATTCGTTAGCAGCAATTGGACACTCAGTTCCTGATGGCGACAAAGTCTTTTTACTATGTACGAGTCTTGGACCGGCCTACTTAGATTTCACCACAACAATGCTTAAGGCTCCAAGACCAAATTTTGCAGAACTTCTAAACAATCTACGCAATCATGAGATGTTGACTGATCTATTCTCCGGAGGTTCAAGCTCTGCAAAAGAAGAGAACACTCACTACGCATTTGTTGGACAAAGACGTAATAGATCAAATGAGTTCTCTTCTGTTGGTCGTGGATTCTCGGCACAGTTAGGGCCTATGAACTCTAATTCTCAAACACCTGCTCATATGGGCCAACGATACAATGCTTTAGGTAATTACTCTAGTACATACCCTCAAAGTCCTAATAAATATGAAATAGGTTTCCAGCACAACCAACAAGCAGGCTATCAACAAAACAAACAATATGGATGGACTGAACAAGATGGAAAAATGAGACGTCCACCACCGCCTGGATGCAAAAGGATGACACCAGAAGAAAGAAGAATGTATGAAAGTGAAATCTGTCAGCACTGCCATAACAAAGGTCATATTGCAAAAATTTGTTGGTGGTACCTACTTGACAAAGAGAAGAAGAAAGAACTCCCTCAAGCATTGGCTGCTTTAACACTCGATACTTCCGTTATTGATACTGAATGGACTACAGATACGGGAGCCTCTCAGCACATGACAGGTAACAAAGGTATGCTATCAAATTTTCGCGAATACTTTGGTCCTGATTATGTTTTAATTGGTGACGGATCATCTATTCCTATTAACGGCATAGGCGATACAAAGATCAGTCAAGAAAATAATCAATTGGATTTAACTAACGTTCTTCTTGTACCTTCTTTAAAAAAAAACCTATTGTCTGTAAGTCAACTCACTGATCAACTTCCCTTAAATTTTGAATTCACTAATGTTGGCTTTGTTGTTAAGGATAGGAACACAGGACAAGTGTTGATTACAGGATACCGCAAAGGTGATCTCTATGTTATTCCAGATAAAAGTAACACACAGAAATATCTACTGTTTAACGGACCGGTTAGCACCACGACATTCAAGTCAAACAACCAAAAAGTTGCGGTAGTACTGGGCAGTGTGTATTAAATGTGTCTTCAACAAAAAAAATTAAAAAAACATGTTTGTTCGAAAAAAAGGGGGAAATAGAGAAACAATCATGTGTGACACCTGATATTGCATTAGCTTTTGGATATTTTCGCTACCGACCAGGAAATATGATGGGAAAGACAATCAATTTCATTATAAAATAATCATGATTACACTACATATATATACATTTTCAAGATTGATCTTTGTGTTAAGGACACAAATATATTATACCCGTTTATGTACTTCATAAGAAATCAGTAAGTTACACTCGTGTGTTATATTAGACGAATCAATATTCTTGTAAGAAAAAAAAAAGGATTATAACTCCTTTCAAGTTTGTAGGATATATCTTTGTATTTACTAGTCTAAATAAATTAAGGAAGCAATGAACTATCTGAGGAAAAAGCATAAAACCCCATTTATTTTAAAAAAATGGCATCAAACTCACTCGTGTCTTGTTTGCTTGGAAAAAGATGCACTTGTTCTTTCAAAAACCATGTACAAACACACTCTCCTTTTATTATGACCCTTTGTTTTCTGAGTGTGCATTAAATCCTCTCGAACTATTAGAAACCTGCAATTAACGCCCTCCTATTATCAAAAATTATGCAGCATATATACCCCTTCATGTTATTAAAAATTTGCATTGTAATAAAACTGACAATTCATATTTAGTTATAGTATTTCTATCAAAAAGAGGGTTGATGCATAAATTTGAAAACATTAGGAGATCTCATACAATATATAAAAAAAATAAAACATTTAGGAGTTTCGTAAAGATTTTCTAAGATTTTATAATTTTCTGCTAATTATTCTTTCGAAATGTACTAAGATGTTTCATATACAATTTACTTCAAATAACAGCTAACAAGCGTACACGTATGTTTATGATTGTCCATTAGTTCCGCTTTTATGGCAAATCAGGTCCCTTTTTTTAGTTATTGCTATGTATAGTTCATTAGTTTCATTTCAGTGGGCGCTGGCTATATATAGTTAACATATGCATGTGTCTTAAACCATCACAAAATCTTATTACAGGTGCAAATTATCGAGAATACCAGTTAGAAATTTCTGCAGATATTTCGGTTTTGCAGCGCGAAAAAATGATGAGAGAATACACTAACGAGAAAGTGGTCAATAGCCTTATAACGAGGCGCACTGCCAATTATAAACCAAACATCTGGAACTACGATCACCTGCAGTCCCTCGCTACCAAATTCAATGTGAGTCTAATTAACAAACATCTTTTTTTTTACTTTAAGTGAAATTCTCTCCTACAATTCACAGAGTACTACACTTATTTGAGCCTTTTTGTGCTGAAATCATCTTTACATTAGTATAGTGGTACAAACGATGAAAAAAAAATTGTATTTTCCTAAGTCGTATTATGGTAATTACCAAATAGGCATGTAATCCTATTTCCACGATGTATATGCATGAGAAAAAAAAAAGAAAAAAAAATTTACGGCACCAATTTCTCGTGCACTATTGCATGAAATTATTCTTCAACTCATCACCCATCCATGTTAGAAAAAAAAAAAAAAAAAAGAAATTTATGGCAACAATTCTCGTGCACTATTGCGTGAAATTATTCTTCAACTCATCACCCATCCATATCCCTTAACGCAACCCACTTCCTTCTCACCAATGAGACATTATTACGGCACAGTACATTAAATTACGTTAAATTATTAATGTAAATGCATAGTTTGAGATGGTTGTTAGGAAGTAAATTTCTTATAATCTAGAAAATACCTGGAATCTTGATTCTTGATTGTACCGTATTGCGATGCAAGAAATAACTTAAATTCATTCATTAGAATTTAATACATGAAGAACTTTGCCCTATTTCGACATCAAAAAAGATATAAGTAAAGTTATTTAACTTTGTCTGCATAAAGCCTGTTTTTATATTGCATAAATTAGCCACACATTTGTATGTTATTATGTTCATCCACTTCTCTTTTTGCTAATTATTATTATTTTTTAACATGTAGGAAGAGAATCAGAAAAGAGAAGCCAAGGCATTGAAACATGAAATCTCTGGCATTCTTGGTGCAGTAGAGAACTCACTTCTCTTTAAATTGGAGCTGATAAATGAGATGGGCAAATTAGCGCTGTCCCATTATTTCGAAGATGAAATCAGAGAGGCTGTGAGTACGATAGCATGTGTGTGGAGTAGCACAAACTCCATCAGGAATGAGGGTCCATATACCATCGCTCTGTGCTTTAGGACACTAAGGCACTATGGCCACCACGTTTCACTAGGTAAACGTTAATTACAGTATGCCTAATCTTTAATACATTATACGCATATTCAGATATTCGCGAGCATCGAATCCCCTATAATATAATACAGTGGAAAGCCAAATGAACCAAGAGATGTCTCAAACTTCTTATTGATGATTTAACGGAAATTTTGTGTTTTAAAGAAAAAACTGAAAAAATGAGACCTTGATCGCGAAAATCATCATATACCAATGTATTCGTGATCAAGTCACTTACGTGACTACAATATATATGTCAAAAATATGTCTTTTATCTCTCACAATTTATTATCTCAGCATTAGACAATTCATCGTGTATCTAAAATTCACCAATCATATTGATCATGCGGCCACTTTGTTTATTATTTTACAATAAATTAACTAAAGGGGGTTTTATGTACGTAGGGTTTTTCAAACAGTAATAGGTTTCATGTAAAGTTTTCAAACTACATGGGAATTTCAGATAGGAATTTAGGGGTAAATTAGAATAAAAAAAAAAATCTAAACCCACTCTCATTTAAAGCGAGTGCAACGTATTAATTAATTTGCTAACGGAGTCCGGTTGAGATGGGGTCTTGCGTAGAGTTTATAAAATTATTAGGGAGTTTTGTGCATAGCATTTGACATCACGAGGAGATTATAGACAATTCACAA
This sequence comes from Misopates orontium, assembly GCA_946800315.1. Lineage (NCBI taxonomy): Eukaryota > Viridiplantae > Streptophyta > Magnoliopsida > Lamiales > Plantaginaceae > Misopates > Misopates orontium. Next base: position 5,920,018 of record OX326947.1, read on the forward strand.
ACCACGGAGGTTTTTTTTGCAGAATTTTCAAACCACATGGACTTTTATGCATTTTTCTTGCTATTCTGAGAATATTTACTTCTTTTCTCATAGAAAACCCGATCTTTGGCTACTAAATTACAAATGAAGTTGATCTGAAAACATGCAGACACCCTCGTTTGCCTTATGGATGATGAGGAGATATTAATTAACAGTAACATTTGGACGCCAAAGCGACTGTTGAAATATTTGAAGCTTCTCATCTTACCAGCCTGGAGGAAGAATTCAATTTCAAAGACGATGAGGATTTTGATCATGCAAACGAAAATATATATTTGGCCAGGTGCCCTTTACATTGGAGTGTGGTTTGGTTTAATGTCAAGAAGCATATGCATACAAGTACAAATTCTACATTGCTTCGGCTGGCAAGACTTAGCTTTAACATGGTTCAAGGTCAACACCAAAAGGATTTAAAGGAGATTTTAAGGTACTTTTTCATGTCCTGCTCAAGATCGTACTTAAAGGGTATCAGAACTTAACTTAGGGAGATCAAATATTGGAAATTAAGTATCTTCTGTCATATTTTGTGTTCCATTTGGTTGTGATTATCACTCACGTGTCATTAATTTTATATGTATATGCAGTATGTGTGGTTATATGAAAGAAAGTGAAACACACAAAGGGTCAAAAGATCTTTTGACCTCAACCAAAGTGGAAAAGAAGATATCTTAATTACTTTAACTGACATGTATATACCTTGATATTTAATTTTATTAGCAGTTAAATTATGTTTTCATGAAATATAAAAAATAGCAAATAACACCATGATTCAATATTTTATTAATGTCAGTTCTAACATACTAATATGATACTTATATACCTCCATGTTGAATTTTTATCATAGTTTAGTTACGTTTTCATGTAATATAAAAAGAATAACAAATAGCACCATGATTTATTCTCTCTAATTATTTTATTGATGTCAGGTTCTAACCTACTTAATACTAGTTTTTTTTTTTTTTTAAAATATTTTGGTGTTACGCATTATTTTAGAAATATTGTGAATCATATTTTGTTTTCACCAAGCCAAAAAAAATATAATTTTTTAATTCTTTACTATGAAAAAATATTTTGTGACCAACTCCGAAAAAAAAAGTGTAAATTGCATTATCTAAGTCACATAAAACAAAAGTGCAGCCTAAAGGTAATTTTTCATTACCTCTCAGTGGTTTTCCAATTTTCTCGAAAACTAATCTTTCATAAATTTCAAGATTTACCACGTACAACGAAATTGCAAACTGCAGTTCAAAGATAACTTTTATTCATGAATTTTGTTATATGATCAGATGGTGGAAGAATCTTGGTCTTTCAGAAGTGTTAACGTTCACGAGAGATCGAGCGGTGGAGAGTTTTTTGTGGGCAGTGGGAGTGGCATATGAGCCTCAGCATGGAAGCCTTAGGAAATGGCTCACTAAAACTATCATGTTAATACTCATAATTGACGATGTTTATGACATTTATGGCTCAATCGAAGAACTAGAGCAGTTTACCACTGCTGTTGAAAGGTACTTATGACTACTCATTAAATAATTTTTGTAATACAATATATTCCCCTTGATTATCGTTATATTTCATCTGAATTAAGGGGTTGACATATTTTATTTGTGAAGTACTGAATTTTAATATATTTTTGTTTCAACCCAAATGCTAAGTATTAGCCAGAGACATATTCCATTCAAAGATCCTTGTTGAGATTTTTTTCACTTTAAATTTTAGATGGGATCCAATAGAAATTGAGCAGCTGCCACAAACTATGAGAAGATGCTTTATGGCCTTATATGACACGGCAAATGACATCAGTCTTGAAATTCAAAAAGAAAAGTGATGGAAGTACTCGGTTTTACCTCATCTCAAAAAAGTGGTTAGTGCCATTTATTTTTGTATATTGTATAATTAATATTTTTACCTTAATCTCTCCATATTATTTTGGTTGTGATATTCTGGAAACAGTGGAAAGATTTTTGTAAGTCGTTGCTTGTGGAAGCAAAGTGGTATCACATGGGCCACACTCCATCTCTTTGTGAATATTTGGAGAATGGATGGACTTCGTCTTCTGGCCCATTACTTTCACTTCATATACTTTTGGGTATTGGTAATGACATGAAACAAATCTTTGATGTCTTGAACAACAGTCAAGAAATCATCCATCATTCCTCGTTAATTATCCGACTTAGCAACGACCAAGGTACTGCTAAAGTAAGTATTTCTTCACTTCAAGCTTCTGTTAACTGTCATATATAGTGCTGCCAACTACAACAAAAATGAAAAATTAGGGATAAAGATAGTAATTTTGAAATTTGATCAGAGTCAATGTTTACATTTTTCTTTAATCTGGATTAAGTAAATGTAGACTTTGTATAGTTCACGTTTTTTGTGAATTAAAATATGGCTGACACATGTAATTTAATATTTTATATATGTCACAACCGCAGTAATTAAAATCTCAATACAGAGAACCAGAACAATCCCACACACTTTAAAAACAATTTTTTCTTTCATAACAACGATTTTTAAAATAGTTTCAAGAAGACACCATTATAGTAATCAATTTTAAGAGATAAGGGTATTTTACTCTGTGAGAAATAAACACATCATCTCTTTGTGAAAAATGAATGACTCCATGTGTATTTTATTAAATAAGGCATGCAAGTTACTCCCCATGATAAAAAAAGGGGGGGGGGGGGGGGGGGGGGGGCGAATTACCCCGCTGTATTTTAAAGAATTGCACATTACCCCCTAACACCTGTATACAAGACATGATATTTTGCAAGTATAAAAATATACAGGGCGGCTATTTTTTTTTTTATTTTTTTATATGGGAATAATGTACCTATTTTATGACAGGCAACTTACCTATTTAATTATTATTGGGGAAATATTGTGCTTATTTCATATAACACATGGGTGTTGTGCTAAAACCCCCAATTACAAGGGTGAGAAAATAATTGAAGTTCAATATTGAGCCGATGTAGGCGGAGCTGGAGAGAGGGGATGCACCTTCATCAATTTTATGTTACATGAGAGAAGAAAATGTTACCGAGGAAGAAGCTCGGGACCATGTTAGAATTATTACAACCAATTCATGGAAGAAAATAAATGGCTTATTCCTAGAAACACCTCGTTCGCAGCAACCAATGGTGAGATATATAATTAATGCTGCTCGAGTGGCGAATTTCATATATCAAAAGGGAGATGGCTTTGGTGTTCAAGATCGAGGGACACGGGATCAAGTCTTGTCATGCTTAATTGATCCTCTTCTATAATTTAAATTTATGTGGAGTTCACTCATCGTGTTAATGATAAATTGTGATCTTCTAGTCGTTTAGCTCCTAGCTAGGACCTTTAAAAATTAGCTTTATGCAAGAAATAAAACAATAACGTACCCCTTCTTGGTTGCAAGGTACGGTAGAAGAAAATAAGTATATATCTTGTAGTTGAAATGAAATTGAGTTGCCTACGGCAAGTATCTTTTTCTATATTATAGATTAACAGCTTAGTCATTATACATTTTGATAAAGCTTTGATTAGATTCCAATAAACTCAAGTAAATTACAGATGAAAGCCCGGAACACACGTCCCTTGAGCTCGAAGGCTGTATACGAAGGTACCCTCGTAGGCAGCTTAGGCAGATATTCTGGTCCTATGTGGTGTTAAGTTATCAGATATTAGACACTTTGGGGTCGTACTTGGATTAAGCATAAGTTGTGGGGGTCCTCTCTTATTTTCTCTTATTTCTCACCTGCTTCGAATGAGGAAGGAGGGCCTATTTATAATGTTTGGGATTAAGCCTAGCTAGCTGGTGGATGGTGGACGAAGATGGTGATGCAGAGAGGTGATGTAGGTAGCTTACTAACCCTTTCCACTGCTTAGGTGTCACTTGCTGAAGATATGAGATATATGCAGGAGGTGATAGAGGGTGGTGAAACAGGCGCCTTATTCACAAGTGGTCATCCCACGAACTGATTGGTGGCATGGTGCTTGGTGACTAACGATTAACACTCAGGTGAATGAGCACCTATCCATAAAGCTTCTCCACGACCTGTCTTAACTCCATGCTCGTACTTCGTAGGAGCAAGGGTCGTATACAGGCTCGTAGGACTTTTCTTCTGTTTTAGCCTGCGTAGCTCCGAGGGTTCATACCTCTTTTCCCCTCGTACCTTGCACCTCATACGAGCTACGGCCAATATATGTACCTTCTTTGAGTTTCCTCTTCGTAATCTCCTCCTGGTATTACTTAACGGTTTAGCGTTAACAAGCGCTTAGAGAAATATTTACCTTATCACATTTTTTACTTGTAATTATTCAAAAAGATTTGAAGTAAAAATCAAAAGATTTGCAGATCAACTATGGGGTCAAATGCAATTTACTAGATTTTAAAATTTGTTAAGTTATACCAAAGTTGGTTTTTATCGCATTAAATGGTCAAATTATTGGATCACAAACGGGCTATGCATAACATGTGGCTCATTTTTTTATTATTTTTTTTCATAATTAAGTACATACATAAATTTAACGGAAAAACTTCAAATTCTAAAAATCCAAAACGTGAGATTTATCGATGGAACTTTATTTTCCATTTTATTTAGAACCTTAGATCAAAATTAATCAACAGTAATTTTCTCCAATTTTACAGCACCTAAACGTGTTCAACAATGAGCGAAACCAAGTTCTTCTTTGTCTCACGATGAGGAATCCCAAAGCCATCTCCATATTGGTAAAAGCACTGAGCAATCCTCGCAAGATTCATTGCAGTTCCAACGAAATTTTTGACGGGGCTCTCAATTAATATTTCTTTATTCATTCTCTTTAATGTCACGTCAATTAGTTGCTTAACATACTCGCGTGCATCATTCTCACAACACCCCGTATCGTTCATGTAGCACTGAATGGATTTTGGAACGTCCCCTTTCTTGATTTCATCCTGTAATTTACATATATAGACACATTTTATGTTGGAGATTATATACATAAATATATAAATGTCAATCCTCTCTATAAGCTTAAGCTTTTAGTGAGAACGGCATTCAATATTTTAAAAGAAAAATGACATAAGAATATTAGTTTGAGGAAATACATCGAAGCAATTTGGTATTAGCTTTATACCCAAAAAGTGTTGTAGTATGTTGGCTTGATTAGGATAAATTTAGAAGTTCATGAATTAAAAAAAAACTTGTAAGATTTAGTTGGATAAACACACGTTTGTTATAAAAATTTAATGCATAAAGATTGTAATGTATCAATACAATCAACATAAGATATAATAAAAACAACACATAGTGTTATTTGTTAACTAGAAATTATATTGTGGGTAGTTTTTAAAATTAACTCATTACAGTGCATAATTGGAGACGCTGTTTTTAGGACGAAACACATGCGTTGTAGTATGACATCTAAATTTTAGAAATTTACATACCGAGGTAGTTCCCAAGTCATCTGTGAGACGAAGCACCATCGATGGCCAACGAATAATTCCACGATACTGCTCCAAATTTTGTAGATCCTTCATATTTATGGGATTTGAGATGGCAAAATAGGCATGGAATAGAAGCACGGGACCAGAGATAGATATCCAGGCTATACTTAGATACTCATCTAATGTTGGAAAATAGCCATTGTGATACCATTTTGCTTCCTGGTAGTAGGATCTACTCAATTCCGCCCACTGAAACATTAAATTAAGTTTTATTACAAACACAAAAAGCATCCAGTGTAATTAAATTGTAAAAACCATCCTTGGTATTTTGAATTGACAAATATCTCTTGTTACGAAGTAATAACAAATAATCAACACACAATACTTCGAACTTCGCAACCCAACGATCTTCACTCTATACAAAAAATTTGTCAATGTACTTTTATATTGCTCTATATTGGCGTAGATATATATACTCAACCTAAGAGGAAGAACTATAAAAGATGTACATATTTTATTTGTAGGGGAGTAAAATCATTATAAATTAAAGTGTTTATAGGTTCTCATTAAATAAATAAAACATTTGGATTTAACTTATAAAAATAAAAAATAAAAAAGACAATTATTTTCATAACATTTAAAAAAGTTTCAAAAACTAATTTATTTAAAGGTTTTAGTATACCAATTTCCTCAAGTTTGAAATGATGTTGAAACCTTGGTCCCTGAGAATATCATAAGCAAGCTCATTAGTGCAGTTGAAGAGCGCCAAGAAGCATATCTTCATGTACTCCGGGAGATTGTCCAGTGCATTAATGTCCCACCTAAAGTACAACCAAAAATAGAAGACATATTTTTAAGGCAATAATTAATTGAACAAATTAACAGAACTGGCGCAATATAAATAATTGAGGAAAAATTAAGAAGATTTGTTTTATTTAATATTGGACAAACCTCTCGATTGTATCCGTAAAGAGCTCGAGTTCATCCAGAGTACCGTATACATCATATGTGTCATCCATAATTGTAATAAGTACAGCAATCTTAGTCAATATTTTCCTGGCATAACCAAAATGAGGTTCAGGAGTGAATCCAAGAGCCCATAAGAAACATTCCACCAATCTGTGCCTAGCGAATTTCAACTTTTTGGGAAGACCACTTTCCTTGTACCACCTATAAGAAAAACATATATATAGAGATTACAATTTGTTTAGCAACTAAATTTTCTCATAAATAAAGGGCAAATTGCCAAAATTACTCCTATGTAAATTTTAATTGATAAACAAAATAATTAAATTTTACACATTTACAAATTACCTTGACATTTGTTTGATCTCATCCTGATACTTAGCCTGCGTTACGTTGAAGTCCAATTTGGCCAATTCAAGCAGAGCTGGATTTGCATCAAATTTAGTGGCGTAAACATTCATGAACCATTTGGCTTCAAGTTTTTGCACTCTCCAGTGTAGTGGTAGCTCCAAAGCATGCCTCACTTGTGCACACAAGTTTTGATCTTTCATTTGCAATACACTATCTTTTAAATGATTGATAGAGAAATCCCTGGCCAAATCCATTATGGTTTCACCTTCCGTTGACAAAAATGAAGCTTCATAAAGAGCAAGAATTCCCTTGACATCACCAGAGAGGACCTCGTTGAAATTTTCCCCCTCCATGAAACTGCAGAAAACCTCTAGAAGAACAAAAATATAGAACCAGAAAAGAAATGTTACAAAAAGTATCCTTGTACAGAATCGAACAAGTTATCATTTTGCTTATTTTAAGAGTTAATAAAGAACAACAAATTGTGTAATATGTTTATTGAGTTAATGGCAAAAACTACCATGTGTTATTCCTAATTAGCAAATAACCCTTTATAATACTTTTATTACCAAATACTCCCCGTGAAGTTTAAAAATTATCAAAACAGAACTATGTCATCATATTTATCAATAACTAACAATCTTTATGCATTAAAATTTTATATCAAACGCATGTTCGTTCAACTGAATGCTATAAACTTTCTATAAATTATTTTTCTGAAATTACATAAAAACATTATAAAAACAATTACGGTCGTATTTTTATTTCTTCATATTTCGAAAGTGAGTACTCTTCCAAGAAACTTGATAAAGTATATATATATAAAAATTTATTTAAGTCCAATTTTAGTATATTCCTATATTGATAAAGTCCAATTTGAACAATATTATTCCTATATTCATTAAGTAAATTATTTAAAATTTTAATTTTTGTTATCAATTTTAGTATATGCAGATTAATTAGGTGTATTAGGGATTTATTTGCTAATTTTTTAATATCACATGGGGATTTTTGCTAATAAAAAGTACAGAGGGGTTATTTGCCAATTAGGAATATCACGGGGGTAGTTTTTTGCATGTTACTCGTTTTAATAATTTTTAGAAGTAAATATGTAATAGTTTGAGCTAGCGTTAGCATTTTACACACCTTGAGGAACAGGATATCCATGTTGTCTGAGCAGTCTAAATTTCAGAGCAGCAGCATACAAAACTTTCTCCATCTGTGTATCTTGAAATTTCCCATTCGAGTATATGTTCTCCAATATTAATTGTATTTTATCCTCGAAGTGATAAGATATATCGAGCCTTTGCAAATTATCAATTAGCACAAGTTGGTCTAACTGATTTTCTATGTCTTCTATGACTAGTTTCACCTGATTTTTCAGCTTCTCAGCTTGCTCTAAGAACTCTTTTGCCTGCATTGTCCAATGATAGTTGTCAGATATACAAAACTTAACTAACTTTATGTAGTTTAAAAAAAAAAAAAACTAACCATTATGGTAACTACATTACTCAATTTCTTTGGAAAAACAATATTATAGTATCACAATTTGTGTCAATTTGTTGTGAGATTGACACGTGGATTCTGAAATAACGTACACTATGATTTTACATTTTATACATGATGATCTTTTGCATAGTAACAACTATTATCGTACCTCGTACGGACTTGTCAAAGACTGCACATAATCGTCATCCCAAATGCTTGATTCGTAGTTTCCAGATCTTCTTGCCTCCATAATTATATTATGGTAAAAGTGCGATTGCTTAAACTCCGCTATGATTAGATCAAGATTCTTGGCAAGTGACTGAACCACAAACGTTGCTTAAATAGAGCAAATGTACTTTTGATCCGTACTAATTGCAATATTAGTCCCTCAATTTTGCGGTGGTTGCACAAATAACTTTTATTTATTAATGACTTACAGATTTAGTCATTTATCTTCAAGTGATTAGCAAATTTAAGTTCTGTTTTTTATCTTTATTTACTTAGCAACTTATGTCAACTGTTCTCAATTAATATTTGTAAATTACTTTCAGTCTTCAACTAAGCAATTCTTAAATACCTGTTTTTCTCTCTCATTTTGTGATGGGAAATTGGATTTTTCTCCATATACAGGTACTTATGCTGAAAGATCACGTAATCTTTATTTATTTCAGCAGAATTAATTACCATGTCATATATATGCCGAAAAAAATATGTATGAAAAACTAGGTCTTTTGGCAACTAAATAATTATATAGGAGTAGGTTCGCAAATTGTAAAAATAATAAGGATTTTTTGTGCAACCACTGAAAATATTGCGAATTACTCATATATACAAGCACGTATATTACATCATTACTCACGACTTACAAGATATATTTTTAGAAATTTTCTACTTCTTCAATAATTTTAGCCGACTACGAGGATTATCATGTCGTGTTGCTTGCATCCAAGCTCAGTGTCATAATTTTCTAATATATATCTTGAATAGCGTGTTAATTCCGTTTAATTTGGAGCTCGAATTTATAGGGAGTACAATTTGTATGAGAGTGCGAAGTACGGCCAAATAGTATGTACCCATGCACACTGCCCGAGTTAAAAATATTAAGAATATGGATCAAAGTTTTCGTTTCTAGTATATGTTCCAGTAGTATGTTAAATATTTTAAAAAAATTGCCATGTTTCGAAAAACGAATATAAATTGTTGTTGAAATGGACGTAGAAAATACTTGTATGTTTCGTTTTTGTAGGATCAAACATGAAAACTTTCCAATACTTTTCGTAGAGACGTTTAGAACTTTTGATCCATGATTACTAACTCCATCCCATGTTATCTAAGGAAGGATTCATGAATGAGATTTGATTATATAATATAGTAAAAAAAATTTCGTTTGTTAGTTGGCTTTAATGAATGGATATTAGGCATGTGAACTAGCGTGACAAGCTCCTGTCTGAGGGGGTCCAATAAAGAGCCTGTTTGGATGTATAACCTATATGTTCTTGTAAGAATGCAGTATATGAGTGATCACGGTTTTAATTTTTGAGCCTAACCAGTCCAATAAAGAGCATGACGAGCATATGGAAGTTTTTTACTGAGTTTGGCAGATTTGTTTGTGGAAAATCAACGAGTTATCACCATGGACAAAGTATCATTTCTATGTATATTTTGGTAGGACATATCTTAGAAACTTTTCGCTATATTTCGCGTTCTTTTGACATGTTTTGAAAATGCATAATAAAAGATTGTTGAACTAAGCATAAAAATAATATTCCATGTTTCGATTCTACGGAATCAGAAATAAAACCATTTAAATACTTCTCTTGAAAAAGTTTAAAGGCTTGTTAGTTTGATCCAGGGTTCGCAGGTATCACTATAGGTAGATTTGGTTCTGTACGTATAAATCCCCATGGGAATATGGATTAATATGTTATGAATTAATCCAGAAGTTGAGTCCAAATCTCAACAAATATTACATGAGATATTTGTTCAAACGATAAATCAATAATCGATGACGGACGATTTCCGAATCCAACGCCCATTGTAGTGTTGCTCGCCCCAAGAATAGATGCACCGACGCCTACAACATTTGAAAAGATCAATTATGATATCACTCGCAACTTTGGTTAACTATTACCACATTTCGAAATTTAACAAGATTTTGTGTAAATTAATTACAGTAACAAACAATCATATTCTTTGTGAAAATTATAGAGACTCGAACAGAAAGACTAACTCTTGTATGTTAATATCAAGTCACACCATGTAGTATGCTTGTTAGATGCATCCTTTTTCCACACCCTTTGCCCCAGAAAGTATTGACAAGAGCCTTTGATTGTAAATTTTGAAGCTTATGGTCTTCCTTTCTGTTTTGATATAATTAAATTTTGCAAAACAAAACACTCGTATTTGAGTTCAAATTTTATATTGACTGAAGTGGATCATTTAATCATGTTTATAGTGGAAACGTAACTATGCCATAATTTGCATTGTATAAAAAAAAAATTGTAATTATCAAGTGTATCATTAAATCCTTTTTATAGTGGAAAATATGCCCCAATGGCATGACATGGAAAATAATTTGCATTTATCTTTTTAATTTATTTTTTTTATTATCTATTACCAATGGAAGTCAGCCACATCGGTGAACAGTTACTTACTATTAAAATAAATATCATATCACGTATAAAATACAAAAATGAAGCAAATTACTATCTATTTTTAATTTGTCACACGGAAGCTGATTGTGTTTCCGTTATATCAAAAGTGAGTTGACTGTAAATCTCAACTATTTTGATCATCAAACTTCACATAGTTGGTGAAATAATAGATCGCAATTCTTCACTTTTATCCAAATCTTAATCGAGTGTGGTACTGATCGAACCTCAGCATACATATATGACCATCTAAAGCCAAGAATATAGGAAGATATGGCAAATAGAGGAACATTAACCTAAAACTCCTGTGGTTTAAGAACCTAGGAGAAACTCTTACATGCATGCGTTGATTGTCTAAAATCCCCGGTGATTTTATATTTTTGGGACAAAATTCTCGACTTCGAAAAATCATAAGGAGCTTTAGATAGAGTTTATGAAATCACAAAGGGACTTCCTGCACGGTTTAAAAAGTACAATGAGATTTTCTTTAGAGTTAACGACACCACAATGAAATTTTAGATAATTATAAAACCATAAATGGATTTTGTGTAAGTTTTCAAAACTAAATGTGGTTTTATGCACTTTCATAGTTCATGCATTAGGACAATATCAAACGGCCCACGAGTTCAGACCAATAAACGTGAATATAGGAAGACATGGCAAAATGCATTAGGACATACATCATGTCAATTTCCAAATGTTTTCCCGAATATAGGAAGATGGAAAATAACTCATGCATCTCTTCGTTCTCTGTGATTCATGAGATATTGCTAATATATTCTTTAATACCTTTTCAACAATAATGGGAACGAACCAATTGTCAAGAATTGCTGCAATAGCAATAATAGTAATATTTCAGTGGAAGTGTTCAACTTAGATTCAATCGCTAACAGATTTTCCACATGTTCGGTTGGAAGTTGGAAAAATATTTTTTCCAACTTATATTCGAGATACGTCAAAAAAATTTCTTTCTTCTTTTTTTTTTTAAATTTGCTTAGTTAGCCAATCAATACCCACGCCCACGGTTGTTTATTTTAACTTGAATTCGATAGTGTAAAATTGTTGCTGTTATTATTTATTTTAACTTGAGTCTCATTTGTTGCTGTTATTATTTATTTTTATTTTGACCATTCTTCTTCCATAGAACCAAACTTTTACAAAAAATACATTATAATAATGATAACTTGTTAATGATGATATTCTCAATCTTATCCTATACGTGTTTAAGATACAATCATTAATTTTTATATATTTCATAGTTTTGAATCTTATCTAATCTGATAATTAAATCAACATGCTCTAAATGTTTAGTTGTTTTTACCGTCACCTACTCGCGGAAGAAAGTAAATCCAAAAGTAAGGCTAATCCTCGAATTATACAAGTTTTAACCCGAACAAATGAACAATATATACAGCGACCCACTGAATCTAACTACAAATTTATAGATTTTATTTTTATTTGCAAAGTAATAATGTCTTGCACCACCACAAATTAGGAATCTTGAATTAAAAGTTGAAAAATGATAATTATCTTCAGATAAACTTATGTTATAGGCTGTAATATTAAAAGTGTATTTAAATTTAATGAGATTACAACCTTCTTTAACTTTGAAAACTAAAGAAAGTGGACTTCATCACCAGATTTAAGATATAAGTTTTTGCAATGTTTGATATAAGTTTTTTGCAATGTCGGTGAGAAAATAACTGAAAATTAAATATTATTGTAATGTTTCGCGTAAGTTTTTTCTAGTTGATTTAAGATATTATATTGCATTTATTTATCCAAACGCAGAAATAAATAAAAATAAAATGCTTTCAGCAAAATAGATCAAATTGCTCCGCAATCGATCTAATATTTAACTTGTGATTGTCTTTCCACAACTAAAACCTTATATAATACAGTTATACCCATATTTAAATCGTTTTTATCGAATTGACAATTTGACATCCATAAATCATTGTCTAACACTTTGCCAATGTTGAATGTTCTTCTACTCATTGAGGCATGTATCTGTTGCCCGCTGTACAGATTTTCCTCTTGCACCATTTGTCGTTTTTTTTATCTTTTTTTTTTTTTCCGGTTCCACGGTGGGGGAAAATGCATAAACTTACTGAGTTATCAAAATCCCTTTTAATTTTTTTATTTTGGACAATCTTTTTGTGATTTAAAAAATTTTGCGCCAAACCTCCATGTGTTACATTATTTAGATCGAAATGGTCTCCTATTTTAGAAATCTTGTTGTCCATGTTATAAATAATTAGTGCATCAATTTGCTATCGAAGGCATACGATAGTGAGTTTAACGCTTTTATCCACATTTAAAAATTTTATTATTTACTCCGTTCAACTCCTCATCAACATTAAATGGAATATCCTATCTAAGATGTCATCGAACATAAGAATATTCTGTTAAATGTAACATATGCTTCTGTTTTGACCAGTGTTTTTAAAACCGGCCCGGCTGGTTGAACCGGTCGGACCGGGACCCGGTTCCTTGTCCGTTCACTAGTTATGACCGGTTCAACCACCGGTTGACCCGGTTTAACCGGTAAAACCAGTGAACCGGTGCCTTGCCAGTTCAAAGCACCGGTTCGATTTTAAAACACTGGTTTTGACTGAATACTCCGTGGAATACGCCAGCGAGCTCTGATAAAAAAACAAAAAAAAAAAAGAAAGAAAGGAATTCGCCAGCGAGCAAAAAATATTCTATCAAAAGTGAAACCACACATTTTTAAATAGTTTGGGATAATTTCTCTTTTTCGAACGACATAGACGCCTTGCAAAACAAAATATGCCACAAGGAATTTGACACATTTGATCACGCATTTGATCCAAATAAATAATACATCGTAAAACACGCAAGATCACAACCAAAACGGAAAGCATCAGAGCTGAACAAAGAAACCAGCCTCACAATTCACAAATTCCAACTAAATGATTTCCAGCCTACAAGAAATTTGTATAAAACGTGTTGAAATCTATATCTTAGGAATGAACGGGAGCTTATGTTTATTAATGACCTCTTTCTCCCTCTAATAAGTCATTTTAGGAAAAAATATGAGGGTAAATTAATTTTTATATAGTATCAGAGTCTATCTTAGTCAATGAAGAGTTTCTCTATTATATCCACGCATAGCATGTTGAAATCTATCACACATCATTTGGAAGTGCAGTTGAAATATTAATGATCCGCCCTATGTTTCTAATAAGACCTTTTTAAGGATCCTAATTTCTATAATCTGCAGCTCTATAATGAACACAGACCCTCAAATATATAATTAGCAAAAACTAAAAAACTCTGTTAAAATCACACAAACCCAACCAATCACGTTCAAAGCAAATTACATAATTACATTCCACGAAAAAATGTCAAAATCAATCCTCACTACAACATGAGTATATATTGAGACACAAAATGTGTCCAAATAGTCAAATAGATGCTGCGGAGGCACTTGCTGTCTTTTGGGTATTTAAGATATTTGTCGCAATAGACTAGAGGAATTTTATAAGTGCCTCCATAGATTGCTACTAAGACTCTTATATGTGCACGAGAAAATTTTGTCAGGACATGTGTCTAATTAGAGCATTCTGGAGATATATTATAAAAATCATCATGTAATCGTCGAAGGAAAGAGGATGTGAATGAAAATGATAAACAGCATGACTCATATTAGAAATTAGTTCAGGCTGTTAGATCACTGAAGCATGAGTGGCTGCTATCAGCCAGTTCAGATTACATATTCATACAGCACCGATTCTTCCTCCCACTCGTACAAATGCAGATGTAGTCACACATACATGTATGCTATAACCAAAAACGAGGTGCGACTCCTAAACTAAACCAACCTTTCATCTTCAGGAAACAGACAGCAAACTCCTGAAACTACTGACGCAATTGCAGTTCATTAACAGCAAAACAGCGTAGAACAGAACACCACCTAAAACCTAAAACAATCGTAAATGACAAGAAAATAAGGGATTGAATGAAATAAAAATAGCAGCAGAAAAAAAAGGAAATGAAGCAGAGGTCACATAATTGTAATTCATGCAAAGAGGGAAGGGAAATTACTGACTTCTGATTAAGAGGAAGATTCTGGTGTTGCTTCTTGTTTTGGTCTTCTTTGTTCGGCAGGAGGGCCGTCTCTCTGTCTAACGTATGCTTTGCTCTTGTACTTTGAACTCCTAGCCTGTTTTGGTTGATAAGTTGGATATTGACACGGAATTATCTCTCCATTGACGTACTTATCACCTAAAATGATAAAACGAAGAACATTAAAAAGCGATAACATAAATCACTTTTGAGTGAGATTCATCTTACAAAAAAATTAACCAACCTCCATAATCTTTGTTCTTAACATCTATATATGAATCTGGCAAGACCCATAATACGCCCGGCAGACCTAAAGTTGAAAAAAGAAAACATTTAGGACCTGAAAACTATACCAGTGTAAACTCCAAGGCATAGATTGAACAAAACAATATTAGGATTTAATAGTGAAGAGCATACCCTTAAACTTCTCTGATGTTTCTTCAGATACAGTACATTGAAACCCAGTGTATGTAGTGGTACTGAATGCGTACATATTCTTCTTCGCTTCTTCCATGCTAACACCAAGAATTTGTGATAAGAGTGTAAGATTCACGACATAGTAGCATTTATCCTGCTCAAAAATACAAGTAACTATACCGCAAGTTGACCTCCTTGAAATATATCACTATTATGATGGACGAAAATATCTCGTTTCTCGAGTATGCATAGAGATGATCAACATAAAAAACTTTTACGAACTTTCAAACTCTCTCGGATAATATTATTAAAATAGACTATGCAAAAAAAGCATTGAAAGTATCCTTTCATTTCCTTTCCGTGTATGATACTACTGTCTGTGTGCAGTATGCTCCTCGTAAAAAGAACATGACTCAACAAGAAGCACAATTTCTCCCTCCTCGAGTTTATATCCAATCCACCAATCTACCGAGTATCCAATGGCTTAACCCAAGCCCCCTGTACTAGTCCCTAGTAAAAAAAATTGATGCATAAATAGAAAACGTAACAACTATGAAGAAATAGTAAACACAATCCATACATCCTGTTAGTTTCTGCACGTCCCATGGGAATAAACAAACATAAATACTACATTCTAAGTGCATTTCACCGAATACTTTCACGAGAATAAACTGCGATAAATCAAGCCAATGTAACTTCTAAACAGCACACGCATTAACGTAATTCAACCAGCACTAATCAACACGTGACATTCACTCAATTCAATCAGCCTCAGAAAAATCAATTGATCCACAACTAACACAAAATTACGCCAAAATCTCGATTCTTATTCAAACTCATTCGACACATAACCGAATAACACTATATAACCAAACCGAACAACAGAGTAATAAAAATCAATTAACCTGCCGACAACGGTTGCGAGAGTGTTGAGATACGTGTCTATCATCTGTTCGCGAGTTGGCGCAGGGTCTTTGGGAAACTCCATGACAATGAGCCAGTGATTGTAGTCACAACCTGGTAACATTATCGTTTCTCTCTCCTCACCGCTGTTGTTGTTGTTTCTTCTCGATGAGTATTCTCCATCGGTCAATGCTCTAACGGTCGGATAAGCGGCGGCGCTTCGGGATTTAATCTGGTGCGGGCGGGTGCAGGGGAGGAAGGATAAGGATGAGGTGGAGAGGATTGAGAGAAGAGGGGCTAGGGTTTTGGAATTGGGGGTTAGGGTTTTGGGGAGGAGTGACAGGTTTATTGTCGCCATTGTTTTTGTTGAAGAAAAATGCTGCAGAGTTGTGAGAAAGAAGATAAGGGGCAAAATATCCTGATTTTTATTAAACTATTTTGTATAAGAAATTTTACTTAAAATCAGACAAAAGTGGGATATTTTTAATATTTTGATTATTTTGTATTGGGGTAAGTTTTCTGTAACTTTCATCAAAAAAACAAAAAACAGTGGTGATGATATCACATAATTAATGTGAATCGAATCCGAAGCGGGCAGTGAGCCCAATAATCGTTACGCGAGCGGCTTAAATAGAGATGATAGAAGTATGGGCTACAAGAGGCCCATGTTATATTATGGCCCGTTTAATCCAAATTCCAGAGAGAAGTATGGGCTACAAGAGGCCCATGTATAGTTGTGGCCTGTTTAATCCAAGATCCACAATTGGACTATCTAATGACCAAGTTAAGTTATTGTTAAAAGGTGTGAAAAATTTTCCATGTCATGTCTCATTTTGCGGGGAATTTTGCATTTTTGGTCTCATAAGTTGGCACATCTTCAAAATTGGTCCCCTAACCTTTTCAACTGCAATTATAGACCCCTAATTTGGCACCTGTTTCAATTTTGGTCCTCCGAACTTAATTCCGGAAATTTTTGCAGGAAAACTCGATTTTTTTTTTCGTTTTAATTTATTTTTCTCAAAAAAACGTGTTTCCTAAAAAAAAAAGTACAAAATTGAAAATAAAAAATCAAATCATCGTCATCACTGATACTTCCATAACATCGACATCATACATATCGAAAATCATACTAACTGGACAACATTCTCACATATGACTACAGTACTTAATCACAATTAGCAACACAACATTGAATTTTTCAGTAATAAGAGTTTATTAGAAAAAAAATCGTTGAAATAGTTGTTACGCGTGAGTGACGGTATTGAGTTCTAAGAAGTGGTCTTCGCAGCCATAGCCGGTGATTTCGAGCTCAGGGCCGAGGCGAATGATGGCGCCGGATTGTTTAGCCCTAATAATCGAGTCCTTAATGTTTTTATGTTGCAATCGAAGTTCATTGCCCATTGATTCAAATTGCATGTGGCCACTTTCAAAAGCCTCATCTTCCTAATTCAATTTCAATTCAGTTCAATTCTCTCTCTAAAAAAATGATGATGAAGAACAACAACACAAATGTAACTGATGAAGAAGAAGAAAATGTAATTTGATTCGAATTTGGATTTTATGCGAGTGAGTGTGGAGAATTCGATGCTTGTTGGCGGAGAATTTTGTGATTTTTTTTAGTAAAACACGTTTTTTCGAGAAAAATAAAATAAACGAAAAAAAATAAAAAATCGAGTTTTCCGTCAAAAAATGCCGAAATTAAGCCTGGAGGACCAAAATTGAAACATGTGTCAAATTAGGGAACTAAAATTGCAGTTAAAAAAGTTAGGGGACCAATTTTGAAGATGTGCCAACTTATGGGACCAAAAATGTAAAATTTCCCATTTTGCGACAGATCGTCGAATATTTAAAAGTTGCAATCTACTTATTAACTAATTAAGTATAGGCAAAGTATCACTTGGTCAACTTTTGGTAAACAAGAAGGGTTTATCTAACCCAAAATTCTCTTTAATCTTTTTTACGTGTTTTTTAATTTCATTATATTTCTTAACTTTAAAGCATAATTTTGGAGAATCGAAATGAAATGGAAGACAAGGAGGACTCTATACTAATATTAATGTTCAATAGAAATGAATTTTCGTATTTACACTGAATATTTTAAGAAAAACAATTTTATGAAAAAATACTTTGTCCTAAAGTTAACCAAGGCTAATTGTGCACCAATCAGAAAAATATGAAGTTTATTAATATCAAATCGAAATTAGATATGAAACAATTCCCTTTAAATAATTAAATCTTAGTTCATTATCGAGAAGCATACCACAAAATACTCAATAAATGTGAAACCGTGTAATCCAACGTCAACCACTTTTTTTCTAAAGCTTAGCACAAAACAAGCAAGGTTCTTGAATGGAATTAGACAAATCGCTTTCAATGGCACCACTTGGAGAAATTTTCAAATACTCAACAGTTGAGTTTATCAAGGTGAAGTTCAACTACTATAACAGTCCACAGTTGGATGAGGGTTCTTCCTCGAAGCTGCGCCAACAATAAAATATTAAAATTGTAAAGGATAATAATTAATATATTATAAATAAAGAAAGGGAGTTCATAAATAATCACCATTGTTAATGTATAATAGTAAAAATACTAATGGCACATCGCTTTCATAGGCCGGCAACCACTAATGACACATCAGTATTAAGCCGATGATAATTTTAAAGTGTAAGTATACCCACCAAGAGACTATCCCCAAGTCAAAATATTGCAACTAGATAAATATGATAGGCTAGCAAAGAATCAGGTATCTATCAAGTATTAGATGAAAAAAGATTAAAATTGTGGAGCAATAAACAAAAATTCAAATAGCTGCATCAAATATTCTGCAGGTATAACAACTAGAACCACCGAGAGAAGTAATGATATCGAACTTGTATCGTGGGATTATTATACATAAAAGTTCCAAACGTTTCTCAAAAAAGTAACTATATGTCTCTATTTTTGAAGTTGCAAAAACAAAATATATGAGTATCTCCCATTACTTTTGCCACAACTTTTTTACCAATTTTTCATAGTAATTTGAAAAGATATCAAAACATTACGGAAGACATTCTAATATTTAGAGTCCTTAACCGAAATTTTGACACATTTTACAGCAGATCCGTTGTGGGCCTGTGGCAACATTAGTTCATACGAAACAGATGAGTCATTTAGCTGTTAACTTATTATTCAAAATGTACAATTATAGAACCATGTATTCAGTTCAATGTTTCTCTATGCTCTATTCTTCTGTACAAAAGGTTTTCCAATAATGGAGAGATTACAATATACAAAGTACAAACCAAAAAAGGAAAAAAACAAAGAGGGACCTCATCAGTTTTTTTCATCAACACTTTCACTTCACAATTCAAATAATGAACAAAAGAATCAACAACTTTTTGTCTTCCCTTGCAATACCTGCATCAGACTTTTAACATTCCGCCTAATTTTCAAATTGTCATCCTCTAACAAGCACAAACATATATCAAACAACCCTGATCTTATGCCCTCCAAACACATTTCTTCACTACAACTACACAAAGAGCTCAACGTCGACAATGCATACCGCACGCCTCTCGGGCTACCATCCTTCAAAACCCCGATCAGAATACCCAAAATCCCACTAAACCTCATCATTTCGTCTCGTGCATGTCTACATTTCGCCAATAAACCCAAAACCTCCACGGCCCTCTCTAGCCCCAAACCAGCATTCTCGATCAAAGCCGACACAGCACCAATTTGCACGGCCCGAATCTGATTATCGGAAAACGAACAGAGCGTAAAAAGAGCCGTAGCCGCTTCCTTCCTCTCCCTCAAACTCCCCTCTCTTAAAAGGGACACCAAGCCCGGTATTGCATCCGGGTGCAATCCAATCGAAACTCTATTGACCTCCAACACCGCGAGGCTGGTCAATACTGTGGCCGCCACAGCGCGTGAATCCCCCACTCCGCAATTCAACGCGTGGACAACCTTCCCCACAACCCCCTCCGCCACCAGCCCCACCTTGCTGTCGTCATCCAAACTCAAATTGAGTAGCAAATGCAAAGCCTTCTCTTGCAATTCTTCTGGAAAACATAATACAAAAATATAAATGTCTACTCCCTCTAAAATTCGGCAATTCAAAACGGTATCATAAAAATGGCTAGAGCTCAAATTTCACTGTCACCAATTCATCAAAAAATACAACCGCAAAAAAAAAAGAAAAAAAAAAAATTAGCAGCTCGACAATTCAATATGGTATCAGTAACACATTTATCAATAAATATCACATAGCAAACATAATAAAACCATACAAATTACGGTTCATTACGGTACCTTTAAAACATTTATCAAAAGATATCACGTGTCACAAGTAACAAAAAACATAAAAATTTACAGCCTGCACGCGAGAGGAACGTAACAAAACATACACACACAAAATAAAAATATATCCAATTCCTCTACAAACTTAAACTTTTAGACGAGACGACAATTCAATAAACCCCGACAGACTGACCCTTATCCACACAGCTCAAAACCGCGGAAACGACGCCGTATTCGGCTAGCCTCCGCCTCAGACCCGAATCCCGCTTGGAAGCCCGAGTGAGCTGGTCGAGCGAGCTGAGCTTGTCTTGCACAGAATAAGAAGGTAATAAGAGAATCTGGATTAGGGATTGGGGGTGAGGCTGTGGTTTGGGGAATGAGACGAGGGTATAATTGGAAATGAGGCTACGTAGCGCGTGATTGGGGATAAGTGAAGGCGGTTCGGACAAGGGCAGTTTGGTAATTGGACACGTGCGGTGGCCGGCGTCTATCCACCGTTGGATTGAGGCCCGATCGAACGTGTGGCCGGATGAGAGGATAACCGGGTCGGACATTATTTCGAGTGAAATTGGACATTTGAAGTCGTTTGGTAGTTCTGTGTCCATACTATTTTTTAATTTTGGAGAGGGTTTATGAGGTTCAGGTGAGTTTGATTGTGTGTGAGGATTTATTATTAATATGTGAGGTGGAGCAGCTTTGCCTGTGAATACTGGTGACCTTTGCTTCCTTTTTTTTGGACAGTGTTGCTGACTTTAATGTGTGTTTGAGAGAGAGAGAGAGAAAGATAAACGAATTGACTGTTTTGCCCCTGATATCTCAATTTAATTTTCTTTTCTAAATTGTCGTCTCTATCAATTTATTATTTGGAAAAATTGCGGCAAACCCCCAATTTATGGGTGGCTCACATCGTGCTTCTTAACTTATGAAATTGTGCGATATGTTTTCGAACTTATCACTTGTACTCTGACGTTAAATTTAACGAATAAAATTTTTTTGACACAGTGTCCAAATGAACGTTTGGTCAACGATTTAGGAGAAACTCGCCCAAAAATTAATAGGTTGGGAGATATACCAAATATTTTCATAGATAAGGGGTGAAGTGCTAAAGATAAAATAGATTGGGAGTTTGTTGCAATTTCCCCTTATTATTTTATGTCTAATTCTTGGAAGTCATGAAAGTCTTCATTAGGTAGGTGTGTAAATATTGAGTGCGGGTACTCTTTGTTGAAAATTGAGTGCGCGGGTATATAAAATATAAATATGTGATCTTGTAAGTATTTTAGAGTAACGTGGTCTATCTGTTTTATAAATATTAAGAAGGAGATAGAGATGGTCAAAGGGCACAGATTAAATTGGTCGACAAAACTATTTATCGTATTCTTAAACTTGTTATTTAAATTTAATATTCACACGTGTGAAATGTTATCGTGTAAGTATTATAAGTTAGACGCCGAAATAAAAATGTAATGGTATACCTAAAGTATAAATTAGATTGAAAAAAACACATTGCAATTTTGCCTTATTTACATTTAAATTCTATTTAAAGATGCGAATGTTTGCTATTATTTAGTCCAATTTAAAGATGAGCACGAACCTCATCAGTTGCTTTACCCGGAAAGAAAGGAGAAATCTAGGGGCATCTACGTCATAGGGGTACTTTGGACAATAGATTATTGTCTTGACCTTTAGGGCAGCGCTTCAAATAATCAAAAGAGAAGACGAAACACAAGTACAGGAAAAGTGTTTTTTAAAAAGAAGAAAAAGATTTTAGTGCACATCCTTTTATAAATAAAGCCATAGATTCAAAGAAAGAGGTTTGGTATATGACCACGCCTGAAATGCCAAATTGGTAAATTACGTTTTGTAAGATATAAAAATACATTTTTTTAATAATTTTGAAAAGTGGTACATATCTTTTTTTATAGGGAGGTATAGAGCAAAGGTAAGGATAACTTTTGGCATGAAAAAAGACGTATATACCTTATTTTCTATGATATGTGCTTGAGAGTACAAAAGATATAAAATTAAATCTAAAATTAAACTAAGTTTTTAATTTTATAATAAATGATCTTATAATTTATTTTCTACTTCTACTTGTAATTCTTTTCAAAAGAGGATCTACAGTTAAATTTGAAACCCTAGTGTGGGTATTACATCATTACACGAAGGAAGTGCCACTTTTAAAAATTACAAAGAAATTTTGCTACTATTTTCACAGTGGATAATATATCAATTTAGCACAACGCAAGAGGTTAGTTGCCAATACCCCTCAAAAATATTCTTGAATGACTACATGCGTAGTATTCAGATTTATCGATCATCGATTTATTAGCTTTTAGCATTAAATTTTGTACATAACCGTACCTTTATGTTTATGAATTATTATACTCTATATAATAAGCATTAACTTTTGAGAACTACATCTAGATTTTGTGAAGTTCAGTCTAATTAAAGTTTTTTCCTTTAAGTTAATTTTGTAAAAGCAAACTTATAGGTTGTCAATTTAATGTTTAGAATAAGTTATTATTGCACCTTATTTTGTGGAGTATAAATGTAGGTGCCCCTATATTCTATTAGCAATACGTGCCCAGAATAGGACAAAAGCCAATGAGTTCTGTTTTTATGCACAAGGGATTTCTAGTCGGAGTTTTTTAAAACCGGATCGGACCGGCCTACCGAACTGGTTGAATTAGGGCTCGATCCTTATTGGGACACCGGTTCGAACGTAAAACCAGTGAACCGATACATCAACTTCACCTGTTCAATGGTCTGATCCGATTTTAAAAACACTCGGCCTAATCCATAATCCATAAGGAAACCCAAGGAAACACTTCTTCACTGTTTTCTTATCCAATTTGTTTTTCAATATCTAATTATTAAAATTTGTGAATTTCCATTTGATTTTTCCTTTCTCAAAAAGAGTAAGCTCTGAATAGATTGACTTTATAAGAAGAATATTCAAATATGGTGGTCTTTTGCCATTTTTCGAGCTTCTACATCCACAAGTAGCTATAGTATGCACATCCATTACATGGTTCGCAGAGGGTGCATCAAAAAAGGGTATTTTTTCCCCTTCTATTTTCAAATTACTCTAATTTTCTGCCATAATCATTACCAATCCCCCTAATTGTAGCTAAGAACTCAAAGTGCAAGGCTGGTAAAAGATATCCAGAAAAACTATAGAAAAGGAATCCTTTGATTGATTACAATCATCGTATATACAAATTCTCATAAATTCACTAGTCATATCAACACAAGACGAAGAGAAATGAGATCACAAAAAATCAAATTAATGAACTATCTACCAATAATTGTACTAACTGTCACATTGTTAGAAGATACATCTTGATTATCATTCGCAACAATTGCATCTATAGTGTGTCTCATCGATGTAAATGTAGGTTGTTTTGGCATAGGCAGAATCGTGTTTTCATGTTCCAGCATCAGCACAACAGTCGGCATGTCCGGTCTGTAAGTCGCTATGTCTTGCGCACAAAGCACCCCAACATGTATGCATCTCAACACTTGTTCTTGTGAGCACGACTCTAAGATTGAAGGATCGACTAACTCGATTGCCTTACCTCTATCGAAAAGATCCCATGCCTGTTAACATTCCATCATGTATGATTAGATGAGATCATATACTTATCAACATTTACATGAGTAACCAAAATGATTGCACCACCTAATCGTGCAATAAAACCTTAGCAAAAAACTTACATGTCCAATGATATTTGAATGCCCTGTGGCACGATAACTGATGTTTCTTCGGCCAGTTATGATCTCTAACATCAGCACCCCAAAGCTATACACGTCTGACTTGAGAGAAAACAAGCCTTCCATAGCATACTCGGGCGCCATGTAACCACTGCAGGAGAGATAGATATATATACTTAAACACATTTCTCTAAAAAAGTTCAATTTTCTGAATGTATTCAAGGCTTAAGCATCTCATTACTTACTATGTGCCCACAACTCTGTTTGTGTTTTCTTCATTCTGGTTCCCTCCAAATATTCTTGCCATGCCAAAATCTGAAATTTTCGGGTTCATTTCTTCATCCAACAAAATGTTACTGGCTTTTAAATCCCTGTGTATAATTCTAAGCCTCGAGTCACGGTGCAGATAGAGAAGCCCCCTTGCAATCCCTTCGATTATATTGAAGCGTTTACTCCAATCTAGTCGCGCTTTTTTCTCAGAATCTGCAAAGAATTTTGATAAAATAGCCTTCAGCAATTGGCAGGAGAGTAAAAGAGGAAATGCAAAGGACAATCTTAATGACTTACCAAAAAGATAACAATCCAGGCTTTTGTTGGGCATATACTCATAGAGTATCATTTTTTCTTCTCCTTGAACACAACATCCCAAAAGTCTAACAAGATTTCTGTGTTGTAATTTGGCAATTACCATTATTTCATTCTTAAACTCCTCCACACCTTGTCCAGATTTCTTTGACAGCCTCTTCACTGCAATTTCTTGCCCACATGGTAGTGTCCCCTGAAGATTAAACAATAAAAAAAAATCAACAAATTAGTAAGGGATAATTAAACTTATATGAACCATTCCTAATTACAAAAACCTCTTCGAAGTTTTAATGTACCTTATAAACATGTCCAAAACCTCCTTCTCCGAGTTTGTTCTCATGGCAGAATTTGTCTGTAGCTGCTGCGACACAATCGAAGCTGAACATGGCCAGTTCAGTACCAGTTGCTTGAGGCCCTTCGGCACAAAGGTCAGTTTGTCCTGAGAAATCCATCGAAAATTCTCCACTCGGACCAATTTGGTTTTCATTTCTGATCAAAATTTCTGCTG
Source organism: Misopates orontium (assembly GCA_946800315.1). Lineage (NCBI taxonomy): Eukaryota > Viridiplantae > Streptophyta > Magnoliopsida > Lamiales > Plantaginaceae > Misopates > Misopates orontium. The sequence continues at coordinate 5,945,426 of OX326947.1, forward strand.
CAAACATCAAAAGGTTTGTTTATATCACTAATGCTATACATAGCTAGTTAACTATTAGAGACGCCTAGTAGAGCTTTTACCTTGCCATTTTGTTATGCGTCTCCACAGAATCCAAATCGATACGCATAGGAAAAATGCCCCAACGGTAGCAACTGTTATGATTATAGTTCTGATTACCCGATTCCTATTATTACCTATTAGAAAAAGATCACCAGAAAATTCAATTAACTTATACAACTTTCAGAAAATCTGCATATACTACAGAGGGATTCAAACAAGTATTTATCTTACCAAGTTCCGAACGTGCAAGACGCACGAACAAAGCGTTACCCCCCTCCTGAAACTGCTGCACATCTACCAAATCATGATTCCATATCAAGCAATTAATCCCACTTACAAAAGCATAAGCAGTGCACGAACAATTCTCCAAACACCTCCTTTGACAATCTCTAGCGCTGTCCAATCCCACGTAGTCTACCAAATCAGGCAATTTCACTCTCTCAATCTGCACAAAACCGTCACCCCCCGTGCACTGCAAATCCGTTCTCCTACGACACCCCCTTGACCAATTCCCCCTACTCCATTCATCATCATCATTGGGCTCAAATCCTTCAATACAACTGCATTTTGTCTCATCCATTTGATCACATCTTGCGAAGGATCCACAATAATTATACCTGGTTGAGAACATATGTAAGCAAAAATCAATACATATACAATACTCTTACAAACTTAAGTTTTAAAATGATACCATAATTGAGTACGGTATCAGCAATTTAACATGGTATTAAAGCTAGACAATAAAGAGGTCTGGTTTTCAAGTTTTACTGCCACCCCATGTACCAAAGAAGAAAAAAGAACCTTGTCAAGCTTAACAGAAAAGATTACAGTCTGCAGATTCTGGATGCGAAGGGTGTGTTGAATAATATGTTATAAATCAACAAATGTCCAACCTCTTAATAAGATTAAGCTTTTAGATGAAGCGATAATTCAATAGTACCTGTCGCATTCTCCAGCCGGGTGTGATTGTATCACGTTCCACTGTCCAAGGTCGTCGTTCCAAAGTTCTTGTCTTGCCATACCTTCCCAATTCATCCAAAACTTGATCAAATCAGAATTGTCAGACGGCGTGTACCTAAAGGACACATTCCCACCACCTTCGTTTTCTAGCCTGAACCCGAACAAAAAAACGGCCCTGACCCCTGGAACGCCTGTAAATATCAGTCCATTCCAATGCCCACTTCTCCACCGTCGATTGACCCCTTCCCACACAACAATTTGCGGTGATCCCCGAGGATCAATGCCCATCGAAAAGTTCCCCAACGAAGGGTCACTAGCAGTTCTCCAAGAAGTAAAAACACGCCTCTCTCCATCACGAACGTTGAAAGAAACTCGCATTTCTGGCAAGTACGTGTCAGTTGGATGATCGAAACTCTGCCAGAAAACAAGATTCGAGTTGCCGGTCCCAAACAGAACAAGATTACCACTGTCCATCAAAATCGCAGTCGAACTAGTATTCGACGAAAATGTCAAATTGCTTGACCATACTACATCTGATCTGCTCCCATTCCTAACTACTAAATTTCCATCGTTTTCGATCGCGAAAACTCCACTGTTCCCTGAGATTGGACGTTCTGCATTAGCCGTCCACACGATTGATCCGTTTGCAACTCTGTTGTACCAAATTCCGACGTACCGAAAATTCGAGCCTTCAGGAGTGAAGAATCCCAGTGTAAATTTCCCTCCTGATGAAATGATTGTTTCACCATCTCTTAACGATTGACCACTTGTGATTCTATCTGATGCAGAACTGAAGGCACAAAAGAAGATGATCAAAATCAAGAAACAAGAATTGAAAAAGTCTATGTAATTTCTGAAATAAGAGCCCATTACAGAGTTTAATGCTTTACACACATTAAAATCTGCAGATTGTGTTTTGACAGTTCAATGAAGAAGATTATGTGCATGTAAAAACTACTTGGTATCAAGAGGAAACTGCATTGATGGCCGCCCCTCATGTGGATTTGTATGTATTTAATATAAAATGGTTGGAAAAATTGACATTGACTCTTTTGGCTTTTGAGCAGTCTTTTATGAAGATTCTTGATTGACCAACTACTCACAAATTGCTCACAGAATTTACTTTTTTAAGTACAACCCCGTAATTTTAAAGCTTTGAATAATTAGTTAGGTTCGTGACTTTAGGAGAAAAATTGATTATGACATTTCATCTGCGAGTCAACAACTTGACAACGTGTTCAAATACCGACAAAGATGTACCCATGTACATAATATTCTTTACAATCTATTGCGGAATAAAAAGTGACATAATTTTGATTAATGATGTTTCGTGGCTGTGACGATTTTTTCCTATAAAAAAATTTACGGGTAAAAATTGGCTTCGCCACCGGGACCACATTTTGTTTTGGGGCACATGATTTTTATGTTGGTTACTTGGAATTTTACCTGATTATTGCAATGTGAATATAAACTGGCCGGACAATGCTTCAAGATTTTAGTGACAGTAATATTGTACTACACTACTATTTGTTTTAAGGTTGTGTTTACATTAGTTATAGGATAGGATGATAATCTGAGTTTCTTTGACATAATATCACTCGTGCTACATTTCATTAATACTAATCAAAACCTTTGTCACTTGCCATTGTTTAAGAACCTTTAGTTCTATTCTAGATAACGGTTTTATACTCTTCTAATAAACGCAAAACTTTATATCTAAAGAAAATATAAAAATTTGAAATGACATAAAGCCCTCAAAAGCCCATATATTTAAATGGATCTTATGGTAAATATAATAGCATGAAATAGAAAATGGAATGAATAAATCCATTTTGCTTTTTTACACCGTCCAACCCCCCTAACCCACCCATATCTTCTATGATTGGGTTGGGATAGTCCTAATTACTCACGAATGGGTGGCAAATGGTCTAAGTCTTCTACCAATTGACGGCAAAGCACCGTCCGTTTGACAGTGCTAGAGTAGTGAAAGATCTAAATCTAATCTAGTAACAAAAACTGTTTTTCTTTTCTTCTTTTTTGGTAATTTAGTAACGAAAACTGTTTTGGAAATTATAAAAACATGGCCAAAGACTACCATCTGATAGATTTCAGTGGCCGCTGAAATCATGATTATTCACCAAAAAGAATGTAAAATTTTTGTACACCTGTTACAAAAAGGTAATTTGTTCGAAAATTTTATTAAAGTTGAAATTGTGAGAGTAAATTCTAATGTTACTTCAATTTTAATGCTACACCAACAAACTTCGTCCAAATATCTTATAGATTATACTTATTAGTATTTGTGTAATTTCAGGAATTTTTTTAATTTCTTGAACAATATGATAAGTTGCTGTAGCTTTTCTAATACATACTTTCACATGTAGAGTGTTAGCAATTGTTAATTTCACACGAGTTTATAACAAATTTTTCAAAGGATTTTTGTAATCTCATCAAACTCAGGGGGTTGTAGTTGTAATTATCCCAAAAATCTATGATTATCCGTTTCTTCTAGAAACGTTGAGCTAGCATGTCAGAGTTATCCACTACGCCGCAGCCTGCGTAGTTTTGCGGCACTAAATGTCCAATAAGTACAACAACTAATGCAAGTGTCACTAATTAAAACAAAGGACAAAAACGTCAATAACCAAATAATCGGTGCACCGCATGACACCTGATCACCATCCCCAACCTTTCTTCTTCCTCCGACACCTCCGACCAAAATTCACAAAACCCCCAAATTCACTTCCAATTTGAAACCCTAATTTTAATCTCTTTCCAATTCCGATTCCTCACACAATTTCACTCATGGCAACAGAGACCGATCGCCCTGCTTCCGCCACGCTCCACCAGCCAGCCTCACCGCGATTCCCCTCCGGCACCGGCGCACACCGCAAAATCGCGATCGCCGTCGATCTCAGCGACGAGAGCGCCTTCGCCGTTAAATGGGCGGTTCAAAACTACCTCCGCCGCGGAGACTCCGTCATCCTCCTCCACGTCCGTCCGACATCCGTCCTTTACGGCGCCGATTGGGGCGCAATTGATCTCTCCGTCGACGACGCCGGCGAGGAGAAGTCGCAGCAGAAGCTCGAGGACGATTTCAGCAACTTGACGACGACGAAAGCGAACGATCTGGCTCAGCCGCTCGTGGAGGCGAATATTCCGTTTAAGATCCACATCGTGAAGGATCACGATATGAAGGAGAGGCTGTGCTTGGAGGTGGAGAGGCTTGGTTTGAGCGCGGTGATCATGGGGAGTCGAGGCTTTGGCGCGTCGAGGAGGAGTAGTAAAGGGAGGTTGGGGAGTGTGAGTGATTACTGCGTGCATCATTGTGTGTGTCCTGTGGTTGTGGTGAGGTTTCCTGATGAGAAAGACGGCAATGCGAAGGATGATGATGCGGCGGTGGATAAGGATTTGCATCCTGTGCCTGAGGAAGAGGAGCCTGTTTATGTTGATGCTTCTGATATTAATGCAGGTCCAGATTGTTACTACTCTCTTGTGTGTCTGTTTGAATTGAACTATTTCAGATTCTAAATCCATGTTGTTGGTGAATTGATAAGAGTAGGTTTCCGACGTAGTTTTTGAAAGAAGGTAATTTGAGGAGAAAGAAAAGTAGGCCTTGTAGTGGTTGTTTGGATTCATTTGATACTAAACGAGCGATGTTAATTACATTTGGCTCGAGGGGAGTACTGGCATGGAAACTAGACTGTGTATTGACAGATTTTAGGTTGGATGAGTGAACTTTAGATTCTATTGCCCATCTTGATTCTCTTGTCCGAGGTAGTGAATTTAGTGTTATAAGAGTTTAATGGCAGTTTATGTTAGTTATTTGTTGCTGACAGTTTATTGGATCAGTATAACCAGTAGAATTAATTGCTTACTCCTTGCTCATGGCAAGTACTGAATAACTGGGACAGATCGATGAGCTTGCAGGATACATGAAAGTAATCCAAGCTGATCGCATTTATGAGTAATGAACACTTTCCGGAAGTTGATGACATTTATTAATGTCTAAACTCGTCTTCAACCACCTATTTTACCACCTAGAACAACCTTTGGTGCATTTTAACATCTTAATTAATTTGTACTAGCAGATGACGCTGCACTGTCGCCGCAACACACTAAGCTTGAGTATTGAGTTTATCTTTGCTTAAATATCCTAAAAGTGGGTTGTATCCGTCAGCACCAAGGCCATTGCAAATTGATAAAGATAAAACCATGAAGCTCCAAGAAATTGGCTAAGAATTCCTAGCTCTCATCATGGATAGTCATCGTTGGAGGACATAGTGATCTTCAAGAAAAGGGAAAACATAGCGAACTTGGCTTTAAATGTTTGGATGTTGTACCTTTTCCTTGAAGATGATATGGTCCTATGAGGGTGACTATCAATGATGATTTTGTCTTTATCAATTTGCAGTGATAAAGACATTGAAAACCAATTCTTAGATGATTATATGAACTTCATAGTGCTCAGGCGAAGATGGAATCAGTAGTTTGGAAGATCTTCAACACAAAGAAAACCATGAGAAGGTTGATCACCAATTTGTGAATCCTGCAAGTGGGTAGTCAATGTCTAACTCAATCATATTCTTACAGGACGTGAAGTCCTCCATGTCTGCAATATTTAGATAGTCTATGAAGTACCAGGTGAATGTAATTGTGATATTTTCTCTGTGAATTTCACTCTGATATATTGAATTTGAATAACTGCCAACACGTGCTCTTGCTCTGGGGTATAGTATCTCAAGTCACTTTCCACTAAAATGCACTTTGAAACATTACAGTCTCTAGTCGAATAAATAAACAAATCTGTTCTTGTATATGGAACGCAGTTGACGCTATATAAGTTAAATCTTGCTATTGAAGAGTTATATATCGTATGGTTATATGCCATGATGATATCAGTATAGCGATTTCAACTTGTTATCTACGCTTCTGTGACTATTTTGTTATCTGTTTTTGATTTGGTTGAATTCGTTTTGATGTGCCCTATTTGTAGACAAGGTTAACAAGGTTCTTGAATTATGTACAGAGCGTGGAGAATTGTTTTGCGGCAATTTCTGGGACCATAAAATAGTACTTAAGTTTTAATGTTTTCTGAAGAGCTGTCAGGAATCTCTAATGGTGCACGAAGGAAAACAAATTACAGAAAGGACTGCAATTACATGGAGTGTGTTAAAATTTTGGGATTTATATGCTTAAACTTGATTGATCTCAGGACTTTGTTGACCACCCCGTAAAGAGTCATTATCTCAGTCATATTGCAGTCCTAAATCTTAATGTATAGAGCAGTCCCATCTATGAACTGGGACCACCCTGTAAGTGCAAGTGGAAGCTATATATATGGTATCTATTCCACCAGCTCCATTATGCTGTAAGTTAGTTTTGGCACATATGGCGCTTCCTACTTGCTGCCTATTCTTGCTAATATAAGATGTGATGGCTCCTGGTTAGTTTAAGGTGATCACTTCAGGGGTGCCTCGGGTTTTGGAAACTTATAATGAACTTGTGTATAGCGACCTGTATTTGGTTAATATAACTTCCATTTTCTGTATATTTCTCCACGCTACTGCTAGTTAGTGACTTTTAAATCTGTTACTGGTCATAATCTCGTCTGCATGGGTATGGTATATAACGACTAGTGGTAATGGTCGACATTTGTTATGGTCACCAAATTGGTCGTAAAGGGTGTTTTTTTTTTTTTTTTTTTGTTAATAGAAGATAGCGACAAGTTCACATGTTATGTAGCTCGTGGTTTGCTCTTAGAAACCGCATTACGCTTGTTCGTGATAAATCTCAAAATATTCTCTTTCTTGAAATTTACATTCAGTATTATTGTACTTGAGAACTAATTTGTTAACTTTGTGCAATGTAGATGCGGAGAAGACTTCTTGAGCAGAAATTTTCCTGAGTTGTCGTGGTGTGGTTACAATGGATATATGTGTTTGTGGCGTGTGAACAAGTTGTGTGCTTGCGTTGAGGTCCTCTTTCCTTCTGTTAATGTGTTGGAACTGGAAGTTGTCTTCGATTGCTGAAGTTTGAAACTGTTATGTATCTTTTGTTGATGAGTTTCTTTCTTTTATTTTAGCCCCTGCCCAAACAGCTTCGACTGCTTCGAAAAAGTGCTGTAAGTTATCGTTCCAACTGCTTCAAAAAAGTGCTGTAAGTTATGGTTCAAGCTGCTTTGCAGTACTTGGCATTTCCATCTTTACTGCATCTATAATGGAAGTTTCTTTCAACTGTTTTTAGTTGTTTTTTTCACAATTTTAAAGAGTTATTTCACGTATAAGAAACCTCAATGCTCATTACATCTTTTCAATCTAGTCCTCTCTGTTCGTAATTGATCGTGGATCAAGCCCGTTTGAACCCCCCATCGGATCCCTGCTGGCCGGAGTTTCTTGTTAATCAACTTAAATGGTGCTTAAAATTTGTGAGGGACAACCCTAGATACATACGAAAGTAATATTAAAACTTAAAAAAAAAAAAAAAAAAAAAAAAAAAACTATAAGTTCTTTTAGGTCGAAAGGTTATTTTTAAGCTTTTTTTCTTTTCTTATTATTCAAGTTATTTTAACAATTGCAATACATCGTGAATAAAACGTCTCTACAACTATTTACGTTGCATATCATGTAGTTGCTTGTTTAATTAAGAAGACACAGAAGGAGATAAATCTTGTCATGTAGAATCGTAGAAGTAGATATAATGAACAGAAATTTAATTAATTAGAAAATAGGATAATTATCTTTTGAGTTGATAACTATCTTATGGAATAAAATCAATTACGCTTCTTAAGGTTTGATCAAATATCACTTACACCTCTTGATGCATAATTAACAGTAATAAATTCAATAGATATCATTCATTTCTTGTCCTTAGTAACTTTGAGCAACTTGTTAAGATCAAAACGCCATTAAGCTATTCAAATTATGAGAAATGTGTAATCGACATATGTTGCTATTCGGAGATGTCTTCATTATACATTAGAAAAACTGATAGTTGTTAATATATGATAATATTTCATGAAAAATTATGACTAAGAAATATTTTTAGACAAAAATGTCTTTTATATCCTTTCTAATGTTTCTTAGCATAGGGAGAAAGGAATGCGCTTAATATGCTTTGCATATTACGGGAGATATCTTTATAATGGTGTGAAATAATTGAGGCTATGTGCAGATTGATTCATTAAACAATAGTATTAACCTTCTTTTCTTTTAAGTGAATGTCACCACATAAGTAAATATAGCTTAGAAGTATACAAAATATTTTCAAAAGTATTTACAAACAGCCACCAACTATTTCACCTAGCAAGTCATACAAAAGTCCCGGATGAGATATATATATATATATATATATATATATATATATATACCTTTATTAGTGTCCGAGCATCTAATCACTAATAACAGTATCTAAGTTCTTGGATTCAGATAAGATAGGCGGTTAAATTACAAAATTCGCGGCTCGAAGGAAGAAGACCGTTATTGGGATATTGTAAGATGACGGTTATTTTGACGGTTAAAACACAATGGTCACAATTTCTTTCAAATCAAATCCATTCACACTCCCCTGCTTTAATTAACACATTTCTACATATAGTTTATTCCATGCAGATTCAAAACTTGATCCTTTTCTTATTCTCTAGAACAAAAAAAAATATGAACAAAGATTCCTTAGCAAATCCCATCAACTTCTCATTCCTAAGTATCAAATGTTATCTTCTACCCCTAAACTTCTCAAACTTCTTTGCTTATGTTCCACTTAAACTTTCTAGCACAAAATAGGACTAATCTCAATTCTAACACATCATCAATTTTCTTGAGTACATACACATTTCTAGAATCATTTACCCCTGCATTTTGTACAAATATTCTTTAGCTAATCATATAAAAAGATGATACCAATAATTTCAAGACTATTTTGCTACCATCCTACAGTTCACAGGCCAGTTCGAGTTTTAATTAGGAACTGGCACAGCAAACCAACAAATCACGTGATCACATGGGTAAAACCCGAAGAAGGCTGGACAAAACTGAACTACGATGGGTCGTGCAAGTGCAAGACGGGAAAATGCAGCATTGGGGGAATATTTAGGAACCACGACGCTGATTTTCTGCTCGGATACGCTGAATCCATCGGACATTCTAACAGCACGATCGCAGAACTGGCGGCCCTTCGTAGAGGTCTAGAAATCGTGCTAGAAAACGGGTGGGAAAAAGTTTGGTTAGAAGGCGATTCCAAGAGTTTGGTCGACATTATTGCTCAAAGGAAAGTGGCAAAATGCGCGGAAGTGAAAATGCACGTCACGCGTATAAATCTGATCATACCCGAGATTCGCAATTGTATTCTAACACATGTTTATAGAGAGGGAAACAGGGCTGCTGACAAATTTGCACAAATTGGGCATAGATTGAAAGAGCCTCGCATATGGAGGCATACACCTCCAAAAGAAGTGTTAAGGTTTGTAAATGAAGATTCAGAGGGCAAAACATTTGTAAGAAAAAGATAATAAATTAAGCATACTGTTGAAAACATATGTTTTTAGACATTTAGTCATGTAGAGTTTTTGTGTTTTTCTTTAGAGTTATATACAGATTCTGTTTTTTCTGTTATATTTTTTACACAAGCTTCAGATTTTGTGTAGTTGTGCTATGCAGAGAGAATTCACTTTATTCTGTTTGCAACTCGACCAATCAAATGCAAAGGCCTTGTTTCTTTTTATTTTGACCTTATCTCAATTTGAATTGAGACAAAACCATTTTGTTTATATTCATATTGGAACAAGAATTCACTTTTTGGCTCATTTTTCAAAACAGATTCATATCTTTAATAAATATACAATGCATATACGGATAGGTAAATATATATAAACACATGTATTCATAAGTTTAATCTTATTAAATTATAATGATACAAAATAATAACTTTGATCATTAATCCCACTACAACACAATAAAAAGTTACCAAACCAAGTAATTTCCTTTTTTGTTGATTCGACAACGCTATCTTAAAAAGTGACTCTACATGTTTCCAAATATACATACATTAAAATTTAGGTTAAACAAAGAAAATTCCTTTTGTAAAAGACCAGTAGAATTTTTGAAACATATAATATTCATTTAAACAAAACCACATCGAAACATGCCCAAAACCTACAGCAGTTTTTTTTTTTTTAACTGAAGTATAAGCTTTAGCTTAAAGCCAGCTTCTCTTGTATATTTCACCATACAATGTTCCATGCATTGTTGGGTGCAGGCCCTGTCAACATCTTAATAACAATGGTGTTTTGGAGTTGCTATATTCACTAATTTTGTCGTAAAATTTCAGCTATAAATACTAGTCTAGCACTGAACATATGTCGCATCACGAAAGGAGTTTAAGCACTTAAAAGCAAGCACAAACAAGAATATATACATAAACATCAAAACATGGCCAGCTCAAGCAACAAAGTTTCCATTTTCCTGAACTTTGCATTGGTGATTTCACTTCTTCTCATCATCACTATAGCAGAAAGTAGATCATTATTTGGTGGTACGTCTTACATTAAACACTTATTACTTCTTCTAAATGGTTATGTACCTAAAGGATCCCTCTATATTCCTTATAAACCCTTAAGCTATATGGAAGTCATTAATATCCGAGGTTCAGGTTCATTCCAAAACGATGTTGGATAGATTTCAACATACCCCTCATGCGCGTACATTATAAACTAAAATTTATCAATGTAGAATTAATTTTAACGATGTATTCAAAGGCATATATTTAGTCAATTCACATTCTCTTCCATCTTCTTCCAAATATAATGATACATATTGAAGTTACAGAACTATGCGTTTTGAATTATTCTATACCTGTCTATTAAATTAATATTCAATTTGTTTTCTAAAATCTGCAGCTAGTATGTTTAAGCCAAGTGCAACCTTGGTCGGTTGTGACCAGGTGATTGGAGTTAAGAGTGGAGATACTTGTTTCGACATTGAGGAGACCTACAATCTTACATCCAAGGCCTTTCAATTCATCAATCCCAACCTTAATTGCACTGCTCTCTTTGTTGGCCAGTGGCTTTGCATCGAAGGATTTACAGTTTAATTCATCAATCGCTCGATGAACATGCAGCTAATAAATAATAATAATAATAATAATAATGTATGATTGTAATATTGACATGCATGCACGTTACTGCGTGTTGTGAAGTTGAACAATCCGCGAACAAGGGGCTAAATATCAAACGAGTTTTAAGCTCCATGTAACTTTTAATATTAGCTTTCCGTTTTACATTGAAATTATCGGACTATGGCTTTTATATTTACTCAGGGTCCTAGATAGTTTAGCTTCAGATTCAACATATTTTCTAATTAAGTATGTGCATTATTGTCCCAGCATTATTTTTTATGTTTTAATTAACAAAAGAAGAAAATTAAAGAACTTAATATTTAGTTTTTTTAAAAACTTAAAACTAAATATCGTAATCATTTTACTTTCAAAATTTTCAACAATAATAATTAATTAAGTATATGTGAGAATTGAATAAAATTAGATTGATGTTGTTTTGGTTCTTTATGTTTCGTATTTTATCTAGAGATCTATAAATAATATTGCGCAAACTTTTTATAACATATAGTTACACCCTTAAAAGTTAATAAACATATCAAGTACACTTTTATGTCACATGACATCTATATTAAATGAAGGTTTTAATTAACCAAGGAAATATAATGATATAATTATATAATATCAGCACACTCTACAATAACCTGGGGAGAGCATTGTAACTCTCAAAACCTTGATGGAGGGTTTTATAATCACACCAAACTTTAGGGGGGCATAATAGTAATTATCCCTTACTCTTTAATTTTTGGACCACTAATTAAGTTAAATATAGTGGTGGGTTACCAACCCATTATTAAAGATTCTACAAATCTGTTCTAGTACTTTATAACATTTCTTAAAACATACATACATTAAAAAGTTAATTATGGGACCAAAGATATTTGAATTAATGAATTCACGGTCTAATACGAAAAATTAAATTAAACACCATAGGCCAATTGTAATTTAATACAAAACCCTCAAAAACTCTGAAGAAAAACACACACACACACACACACACACACACAGTGAAAAACAACTAACAACAATGGCTGCTCTGTGCTACCAATTGCAACTCAACTCCATCTCCACCGTCAAAATCACACCCTCAAAATCATCAACAAGATCCACCGTCCGATTCAATCTATCCGCCTCAGCTTCACAATCATCCTCAAATTCAAAAACCCTAACAATCGCCGATCCCCAACCCGTATTCACCTCCGTCAAATCATTCGCGCCCGCCACAATCGCCAATTTAGGCCCCGGATTCGACTTCCTTGGGTGCGCCGTCGACGGACTCGGCGATTTCGTCGATCTCCGGGTCGACCCGGACGTACGACCCGGCGAGATCGCCATCTCCAAAATCTCCGGCGACGGAGCGAAGCTGAGCACGAATCCGGTGCTGAACTGCGCCGGAATCGCCGCCATTGCCGTGATGAAGATGCTGAAAGTCCGATCGGTAGGTCTGTCTATTTCTCTGGAGAAAGGCCTTCCGCTAGGCAGTGGTCTCGGTTCCAGCGCCGCTAGTGCCGCCGCGGCAGCTGTTGCGGTGAACGAGATCTTCGGCGGACCGCTGTCGTCGTCAGAGCTCGTGATTGCAGGGCTTGAATCGGAGGCGAAAGTCTCTGGCTACCACGCGGATAACATTGCACCGTCGATCATGGGAGGTATTGTTGAATTTTTACCTTGTTGGACTTATAGAGTGATTAAGCATTTTTGTTTTATTTATATATAATTTGCAACATGCCTTCGCTATTTTACTGTTGTGCATGACATGTGATATGTTTTAGATTAATGGATGATGGTGGAATTCGAACGACAATTTACTGTTACGCATGACACATGATATGTTTTGGATGAATGGTTGGTGGTGGAATTTGAACGCTGGACGAAAAGCAGTTTGGCTCTAATGCCATGTTGAATTGACGCGTTATTTGAAAGCTTGAGTTTATGGAGAGATTAGACATTTATATTTTTCTGTATATATTTTCCAATAGGTTTCGTCTTGATTAGGAGCTACGAGCCTCTGGAGCTGATGCGGCTGCAGTTCCCGTACGATAAGGATTTATTCTTTGTTCTGGTGAATCCAGAATTCGAGGCTCCCACAAAGAAAATGAGGGCGGCATTGCCGTTGGAGATCACGATGTCTCACCATGTGTGGAATAGCAGCCAGGCAGGGGCTTTAGTGGCGTCGGTGTTGCAGGGGGATCTTAAAGGGTTGGGAAAAGCGTTATCGTCGGATAAGATAGTGGAGCCTAGGAGGGCGCCATTGATTCCAGGAATGGAGGCCGTTAAGAAAGCTGCCATTGAGGCTGGCGCATTCGGATGCACTATAAGCGGTGCGGGGCCTACTGCGGTGGCTGTGACGGACAACGAGGAGAGAGGGAGAGAAATTGGGGAAAGAATGGTGGAGGCGTTTATGAAGGGAGGGAATTTGAAGGCCTTAGCCATGGTCAAGCAGCTTGATCGAGTAGGCGCTAGGCTTATCAGTAGTGTTCCCAGATGACAGCTAGTACACATTCTTGTTTTCCCAGAATTTGAAGGGAATTTTCCTCATAGACTATGCAGTTGATTGACAAATTTGATGTATAGGTTCATGAGTTGTAACCATTAGTGAATCTTGAATAATGTTTGTTTTCCATTGGTTTAGACTTTTAGTTTCTTACCATGGATTTAATTTTTGGGGCTTGAGATTTGTTGCCATATGTAATGATAAAGTTGCAGAATGTAACACTTTAATGTTTGTCTATGACTTTGTAGAAAATGATTTGATTCTCCATATAGTTCAAGGCTTGTAGGCCTTCTTTAACTCTTAGAGTTAAGAACCATCAACATTTATCCTATCAGTGTTTAGCTAGAAAGACTAGAATATGGTCATGGTTAAATAAAATGTGCGTTCATTAGTCATGCGAGAATTCTATGATCCATAGCCACGAGCTTATAGGGTTTAAATCTGTATTCCTAATACAGAAAAGAACATAGAACGCACTTTTAGCATGGAGTAACACTAGAGCAGCATGTCATAGTTACTGTATAAAATTTAAATGGCAAACTGAGAGATGTTAGGTATTTGATCCCACAAATACGCGCCCCCAGGATTTGCCCATTATGGAATATGAAGCAAAATGAATAAATATTGACAATAGTAACAACACAAGGATTTACGTGGAAACTCCAAAACCGGAGAAAAAACCACGGGACAAGAGCGGAAATTCACTATATAGAAAATTATTACAACTATATAATTTTCCCTCACTCTCACGACACCCTCACAAAGCCCTCGCTAACAACACTCCCTAACGACACTTTACACTCATGTATGCACACTATAAAGAACTAGAGAGAACAAGCTTTGCTTTGCTTTGTTTTGGTGTGTCTAAACCTTGCAAATGCTACCTCTATTTATAGTATCACATTTGGGGGAGAAAGACCTATTTAGTATAACTAAATACCCTATTTGCAAATATAGGCCTAGGGCCCTATTTGCAAATAACCAGCAAGCCCATTCAAATCAGCCAACCTTGCTTGACCATGGCCCATGCTTCAAACCACATGCCATATTGATGGCATTTGACCATCTGCCAACAAGAGACTCTTCGTAGCACCTTGTATCGGTTCATCGTATTGCTTTCGTTGGAAAAATTGGAGTTTGAGCTGCAAAGAAAGGGAGGTAGATACATATATTCTGTAGTGCTGTGATACACAACGTATTTAAGAAAGAAAAAAGACTCCCCCAAAAGCTCGCACGATACTAATTTGATCCCAGAAACACCATGCGACACTCTGAATCTTAAAACACCGCGTGATTTAGGCCGTAGACTTTAAGTCGTTGTACTTTTATCCCTAAAAAGTTGTTTCAAGCTTGCAACCAGGAACAACATTTAGCACCTTTACACAACCTAAGAGGGTTGCAGCCTCCTTGACTCGCCACTCACCACGGTGACTCGGGATGAACGAGAGGATAGCAAACCAGGGCAGCAATTTTTGGTTTTATTTTTTATAAATAAATTATATGTTTAAAGTACATTATAATGGAATGTTTACTTGCTTTTCATAAATTAAAATGTTCTATTTTTCTATTGAAAATGTCAAAATGTTTTTTAGTTCTACTTTTAGCAAACCTCGATATTTTGGAAGTAATGTGAAAATTCTTCTTTTTTCTTTAATATAGCAGGTCGAAATGTATTGCTGAAACAAAGTTCTAATCAATCTCTATCTCACCTCCAAATTTGTTATGGAAAGGGATTCTCGCAACTAACATATATTCCCATTATGATGGAAACTCTATTAACTCTTCTCTTGGATAAGTAGCAATTTACGCCATGTATAGAATTGAGTACGAGTGATGGTTTTTGTGTTATAGACTTATAGTTGCTAACGTAAATCACAAATAAATTTTATGCATACTTACATAATTTCATGATCATTAAGTCTGTATTATATGCATATTATTGGAACTCAGTGCCTACCATATTCAATTAATTGATTTATTCACTGAAGAAATTGATTAAGTTTCAATATTCAAGTTTATGTAAGAATTATTCCATCAATATACACATTTGAATAATTTGTTTTCCCCATTATCCCGTGTCAGATTTCTTGGATTCTTGACACTTTTATAATAATTTGATATTTTACGACCAATCATGTAAATTATCCAGAACTTAGTTAAAAATACTAAAAACCACTTCAAATCATATTTAATATATAAACTGGATCTTTTTCTTAGTAACCGAAATAAAAACGATCAACTTATTTTATGTTGTTGCAATTTTTATATTTTTAATTGGATATATTATTGCAAATTTAATAACCATAAAAATTTCAAAACTTCTCGGAACTCAAAAATCGCTATATAAGTGACGTCAAAAGCGCATAAAATTAAACAGAAGATTTGAGTGCAAGTCTTTTACTAGCCTTATAAAAACCCTTGACCCCACCCCACCCTACCCACGTGGGCCCCACCGCCACAAAGAAAATCAATGTTCAATTCATATATAAACAGATACAGGCACGTATGCATCTTCTCGCACTTCACTCTCACTTTCTCTCTCTAAAACCCCCCTCCCTCCCTAAACCGCTCACTATTCTTCTACTAAAACGTGTAATCGTTCGCCATTTTCTCTCTTTTGCTTCAATACCGTAAACTAGGGTTTTTAATTCGTTAGCAACAGGCGGAACATGTGGATTTGGTTTTTAACGAACTGAAAAAAGGAACATTTTGTTTTAGAGATTATTTTTTGTTGTCGTCAATGGAGGCGAAATTGTGCTTCAATCCGAACTGCAAGGAGTCGTCGGAGAAGTGGAGAACGGGGTGGCGCCGCCGTAGCGGAGAGTACGCGAACCTCTGCGATCGCTGCTCGTAAGATAATTTTTCTCCCCTGTTGTTGTTGTTGTTGTTGTTGTCTTTGTTGTTTAGCGTATTTTTTAAGCAGTTGTAGTCATGATTTGTTTTGAAGTTTAGAGTAGAAATAGAGGAATTAACGTATTCATCGGTATGCATTGCGGTTTCGTTTGTGGTAGGAATGAAGAATCTTTCTTTTAATCTTGGCAGAATAATAGGAATGTTAGTGGACTATATCTGTGGATTGTAGAAGATTTGTGTTTCTGTTCTTAATTGGACATAATTTCGGCTGTATTTGCTACAGCTTTACAGTGTAATTTGGAGAGGCGAGTGAGTTTAGGCTTGAATGGAGAAGTTCGCAGGACAAAAAAGAATCTTTGATTTCTAATTGGTATTTCTGTTACCGAAGTGTTTGTCTTGTTTACATTGTTGTGATGTGGACTAGTGGCAACTTTGGTTTCAAAATTTGCAATAAACGGCAGCCATTTGGATTAGGAAAATTGATGTGCTGCCACGTGCATTGGAAACTGAATGTGCAGCAACATGTATCTGGAAGTGCTAGTAATTTATCTATTTTATTACCTTTTGGCGTTAATACGGGTGATTTGCATTTTCACTTGTAAAGTTGAATTCTTCTTTCCGACATTGACTGTGGTTCTACCTGACTCTCGATATCACTAAGAAGTGTGGAACTGTTTGTTCGTGCTTCATGGAAACTTGATACATAATCGGAATCATGAGAAAACAATTGAAAATATTAGAGCTAGTGATCTTTCAAAAACAATTCGGCCATGGGCATCATGTGTGAATGAATAGGTATCTTTTATGCAATACCAACACATGCATTGCAATTGAAACTTGTGCTTGGTGTTGCATATCACTTCCATCAATCTCCCCTCACAAATTGAGAAATCAAATTAAATAGTTTCATGACTAAGCTGATTCTGCACTTAGAATCTTAGTGTAATTTAATGTGAATCTAGATCTGCTTATGAGGAGGGAAAATTTTGTGAGATGTTCCACTTGAAAGCTTCTGGTTGGAGATGCTGCGAATCTTGTGGAAAGGTAACGTCTTCAAAGTTTTTCTTGAGTTTATTTAGGAAAAGTAATTGGACTTGATAAAGAACTTTTAAATGTTTAACTATGCATTCTCTTGTGCAGAATATTCATTGTGGATGTATAGTTTCATTCCATACGTTTGTGCTGTTGGATGCAGGAGGAATAGAGTGCCTAACATGTGCCAAGAAAAGTTATATTTCGGTAAGATGATATCTTTCAATTTTTCCTATTGTGTCTAACTTATCTCTTGTTGACATAGCTTATTCTAGCACCACTGCTTCTACTTCAGTGCTTCTCTCAGACATTGCTGAATATAGATTCTAGCATGTTCCAAAGCTTTTTGCAACTTTACCTTTACTACAATAGAAGTTCTCTAGAAAAAGCTCTTTCAATTCAGTGCCTACATCATGATGTTTTATCTATTTGTGAATGTGCAATCTGTTTTGCGCTCTTGTATCTTCTATTTTTTAATTAATGTTTCACGAACATCCTTATAACCATGAGAAGCCTTCGGTAACCGTTAACTTTAGTTTCAATGGAATTCCTATCTTGCTGAAGTTCTATATCATTCGCATTAGTTTTCCATGTTTCAGACCCCAAATCCTGCGTGGCCTCCACCTTCTCACTTCCTTCCTTCAAAGACCAAAAGAATGAAGGACCTTTCTGTGAGGACTAGCAGTGAACTTGCTGGACCAGGTCCGGTACCATGGCTTCAGGCACCTAGCATGTTCAGTGGCTCTAACTCCCGAATTGATGTCAGGCCAATGATGCCCTTGGTGAATGATGTATCAGGTGGCATTGATAGAGAGAAGTTGTCCACTCCCCCTGTGATGGATCAAGAAACTTCTTATGAAAGTGTGGTTAATGGAAAGCCAGGACTTTGGCCATTTGAAAAACTTCAGAATGGAAACACAGGTAGTTTAGTTATTTGCACAGAAACTTAAAATTACTTGTCGTTTCTTGAGCCCTTTAAAATCTCCACCCGGCTAAGTAATGTTTATATTGCAGGACCTAATGCGAAAGAGCAATTTTATTCCTCCCCCAGCATGTTCCCTCCTATAGTTGCGAAAGCAGACGAGTCTTCTTCATTTATGAACCTGGTCACTGCTTCTTCATCCAAAGTTGAAACAAAAGATACCCAGCTTTCTGCTGTTCTTTCACAACCGGCAAGCGTGTCAATTCTACTGGGCAAACATGTTTCGAGTCACAATGTGAGGGACTCATCAAGCGGGACTCAAATACGTAATGGAAAGGCTCGTGGAGATGGACGAGGCCGAAATCAGTTGCTCCCACGGTATCACCCTCAAATAACTGATGAGGAGCTTCAACAAATTATTAGCGAGTATCCTGCAGTCGACTCTTTTCTTTTTCGCTTGTTATTTAGTGGTCATTACTAAAATTAACTTCTGGCTTGTTAGCCTTCTATATGTGATCCTTCTATATTAGTTGGGTTGGCAACCACTCATGTTAAATAGGTGTGTTTCTGCAATATGTGACGTATTTTACCTTAGCTTCTTCTCAGTCCAAAGTCAGTTATTACTCCATTGTTTGAGAAGATTTTAACTGCTAGTGATGCTGGACGGATTGGCCGCTTGGTGCTTCCAAAGAAGTGCGCAGAGGTGAGTCCTTGTGTATTAAATGCTTTTAGTCTCTGTGTCCATCAAACTCATGATAGTTTTTTTCTGGCTAAGTTTGTTGTCGTATATATATTCACTATATGATCACTTGAGTTTCATTTGTTCAACATTCATACTTTTAGGCACTCTGGATGTACGCATGTAGCTCTTTACTTGTATAGTAGGTACTGGAAAACTGATACTGAGAGTATAACTAATTTTTAAATGGTTGCCAAAATTTGTTTGGTTTAGTTGATTGACTGAAAGTGTAATAAATCAGTGTTGTAATTAGCGGGAATCGCACAAAATTATTCACTGCTTCTTCATGATCTCAAGGTGGTGTTTGAGTCGTTGCAGGTGGTGCTGGAGTCGTTGCTATAGGTTAAGCTAATGCTTTGCTTTTTATGAATTTTGTTTCATCATTTGTTCCTTCCGTTACAGATGGTGATAGGCTGAGTTAGGGCCCTGATCTTGGCTGGTAATTATAGTTTCAACCTCTATGTAGAAACCAGGAGGCCATAAAGAAGCTACAATCGTGTTTTGTTTGATATTTATTTCACTGAGGTGGAATACCAAACCAAGGAAAAATTATCATTTTTATTAATGAGTACTGTATTGATTGAGTACTTGCTCCAGTTAAAAGAGGGTAGGAAGATGGTTGATAGTCTTTTCATGGAAGTGACTGTTAGTGCAAAAGATTTAACTTTTTATGGGTGTTATTTGCTTTTGCTGTTTGTCCTTTTAACTCATGGTGGGTGTATAATTGCATTAGTGCTTGTATTTTAAACTGATGTGAAAATTTCAATTTTTGTACTTGGCCTGAAATTTTATCTTTGTTCTCAGTTTTGGGAGCACTCTTTATGAACGAGTAATGAGAAGGGACATTTCTGACTCAGTTAGCAAGTTTTACCTGATCTCAACATGCTAGTCTGGATATCTCATTACATTCACTTCTTTATAATCAAACAGGCTTATTTTCCATCAATTGCTCACCCAGAAGGACTCCCTTTGAAGGTCCAGGATGTTAAGGGAAATGAATGGGTATTTCAGTTTCGATTTTGGCCAAATAACAACAGCAGAATGTATGTCCTGGAAGGAATTACTCCTTGTATACAGTCAATGCAATTACAAGCTGGTGATGTAGGTAATAAACCAGTGCTTGCTTATGATCTTGTTCCTCCATTTAGGCTGGCTTAACTTCCGCAATGGCATAGAAATTCCACTGCTGTGACAACTTCATATTTACAGTAAAATCAGCTGTGTACACCATATTTCCAATTAGTAATTACTGTCATATCTCATTCGTTTTAACAAACTAATTAGCTTCGTTGCTGTTAAATGCTTTCATACTATGCCATGTAATTGTTCTCTTCGCGCATCCTTGCTGTCTGATTGGAATTTACTTGTCACTGGGGTCATTGCTCCATTCTTTTAATCACAAACTGATCTGAGGTACCTTTCAGTAACATTTAGTAGGCTGGAGCCCGAAGGAAAGTTGGTCATGGGTGGCAGAAAGGCTCGAACTGTTGAGGTTTGTCCTCCTCCAGTATTACAGTATAAATTCTCCTACTCCGTTATTTTGTACGTGTAACAAGTATACTTCTATAAGAAAATATGTTTTCCAACCAACCGGGCTGTGGGGGGGAGTATCCTTCTTTTTGGCATTTCGGGAAGAAAAAAAGTGATGGAGAAAGTCCATTTCCATTTTACTTGTTTATACGTGTCCATATGTCTATGCATCTCCCTACTGATTAGCTTTATGATAGTTAAGTATTCATAAAAAGCGGAAAATATACAAATGTCTATGCATGTTATTTAACAATTTACCTTTTGTTTGTCTTATCTATCATCAGAATACATTTCAATTTCAGTACTTAATTTTTGTCTTTAATCCTATTGGTTTGTTGACAGGGAGATGAAGGTACTATAAATGGGAGTGACTCTACTCTGAGGGATGATATTTCTAGAGATAAATCCGGAGAGGTTTCTGTTTACTGTCACGTGAAAGGTAAATCGTCGAATAACATTTGGCTTATCAACCAGGCTGCCAAAGCGGGTACAGGAAATGCCTGGTCTAAAATTGATAGCTCTGGGTTCACTGGAAAGAGAGTACTTGAACCCAAACCCGTCATTCATGGTAAGAGGAAGAATAGCAGCTTATGTGCGAAAAGTAAGCGCCTGAAGATTGAAAGTGAGGATATGATAGTGCTAGATCTCACTTGGCATCAAGCTCAAGGTTTGATGCGGCCACCTGCTAAAAGTTTGCCCTCAGTTTTTATTGTTGAAGGATGCAAATTCGAAGAATTTGAGGTACGTTGCTTTTATATTAAAAGATTTGAGGTGTTGATTTGTTTGAGGGTCTGTCTTAGTTGTTTGCTTTATTTTTTATATGTTGCTTTCACCTTTTAAATATAATCTGGGAAACTACCCGCACCTGTATCAGATAGCAAATATGTGGAAATAAAAGCTTCATTTGCTAAACTTTGGGGTATGTTTCTGTTTGTGGGCCTTGGTCGTGTTAGGTGGTGGGTGTAGTGTTGGTGGTGTTTACTGGACTGCATGTATTGAGTAGTATGAAAAATGTGGCTCATATAATCCAGGATTAACATCTCATATTGACTGCAGAATGATTTTGGACTAATTTTTAAATTTGATGCTATTCGAGGTTTAACTTCATGGTTACCCGATCAGAAAACTTCAGTCCATAGCCTTGGATTTCTGGGCCTACGATTGTGGTCATGTTTTTTGGCTCCTTCGTGTGAGTTGAGGGTGATATGTTAATTTTGTAGACTGTTCTTTGGTTCTTGAATTTGTTTAACGAGAGTAAATTTAAATCTGAAGTTATGCTGGATCTTTGATATCTATCCCATAGTTGTTCCCAGTTCTTTAGTTTTTCCCTACAGATATAACTTATGGTGGGTATCTCAAGGACAATAAATCACGTTTTTTTATTTTTTATTTTTTTTATTTTTTAAATCTAGATGAGCTTAGTATTTTGATAAATAACTGTGATCTTCTTGTTCCACCAGATTTATGTGGTCTTTTTAATCTATTTTCTCCCTTCTCTAGCTTCTGACTAAATTTGCTTTTAGGAATCAGCTCCAGTTATTGGAAGGCCTACTATTCCGGGGATAGATCAACTTAGGTAAGTTGCTTTGCTTTAGTAACACAAGTTTCTTCTTTCACCCCTCTTCTTTTGCTGAGGCATTATGGTCACTTTGCACGGAGGAATCCTAACATTGAGTCCGTTTTCGCGGTAGTGAAAAGACACAATGGGTTCAGTGTGAGGACTGTTTCAAGTGGCGTAAAGTTCCGGCAGACGCTTTTCTTCCTTCAAGATGGATCTGTATGGAGAATGTGTGGGATCCTGACAGGTGTGCGCGACTGCTGTTCACTTGTTTTGACTTTAATATTTCGTTTGTATCTTACTGTAATGACTGCGGTTTTACCAAAATAAATGATTGCATCTGTTGTCTAATTCCTGGATGCATTTCTAATTTTTTTTTCCCCCGACTTTTATTGTTTTGAACATCATTTAGACTCCATTACGGGCTATATCTTATTTCAAATGATCTTATGCATATTTAATGACTAAACTACTGAATTATAATTTGTTCCTTAATTCCCCATGGGTAATTAAGAAACAGATTCTAATATCTTACTCTAACCACACAGCATATGATAAAATTCAGTGGGATAATTTTACTATGCATAGTATGAGTAATCACAGTTTAAAATTCGTAACCATGTTACCGCGTTATGTTCAATATTTTTGGAATAGTTTGGATGTGTCTTCATTTATTCCCGTCCTTTCTGCGTCAGATCTTTTTGTTCAGCTGCTGAGGAATTAGCAATCGAACAGCTCGAAGATATGTTACTTGCCATCAGTAAAGGTACACACTTTTCCTTTTCGTCCTGCAGCATTCTTGACATCAGTATCCTTTCTCTTACCTTTTCTAATGGATCCCTGAATGTCGGACAGTTTCCTTTGAAAAAGAAATCACTGGACAGGATCCATCTCCATTTGTGGCTTTGGAAGGACTTGATACACGTGCTAATTTAGGTACCGAAGGGGAAGGACAGAGCCTTCCAACTTCAACAAAATACCCATGTCACAGACATGGTTGTACATGCGCTGTTTGCCTTCAACCTCCCAGTGGAAAAACCTCGAATCATGACCAATCATGTAACTGTGTCGTTTGTTGTTCATTAAATCACAGTTTTAGAACTCTGATGAGGAGACATGAAGACAAACAATCAGACAAAGAACCTGAATCTGCATTTCAGAAATTGCAGTGTCAACAATTACCCGAAGAAGTGCAAGTTGATCCTTATTCTGGCACCCTTGGCAAAGACAATGTCCTTAATCAGGAAGGTTTGACTAACTTGAACTCTCTGGATGAATATAACTGGAACGGCCTTTCAGCTTCACTTTTAAAAGGTCATATAGACCTTAATATTCACCCAACACGGGATGAAGAGACGTCTCTTCATTCAAAAGCTCGACCCACAATGCCAAGTGTGATTGGGAATTTAGTAGGGGAACGGATGCAGCAAGGTGGGGTCGGAAGCTCAGGTTTTGGTAGTTGTACTGTCCCAAATGATGGTAATCAGAAACCGGATCATATCGGCCCCTCATGCACTTCTGTTTGATAAGGTACTCTTAAGAAATCAGGCTTTTGCGAGAGTTGAGATTTTGTTACTCTAATCTGCTCTACCTTTTGTGCTTGGTTAGTGCTCGTACATATTTAACGGTAGGAGGAATGATTGGTGGCTTGGTACAAAACCATTAGATTTTGCATATAGTTTTGCACTTTTTGGCGTACAGTAGCTCCCTACCGTCTATGCACTGGATGATTTGTGGGTATGTAATTATTTGGCTAAAACTTTTTATTCTAGAGAGCTTGTAGATGATTAATTTACAAACTTGGCGTTAATTTCTCTATGACAGCTCTTACTGGCAAATCTCGCCTTCTTAAGTTTTATAAGCTAACACCCCTTGTGAGAACAAGATTAATGATACAAGGTGTTCTTTGAAATTTCATTGTGTTTAGATTTCTTGCTCAATAGGATTTAAGTACACCAGGAAGAAATTTGCAAAAGTGACTAAAATTTCCAATCAAGTAATGAGGTCAAATCGTGCCTGTGACTTCAAAAAGGACACTAATTAATTGGCTCCATTTGAAATAATATTTCTTAAAAATTCTCGTACATAATGCTTGTAATTTTACAGTGTTACTAACAAAAGCATGAATTGTATTTGCATAGTTATTATAACAGGGCGAAATTCATCCTTAACAAGAAAGTAAAGTAATTATTGCATGCGGTTATTACGATTAATCCTATAATTTGTTTTTTGAAAAAGAAAATAATACAAAAGAATACTGGAATTAAACGTAACAGCCACATAAAAGAGTTACTCTATTTTTACACCCAGATTATCCCCAAAAGAATCCTATTATTCTATTATACTGACAACACACAACTGAGGATAGTTCGTAAAAATTTATTGACTTATAATATATGTATCAAATTTAAACTAGTACATAAATAACCAATGTATTTTTCTCAAAGCGCGTGGAATCACGCATGATAAAGCGCGTTGAACTAACCCGCGTTCCTTTATGGCGGTGCGTACACATTAAGCTTTATACTCTTTATAAATAAGAAGAATTGAGTTTCAGTCACACACACGAGCACAAATCACTATTTCTCTAAAATCTATCCGTTGCGTGATAAAGCGTCGGAAGTGAACACGCTTTCTTGCCAAGATCAGTGTGCGTAAAATCAACGCTTTATAATAATCAATAATAATAATAAAAAAAACAAAAACAACGCATTGGACCATCTTGTATAAACAAGATCAATGCAGACAATTACAAATTGATCTTCAGTCACAGTCACTAGAAGAAACCAAAAAAATCCGAAAGTGATCCGAGAAACAGCACGATTCAATCGTTCTTGTGATCATCATCACTCGATCAAATCCAATAACAGCGACATTTGTTCTTGTTCGTTGTAATTTTTGGCGGCAACAATTGCGACAGGACAATTCCACGGATAAGTTTACATAACCTAAAGGTTAGGGTTTACGGTTCTTTATCGTCTGTTATTAGTTTCACTCTACAGTAAATAATATGTTACGCATTCTTTTGTTGGCGATTTTATTGTTTGAAGGTGATTTTTGCACAAGAGTTGATTCGACTACGGTGACATATGATGGCAAGGCATTGGTTATTGATGGGAAGAGGAGAATCTTGCAGTCAGGTTCTGTGCATTATCCTCGAACCACACCGGAAGTGAGTTTTCGATTAGTTTTTGATTCGTTATTGGATTAATAAACGATATATATATATATATATATATATATATATATATATATATATATATATATATATATATATATATTTAGGGTTTCTGTTTTTGTTGTATCTTTGTAGGTGTGGCCAGAAATCATTAGGAAGGCGAAAGAAGGTGGATTGGACGTGATAGAGACTTACGTCTTTTGGAACTATCATGAGCCTGTTAGAGGAGAGGTATGATTGTTAAAAGAACGTGATTACGAGTACGCATCTTATTCAAAATTTTCATACAAGTCAATGATTTTAATTTAATTGGTGTTGCTTTACTTTTTTGTATTGTGTTTTGTCTTTGATTGTCTATGGGTTAAGTGTGTGCTTGGTATCAATAGAAACTAGATATATGGGCATCACATTTATACAAGAATATGGAAGAGTTGTTACTTTTGATGGTACTCTGTTCTCAGTATCATCATACATATCACTTTTTAACTGTGAGTTTTTTGAAAACTGTAGTACTACTTTGGAGGCAGGTTCGACCTAGTGCAGTTTGTGAAGGAAGTGCAGGATGCTGGCCTCTTTGTGCATTTGAGAATCGGTCCCTATGCTTGCGCTGAATGGAACTATGGGTCAGTCTTTTGTTCAGCATACAGTTACTTGGCAAAATTAACGTACATTGTATGCTTTTGCTTGCCATACTGTTTCAATATCTTGCATAAACAGGGGTTTCCCAGTTTGGTTGCATTTTATTCCTGGGATACAGTTCCGGACGACAAATGGCCTTTTCAAGGTACAATTGATCATCCCATCTTTTACATACATCTTAATGATCTATTTACAGGCCCAAGACTCCTTTAAAGCTTGTCTTATGGTGAGTGCAGAAAGAAATGGAGCGTTTTCTTGTCAAAATTGTTGATTTGATGAAGGGTGAGAATCTCTTTGCCTCTCAAGGAGGGCCCATCATTCTCGCTCAGGTAGCTTCTTCTCATATACTTGGCAGTCTTAATCAGTGAAAAAGTTTGCATTTGACAGGCTGAGTTATATTTCAGCAATAAATAAGTTGTTGATAAAGTAAACTAGGGAAAAATTATTAGCTGTCAACTGTTCGTAGTAAATAGTGGGTAGAAGCAGAAGCTGGAGCGATAGCCACATACTAGTTTCCCATATGATTGATATTGTGGAATTTGGGTTAAAAGAAATCTCATGCCATTGCCATTTTCTTAGCCTTTAATGCTGGAAACACTTAGGCTTTTACTTTTTTCATTATATTTTGGTCTCAAAACTTTTACAGACAATTCAAATTTATGAACCTTTTTAAACAGGTTTTGAATCCGCAACTTTAAATTAAGGAACCATTAATTTGTCTCATTATTATGTTATATTTGACAATGGCTAGCATTAGAAGATAGGTATACATTAGTTGGATTAGGAATATTTTACTTTTGCAGTAGAGATTTTTTAATATAAATTGCTGATAGAATTGTTTCAAAGTGTTATTTATACTCAGGGTACTCATTAATCTCATTGTTTTGCTTTAATGTAGTAGTTCTTGATTTATGTCTCTATTTGGTTATTGATAATGGGGAAATGGGGGTATTCTTTTAGGTGGAGAATGAATATGGTAATGTTGAATCAGCTTATGGAGTGGGTGGACAATTGTATATTAAATGGGCTGCAGAAACAGCAGTTGGTCTTAATACTACTGTGCCATGGGTGATGTGTGCACAAGAAGATGCACCTGATCCAATTGTAAGTATAATCACATCATAGACCCCTTTGCTTCTGCCCTTCGTATATTAATATAATGTATAGATTGCTTACTAAGGTTATCTGGAATAATAGAGGATTGGGATATGCTTAGTAATGTTGCAGTGCCTGTGGTGAGCGTAAATACTTAATAAAGGGGTTGTAACATTGCAGATAAACACTTGCAATGGTTTTTACTGCGATCAGTTTACTCCAAATTCACCTTCCAAGCCGAAAATGTGGACGGAAAACTATGTTGGATGGTAGCAAACAATATATTTGTACTTAAGTGATTTATTTCAGGGAATTCAAATTTAACTGTTTTATCTATTAAGCTTAGGTTTCTTGCCTTTGGATATGCTGTTCCTTTTCGACCTGTTGAAGACTTGGCTTTTGCTGTCGGTCGCTTTTTTGAAACAGGTGGTACATTCCAAAATTATTACATGGTGAGCTTGATTAAGACAATATTTCTCTATGCGTTATGTTTGGCATCATAAACATAACAGTAATACAAGTGATTATGAGTCTTTTTTCCATTACATCTTGCAGTATTTTGGTGGAACAAACTTTGGTAGAACAGCAGGGGGTCCTTTGATTGCAACTAGTTATGACTATGATGCCCCATTAAATGAGTATGGTAATCTTTCTGATCTGTTTCAGTGCTCCAAGTATTTTTTGATTAATCCCTAAGTTATTTGATTATTAGGTGAGAACCCTCTATGTGAATCTTATGCAGTAGAATTGCCTTTAGAATGTACTTTAACAGTTCTATTTTACCACAGCTGTAGTTAAGTTATAAGGTTCGTGCGTAAGGGCAAAACATTGAAAATGTAATTATTTACTATGAGATTAGATATCTTTTGGTTCTAGAGTTGATGTATATTTAATCACGTTATCCCTAATTCTTGAATTCTTCAGTACATTGGAAGGCTGATCTTTAAAAAACTATTCTGGACTTTTATTAGCCTGAACTGTAATGGAAGATTACTTTAAACACATTGAAAGCTCTAATACATGAAAAGATTACTGAAAACACAATAAGCCCTGAAGTTCGTGAGTCTGAATATACTTCTTTTATTTTATAAAAGGATGATGCATAGAATATAATGGAGTCAGTAGCACAGAGAGCTTTCTTTTTATGGATGTGAGTCATGCCAATTTTTATTCACTTACATCTGAAGAGTAATTCATGCAGGTTTTGTCAATCAGCCAAAGTGGGGCCACCTCCGTGATTTGCATACTGCTATTAGGCATTGTGAGGAACATTTGGTCAATGCCAATCCAACTCATGTATCTCTTGGCGAGAATCTTGAGGTGTGTATAGCATCTAAAGGTCGTTTTTTGATATTCAGAGCAATGTAGATTGGAGTTAGGTAATTTAAATTTAAAAATCTAAAATTCTATGAAACAATCTAGTACTAAAAGGGCCAATATTTCTTCATATCGCTGGTTTACTCAATTTTTATGCTTCTCTTGAACGATAAGAGGATTGTCTGGAGAAGATGGAGTGGAAGTAGTTGTTTGTGTTTAATCTGCTGAATTTTTAGCTGCAGCTAGTATGTAGACGGTGTTACCCTTTAGATACTCCTACTTTATCTTGTAACTCGAATTAGAACATCATATGACCTTTAGAATGCATATTTGTTATTTTATGTCTTCTGAAGTTGTATCTTCTACTCATGATGGATACCAATTTATACATTCTAGAGGTTTCGAACTTTCAGGTGGCAATAGCTTTTCTACCCAATCTTAGGGTGTGGGTCTGAAACTATATGGGGTTGCTTAGCAGTTTCATCACATATTTTGTCATTTATGAACAGTCATTTGATTATTACAATTCAAGAAATTGATGTGGTTATAGCCACATTGGAGCGCTGAGTTTTCATTTTTAGTGTAATTTGCATCAAATTGTTGATTTTTTTTTATTTTTTTTTATTGAGAGGCATCTGCATTAGTGATATATTTTTACGTATAAATTGGACTTTAATTATACATTTGGCAACTAAAAATCATTGGAGTTGCTAGCTTTAGCTTTGGTGGCAACTTAACTGTACTATTTTCTATCAGGCACATGTATACTATAAATCCTCCAACAATTGTGCCGCCTTTCTTGCCAATTATGGTAGTTCCTTGGATGCTTCTGTGAGTTTCAAAGGAAATTCTTACCACCTTCCTGCTTGGTCGGTGAGCATTCTTCCGGACTGTGTGAATGTCATATTCAACACAGCAAAGGTATCCCACTCCACTCCAGCTGTTCCTTTTTTTTTCATACAAAATAAGGCCTTAATGTCCTATTGGTGTGTTTACGTCAAACTTCTGTTGTTGGGTCTCACGGTTCATCATTTCTCAAAACCAGTACAAGATATGAAATGTCTCCAAGAATCTTGGTATAATATCCAATTATCATAATTTTTTTTTAAAAATAAAGCTTTTCACCAGTAGTGTTAACATGTTATAGTTATTGGATAAATTTATGGGGACGAAGTTTCACTTTCTTGGGTAGCTCCATTATGGACACTAAGTTTCCTCTACACTCCACCAATGAGTTTCTCAACTGCTGCCAACCTCTTGGCTTTTCTGCACCAATAAGATGCTCTGTATTATCTGAACCTGCAATCTGCATTGACTTTTTGGGTCGACAAATAAATGAAATTCATGACACGCGTCATCACTTATATGTGGTTATGCTAGTTCCGTTTGTTACAATGCAATAAGGTTAGATATAAGACATTCCTTTTTGGTTCGAGAATCATCTTATATGGATATTTTGGTATTGTTTGCTAAGCATTTGCCTTTGATGTCTCTTCCTGGATTTTGTGTTTGCCTGTTGGTTTGCCTCCCAAAAATGAACGATCAAAATTAATTACCACAATTGTTGCATAAAGGAGGTTCAACAGATCAAGGGAAAAGTGCTGAACTGAATATAGTGCACGAAACAAAAAATCGAAGCAATGGGCTGTAGCTGAGTGCCATGTCATCGTGTTTACAGTAATTTTTCTCTTTGGTCAGTCATTCGTCCAAAACTAACCTACCTCATGAAAAGAAGTACAGTAGTCTCTTGACTCTTGTTGCATATATTACATTGCCCCCTCCCCCCTCCCCCCCCCCCAAAAAAACTTTCTTCTGGATACACATTATGTGCTTGTTATATCTATTTATAGTTCTCTTGACTAAAGCATTTTATTAAGATTTCTTTTACTTATCGTGATCAAAGGTCATTTCACAAACAACTCTTGAGGATTGTCCATTAACTCGGAAGCTCACCATGCGCGAGTCTTTGCTATCATCGTCGTCTTGGAGTTGGTACAAAGAAAAAGTGGGCATATGGGGTAACAATACATTTTCAGCATCAGGTTTGCTTGAGCAGATAAATACGACGAAAGATACCAGTGATTTTCTCTGGTACACAACAAGGTATTCATTATCTTTCATCTTTTGCTTTGAGTTACTTGGCGAAGATATTTTAAACGTTTGAAAATATCTAATTACTGAACAGTATCTCTCTAACTTTTAGGATTCAAACCATTTACATCAGAACGAAATGTTTTCCCATTATTATTTCCTTGGAATCGTTGCACCTGTTAGTGTAGAATGCTGTAGAAAGTTCTTTTGCCCCTCAGAGGTTGCTGATATTGTATTTTTCCCACTTCGGCGTCCTGCAAGTTATTTAATGAAAAGTGGGAACTTCAGAGTTAGTGATAACCTTGCACCAGTTTAAGACATCTGGAGTTTTTCGGAAATTAAATGTTTTATGTCCCTATCGTCAGTTTTTCTTTGCTATAATTTTTCCATGATTTTCAATTGGCTTTTCCATATGGATTTTCTTTGAGTATGATTTTTATCAGGCTATAATTGATTCCAATTTCATATGTATACTCTTGTGGCAGCATAAATATGAATGCAGAAAACAAGAAAAATCAAACACAAGAAGTGGGCTTGCTTATTGGGAGCTTGGGGCATGCTGCTATTCTCTTTGTAAACAAAAGATTAGTAGGTAAGAAATATATGCAGAGTACCTCAGTGATGGTGGTATTGCATTTATCTGGATGTGCCAAATCAGTACCTTTAATTATTAATATTTGTTTTTAAGAGTGATTAGGGAATATGTTTGCATTTTGTGGCGTAGTATGCTATGTTTATGCATTTTAACTGCTCAGGCATACTGCAATTCTACATGAAACATTATCTCGAACAATTTGTAATTGTTTCCTCACAAGTTTTCCGTTGAACATCCTTGATGTAGGCTTTCCTACCGCTGCTGAATGTGAAGCCATGTATGTGGCCACAGAAGTATCAAAGCTGATGTCTTAAGTTACAAATAAACTTTGATCAGGCATGCCAGCATAAAAAGAATCTCATCAATAGTTAAACCTGCAACTTTTGGAATGCACAATGGATCAGAAGATACATGTCGTGAACATCTTGTTTATGCATGTTAATCTGATATTTTCTGCCACTTTTCTATTCATAATCTTTTTTGAACTTACAGCATAATAGTTTTGTGTTTTACGCTCTTCACATCTCTTATTGTGATTCACTCCACTCATTCTTGATGAGGAGTCGAGCATTTTGATATTTTCACATACACCATATTAATTTGACTTCTGATGGTGATTGGGTGTTATTTCGATTATGTTAATCATGTTACTTTTGTGATAGAATAACCATTTTGTAAAGTTGATAACACTTTCAGTTTGTTAATTGGATAATCTTCAGGATTTGGTTATGGTAACCATGATGATGCAAGCTTTGTTTTGAGTGCTGAAGTCAACCTACAAAGTGGAAGTAACACAATAGATGTGTTGAGTATGATGGTTGGTTTACAGGTAGGTCTTTAAGTGAAAGTATATGATCTCCATGTAATTGTTGGTTTTAGATATGCCCTGGCTGGGGGTTTAAAAATTTATGAATATATCTTCTAA
Organism: Misopates orontium; assembly: GCA_946800315.1. Lineage (NCBI taxonomy): Eukaryota > Viridiplantae > Streptophyta > Magnoliopsida > Lamiales > Plantaginaceae > Misopates > Misopates orontium. The sequence continues at coordinate 5,977,518 of OX326947.1, forward strand.
GTTCTTTTATTGATCTATCTGTCTTGAATCCATGTTTTTTCTTTCTAGAACAGTTTCTATATTTCTTTTTATTGGCAACTTAGAGTATAATCCTTAACAGATAATAAAGCACCTGACTTCCTGAAACATAAATTTGAGAAGAATGAATGCACAGACTAGCGTATTAGTGTTATTAAAGGCAAATTATAAATGTTAGAAAAAGAATCTGATATAACTTTGCATACCCGAAGAAAAGGAAATGTCTGCTTTTCCATCCAAAATTATTGGAGCAGCATTCTTTGTACGCGCAAAGAATATATCTGCTCATGCCAAACTCTCTACTGGCGACAGAAACAGCATGCGGTCATTGGCTACTCACAAGTTCAGGACCCTTGTTTGATAATAGGTATTATAAGTTAACTTAAGAATAATAGTAATATGCGAAGGCATTCTTGGAGTTGATCCATCATAAAGTTTTAAAAAGATCTTTTGCTATTACTGGTCTTGAGTTGCAGAAGTTCCAATAGGAGATAACTAGTTGAGGCCGTCTTTGCAACAAACTGTGCTACTAGCTTAAGATTAGTATTTCAGTTTTGAGTCGGTCTCTTTTTATGGAGGATTTCTTGGACCTAGATAAAAAACATGTTCTTCAACTTCTCTTCTCCTTACATTATGATAATTTGTGTTATCATTTTTAGCAATTCTTCAGAATTATGGACCATGGTTTGATATCCAAGGGGCTGGAATATATTCCGTTTTTCTCGCTGATTCGAGGAACTCAAAAGAGGATCTCTCTTCAAAGCAGTGGACTTATCAGGTAGTTGGTTATACATTTATTTGTTAATTTGTGCTGCATTGCTTATTAGTTCTAAACTAGTGAACAAAGTTGAAATTGGCCTTACACCTAGACCTGATTGGCATTAGTTTTTTTTTTTTTTTTTTGTTTAACCGAACAATTTTAAGAAATAATTTTGATGATGCAGCAGATGCATCTTTTCTAATTATTTGGGGTAATCATTCTGCTGCTGACTGGTGGCCATTTCTACATTCAGATCTCATCGAGAATATCTCAAAATTTCCAGAGAAATGATAATAGGACAGGCACACATTTAAATTCTTATCTTCCATTTCAAGTTCGGCATGCCCTTTTCTGGATTTGTAGCCTTCAGTTATCAGTTTAATGTGGAGAAGACCATTATCTGTATGTCTATGATAGTAACATGGCAATTTAACATACTAATGCATCAAATGGTGCTCTGCTATGTGCATACGTTTTCCAGGTAGGACTCGAAGGTGAATTCCTTGGACTTGAAAATGTAACTCTGGCAAATAGTTCAATCTGGACTGGAGGGAGTTCTGTGCCAATTGATCAGAGTTTGATATGGTACAAGGTAATTACATGCAGCACACACTTCAGCATATATTGACCCGCAAAAAAAAAAAAAATCTGTTGTATTCTCTGTTCTTCTAAAAAGTAAAAACTGAAGAAGAATGTGGCAATGAAGCTATTATTATTCTAATTAATTGACTCAAGCTTTTTGAGAATGTAAGTTTTCTAAATCTTGTGACACTGTTATTTCTGCAAATCATTTTCCAACTTTCCTTGCTGAAAGCCATAGATTTGTTATTCTTTTGTATTTTTCATGTTTTTCCTTGTAAATGTATTAAGGTATGGTAAAATGTATGTATGGTCTAGAGTTCGAAAAAGTCTAAGCATCTTCTTTGTGTGATATTGGAAATCTTAGCACTTTGTATATAAGAAAACTGATGCGCTGGATAGCCAAGATGTGGGAATAAATGACTTGAACCAGCCGCCACCAAAATCTATGGAAATACAAAAATCTGCTCATAGATGAATGATGTGAACTCATACACCAGAACTGAGTTTTATGATAATTGCTTAAATCTGAATCCTACTTACAAGACTTGAAAATGACTGAAACATTAATGATAATTGGAGTGAACCAATGTGAGATACTTATATGATTATATTTTTGTTAATGGATTATGTGGATCAGGGATATTTTCCTTGATTGTATCATCATTTCACTTGACAATCGTGTTTGAAACTAATCGTAAAATGAGTAAACACCAGAACAGCACGGTTAAGTGAGACGAGTGCCTCTAAATACAGGTTTATGTATGAAGAGGTTACCTGCGGTCTTTTTACCTGAGTTGCCTTGCTAAATTTGCCTTTCCTGCTCTATTTATATCAATTTTTATCATTCTTTAAAGGAGGAATGCAAGTTAAAAAAAATTACGTGCATGTTCATGTCAGACAAAGTTCCTCGCCCCTGAAGGGAAGGGTCCGGTGTCATTGAATCTTGGTGGCATGGGGAAAGGTCAAGCATGGGTTAACGGTCAGAGTATAGGGCGATATTGGTCTTCTTATCTCTCACCGTCAACTGGCTGTTCAGAGAATTGTGACTACAGAGGTACTTATGATGCATCCAAGTGTTTGAAAAGGTGTGGTCAGCCTGCTCAAATATTGTAAGTTGAAAAACCTTGCTTCAAATTAGCTTTTTGTGGACTATGCTACGTCTAGTAACAAAATTTAATAAGCAATCAACTGTAGTCTTAAACATGATTTTCCAGTTTGTAATTAGTGGACTAGTTTTGTTTGATGAATGAATTGTTAGTTTCTTGCCCTATAATATGCCCAAGACAATATACTTCAGAGTACATGACATACTAACTGCTTATCCATGTTGGCTAGTATGATCATTTTCTATTTGTAGTTTTAAATCAGTTGAACAAGAAGTCTAGTTTCATATTACCGAATTTTCTTTTTCTTTTACCAATATATGTGACATGACTTCTATAAATGATTATATTCAGGTATCATGTACCACGCTCTTGGCTTCAACCAGGCGAGAACTTGCTTGTCATCCATGAAGAACTCGGTGGTGACCCTTCAAAAATATCTTTGTTGACCCGAAATGGACAAGTGATCTGCGGACATCTGTCTGAAGCCGATCTTCCACCAGTTGATACTTGGAAACCACATGTGGGTTTTGTCTCCATCACCCCTGAACTTCGACTGGCCTGTGAACCGGGATATTATATTGCTTCAATTCGATTTGCTAGCTTTGGGACTCCTGAAGGAAACTGTGGAGCATATGTTTCAGGGAATTGCCAAAAAAATGTTTCATCAATTGTTCAGCAGGTAAACGTCATTCAGAAAACCATTTGCAGACAAATTTAAATCTAGGTCTTTGACGTACATACAAATTTTCTGAATTGAGGTAGTCCTGTTTTTTTCTTTATTGGGGTCGAAATATGACGAAAATTGGAGTTTGCAAATTGCATAACCATAGGGAACTTTGACTGCTTTAGAAATGACTCAATGACGAAATTTAGAAAGCGTTCTGTTCATTTTTATTACATTCAAGAATTTTAAGCTAATTATCGCAAGCATAAGAGAGAACCGTGGATGTCTCTGCCTTGCCACTTTTCCTATTGGAGTTGAATCGTGGGCATTATCAGCTCAGTAACGTTTTTACATCTTCTTAATGCACCTGAATCATTCTGAAAAGAAGAATTAACATAGTTTAACTTTCCTTGTGACAGGTCTGTGTTGGCAAGCAGGACTGTTCAATTTCTGTTTCCACTAATAAACTGGGAAACCCATGTCCACATGTGCTGAAAAGCTTGGCAGTTGAAGCACTTTGCAAAGGTCTAAAAAGCAGTTCTTTGACAGACTGAGTCAAGGTGTGTACTTTATCCTTCACCTCTCGAACTTCACACTGTCTATATTTATTTTTTTACTATCTAACCTTCATATGTCACAATCAAGTATCGGTTTCATCTGTATCTTGGAGAGTGTTCATTGGTGCCTGCTTTCTGTAATCTTGGTTTTAGAACAAGAAAGAATGTCATGAAGTTCATGGAAGTGTCAAATTAGCGTGGCAGACGGTGCATTACCAGTTTCAGCTAAATGTTTACTCTTCGACTATCGTCATATCCCACTGCCATTTTGCAATGCTGTCCGGTATTAAACTTGATTAATTAAGAAGAGTTATATAAGCTGAAAGAGAACTACATTGATTCCAATACGTAGATTTTCCTTGATGACTGCATTGGTCTCTTTATTAAGTCATCAATCATTAATACATAGATTTTCCTTGATGACTGCATTGGTCCCTTTAGTAAGCCATCGATCATATCTCCTTGTATCACCTTCTTCCAAGCATTTTTCAAGTCTTTCTACGTTTAGACCTAGATTAAGGAAGGTACAAGAATGAGTTTCGCATGTGTGTAACAAAGGCGCTGTAGGACTTTGTCAAATCTCCACACACGTGATGACTTTATTGACATTTTTTTTTTTTGGTGATACCTCTATTGACATTTGAAATCCTCCGTTTCACAGGTCGCAATGCACATCTGTAATAAAGGAAATCTCTTTTGCTATTGACAAAGGTGAAAGGACCAAGTAGAAGTCACTGGCATCGTGTATTTCTGATTTTTTTTTATGACTTGTGGACCAAATGTAATCTTTCCTTTTTGAAGCATGTCTCTTATCGCGCACAAGGTGGGCCTATCTAGAGTTTCAATAAAATTAGTTACTCCTAATAGTAATAATATTATTATTACTTGTTTCGGACATAACTAATTCTTTTGCCATTTCGACTAGTCTTGCCCTTTTCAAAAGTGAAACTACACACACATACATATATATATATATGTGTATATATATATATATATGTATATATATATGTACATATATATATATATATATATAATATATATATATGTACATATATATAACAAATAACAGTAATCTTACCTGTGAAACAAACCTATAACGGGTCAAAACTAAAATATATTGTAGTAAAACAAGGACCTAATATAAAAATAAAATAGTTTGAGCCGTAATGAGCGTTTTTTAGGGAGTTATCCTCGTGTTTTGGGCCAAATTAGCAAGTTATCCTCCAGATTATGTCTTTAGGATTTTAAAATTTTAGATACCACTTTCATGTGATTCTTTTGTGTTATTTCTATATTTAACTGACTAAAATTTTTGTTATAGTTTTTTTCTATATCTTCAAACTTATAGCCTTTCATTAGAAATATAAAAGAATTATAAGTTAAAGTATAAGAAATACAAGTGATAAAAGAATAATTTATTTTATTTTTTATTTTTTGTTTTGTATCTTTGTAAAGTATTAAATCAAAAATTTACATTTGTGGTTTTGAGAACGGGGATATGGTGGCCTTTCTCTTTCTTCGATAAAAACTTACCTTACTCTCAAATTTGAGCTTACTCCCAAATTTGAGCAAGCGAAGAAAACTTTTCTGTTTAGACTCTATAGAAAGGCATTTTACCACTTTTCTAAAACCACGGGGTTAATTTTGTTATCTATTATCATAGAAAATAATTTGCTAACTTGGTATCACAGGATGTTAAAATGCCAAAACTTCAAAAAAAAATCTCCACTTGAGTTTACTCCGCCGAATAAGTAATGTAGAGAGATGCAACGACGGCAACTGAATAGTGGGTGACACTTTATCAAATTCTTCCATTTCCTTTTTGTTTCTTTTTTTTTTTCCTTTCACGAACTTAAGAAATAATTATATTAAAATTAATAGTTACTTTTCTTCATAATTATCAATTCCGCCATCCAAGTCTTCTTACGTCACTACTTTAATCAATTGCCGAAAGCAACTCTAGTGCAATGAATATATCAACTAAAACAACCACAGTAGAGAGAGATTATCATATCACAGGAGAAGTGGACATTTCAACCATAATATCATAATTACAAAACTAGCCAAAGGATTTTCGCAAGGGGTTCGTAATAATAACGGGGATTTCTTTCTTTTGTCCAACATAATCTCAGAGACTTCAAAATAGAGCTTCAATAGCAGACTTCAAAATGTACAAGAATTTACACAACAGATAGATCATAATATAGGTACCCTTTCTTAGCGACTAAACATAAACCTCGGCCAACAATAAATCAAGGCTGGGTTTTCTAATCAGAAGTGGAGTGACTATCCACTCAATTTTCTAAATTTACTACTTAAGGGATCACTTCATGCTCCTCGAGTTACCCTGAGAATGAAGAAGATCCCTAATCTTAAACCGTGGCCGACTCTTAAGAACATTAGTTATTTACCTCACATGTGTGTCATATGCATCAAACAGGTTATCAGGGATAATCAAGGGCAATTTATCTATATACATGTAGAGGCGCTTCAGATTCTCAATATTTATAGCCGCTGTGTCAATTACATCTCTGCTGTCGAGAAATACCCATAAATCACCGGAGTTTACTCTCTTTAAGCTGTCACGGCAGAAAGGACATGATTGAGATCTTGTACGCCTGCAGTTAGAGGTTTTCATGTTATTAGGCACAAGTTATTTAGCATGAGGCTGGACAAAGTTCAACTAGACACAAACATAAATGTGATGAATAACAAATGATGTACTATGAAAGAATGGTCTCTGGACGACGTTATGAGGACCTTCCAGAGATGACCACCTAAAATCCTGCCCAACCTTGTCTAAGACTTGTTTTAACCATGGCAATATACAAGAGATGAAGAGCCGTAAAGAGCTAAATTCAATAGTCAATACTACCACAACTATGTCTCTAGTGAAAATCCAAACGTTGTCCAATCTTATTTGGGTGAAATCTTGTAACCCATACTTAATTTTGTTCATTCTAGCAAGATATCAAATAGTAAAACCTAATTCTCAAGTAACTGAGAACCAACAAATATCTATCCGGCTCTTTTGTAACCCTTACCAGTATGTAGTTATAGTTAATAGGGCAACTCTGCTTTCCCCAAAAAGGAAGTAATCTAACCCCCAATATTGTAAAATCAGAACACTGAAACCCTTAATGCTCTAGTTTTTTCCCTATCCCTCATCTTTTTCTCCCCAGTAAATGTTAAACACGATTTTTTCCTACAAAAAGTTTTGAGATTCCAACACATATCAGAAATACCAAGAATATCAACTCAATTTTTCCAACACAAGAATAAATGTACATATTTTGATATAATTCAAAGAATGTTACAATATTCTTAAATAAGGCTACTAAAAACTTCTATACAATTGAATTTAATCAAACCAATAGCTGTTATGAAGCATTATGATTTAAAAAAGAAAACATGTTTTGGAATAGAGAGACAACTAGTGAATAACGAAGTACGGCTCAAAATGATGCTCATGCAAAGAAAACTCATTTTGCTAAAAGCAGTAAAAGAAATGTTTTTTCCTGTAAATCAATCAGAAATTCTCACTAGGGACAGGATATTTCTCTGAAACTTAGCCACAGATACTGGGAAAGAGTTAGAGACTCCAAAAATTCGATAAGACAATTGTATGTTAAAGCCTCGTAGAAAAACTATGATTGCCTCCTAAGGATTCTAGAACAGAAGTTTTAAGGATACGAGGAAGAGGAATACCATTCCCTGTAGCATTTCAGGCACATGGCATGGTTGCAGTTTGGCAAGACTATCTTACTGTTCATCTCCATGCAAATCCCACATTCTTCTTCTCTTTCAGTATCAAGTTCCGAACAGTGCCGATGCTCTTCTTCATCCCTTCTCTTGTATCTCTCCAGGCATACAGCTTTCTGTTTTTTATCTTCTGAATCTGTGACTCCTCTTTGAAGTTGCACTAAAGAGGGGTATATAACAGCTGGCAACAATATACATTTTGGTATCAGATGCCACTACTAATTACTTGATCCCACACTATAACTGCCGTCTATCAAAAGCAAGACATCTTACCATAAAATTCTCTGATGCTTGCCTTTCTCTCATGAGTAGACATAGTGGTGGAGCCATCAACGTATACCTATATCATAATGTGATTTATCAAACTGTATCTAGTATCTAATGGGTGGCCAAATGACACAAAATGCATTAACCAGAAGAAGTAAGTTCAGAGGAAAAGAATAATGAGGTGAAACAAAAATTTGGGTGAGCAGCGAGTAACCTTATATATTAGGATTCTCAAGAGCCCCAGAGCGCCGGCAAGGTTGCAGTCGGTCCATTGTACGAGAAAAAGGAAAAAATGTGCTGCCGGACTGTATGACATTCTCATTTGCAGGCACGTGCCATCATACTCTCTCGAAATATCTGATGCCCTGCAAAAGGCAATGGAATGTTTAGATTTCAAGAAACGGAAAAGTACAATCAACAACAATCTCCAATGACTTAATTTAAGAAAAAAGCACCTAAGAAAACACACTAAAAAGTTAAAAATACGAAATTATCATACCTAATTAACATCAAAATCTCGCCAAAATCATCAATAAACCCTAAATAACACTTGAAGAAGACAATTTTACAAGTTCCTAAACCTAATAAGATACCTTTAACACCAAACAAAGCAACCGATAAAGTGAGCATCAAACTATCTTCAATAACAACTTTTCCTCCAAAAAAAAAAAAATTCACGTACTAAAAACCTAAACAGTAAATTCCGATTAAACGACACACAAAATTCAAACAATCGCAACACAAAACAACACGATCGGAGAAATCAAACATAAAAAAACAACGCAATAGACAGAAATTTTCGCAAAAACAAAAATCACTAACAGAGTATTAGCATGCTGAATATCAGCCTCCAACACTTTGAGCGAATCCTTGAACGACTTCCTCATCGGACCTCCGCCGCTAACATACATCTCTTCGTCGAACGATTATTAACCTAAATTCTTCCGATTAATCAAACAATCATCACTGATCACAATCACTACACAACAAAAACAGCGTTAAAACGCAAAATTTCACCAACAAAATCAACAGTTTTGGGAGATAAATTGATAGATAGATAGATAGATATTTTGTGTGATTTTATGTGTATAATTTGTTGTTCGAGAAGAGAACTCCGTGACTGAAACTGACTGGCTACAATATAGCGTTGATTTTTTAAGGAAAAAAGAAAAAATAAAAAAGGAGTAAATAATGGAGGAGTGAGTCAAAAAAAATAATGTGACGCTCTTATCCAAAAATCCACTTTCTTTTTGTTTGATTTGAATAATATAATAGAGAATATAATAATAGCAAATATCCACGTCTCCCTTATCTGGCGGATTTAGTGTATAGGTATTTATGAGAAGCAATAATTTAACTTATTTATATTTATGTAATCTAATCTGCTTTTGTTTTTTGTCTGCCACTTTTTTTCACAATAAGATAGCTTTGGGTCCACGCAGCGCCCTTATTGATGTTACGTTTTGTCTAACTTTTTTTTTTTTTTTTTAAACTTTTCTTTTGCCACTACTATCATGTCAAGGAATTTTGCAATAATAGTCCTCGAAGTTGACACTTCTTCAATTTTAGTCCTTTATCTTTTTTATCTGCAATTTTAGTCCTACAAGTTATAACATAATTCAAAATTGGTCCTCTAACCAATTTTTTGCCCATTTTGACCGGAAATTCCAGAAATTTCACTAAATTTGATCATTTTTTCCGGTTCTTTTTTTGCCCCCTACAAAATGTGACTTTGTGCTTGTGTTTTATGAATAAAACTAAATGAAAAAAACAGAATTTTTTGGTCAAAATTGCTGAAAATTTGGTCAGAGGACCAATTTTGAAACATGTTGTAACTTATAGGACTAAAATTATAGATAAAAAACATAGAGGACTAAAATTGAAGAAATGCCAACTTAGAGGACCATTATTGTAAAATTCCCATCATATCATATGATATGATATCTTCTTTTTTTTCTTCATTGGTTGTACGCGTTTAATTGATTCTTATATAGGTGATTAATACCATATTCTCTCTAATTAGGATTGTATTACCTATATAGTGCTGGGTCAATATTTAATTACCAAAAAAAAATATTGTCTACGTCTCACATGATTTTGAATAACTAGTTCATTGTCTTCCTCCTGATTTCTTTTCGTGTTTCGAGTTATAAATTTGAAATATATTTATATATAAAAAAGTGACATTTTGCTAACTGCGTGGAGAGCAATTCATTAATATTGCTTCACAACAATTCTACTAAATCTCAAGGGAAATTGAATTTCGTTCACAACGAATGAAAGTGGTGCACGGAAATACTAATTTAAGGATATAGTGACGTCTTAGAAAATTATGGCTAACCAAGCCCCACTGAACTTGTAACCACCTTAGTGGTTAAATTAATTTGTCATACTTAAATTAGTGAAAATTATGGTCTAAACATTTGTGACAATAAAGTCAGAATTGCCTTATGGATGCCACGTGGGTAGTTCAGTTCGGTTGTTAGGCTTTATAATGGACTGGTTGAGTGCAATATCAATTAAGTGATCAAAGGGAAATTAGGTCTCACAATCGTATCGAAATCTGTGATTTTAGGTATGAAACAATAATTAATTACTTAAACTAGAATTATAGGAGTTTGTGCATGTATTAAAAGCACGCAGCAACAATTTTCAACCATGGATTTAATATTTGTAATTCTAAAATACTGTGGCAAAATTGTGGTTACATTAATAAGATGAGTTTTGGGTAAGATCTATCTCATTTGGGTTATGTTGTTAAATAAGTAATGAAAACAACATTTCGTTTCAGTGTGATTTACCGTTCTCTTTTTACTAAATTTTGTTATCTTCGAACTAATCATGCCGTACTTCAATAAAATCGGAATGGGTTGAGAATTGAGATCGTATAGATCTATAGAAAATCTAATGAATGATTATTTTAACTAAGTCAACCCATTTGTAGATTACGTATTATGCACGGAAATTATCTACTTATCATTCTCTCACATCAACATTACTCGAGCTTATCATTAAAATAAAATAAATGATTCCGGCATTAGAAGCGAGTGGAAGTAGCTACATTGGATCATTGATGCAATATTAATTGTGCTTTTGAATGTATGGCTTTAGAAAGGTTTGTAGACCTGAAATTGTTTTAACTTTTAAGTTATCTGAAAATCTACAATGCAATTTCGCAATTTATTTTTATTGAGCTTTATTATATTGTTATCACGTTTTCTCACATAAGGGTAAACCAATATATTTCCAAATATATGCCGAATTCCAGCAACAAAGACATCTTTGCACGAGTGGGTAATTAAGCTTAAGTAATTCTATAACAAATAATATTTTATTTCTTAGCCAATTTCCTCAATACAATTCAACAACTAGCTAGATTGAAATAGTAATTAAATTGACTATTTTTCTAACAATAAATAATTTAGACCAAACATGGATCTTAAAAGCCCATTCTCTTTTTCCAGTTGGACAAGCCTCATAAGACGAGCGGATGGAAAAGAAACCCAGGCTTTGTGCTGTGAAACTAGTATGGGCCTGTAGGCCCAGTTGTCCTGGCCCCATGATAAGTTCGGGAGCTCTCAGCTATCATTAGACTGAACAAAACAAAATCAATTCGCAACAGAACAAAAAAGTAGTGGAGGAAAATCAATAAAATATTAGTACAATTTTATATGATAATCAGAGCTCTTCAAACGAAGTAGTTAAGTAAAAATTCCACGTAATTGCAACATAAGGTCATTTACTAACAGCTAAAAAGTAAAAACCACACGGGTGATTGTCTCCGGAAAGTATTTTCGAAGATTGTGAGACCTAATTTCCAATTTTTGAAGTATAATTATTTTATGTTAGAACATGTAGAGTTAACAATATTAACCCATAAAATCGAGTGAAAATTGTTAATACACATTATTAAGTTTAATACCACAATTTGAATCAGAACTTTAAAGTACTATGTCATTAGACTTTTTTTCACTAATATAACACTCACTTTACTTTATCCCATGTCGAGATACTCAACACTTGTTTTTCTAACATTTTGCTCTGAAATTTTAGTTTTGAAGCAATCGAAAATCTACAACATTATTTCTTCGGAACCCCAAATTTTAAGATCACGTTATCAAATAAATATTATGTACCTTTACTCAAGTTTTAATAGAAAGTACTAAAAAATATTAATATTACTCGAAAATCAAAATGAGAACATTAAAAAACTTGTTAACAAGAATCACTTTAGGCATTTCTCGAAGAAATTATCGAAATAGCCGTTAAACAAACTAAAAAAACACTCGTATTTTTTCATTTCTACATATTTATAAAAAATATACATTTTGATACTCTTTTAATAATGTCCGTAATTTTCCTTGGACGAAGGAATTGTCGCGGTTCAATCCGACCAAGAAGTTCATCATATGCTGACTCAGATACGCGTCAATGTCACCTATCATTTCATTTTGGATAAGGCTTCTGACACTCCGACAATTAAGTACTTCATAATCTAATTATTCTGATGCTCTAAACTTCCTAAATTACATTATCTTTTACTATTTATTCGCCATAACAATTTTATAAACCAAGGTCTCATTTACATCGTTTTCCCACATGCACTTAGATCATAAAAGTTTCCATCTTTTGGATAAGACTGCCACCTTATTTTTTCACCATCTTATACTCCTATAAATAATCACCTCCCAACACATAATTTTCTCATACGTTTTCCACTTAAATCTTTGTTAAACATTGAGTTGGTTTTGTAAGATCTCTCCAATAGTTGTGATTTAACTTTCTTGTTTGATCAAGTTTAAAAAAAAAAATGTTGGCAATATTCAAGAATGGTGTGGTGAATCCACCACAAGAATTGCACAGTCCAGTCTCAGTTGAGGATTTTAAGAGGGGTAGTAATAAAAAGAGTACTACTACTCCAGAGGAGAGTTTGAAGGACTTTTTGGCTTCAAATAATGTCAATGGCTTCTCTCTTGGATTTGTAGACAAGGCTTTTTTAGCCTATGCCCCACCTCAATCCTCTGCCTCCTCAAACCAAAGGTAAATTTTCACTTAAGTCAAAAAATAAAAAGAAAAAAGATCCCACATTTTTTGTTATTTTAGTTTGGTTGAGATAAAAACAAGAACTTCGTTACATTATGGAACAAAAGATGCAAAAAGTTATATCTACAATGTGTTTCTTTTCATACTATGGGCTTTTATCAAGATTGGTGATCTGAAACTGTGACATACTCTATTTACAGATTGTTCTGTGGTGTAAATGAAATATACTGCATTTTCTTGGGGAGCTTGAACAACTTGTCCAACCTCAACAAACAATATGGGCTGTCAAAGGTTGGCAACGAGGCCATGTTTGTGATCGAAGCCTACCGGACGCTCCGGGACCGTGGTCCAAACCCGGCACATCGTGTCGTTAGAGAACTCGAGGGGAGTTTTGGGTTTGTGATCTATGATCATAAGGCTGGAACTGTGTTTGCTGCCCTTGTAAGTGAAGTGCATTGCTTATTCATCATCAAGACTTTTTATGGAGCTTTTATGGGATTTTTTGTTTGATTACGAATGATACTAGTAGTTTCTTTTTTTCTTTTTCTTTTCTATATCTGATTTGAGAAAGTAATATTGAGTTTGAGGTGTTGATTGGTGGGTGCAGGGTGCAGATAAAGCAGTGAGTCTCTTCTGGGGCATAGCAGCTGATGGATCTGTTATGATCTCAGACAATGTGCATCTCATTAAATCAAGCTGTGGGAAGTCATTCGGACCATTCCCTACTGGTATGTTTTTCAAGACCCGAGCGAAAATGGGACACTAGGACGATACCTGATCGTCTTCTAGCCCCCAACTCGTTCTTCATTAGTAAAAACATCCCTGTCAATTGATTTTCTAATTATCCGGAATTCGTAAACTCAAGAACATGATATGCGACGATAAAATGCGAATGCCATCGACTAGTTATGTTTCCTATGTGAGATTAGGATCTGATGTGAGTCGAATAATTTTGCAGGATGCCTATATCATAGTGAGAGGGGATTGATGAGCTTTGAGCATCCAACGAATAAGATGAAAGCCATGCCGAGAATAGACAGTGAGGGTGCAATGTGTGGTGCCTCTTTCGCGGTCGATGCCTGTTCCAAGATCAATACCATGCCGCGGGTTGGGAGTGCAGCTAACTGGGCAACATGGGGCTGAACATAACTTCATGTTTTTCACCATAGCAGGATTTACTGACTTGATTCACAGAAACAACCTTTTATGTTTCTTTTCTTTCGGGTGCTTATGATTTGGTTATGTTTTTCGGGTTGTTGATGTCTTCTGGCCACTAAGATTGTTTATTATTGCCCTCTTCGCCTTGTAAATCTGATCTTCAAATGCTAATCGAAGAACTTGTTTGTTTTTTTTTCAAGATTTCCCTCTTATTATATACACATGTATTGTGGTTTTGATAGAGCTGTGAAAGTATTCATAATTGAAGTCGAAAAACCTTCCAAATGAAGTAAAGAACGCACCTTCAGTAATAAAAGGATTGTAATAATACACTATAATTATGTATTAACTTCTCAACGTTAAATAAGCTCAGTATTGAAAAGCTTTGAAACAATTAAATGTGTAAAGTTTGCTTGAATTTTAATCTGTCACACTTACTTATGTAGTTATATCTTCATTACTTGTTTGCCCAACGCTCATTTATCTCCTCAAGACAATATTACGTAAATAGAAATATTATAGTTTTTCTATCATCTTTTATTCTAAAGTGTGTTAGTGTCTTTTGTAATTTTTAAAACGTGTGAATGTGTAAACACAATCTGGCGATACACGAATTCAAGTCATCTTTGGCGCGTCAATGAGAAATAGATTCCTGAAATAATTACGCGTCGCAATGAGGAATCAGGATCAACAATCAAGTTCATGCTTTGAGCAGCTAAAATTGGATGCAGTATGCCAACTTCTGTAGAAACACAATTTACTCGATCAAGACTTGAATGCAAAACATCAATCCTCGACAAAATGCATAGAATAACATCGTTTAGTATCTATTCACAAAATGCTTGGAACAGTCCAATTGCCAACACGAGAAATATTACCATCAACTGGCACCAGTTTACCGAGAATGTCAATTGTCAGACAGTAGCCATATCACTCTATTCCATACCAATTTCATGAAACTCAATCTCGAGAACCAAGAGACGTTAATACAGCAACACAGGTCATGGGTACCACGCCACATTTTCTATTGATACACAGATCAGACTAGTTGATAACATAAGAAATGCATTAGCCAACTATTTTAGTTAGATATTATCAGTATCAGCTTTGTTGGCAGGTCTAAATACACCATCAGTTTCAGATAAATATATACACAA
This sequence comes from Misopates orontium, assembly GCA_946800315.1. NCBI lineage: Eukaryota > Viridiplantae > Streptophyta > Magnoliopsida > Lamiales > Plantaginaceae > Misopates > Misopates orontium. Next base: position 5,992,592 of record OX326947.1, read on the forward strand.
GAAAGTGATGTTCAGATCTCATGTCGACTTGCTGTAGCACGGAAAATTTCTTCTGACACCCAAATGTAGCTTTCTGATTGTAGGCTAATAATTAAAATTTGGAAGCCAGATATACCTGTATAAACTCTGTTGAAAAGTAAGCTATGTTAATCATATACTTATAGTCACTTGTCACAATCAAGCCAGATATATATTTCTAGACAACTCGAACCCAAGCTCCTCCACACATTGGGCAGCCATATGACCACCGGCTGATCCACCATGTTTCTTTTTCATTATGACTTGGAGGAGTACCGGCACCTGGCGAAGCAAATGCAGATGTCTGCCGCAGGCATCTTATGCACTGCATCACGAAGAAAAGGAAGTGGTAAAAACATGTAATGATCAGAGGAAAAGACACATAAGATAACACGACGAAAACACAGTTTAATACTTGATTACATTGGAACCAAAAGGAGTACAGATGGAAGTGTTCTTGTAACATATGCTCAAAACCTCAGTAAGGATGTTTTAGGTGTACAACCCAACATCTTCAACTTCTACATCTGGTCTAAATAATAAACTAACAAGGGGCCCGTATGTTAGTAGCCATAATACTATTAGTAGAGGTAGTTGCTTAAATAATGGCCATGGAATTTACTGAACTACTCGACCTTGTCGCTATTGAAAATTTACCAAGTCATAAGGCAACAATTCAGACAGCTTAAACGATCAATGGAAGTCTATGAAGTTACTCTCAGAAAATTCCAAGAACTCTCTAACCGTAGCTTTTTACCATTGCAATACCAAAACAAAAACCAGATGTTAAAATCTTCATTAGGGAGGGCCTCATATGATCAGTGTAATTTACTAAGGTATATGTGTCCATTAGGTATTCATTCAAACATATTTAACTAACTGTGAGAATGTAACAGATGAAACGCAACACGCAACTTCAGACATTTGTACAATTCAAATATGCTAGACTACGCAAAAGTTCAACAACAGCAGTATGTGTACCTTGTACCACACTCCCTCAAGCCCAGTTTTCCACACAGCCGTTACAACATCTCGTCGGGATCCCATTATACCATAATATGCTCCGAGGCCCACTGAAGTGTTCAATCCAAATGCTGCATCTCGTTCAGACATCCTACGCTTTCTCGGCCACAAGAAGTGGACTCCGTTATAGGTATCACCAGTCTCAGGTGAACCTAACTCAAGCAAGTCCGTAGAGCTACTAGATTTATAACCATCATCTGAAAGACTCGTATCCTCCGCATCAGACCATGGTCCACCATACATATTTCTCTTATGCCATTCTTCGGCTGGTGGATGGAGTTCCAATTCCCGGAGAAGCAGACCAGCAGCATCAGCACCTCTGGGCCGAGGCATATTCTGAACCAAGAAATTGAGTAAAAAGAATGAAGAATTTCATACTGTAACCATTTTTGAATTCAACACAAGGAATTATAATGTAACATCACTGCCAGAAAACTGACAGGCCAATTCAAGAATGTACCAAATAACATAGCTTCACAAAAGAAGATTACCTGCATATGAGGCCCCAGAGATGCTTCTACAACCTCTGGTAATACAGTGTAGTTTCCATCAATGAAGTGAAGGCGGACTTGGAGGTTGTTGCTCCCAACCTGGGAAACAGGCAGTGGATGTGCCAATCCCGATGTTCTTCGACAAAGATCCATAAGTATAAGGAAGAGGACCTTCACCTGCATGGCAATAAAAAATAGATCCACGATTACAAAGATATGAAATCAGTATCCAAATGATAATGACTTCCTAAACTAAACCCCTCCAGTTACCACCCATCGGCAGCCAAAATATCATTCATAGCGATGACGAGAGCTATGTCATGTGCAATCTAGCTCAGTTTATCATCTTTCGAAAGATTCAAAATTGCCCTGATATATATAAGAAACCCTATCATGCGGGCCTTATTCATTCAATTGAAGTAATAACAAAATATTATCTTCAACAGTGATAGCTCAGAAGGCGTAAAGAAATATAAAAATAAAATGAAGAACTTAAAAGTGTGACATCGCCATGCAAGAGGTCATACTGTATATAGAATACATAAAACTTGCACCTCTTTACACACTGGACCCGGTACGCAAATAGGAGGAAATGATGAGGTTTTGATATGATTCAAAGATAGAAGTCTTTCTTCGCTTTTTTCCCTTTTCCTAACAAGGCCATCCAACACAACTCAACAAACCCCAACATCCCTATATATTTCTTTTTTCTCCGTTATGAAAAGATATAGTCTCATCACTTTACCTCCTCAAATGTATAACCTTGACCAGCATTGCCAGAACCTAATCTTGATCGGCTAGTTGGTCCATCTTCAGATCCTTTTGCCCCATTTACAACCTGTCCATTCCTTGTCCCTTGTGTTTCTTCAGACCTCATAGCAGATGATGCAGGTTTGGCAATGACTGAGGTAGTTTCTTCTAATTTACTCGTCACTCCCAGCTGTGGTTTTTGGATAGATGAATCAGCATTTCTTTGAGAAGCCCCAATAAATCGCGGAAGTTGTGTCCGCCTGAAGAAAAAACAAAATAGCAGAAGCTGGCATAATCGGTGAAGAAAATGGCAGTCTCCTATAAGCCTAACTGCAGGAGTTCCCGGAAAAGTTCCTGTATTGATACTTATGGGCATAATGCTTGGGGGGCCGCTTATGGGGTTCGGAGCTGAGTTTGGAACACCATCAGTTGTGCTACTAATCTTGGCAATAGCTCCTTTTACCCAAGTTTGGATCAGAGTGCTACCAGTGGAGCTTGCAGTTCCACCTTCGGTCCAACACATAAAATTAAAAAAAGAAATAGTAAGAATATGGAATGTGAAAATGCAAATCCCATTCAATTACTTGTAGCTAAAAATGCTACAAAGTTTTCATCCAAATAAGCCAGAATTCTGAGAATCTGAGTTTCATTCATATGGAAATACATGGTAAACTCACCCTGTGCTGTAGCAGGAGTAGAAGTACTCTGGGTGGGGCTTGTCACCATATTACGGCTTCCACCTGTGCCTGATGTAGAGGCGTGATTAGCCAGTGTACGGCAAAAACTTGCATAGCGTCGCAAACGCGTGATGAAGTGTGATGCTAGATCAAGGACTGCGTCGACATAAGCCTGCATCATCAATTATTAGGAGCTGGAAGCTCTATGGAAGCAAGTAGACATTGCATATCTTTTTCAAAAACACAAGTGCAGAAAAGCTTCTAAAAGGAAAGTGAAAGAAATGACCATAGGAAAACCTGGATGCTAAGAACAAGCGCGGGTTCAACAGCCATTGATTCAGGATCAATACCAGATAATGTCTCACCAGATGCTTGCCAAGGTTCTTGCACCAATGCTGAAGGATTTATCAAAGCTGATTCAATTCCTTTACCTAGCATGTCAAGCAACAATCTTGCTTGCATATCGAGAACCATAGCCCTAACCTCTTGTGCGGTAGTACCTTCTAGTAGCCTGCACTTGATCCTGTCCAAACTCTGAATCATCCAAAACAAGTGCGTCAAAATGTCAAACAAAATCATGTCCACAGAAGCTAAGATATGAACATGACAATCAATCAACTTACGGGTCCATATTGCTGCCTGTGTTGAGTGGAAGGAAGAGAATGAAAATCAGAGTCCAGTACGGCAATCACACTGTCTAGTGAAACTGAAACGATAGAATTTCAAATCAGCAGGAGCCAAAGACTGGGACTTAGTAGAAGAATTACTAAAAATAATATGGGACATAATGGCTCCTCAAACTTTTAATCATACTAAGATCAGCGAAATCAAACTAAACTCATTTGCAACACATTTTCCAAGTAGCAACACCAATTTATTGTCTGAATGGGGTTATAAAGCCATGTTGCATATACAGATTCTGCTTCATACCAGAGATAAAAGCAAATAAAACATTGAAGATAAAATGTTCCCGTAATTTCTTGTGTAAACGCTATAGAGATAATTTTCAAAGTCAAAAAGCCGGTAATTGTGTTGCTTTAACATTCCAAAACTAGGCCAAGATTTCAAAAACTCTATCTTTGCAATGAGCATTACGACAGAACATCCACATATTTCGTGCATTGATGATCAAATAGATAGACTAAATTTTGATGCTCGGAAGTAAGACACATCAATCGTTTTTTTCCCTTAGACTAGAGATTACCACACACTTTAGAACAGAGCATTCTTACCGATGCCATCCTCTGCTGCACTTTGTGTGCAGCCTACAGCATCCCACCAATCAACTCCCACCAGAAGACTCCACCAAAATCTGTCAAGATAAGGAAGTACTTAGCAACAGAGAGCTGCGATGCCACCATGCAAACTAATTCATATCTATCTTAATATAGATACGTGACGAATCAAGTTTGTATGAGGTGGCATTATCATATATCACATCTTTGCAACTTAAATACCTCTCAGCAATTGCGCGCTCCCAGGTTGCAGAATTAGCTTTGGCTTCACTACTAGGAACAGGAGGAGGGAGAACACGAATAATTTTTAATATACTACAGTCCTTAGTATCATGCCAAACAGAAGCCGAACAGCAACTAGTAGAAGAAAAAGCTGGAGCAGCAATTGCAGAGCCAACATTAATCTGGTAGTTATCAACAGCTTTGAAGTTTGCACCAGAGAAAACACGAACCTCGCCTCGTAGAAAAGCAACAGCAATTTCACCACCATGAGGGGAATATACAATTCGAGCAAGAGTTCGAACATCACTAGGCATATCAAAAGGGTCAAAAATGACCCTCTTTGCAACCTCAAAACCAGATTCGGGAGTACTTTTTCCATCACCACTTGATGAAATGACCGTTGCTCCGGGACCTTTAAATTCACTTGATGCTGGAATGCACTTTATAACTTTACTCACCCAAACTGTCTGCTTTGGAGCTTGTCCACTGAAGTTTGAAGTAGGGTTTCCAAATATCTGATGAATCACAACATTTTCAACGGATGACTCCCAACGTTGGACTCTCCATCCTGTGATTGAAGGACCCTCATCAGGATCATGAGGAGACATGTACTGCCCTGCATAAACAGAGAAAAGTCCATTAACTTCAACAAACAAACAAAAGGAACTCAACTTCATGGACAACTTATCCAATCTATTAGACACGAGACACAAAAAATATGAACAGTACAGACCAAAGAAACCACATTATTTTCTTCATAAATTGGTTGATTTTGACCTGCATATACAGCATACCATCATATAGCTGTGCATGTGATATCTGTACGGCATAATAGCCTAGATGGTGGCATCTTAATGGACATCTTAGAATGTAAAGGTGCTATATTTTACAGTACTTCCAGATCATCTACTATACATATTTGCTTTGTTTCTTTTTCTTTTTCCTATATGGCTATGTTGAAAGTCCAAGAGAGAAAGAGAGAGACAAGAATGATGAATCTTGACAGAATATAAAGATGCCAGCAAATGTAAAACAGAAGCAACTTATATGGCATGTAATAAAGCAGAAATGAAGAGAGTCCAATGTTACACCAATATACAAGCAAATACCTTCAACTATCACAACAGATATCACAGAACCACCACGAGTTGGATCAAAGGCAACTGCAGTAACACCAGAACCCCAAGTTGTGGTAGCTGCTGATTGAGCTGCAGCCTCAGGACTGACATACGCAGAAAAGTTTGAAACTGGAGAGCAATGAAGTGCTACCATGTCACTGTATTCTTGTTCTGTCTGTTTCTTAACTTGTTTTGCTTCTATTAACAAATACTCCTGCCAACTAAACAGATAAGCAGCTAATGAGGCAAAACCATCCCATGATGGAGGATTAAGAGATGGTGGAACTTCATTATTCACAGTTGCCATTGGAGTGGCTTGAAAACCAATTCCAGGGCCAGGTGTGACTTCCCAAACAACAACAGTTGACGGGTTCACGATGGGAACCCCGGCCACATGCAGGGCTCCAGAATCGGCAACAATGGCATCCGCAGCCATTATTCCGCTAGGCCCAGCTCCCAAGAGCCCTTTACTTGTGCTAAACCACTTGGATGTTTCACCACCCTGATTCTGTGGCCATTGGGACCAATGCAGTTGAACAGAGCCGGAAGAGAAAACAGAGCAAACACAAAGAAAGTTTGGCCAACCAGCTATCACCAGATACAAAGATTGAAAAAAGGAGATTTGTCAGTTGTGATACACAGTGACGGTGGATTATGAAATAAAACAGCCAGAAAAACACCACATAAAAATTTCACAATTGCGTGCATTTCTATTTCGGGTTTAACATTCTAGGGTGCAAGGAAAACTGTGATCAGGTGCCTAAATCATTCCACTAAATCATTGCAAATCAGACCAGACAACAGAAAAGGCAAGCGAGCATATATTCAATTTGCAAAATGAGCCAACCAATTATATCTGCCTTGTCACAACACACAGGGTTAAGTTAAGTTAAGTTCTTCAAGTAAAAAAGACATTATACATCACAAAACTAATTTCTGATTTCCTCCAAGGCAAGGGAATTTCTTCAACTTAAAAAATAGAACTCTGGGAGGTGGATTGCCACGTTGTTTCATACTATTCGAAACAACGAGAATATAAATTATAGAGCACACTTTACTCAAGAGCCCGTCTACTGTGAGACTTAGATGGTTAAACTGCAGAAACAGCCTACTCTATTCGAAAGTCTGCGTTCAGGATTAGGCCCACAAATGACTGACATAGGCCGAGCAAGCATCTAACCATTAGCTATTTGACACCCATAAAATGCAACACCCCAGTGACAAATTTAAACTTAAATTCAGATGCAAATTACTAAAAAAAAAAAGAACGAAGAAGAAAAGAACAGTGAGACACTGCCAAGGAAGAAGACGGCATACGAAGAAATATGAACCTGGAGCATGTGGTTGTTGTGCGAGGAACTTCTCCTCAAATGTTGACTTTGCCGAACCGCTGGATCTAGCTGAAAGCCACCTATACTAATTTGATGGCAAATCCAGTCAACATTTAAAGCAATATAAATCCTCGAAGATGTTGTTCTAAATTTAGCTACCCAGACAGTCAAAGAAATGCATACCGGAGAAACTCCTGATAACCATTTTGTAACAACTGCAATATCCTGGCGCCACTCATATTCCAGTTGCCAGCAACTAGCTTCTTTCACAAGATTAGCTGGTCCCTGAATTACCAAACAAATATAAATCCAGAAAGAAGAAGAATAACCAAAAAACTTCTCCACAGAATACTCAAGTCACGACATATCAAATTCTAAGAGAGGACTTCGACTTAAAACAAAAAGCTACCACATAAGACACTTAAGACCGACAACTGACGGAGGCCACTAAGTTTTTGTAACTCAACAAGTCAATGGAACTAGCATACATGAGAAGGCTGAGTCCAGATGGTTGTCCGGCCATGGAAATTTGATATGAGCAGTGCACGAGAACAAGAAGTTGGGGACCATTCAATGAACTGAACCGAGTCACGAGGAGAATCTGTCAACATGTCGAGCAACAAAAGAAGAAAGTTGGCAAACAGATATAAGTGATGTTTCCAGAAAGCATATCATAAGCAGCAACCTCAGTATTAAACTAAAACACTTAACCACACTCTGGAAGCAACAACAAACATTAAATCTCAGCATCTGAGTCACTACAATACTAGCAATCCTATGTGGTATTGAAATCAACCACTGTTATATGAATAGATATGCATAAACCCATCAAAGTAGCAAGTTGTCGATGGTACCTGCTATAACATTGAACACTGTACACTCCGTTGGTCGCTCTGGAACGACTATATGTATAGGAATCCAAAATGGTGGATTTGTTGTTGAACTACAGAAGAAAAAATAACAATGAATCTGTTAACCATGTATATAAAGATCTTAGAAATAGATTGACACAGCAATCCAACCATTTCCAAACTAACATACACATCCACTTTACAGTGTGATATAATCACCAAATCAATAATATATAGAACATCGAATGGCAAATTACATATTGCACCATACAAAACTTTCTGACTTTTGGACTAAACTCATAGGATAACATAGCACAACAGTTCCAGAATAACTCATAATGGCAAGACAATAGTATTGATTTAAACTATGGATAGCCAACGCAAGATCCTCTCCAGAAACACGTAGAGTACAAAAGTACCAACTGCCAACACGGAAGATTGTACCCAAACGCAAGAGTTCTCAACAAAACAAAATCTTCGACCACTTTGAACCTTGCGTAAACTAGTGCAAAACCACTTATAAACCACAGGCGAGTATTACGAACTGAAATCAGTGATACGAAGGCAAAACCACAGTCGATTATCGAACCTGGGAATTCTCGCACAAGTCTCCGAAGCACAAGCTATGGCATTCAACTTCCCACACCACGCAACAGCACTGCAATACAACCACAGAACAAAATCTAAACAAAAAAACACTAAAAACAATGAGATCACTACACATTATACAACACTCTCGAATTTTAAACTCACCTGAATGTGCGGCAGAGCTCAGGAACACTCATTTTATGCAGCAAATTAGACCTAGGCTGCTTCAAATTGATGCAAAAAACAGTAGCCGGATTAATCACAGAATCGTCATCCATCGCATCGTCCGTCGAATTCGCCGCCGCCGAATCCTTCTCCGCCATAATCACGTCCTCTTCCTCCGCCGCGACGGTGGCGATGTTCTGCGAAGAATTGTCGACGACAGAAGGAGATCGAGGACCAGAAGATTCCTCCTCAGATTCCTTAGCAACAGCCTCAATTGGTGCTGCTGCTGCTTGTGAGTGTTGATTGGAATTGGAATTGGTCGTGTTGTTCATTTAGAAAAAGACTGAGAAATGACCAAAAACCCTAATATATAGTTTATTTTTGATTGTGTGTGTGTTTAGAGAGAGAAAGTGTTGAGAGAGAGAGAGTGAGGGGGGGAGAGAAGTGGTGAGAAAGTCGCAGTTGAAGGCGACAGGAATGACTGTAGTGAGTGTTGAGAGAGAAAATGAAGAGAGAGAGAGATAGAGAGATTGTTTTTTTAATGTTGTTTTATTAAAGAGGGGATTTTTAAAATTTGTTCTTTTTTTTTTTTTGAAAGAGCTACAAAACAATTTAATTAGCAAAACAGAATCTGTTGATTGAGTGTGTTTGTTGGGCAATCGTACGAAATTAGGAAAACTGATTTTTGTAATTAACAATTAGTCCTACGGAAATAATATATATAAGATTAAAATCTGAAAAATGCCTTTTTATAAAATAATTAAAAGACCAATAAAATATTTGTTCTGCACATTGGTAGTGCAATAGAGAATTTTTTTTCAGGTATCGGCTCCATGATGACATGTTCAGCTAATTTGATAATTTTTTATAACCTAAAAGTAGGATGTTAATGTAAGGAATTCAGTGTCTTAAAAGGATAAAAAAAAAAATTGTGCATTTTCAATATTCTTTTATCGTTAAATTATTTAACTGTTTTCTCTCATCAACGTTGGATTTATCCACATAGTTTAGATATTTGATGATAATTATTAATTAGACAACAAACTAATATATGCTTTAGGTTAATAGGTTGTTGTAATAGCCCATAGAAAATTGATGATGGTTCATGGTTATAGTTGATTTGATAATTTTTTAATAAAGACAAAATTTAACTTTTTAAAGAAAATAATATACCAAATTCATCTATAGAAATTCATGATGGAATCTTGAAACAGGGACACATATTTTTTTTTATACAATATGAGATGTTTACTGGATATTCTTTTATATAGTAGAGAAATTTGGTGATAATTAGACAAATAAACTAACATATGCTTAGGGTTGGTAAGTTTCTCTAATAGCCTAGTAGGAACTTGAAAATTTGAAGTCAATGATTAAACGACCCTATACTTCTATAAATTTATAGCAATATATTAAACTTTGAAGGATTATAGTCTTCAA